>PXYN01000419.1:0-715519 GCA_003056585.1 Lecanicillium sp. MT-2017a
GGCGAGGGGTGTTGGGGGGGGTGTGGGGCGAAGGGTAAGGGTTTGACGAAAGGGGGAAGGTGGGTTGTGTTTGGGGTTTAATAGTCGGGGGAAAAAGGATTGGGCAGCTGGTTGATCGTGGTTGAGCGCGGGCGGTGGCAGGGTGTTCCCCCTTCCCTGCAGGCTGGTGTGGCAAGTGTGGCGCAAAAGTTACCTCTCTCGCCCACCAAACGCCCACCCAGACACAAGTACTACGACAACCATGTCACACCTGCAGGCTGCTGTTTCCCCCCCCCCCCCCCCCCATGCAAAGCTGAAGATGACGCCGCAACATCGTCTTCTTTCGCCCTTCGACATCGAATTCTGCATCGTGCATATGACTTCTAAATTTACTCCCCCTTTCTCCTCTTCTTACGCAACATTCTCCGTAATCCCATCGTCATCCACTCTATGCAGATTCCATTCTTCAAACTCTCTCTTTTACTCTCTCTCCTATCCCTGTCTCACCTATACTTAGCACAGCCGCCAAGACACAAATCCGCTTGTACCTCGCCCACCAGTTTACCACCAAGTTGGTACCTCCCCAGTCCCAATCTGGCATCGCCGCATCAACCTTGTCCCAATCCGGCCACCCCACGTCTCGGCCAGCCCGTCTATGTACTAACAGACTGCATCACCATCCCCCCGCCCGTTGTACCGCTGCCGCTGCCGCTGCCGTTGCCGTTGCTTGTCTCTCGTTGGCATGCTACCATGTGCGTTGTTGTACCAGGGATCGGACCTCCTCATTTTACCACGTTTTTTGTCTTTACTACGGAGTACTGTGTATGTATTATTTTGGGTTTATTGTACTTTGCCTCTTCCGTACCCTCCGTACTCTTACCCCCCTCATGCTTCTTCCTCCGCGCTTCCCGTGCCAACCATCAACTGTTGTCTCATTGCTTGGGCCGAGGTGCACCCCCCCTTGTTCACCAACCTGGGAGCCTCTTCACTTGCCGAGCCGGCCGTCTGTTCAGATTATTCAACCGTGACGATCCCCTTCATCTTGTTTTTGGGAGAAGGCTTCTTGTTATGTTTCATCATGAGCCACGCGGCGTCCAACTGCCATACACCACACAAGACGTATCGACGTCGTCTTGATGCTTACTGCAAGACAGCCAAGACAATACACACAAGAAACTACGCGTAGCGTCTACAACTTCACAAAGCTCCTATTATAGCACATTGTGCTCCCTACCGTAGACCACCACTCCAACCACCACGGGCTATTGTCCCCGTGCCACCCACCAGCTCAATACATACCCTCCCATCGTTCCTCTCCACGCAGCACATGTCTTGAAGATAATGCCCCCTCTCCTGCGTGTCTTAGCCCACCATCCATCCCCCCTCAGACACGCATTCACAATTCCCAACACACGCTCGTCAAAGCACAGCTGAACTTCTTGCCGCCCACGCGCGTGGTGTCTCTGCCCCTTCTTTCATCCTAGGCAGTACTCACTACTCTACTATCCCCCATACCCCTGGTCCCCCGGCTGCGCCTCTCACAATCTAGATGGGCGCCATCCTATTTCCCCGCGTTTCTTTGACAGCCACACACCAGTAAGAGGTATCGACATCAGACGAAAGAATAAGCAAATCCATGCAGAAAAGGGTATGTATGGCACATGGAATCAATCCCCCCTTTACGTCTGTACCGCCTCGGTCAATGTCGAACCGGCTCCTGTCTGTGGCGAATAGATGGACGCTTCTCGCCCGCACTAGCTGAAACGACGGGCGCTGCTTACTGTCCTGTCGTTGTGTGTGGCTGTCGTTTGGACACCGTGTGCTAGCTAGCTCAAACTATACCGCTGTCGCGACCAACAACGCTTTGACGCTGGCCTACATTCCAGCCACTCCGGCCTAGATAAAGTAATTATTACACAGGACTGTCAAACTAGGTGTGCACATGTTATTGTTGGTGTGATAATCTAGCCGCCGTCGGCTATTTTGTTCGCCAGCCTATACGACTCTGTATATCCCGTAGGCGTAGGCTCGATATATACACAACATCGACATCGAAGCCATCAAATCTACTACCATGTAACTTGTAACCCCGTAAACCCATTATTCACATGTAATGCTTATGCCGATGCCGTAGCAATCTCAGGATTGTCCCCCTTAACAGCCTCAACCAACTCCTCCAAACCGCCTACCTGCGTAGGCCCGCTCATGCCCTCCGGCGGCATCGCCCATCGCGGCAGCTCGCTCACATACGACCAGCTGCCGCCGGCATCCTCGTAGCGCAGACTGTGCAACCACAGCGACAGCTCATGGCTGCCCGGGTCCGAGTACAGCGGCGTGTCGCACACCTCGCACAGCTCCCCCGTCATCTTCTCCGCGCGCTTCTTCTCGTACTCGTCCACCATCTCGTCGTAGTACACCACTGCCTGCGCCACCTCTTCCTTGCCCATCTTGCTCAGCCGGCTGATGACGTCCTCATCCTTGTTGTGCGTCCCCTCGGCGTCGTTTTGCCCAAGGTCCATCCCCCATACCCGCTGGTTCGCGTAGATGGGGTCGTTTTGGATCGCGTGGCCCAGGTGCTGCAGGTGCACGCGGATCTGGTGCGTTCGGCCCGTCACGGGAAGGCAGCGCACGATCGAGTAGCCTTTGCGTTTCGACTTGTCCTCCTCGCTGTTTTGTGATGACCCGTTCTCTTCTGCGGCATCCTCGCCCGCTTTGGGCGAATCATTCGTAGGCGGATAGTACGCCAGCTTCTTAAACACCGTCCTCGCCGACTTGCCGTTGGCTCTCACGCGGTTGAGCCCCAGCTTGGGCGATATCTGCAGCACGGGCTGGTCGCAAACAACCTCTCCATCGGGAAACTCGCCAATGACGCGCGCCAGGTACTCCTTGCGGACGCTGCGCTCGCGAATCTTCTCGCCCAGCACCACGGCGGCCGCCGCATTCTTGGCCAGGAACATGATGCCGCTTGTCAGCCGGTCCAGCCGGTTACACGGGTGCAGCGCATAGTCCCTGCCGCGGTCCGCCTTGATCATCTCAATCACCGTGTTGAAGTTGTAGCGCCCGGCCGCGTGCACGGGCACGCCCGACGGCTTATTAATGACAATCATGTCGTCGTCCTCGTGGATGATGCCAATCGGCTCCCCCGTCACGGGCGGCTCGTGCCGGTGCAGCGTGTGCGAGATGAGGTCGCCGTTCTTGACCACGTACTCGGGCCCCACGCGCCGCCGGTTCACAAAGATGTCGCCGCTCTCCATCGACTGCCGGTAGTACTCGAGAGGGCGGTCGCGAAACTCGGACTCGAACACGTCAATCAGCCGCCGCCCGCGCCACCGCTCCTTGCACCAGGTGTTGTATGTGAAGTGGTACGGGTGGATGCGTCGCAAGCCGTCTTCAAAGTAGAATGGCCGCGGCCACAGGTCGCCCGCCGGTGTGATGAGCTGCTCGTTGGACTCGGCCACCTTTTTCGCCATCTTGGACATTTTCTTGGCCGTCGCTGCAGAGATGCCTGTCTGCGACGCCGCAAGTGTCGCCGGCGTGGGATCGTCGGACGCCATCGCTGCGAGTCGGTTCAGTATCCCTACTCTGGGCACTCTCAATCGGCTCCTTGCGAGCATAAACAGAGACCAGTTAGAATCAACAAGTATGAATCCGTCGCCTTTTTCTGCCTTGAATGCTTGATGCTGCGTCGTATGTCATTGTCGTTGCACAAGAAATGCGCACCAACGTGACATTCGTCCCTGAAAAATAGGCGGTCTCGAACGGCAGTATCCAACTGGTCCCGGGTAGGTAAGAGAAGCACCTCAGCCGCCTGCACAGGCCTTTGTCCCACATCGCAGGTACGTACCACTCACCTGTGACTGCCATATTCCGGAAATCCGGGGCCGATCCAGCAGCGGTCGTTAGCTACCTCGGCTCTCCACGTTGAACGCCTTCTTGGAAGCCACTCATTGGGCTGCCTCGTCCTTTTTGGCTTTGACCCTGCCGGTATGCCAATTTGAACTTTGACAGGTGCTTGGAACCTTTTTCACTTCATCTCGTCACTCATCTGGAATAGTTTCTTCACGCCCCCTCCATCTCGCCTTTCCCCCTCCCTCCTCTTCAATCGCTTCTCGCACACGCGACCGAGGCTTTTTCATTAGCATCTCGTGTCTCGGCACTTGGACGGGCTCTGCCTATATACTACCCGCCCAGGGGCATTCGTTGGTTTGGTTGTCAACCGTTGAGTAGCCGAGTCTTTTGCACAGCTGCGCCCAAACATGGCGTCCCCGGATATCAAGGCTCGCAAACGTGAGGATTATCCTTACATGCTGGACTATCGGACAAGATGGTGAGTTTGAATGCCACAGACTTCCCTTCGCGCGAGAGCCTCTGTCCCGTGTCTGGCTGCCATTGCCACCGATGGATCTGTTGCTGGCCAATGCCACGTCTCCCTCTGAAAGTCTAGCATTGCTAACGCTTGCCCCAAAGGAGCGATAATGACATGTACGATCATTTGAACAATAACATTTATAATTTCCTGTGAGCTTCACCTCTAACTTTGACTACCCCTCACACGCCATGCTTGCCTCGGCTATACGCAACCACGAACATGATGCGGCATTCGCAGCAGCGTCAGCTTCGCAGCCGCAACGTAACTAACTCGCCTGCAGCTTCGACTCTGCTGTAAACGCCTACCTCATCGAGCACTGCAACCTCCTGCCGCCAACGTCAAAGGAGACGCCCCTGGCGGTGCACTCTCACACAGACTACATCTCGTCGATAGCCTACCCCGCCGTCGCAGAGGTCGGCGTGCGCGTCAACAAGCTCGGCAAGTCGAGCGTCACGTACGAGGTGGCGCTGTTTGAAAAGGGCGTCGACGGCGTCAAGGCGGTCGGCGAGTTTGTCCACGTCTACATTGACCGCGCCAAGGGCCGTCCGACGGCCGCGGGCATGAGCGACTCGCTGAGGAAGAATCTCGAGAAGATCAAGATTGGTGCGCCGCCGCTGGCCAGGGCAAAGCTGTGACTGCGCAAGCACTATGCAGATGGCTTTTATTCTCATTTCATTTCATGTCTAAAAAAGCTTCACTACGCAGACCGTACAAGTCAACTAGTCAAATACATCATACATTTCAAGTAGCAGATCCAATTCCGCCTGCTCTAAAAGTTCGTAATCACGGCTTTTCATCAGTCTTTGTCCGGTCCCAGAAGTGACGATGCTTGGGATAAGGGTGAAGCCGTTGTGGTTGAGTGAAGATCCCCATTGCCGTCCGGCGGAATGCACGGCGTTGAAAACGTAGAACGCATTGCGTCTTACATTGGCATAGTCTAGAATGATCTTGGGAGGTAGCTCTGTTGGTTTTGGGTCGCCAAGGGACAAGCTTACGAGGGCTGCTGCGCAGAAGAGTAGCCTCATGGCTGATGAGCCAGGATTTCCCGAGGTTATGCGAAGGCTAACTCTTGATGCATGCCATGGCTCGTAGTGTCCTGTCAGTCAGTTTAGGTACGAGATGTGCCAGCAGAAGCTGCCTTTGTTGAAGGATTGCAAGGGAACAATGTAATAGAGCGCTGCTGCGTCAGCAGCTTCTGTGAAGGATGCGAGGAGGCGTGCCGCCATACCACTCGTGGTAGGAACCGAAACCCTCCAAGTGGTGCGTCAAAAAGAGTCCGAGATGCAAAATCCACCTTACATATCTCCACGATGTGTAAAGTGCTAGACGAATATGCGAGCAAGAGAGGGCTCTAGGGTACCGAGAGGCCGCAAAAGTCAAAGACGGATGAGATTCTGCCACGCAAAGTGTCATGCACTAGTGAAAATGAGGCCAACCACGTGAATGAAGAAAACAAGAGGGGAATCGGGGAATTAAGGAAGGGACTTTGTCCTTATTGTTCGCGGCGCCGTCTAATAGAGCAACTATTACAAGCGCAATAGGAGCCGCGGAGAGGTGAGCGTCACCATGCCACCACGTAGACGCTGGTCAATTAAAGAAACTCCGAAAAAAAAAATCCGCGCGAAATCTTCAAACTTCAAAGCAGTTTTGGCAGTCGATTATAAATAGCATAGCATTAGCAATAGAGGTTTTGGGCAAGGGCGAGGGCGGCGGTGATGACGGTTGTTGGTGTGGCTAACACGAATACGGGCTAGCCAATGCGCAACGTCAACTTCAGACTTTAGGCATCAGCAGCACACCTATCTGCCTCGTGCAAACACAACCTTCGCACACGCAAGCGCAAACGCACAAACGCCCAGCCAGACAGCTCTCACAAATCATCCCTCATCTCCGCCTTTGCCCTGCTAGCCACCCATGGCTTCAGGGAGGCGATTTTGCCTCTTTGACGGCCTGGCAAACGACGTTTTACTGGTCCTGACAGAGTTCCTCTCCCAGCGGGACCTCAACGCGTTGGCCAGGACATGTTCACGGCTATTTGGGGCGCTCGACCACGAAATTTATGCTTCAGATGTAAAGCGAGGCAGGAGTTGGTCTCTGCTGTGGGCGGTCTGTAATGGCATGACCGGCACCGCGAAGAAGGCGCTCGCCGCCAGGGCCGACACGGAGACAACCACAACTCTACCGGCGCAAACGCGGGACAGATCGCCGCTGGGCATCTATAACTTGACACCGCTCACCATTGCGGCCTCTCGCAGCGACATGGAAATGGCGACGCTTCTTGTTCAAGCAGGGGCTGTGGTAGACGTCCATCAGCCAGGGTCCTCACTATGGCCGTCCGCAGATACGCCTCTGCTCTGCGCCGTCCAGCAGGGGAGCCTGGAAATGACCAAGTATCTGCTCAGCGCCGGGTCCATCGATGCAAACAACTACTTCAGCAAGTGCGGGGCTAGTCTCTTGGCTCATGCTGCTGGTGCTGGGCATGTGCACATTATCGAGCATCTCTTAACCATAGTGGACGACCCCGATAGCGTCAAAGGTAACGGGGCAACGGCCTTTACCAGGGCAGTCAGATCGGGTATGATAGACGCAGCCAGGATTCTACTAGAATCGGGCCGCGTGGACCCCAATCGGGTTAACCGCGACGGCCGCACCGCCTTCTCCATGGCTATGAATGGCAGCAACGAAGAGACTGTGCGCTTCCTGCTAGCGATACCCAGCCTGGACCCAAACCTGAGTGACATACGCGGTATGCCGCCTATTCTCCATGCATTGATGAGGCGCAATGTATCGATTGTAAAACTCTTGATCACGTCAGACAGGGTTGACATTCCAGGAACCGACTTTCTTCGAACAGCGTGCGAGATGGGCCTCACCGACCTCATCCAGGAGCTACTGCACTTGGACGAATTCCGCACCGTTACGAGAGATGATTACGGCAACTCGTGGCTGCATATAGCCGCAGAGACTGGACGTACAGATATCGTCAAGCTGCTGCTAAAGAGACCCGGTGTCGTGGTTGATGAGCAAAGAAACGATGGCAAGACGCCGTTAATGTCCGCAGCCGAGCACACGCATCGGGGCGTTACTACAGCACTGCTCAAGGCTGGTGCCGATGTCAACGCCCTATGTAACCGAGGCTTCTCGGTGATGCATTACGCCGCCCAAACCACCAATATCAAGCTGATGGAGACGCTGCTCTCTAAAAACATGAGCCTGGCGGCCGTCACCAACGACGGCCAGACCGCGCTACACCTGGCTTGTCAAAACGGAGACCCGAGGATCGTAAAGATGATGCTGGAGAGCGGTGCCTGTCCCATAACAGCCGCTGCTGACGGCACGACACCCATTCACATTGCGTGTACGAACCGTTGGGAGCAGGTTACGCAACTGCTGCTGTCCAAGACGCCACTTTCGCACCCCATTCTATGCGAGGGCGTCACACCACTCCTTGCCGCCTGTCGAGCAGGACACGCGACAATTGTCAAGCACTTGTTCAATCACGGTGCGAACCCGCATGTCACGGACCTTGACGGATCTACGCCGCTCTCTTTGGCCTGCAAGGGGGGCCACCCGACGATTGCTGCGATGCTACTGGACCGAGGGGCGGATAAGCTTGAGGTAGATGAACGAGGGCAAACGCTCTTGCACCTCGCCTGCACTTTCCGCACCCCGAAAGTAGCGTTTCTGCTTTTGAAGCACGGTGCCGACGCCACTGCTCGAGATAACGACGATGTGACCCCTCTTCACGAAGCGTGCCGTCGTGGTTCACTTCTTCTTGTTCGCGCGCTGTTAAAGAATGGCGCTGAGGTCAACGCAGTCGAGAGCGTCGCGGGCTCGACACCGCTGCACTTGGCATGCCGCACCACCGACATAAGCCAGCGTTATGAAGTACTCGAATTCCTCCTGGAAAACGGAGCCGATGTTCACGCAAAGACTCAAGCTGGCAAGACTGCGCTGCATATCGCATGCTTACGCCGTGCAAGCATGGAAGCACTTTTACTCATTAAAAGAGGCGCAGATCCTCTACTACGGAACGAGGCGGCCACGGATCGAGATCACGACACGGTATTTCATAGCGCGTGCGCTCTCTGGCGAGACGATGAGGCCAACACAATCGTTCAGAGCATCCCGCAGCCGCCACCAGAAATGTTTCGTTCAGGCTGGACGCCTCTGCACACCGCTGCAGCCCATGCGAGAGTACCGTACATCAAGGCCCTGATTGGGCGCGGATGCGATCCAATGGCCCTGACGGAGAATGGGCGTACGGCGCTCCACGAGGTACTGCTATCTCCTAGGATATACCCTGAAAGGAAAGAGAGAGCTGTGCAAGCGCTCATTGGGGCCGGCGTGGAAGTGAATCACAGGGACAACGATGGGGTGACGGCGCTTAGCCTCAGTAAGCGTATGGAAAAGTCCGAGGCACAGAGGCTGATTGAACAGGCGCTAATTGAGAACGGCGCTGTCGTATAACGATGACGAATAACTTGTATTTTAATTTTATTTTAGCGAGCGCTGTTTACTCTCGCTTCAGCGAGGAGGAGTGGCCGGTCATACCATAGAAATACCCATGCCAAGATCTACACGATTCCCCTGGCCATGATCCTCGCATTACCTTGACGGTGCCTTCAGCCTTGTGGGTATTGATGGACGCCATGGAGGCATCCGCGACATACTCCGTACATCCAATAGCTTATGAGAGTCGCAGGCCATCTGCACATCCCTTGCTATTATAGTACATCCCCGACCTGAACAGCGACAACATAAGCACAATTCCGTTTGGCGCAAAACATGCGGTACCAAATCCAAACCTCAACTGATCATCATCCTACTGCAGCTCATACGTCTGCGCAGCGCCCCCTTGCTCGCCGCTAATAAACATCTTTTCCAAAAACTCCAGATCCCGCAGCGCCTCCTCGGGCGACAGCAGCGGATGCGTCGTGCCCTCGGCCAAGGCACCCGCCCAAGCAGCCACCTCCTCCGCCACGCCCGACGACCGCTCAAACTCCCTCGTCACCGGCTCGCGGCCCGCCTCGCTGCTGCTCGTCACCGTGACCTTGCCGTCCGCAATGCGCAGCGCGCCCTTCTCGTACGCAACGTCCCAGTCAAACGACGACAGCGTCGAGCCCGCCGAGTGCTGGTACGTTCCCGAGGCGCCGGACCGGGTCGTCACCACGGCCGAGACGCTGTCAATGGGCGCCAGATGCTTCTGCGCCAGGTAGGTCTGCGCAACGACGCTCGCGGGCGCCGAGTCGGCCGACGTCCCGATCAAAAGTCGCGTAATGGCCGCAAAGTGCACGCCGCCGTCGAGCAGGAAGCCGCCCTGGTACTCGGGCGTCTTGCGCCACGCCGTCGCGGCGTACTTGGAGTCGGCGGGCGTGTGCGCAAGCACGCGCGCGGAAAAGTGCGTCACGCGGCCAAAGGACGATACCTGCTCGCGTGCCCACTGGAAGCGCTCGACGACGCGCATGTTCTCTGCGATGGAGAGCGTCGCGCCAGTCGCGGCGATGGCGGAGCTTCGTGCGTACGCGAGGAGCTTGGCCGCGGATGCGACGTCCTTTGCGATTGGCTTCTCGGCCAGGACATGCTTGCCTGCCGCGAGGGCGGCCTCGACAAATGCCGGCTGTGCGACAATGGGCAGCGCAATGATGACGGCGGCAATGTCGTTGCGGGCGAGCAGCGCCGCAAACGACGTCGACGCCTCCCCGCCCTCCGAGTACAGGTCTGGTGTCGGGGCAGTGCTCGGGATCAGAGAGGCAGTATCTTGCGCAGACTTGAGCGAGCGCGAGTAGATTGCCTTGAGGGCGAGCTTGTCGCACTTGAGCACTGCAGGCTGCAAGGTCCTGTGTTAGCTGGTGCTGATATGTGAAGATGGGAGGGTAAGCATACGATGTGTTGCTCCTTGACAAAGATGCCGCCACCGATTATGGCAACGCCGATTGGGGAAGCCATGATATATTTATGTATATATAAGACTAAATTCAGAGTTGAATGAGATGAATGAAGCAGAAATGTAATAGCTCTAAATCCAATCTGCAGACGGAGAAATGTGACGTCTGGCTACGTGGGGGTGAAGTGGGTGAAGGAGGGGCTGCCCCGCCTCGGCGTTATGATGTGACGAGATTGTGTAAGTGTGCAAATGTGGCTTTAGTCTAAACGAAGACAGGAAAATGCAGTAAGTGATAGCTTTGACTTAATTTGGTGCGTATATACAAGCTTGTTATTCACTGGCTCTTGTACAAAGCCAAACTAGCGTACAAATACACTCTGCGCAGCGTACACTCCCAAAACACCAACGGTCCAAACTGAATTACATTTTCTCTCTCCCTATCCTCAATCCCATTTCTTAATAAAGAAACCTAAGACTCCTCAAACCGATACAACTGCTCAACACACATCCTCCTCACCAGCTCACTCCTCTTCCACCGCCCCTCGCACCCATCACCCTCCCACTCGTGTGCAGCACTCCACGCCCGCGCCTCCTTCTTCCTCTTCTGTATCCGCGCGGCAGCGATAACGGTAATTCGGGCCGTGTATCGACGGTCAAAGTCTCGTGTATGGCTCAGCTGTGGCAGAGGCATCGATAGATGGAGAGTGCTGTCTGCTGCCGCTGCTGTGTAGGTAGACACCATCGATTCGGGATATAAGTGATACTGGCGCACTCTGTGGCGTGTGGACGAACCAGCCAAGGGAATTTGCTTTCTTTTTTTGATGTCTCGGTACTTTTCAATGTGTTTCAGAGAAAGAAGGAACAGGTAAAAGGCATAGATCAGATTGGGGCGGGTTCCCGCTGGCATATATACCGCTGTGCTGGCTGCATGTCATCACAGCACATAGATTGACGCCCAACCAACCCTACGCTTCACCCTCACAACAACCTCAAACCCCATTCAAAATGCGCTGCTACTCTTGCGCAATTTCATGGCTAAACTAAAGAATACGTCACATTCCTACCCTCATCTTCAACCCATACTTGAACTCGTCACATTGACCCAAGAACGCAGCAAAAAGCACAAGGTACTTCCTCACAAGAAGCTCGCAAAAAAGGAGAACCCTTTGCATCCATCTTCAAGGGCACCACGTAGCTCATTCCCCATACCAGGCCATACACAGGCCGCATTGGCCTGCGCCAGAACGACCATCCAATGCGACGGCCCTGGACAGCGTGGCCTTGCATGAGAGGACCCCTGCCAGCCCGCCGGCCACCATCGCCACTCTCTCCACCATAACAAGCCTTCTTGGCGGCATGCACCTCTCCGCATCCAGACTTGTGGCGCAACCTGCAGTAATTTGTTGTGACAATAGGCAGGAACAAGGTTGCTTGCAGCCATCCAAACTCTCTACAACGGATGGCGTCGCTCTCGTATACATGGGATGCCCACTGCTGCTTGGTACGAGCACGCGACACCTGTACAACATGATGGCCCAAAGTGACAAGCTCGCACAAGTTTGCGAAAATTGAATCGTATCAAATAAATACATCCACTACATGAAGCTCTTCCGAGCATGACAAGTCATCTTATGTACACAAACCCAGCCACATCAATACGCCGTGAACCGTTTGCCATTCACCATCCGAACCCCAAATGGTCCATCCAAGGCCATTAACCCAATCGTCCTTTTGCGCCTAGAAACCTTTTAATCCTGAACCAGTCCAAGTAAACCAAATAAACCACCGGTACGCGTAGCCGAGACGAGAACTCCATCGAAAATTGAATTCACTTAATCCATATCTTCTGCTTCGTCGCCCAACTCTTCCAAAACTGTCGCGTATCTAGCCACATCGGGCAGATCTTCCTTGATGGGAAATCCAAATGTCTTGACGCCTTCCTCGCCTCCCACCACGCCTTTAGGTGCCGCCGCATTTCCTTCGCGTAAAAATCGCTGCAATTTGAGCGCCGCTCGTCCGATATCCATGGCAATGTGCCAGTTATCCAGCCCAATCGACAATAGCCCAACGACCATGAGCATCTTGGAAAATCGCGCCGGTGCCGTGTTATGTCCGCTCGGGACCAACCCAACCGTCACCCACTGGTACACTCCTAGAACCTTTTTCCACTTGGCCAAGGTAATCTCCCAGATGTGCACCCAGATTTGTAGAAACTCCATCGAATCACACACCTCGCTGGTCGGTACGCGAGCTAGAATGGCTCTGCAGTAGATGAGAGCCACCATACGAATGACACGGTACATGAGATCTGGCTTCTGAACGGGGGCCGAGTACTGGGGGTCGCTCCTCCCTGGCGAGGTGTCCGGGGTCAGCACCGGCTCGTCGCGGGGCGTTGAGCCCTCAAACACGCTACTCGAGTACGTGTTTTCGGGGGACGAGCCTTGGTCGTCACTGCGCCATCTTGTGCCAGAACTGCTCGGTGTCTCAATGTCGGTAACGCCTGAAGCCGGTTGACTCATATCCATCTTTTCGGGCATATTCTCCGGCATCAACGAAATACGCTGGTACGCCCACGCCGCAACCTCGGCCACTTGCTGTAGCTGCTCCGCGGTTTGCTCCTGTGGGTCGTCTGGTAAATCAATCACGACCTTGAGCATTTGTCGTACGTCGTCGAGAATCTGGGCAGCACTCGGGTGGAGGTCAAGAGTCGACGCGGGGCTCGCAAACGGTGGCCAATCTTGCATGAGAGGCGAATTGAAAGACGTTTGATAAGGCACCATAAACTCATCCTTGAATTCAAATCCAGGCATATCAAACATCGACGGCGGGATTTCGTGGGCGAGAGAGATGATGATGTCGTCGACAATAATCGTTTTGGCGAGAAATCCTTGCATTCCAAGTACTTGGAAACCACCTCGCATCTTGACCATGGATCGGAGGCCCAACATGTGCGCCTGCATCTCCTCCGTCGTGCCCCAGTACCAGGAATCTAATACCATTTGAGAAGTGCCCATGATGCACTCGTCGCTGAGGCTTTTGCCACTGGTGGCAATTTGTTCATTGATCATTTTGTGAACAGCGCTCTTGTGTGCCCAGACAACCATCTTCGGCAGCTGGCCAGTTTCGTTCAAAAAACAAGCCGACGTGTATAGGACGATTTGGAGGAGTAGCGGAGATTTAATAGAAACCGGGACCCAATGTTTCATGAACCGGTTGCCGGGGTCTGGAGCTCCGTCGAGCGCGGCTTTGAAACGGGAGAGAAGCTGTAGGTAAATGCGCACCAGTTCGATGTTGAGGTTGTTCGTTGCCATGGGCAGGTTATGTAGCTGATCCTCGTATTTGCTCACTTGCAAAGCCGGACGGGTCGCCCTTTCAGCCATGCGCATCAGCGACGCGCCATCTATGCTCCATTCATCGTGGACAACCTTGGTAGCGTGAGTGACTCGCATATGAAGAATTTGCTTCAGTAGAGTCTTCATATTTTCGGGATGCAGCATGCCAGTTTCATCCTTGACAACAATCTGGAATGGCCGTTTGTCGTTCGATTTGACAAGTTGGCCGTCTGTTGCTTCCGAGGCGTCTGAGGACGGCAACGAACGATGTGAGCTGCGGCGAGAAAGCTTTACCGATATTTTATTCTGTGCCTTATCATGCGTGATATCATCATTTCCTTGGCGTTCAACAAGCAATATAGCGTCTGAAAGTTCGCTAAGGTCCAGATGCGAATAGGCTGGACCTTCCACCACTACCTTCACTTCGGGTGAGTTTTTAGACCCTTGGCTGGAGGATCTACATTATACAAAGTGTTAGCTAGAGGATAGGAGGAGAAAACAGAAATCTCGCGTATATGGATAGGGGTAAAACAATACCTTCTTGTTGCGCCAGTCGTATATTCACACGTTGTCTGTGGGAAGCGTCGTAGACAGTTTGTGCATGGTTGGCCTTGAGAGCACTGCAATGAAAAGAAGAGGCTAGTTGTTAGCATACTGATACTCCAGCTATTTGGGAAGGCGAGCGTAAAAAAGCATAGAAATGCATAGGTAAAGCAGCGGCTGGCGAGAATGGATTGGGTTGGTGCGCCAAGGTAACCTGGCGCAGAGCGGGACGTGAGGGCATCTGAGGCATCGAGGGGGCAGACGCCGCATACCTTTTGCTTTCGTCGTCGACATTCGGTACAAGAAGTGGCATATCTCGCCTTGCCAGGGGGCCGCTGCGTTTGCGCGCCCTGCGACTGGGCGGTGGCTGACATGACGTCGGGGAGAGACGAGGACGGTGGCGAGGGGCCCGTCTGCCCCAAGGGCAAGATATTGAAGCCTGAACTACAGTGTAGGAGGCAAGGAAGCGCGGTCGCCGAAACAAGCGAGCCCTGGAACGCAGCAGAAGACCGGTGCAACGGACCAACAGTGAGATGGTGAGGGGAGGGATTCGAACAAGTTGGACTGGCGAGAGAGACTCGGGCGGATGTAGAAGACGGAGGCGGCGCAGATGCCGGTGGGACGCGGTTGTAGTTAGGTAAGATGCGAGGAGATTCCCGTCTGAACCAGGCTGGCCCGGCAGTGTTACGGTGGTGTGGGGTGGACTACGAAGGGGGGCGGCGGCGCCAGGACTCCCCTCCAGTAGGTCGAAATGGAGAGCGGGTACGGACGTAGTGCGCAAGAACAGTCGCTATCGGGAGTGGGCTTGGTGGAGCAGGCAGTAAATCGGTGGTATTTTAGGCCGTGTAGGGTGCCGGGCCTCTCCAGCATCATATGAGAACAAGTGCTAGTGGCTGGAGTTCGCACATGCGAGAAGCGGGCGATTCTTGGAAGGAAGGAATTGGCGACGAGACGCTAAATAGTGCCAGCCGATGAGGCGGCCGCAGTCTGGCGAGGCTAGGTAGGCCAAGTCCTGGGGAAGGGCTGTGCTAATTACTCGTGAAGAGACGCCTGTACGGCACTACACGAGTCCGTCGGTAATAGTCCGTAGTGAGGGTCGATTGCGCGCACTAAGAAGGCATAGACGCAGAGAGGAGCGCTCTTGGCCCGGGTTAGCGCAGTGGGAGGGCGGACCTCACGGATGGATGGGCGGGCGGTTCGGTGCCTTTTGCTTGTCGATTCTGTCGCATTTGAGCGGGCTTCGACGTGGTCTTGGCTTTGGCCTGGGGTTAGGTTAGGTTTGGTTTGGTTTGCCTTGATTCGGTTTGGCTTGGACGGCGGTGGGCGATGAGGGTGTCTCGTGTTTGCTTGTCAGGCTCTTTCTTTTCTTTGTCAACTGGGTAAGACGGTTTACTCCGTGTCCGGTAGCATGACATGTGCAGCACAGTACGAGTACAAGCACAGCTGCGACAGATTGGGGGGGGAGAAGGGGGGCGACGAGGGACAGCGATGCGTCCAAGAGTTGTGCTTGATGGCGGCGGCAGAGCGACTAGGGGGATCCGAAGTGGAGGGGGAAGGCGACGGTGGACGGTGGACGATGCGAAGATGGAGGGGTGAGGGGAGCGGAGGGGCGAGGAGGGGAGAGGAGGAGGGGCCATGCTTTGGCGCTAACGCTGGTGGCCTGACGATACCTGGCCGGGACGCAGGGAAGGAGCGGCGGACCCTCGTCGAAGGGGCAGGCGGGACCGGACGGGGGCCAGACTTGGCAAGAGCTCGCTCAGTAGTGCTGCAGAACCGTGGCCGTGGGAGGACAGGGTGGTGTGGGATAGCATGGGTACATGCTGTCACGCGGCAGTCTATGCAGCCCAGAAAGTACTCATTCTGCACAATGATGCATCTGAAATGGCTCGTTCCCGTTTGTCGGGTTCTACCATTGCGAATGGCTAGGTACATACGAGTAAGCAGGTAGATAGCTCCCTACGGTATGCAGTAACACGAGAAATATTTGTCCGTAGGCACTCAGAGCCACCAACTGGGCGTGCTACGAGTAAACAGTTGACGTTGAAACGGAGCCGTGGTTATGAACTGTAGATCGGTGCGGCTTGGGGTGCTACTCCCTCCGACGCCAGGCGGCGAACGATTATACCACGAGTGTGTAGTCTTGCTCATTGTGAGCACTCTGCACTCCGTTCGGACTACCTAGCACTCATAGGTCCCGACTAGGCCCGGTGACAAGGAACAATGCCGCGGTGCAGGCTTCGGTGTCTCTTATGGATGGTTGTATGCAGCGCCTAGCAGCGCATTGCAGGGCACACCTTGTTCGATCCCGTCGTACCGAGCGCTCCATCCCTGCAGCGATTACCAACCAGTCGCACCATGCGCCTGCACCTTTGCACTCTCAGGCTGTAAGCAGGTACACACATACATGCACGCGTAGGTACTATCAGACAGCAGGCAGGCAGGCAAGCAGGTAGTTCGGTGCTCCGTGATGACAACATGAAGCCCAAACCCTCCAAATGTCAGCGTTTGCGTGATAATACCTCAAACAGGCCAAACAGGCCGGCCATCCGGTCGCCCGTGCCAGCTGGCAAGGTCTTCCCGCCAGCTGGCATTAACGCAAAGCAAACGCACCTCGCCATCGCCTGGCTGGCAGCTGACACTAGCTCACGTAAACTTTGCGTAAAAGCGAGTCTGCCATACAACGTGGTGTCGCCACGGTTGGTTAGATGCGACACATCATCCCGCGCTAGGGGCACTGCACTGTGACCACCAGCCAGTCGTGCGGCACAAGACGGCGCCAGCGAGAAAAATGGCCGATTCCTCCTTTGGCACGCTACGACTGGTGCTGCCCCATCATGCGGGACTATTTGCTGTTAGTCTCGCCCGACACTGGCCCCGCCCCAGAAACTAGCCATGCTGGGCGCCGATCCGGGAAACTGGCTTGGGTCGTTCTGCAGTGTCAGTCGTCGGATTGCTGTCGTTGTGCAGGGCCGTACGTAGGTACAGGAAGTACCATGGTGGAAAACAAAGTGCTGACCAGGGAGGTCGTGCCTTACAGCTGCTGATTCCGCGCGCATTATTGCATGATGGCATTATTTCGAATACGGTTCTGGCTCAGCCAGGGCTTACAGGGCAGCCTCGGACGCCCAATGTGACTCTCAACTGGATAAACCGTCCGACGCGACCGCCGACGTAATACTGGAGTGTCACAAACAGATTCAGGCCTCGGGCAAGCCCAGCCAAGGTTGCTCGTTCACTCTTACAGCGCCGTGTGTGGCCCATTTGCTATTGTCCTCGGTGTTTCCCATGAACACTCTCCAGCACAGACACGAGAGGCATCATGTGCTGAGCAACATCATGCGTGGTCGACCAATGCACGCTGCGTATGCCAGTGACACCATTCGTATTATGCACCAACGTCGAATACGCTCAGCTGTCGCCTTGCCAAGCTCGGTGCTACAGAACAAATCTTACACAGGCGAATACTATGTACATCAAGCCACAGTCGTCGCGTAATACTCGTACAGCTTTGTTAAGCGTATACAAAAGCAAAACTCCAGCCCCAAACCGATGGTTCAATCAAGGCTAGCTAGACCCTCTCTGTCGGCAGATGAGACGATCCCCCGCCAATGCCCACACCGACCGCGGCCGATGCAGTGAGCCCTGTCGCTGCCGAGAACACGCCAGCCATCGCATACTGCACGGCCGGGACCCGGGCAGCATATCCTGCCCAAAAACGCGATATTGTGCGTCCCTACTTTGGCACGGACTAATCTTGCCCGCAGATGACCAGACTGTATGCATATCAAGTTTTCACAAATACCAAGGTAAGACGCCACGGACTGCATTTGGCAGGTTTCGGCCCTTCCGTCAGTCCTCCACGATTGGGGCCTTGAACTTCGGCTGCAATTAGCTGCAGGACTGCAAGCCTAGTTACCACACATGGGTACCGCCGACAAAGGACCACAGCGGTTGCCTTGCCGTCACTCTAGAGCCTCCGATAACCCATCGCTGCACAGGCATTGGATGCAATGAGCCATGACACTGCCTATGCGAAGAGAAGCCATAATGGTTCGACTGACCAACTCACACTCGCAGTCGCATGTGGACTTCCTGCCAAAACACGCGCTTTATCACTCTTCAACAAGGGTGCGACTGTGCGCCACAGTACGAATACAACGTACTACACAGTCACTGACCCTGTACACCGTATTGCAAATGGCAAACTAAAGTCCGTGGTTCAGATGCCTACGTGACATACGAGTAGTATTCTTGCATCCAACGACAGAGCCAGTGAGACACGGCGCGCCACCATCCAAGACACAAAGGACCTTTTTGTCTGTCCTTGCGCGATTCTTCAGCGCCCCGCCCCCAAGTGTCAGCGCCACACAGTCCACCGACGGCAGCCCGAGACAAGAACTCCAGTGATCACCAGTGGCGCTGACGTCGCCGTCTCTGCTGAGTCGTTCGCACATGCGCTTGTATCTTCGACTGTATCTAGGTCATCGAATGTCGCTGTATAGAGTATGACAGACTCCAAATGTGCAGTTCAAGCTAGCCGGTTACGAGATGCTTACTTCTGCGCTCGCTGCCGTGGTCAAATCGCATTGGCATAGTGGGCCACTCATAAGATCGGCGATATGAGGATGGATTGTGAAATGGTACGCACAATGTACTACCCTAACCGAAGACACCATTGCCAAACTGCTCTGGTACGAACACACACAGATATCAGCCAGCCCCATGCTACTCGCACAGCCCAGTGCAAACAGGGAAACACTATACAGCAGTCCAGGAGATGTTATGGTACCGCGGAGTACTATGTGTACAAGTGAACGTTACCACTTATGGCCAACTCAGCTAGATGGCCAGCGTGCAGCAGTTTGCGTTTACCTGTAACCGCACTTGCTGTAATAATAGCCTTTGGAGGTGGCACGGCAGTCGAGCAGTACCTGTTGTGGTGGTGGGGGCGCTTCGTGGAATCGGGCTATTCATTTCAGCCAAGGCACAATTTCCTTATTAACCATGCAGGACGACCCGCCGAAAGGTGGATTTTGGCTCGCCAATTTAACGGCACCTGCGGCACATTAACTACACCAACCAGGGTCATAGTTTTGTGCTCTGTGGCACAGGATAGGCTTCCCGTGATATGGCCTAGCACTCTCGTGATATATTTCCTTGCCGAGCGTGATGAGAGACACAAGGCAATGAGACCATGTGAGATCAGAAGCCAAAGACGAGCACGCTCGCAAACGAGCCAATCCGGTCCCGTAGCCCAAGAACACTATCGTGGGCCATTGCCAGCGATTGCTGCTCTATTTTGCAGGGGTCGTTGTGCCAAATGAGACGTGAAAGTCAGGGCTGGACGGGCCCTATATGTGCTCAGCTTGACGATATCCGACGACAACCGGCTGGCCAAGACTTTTACGCCTTGTCGTAAATTGGTGGCGAGTGGCTGATTCTCAATATAGCAGCTCAGGACGAAAGCGAATGCGAGATGACAAATGCACAGACTAGATAGAGACCATTTCCCACGACACAAATGGCAGCAGGGTGCAGAGTACGTGCCGGTTTTTCGTTTGCAGACTATGGCTTACAAATGACACTAAAAGCCTTTTCTGGCGAATTTGCCCCATGTAACTCACGCCTTTGAATACAGATTCGAAGGATTAAGGATAGAGGCTATAAGCGGATGAAACGCATAGACACTTATTACTGTCACATTGCTCGTATGCGCTTTCGTCCATTCCCGCTTCGCAACATCTTGAAGACGGCACGTTAAGATATTACCAATTATCATAGATTGCAAACTGTAGCTGAGTCTTCGACGCCCGCATTGGGGCATCTCACATAACATCGCTGTCCAATATACTTTCTGCATAGAGCCCTCGAGAATATATCTGCAGATACTCTGGTCACCATCTCACTAAATTATTTCTCAAAGAGCGCCTTTGGCTCGGATCCGCTCTCCCTCTCGCCAGGACTGGCATCAAAGCTCTCGTGAGCCTCGATACGCTCCACATCAACGGGGCGAGCTGGACCCATGATGAGCTCACTGATGGGTTCTTGAGGCATAACCTCGTACTTGCCGTCGTCCCTCCTTGTCTCCGGGATGAGAAAGTTGAACCAGCGGGGAAACATGAAGAGGGCGACAATGAAGAGCACAGTCATATGCATCAAGATGAACGAGTACATGAAAGGCGGGTCGTTGTACATGTTGTTCTTGAGGAACTTGGGGTACGCAAACGTCCATACCATGATGACGGCTGGAGCAGTCAAGTATTTGAGAATGACTGGCCAAGCGGCGTGAAGCTTCCAGTTATTGCCGGTCAGAACAGCGCGGTTAATATCCCGTCGGAACTGGTTGCCCTATTGCGCAAATACAGTCAGCAAGAAGGCATTTCCCAAGAGGTTGCACCTTAGTTTTCAAAATATCTCACTACTTACCGAGTAAAAGGCCGCGTACCAGAAACGGTTAAGCATGGCATTTCGGGACCAGAATCTGGGCGCAGGAACGGTTGGCGTCTTGCCATAAAAGGCCGCCGTGACAGAACAAACGATGAAAATGCCAAATCCAGCACCTGCGCCGGCCCCAGGGCTGACTAGGTGTCCAACAAGCAATCCGACGAAATGGGCCACGACGTAGCCGCCATTATAGATGGAATAGCTGGCGAGGCCGATCTGGTCGACGGGGTCTCTCCAGCGATAGAGCGTGGTTGCAAAGTAGCACTCACACCAGACTGTAAAGAAGAGGGCAACATCATTGACCCAGGTATCAACGGCGTCCAGAAGGGTGAAGCCATACTCGCTGCAGTATAGAATGGATATGAGGAAAGAAACAATGGCGCAGATGGTGGCAACAACGTATCGAGGAACCTTTTTGCCCCAGTCGGTGTCGTAGATCATGGTAACCATGACCTCAAACATGGCAAAGACGCAGGTGACGCCGAGCAGCCACAGAGTGAGGAAGAAGAAGGCAGAGAAAAAGTTGGACCCGGGCAACTGCGAGAGGGCAGTGGGATAGGTCATGAAGCCGGAGCTGAAAGTCGACAGGCGAGTCACACCATCGGGCACGATGCCTAGGTAGCCGACTACACCCATGACTGCCAGTGCAGACATGACTTCAATGGCGGAGTTGCAGAGAGCGATGATGAAGGCATCCTGGACGGCATTGGAGTGTTTGGACGTGTACGAGGCGTACGAGACAAAGTAGCCGAAACCGACGCCGATGGAGAAGAACATTTGACCAAAGGCGTCTTGCCATACCTGAGGGCCTTGCAGGGACTCTGTGCGCCAGATACCGACATAGAGCTTGTAACCGTCGGATGCGTTCGGGAGGGATAGGGAGCGGACGGCGAGGATGCCAATCATGATCAATGGCAGTGCCATGGTGATGTAAATGACGCGACCAGTGAGGCCGACGCCTTTGAACATGCACATCCAGGTGATGAACCAGGTGAAGAAGCACCACGCGACAGTCTCGCCGACGACTCCCTCTCCAGGGTACGACAGCACCTCTTCGGTCTTGTTACCAATGGCTGGTGGGTTTCGGATGACTTGTTCAAAGAAGAATTCCTCTGCATCCTCGCCAGCCCAAGGAAGAGGACTCTTGAATGACAGGCGGAAGTACACCATGGCCCAGGCCAAGATGGGCACGTAATAGCCGACGACGGAGTATCCGTTGAAAACCATGGAGAAGCCAATGCCCTTTGCGCGGTGATACACGCTGTTCCATGCGCCGACGGAGCCGGCTCTGTAAGCCTGGCCAATGACGATTTCGAGACAGAGAATGGGGATGCCAATGAGGAAGAGGGCAATAAAGTACGGAATGAAGAACTGCAGGCCGTAGTTGTTGAAGATGACAGAGGGGAAACGAAGGAGGTTTCCGAGACCGACCGCTCCTCCCATGGCACAGAGAACATACTGACCGCGCGAGTTGAAAATATCACGGCCGTCTTCATCGCTGCCCGCGTCGGGAGCTACGAGGAGCCAGAGTCTCCTGCCGAGGCTCTTGGGAGCTTGTTTCTCTGCCATGTTGGTCAGATTGGCAGCGGGAGCAATGATAGGTAAGCAAGAAGGAGTGCGACAAGATTGGCGAGGAGAGTTGCACGAGGAGACAAGGACGCAACTGACAGAGGAGCTCCGTGATGTATATACATCAGTCGAACAAGCATCAGGGCGAGTACATGCTTATCCTACAACCCGGCACAGCTACACCATTGCCAATATGTGGCTGCCAGCCCGCCATGCTAGGCAAACGAGAGGCGCCAACCCATCCCAATCGTTCACGCTGCAAGTGTCAGCATCGAAGGGCTCCAAAGGAAGGGGATGCATCTAAACGAAGGGGATGCTTCGATACCAAGAGCAGCCAAGACCACGCCGTGGCTGATAACGTTGGTCGTGATATTCCACGACAAGTTCTCGACTGCCGCCCAAGCCTTAGCGTGCGCTGACACGCAAGGCAAGGGTTATTTGCAGCATAACGCAGCCTATCAACGGGGCTGCAGCGGCCGTCAGCTCGGCCGTGCTAAGCATCTTGGCGAGTTTGGCGGTCACGCGGGGTAAACTTCTGTGGTGGTGAAGGAAGAAACTAGCAGGCGAGGCTATCGACGGCCGCGGCTGTTCTTGGCGGGTTTGGAAGCTTGAGCTTATCGGGCTTTGCCTCGTGGCGTTTTTTTGGTTCTGGGGTAGTGTTGCTTATTAGGTGGAACTGGGAATGGGACGGGCGCGCGAACAGTGAGGGCGATTGACGAGGCGTGATGGAGTCGCTGTAACACCACCTGCCTTTCCTACGCCGTCCAATAACTTGACTCTTTTGTTCAACATTGCCTCGCAATACATCTACAGCGCAACATTTTGTTCATTCCTTTTCAGCTATCAGCAAACAGAAACAACACCCTCCTCGACGCATTTCGTATAGCAACACTCGCCCAGCCCAGAAGCAACAACGAACACGGCCCAAAGACGCCACACCAAGCCCAAAAGGCCAATAGCAGCTCACGAAACCGAAAAAAGGGGATTGCGTTTGTGGCGCACCGCCCAAACGTCGACGCTAGAACACGAATGGAAGGTGCTGCGGTGTGGAAGGGTTCCGCCTGCTTTGCATGTTACACTTTTGCAAACTCGCACCTTTTTGCTCGGCGCTTGGCGACGATGGGGGTTTGGGGTGGTATCCCGTGCGTTTTGCCCTTGGCGAGGTGTGTCTCTCTGTGTATGTGTGTTGTGTCGCATGCGAAGGATTCAATTTCACAAGATTAGGCTTGGTCTTGTGGCGCTCAGGTAGCTTGGCGCGGTTAGAAGAGGGTTTACGAAGGAAGGACGTTGGACAACGGGTTTATTCCGCTGTTTGGCTCTGTTTTTCCGCTTTCGATGCGTATATGAAAAGGGACATGTGAGGCTGCGAGGAGTACGTGGTTGGTTGGGCTTGAGCTAGTAGGTTCCCGTGTAAGTGAGCTGGCCTTGCGACACTAGTCATGTCTCGACGCCATCTCCAGCTAAAAGGAGAGACGGGCACGAACTAGGTGAGGCCCGTGTTCTTGTAAGAGGATGCATATTGCAGGACGCTTTCCTGCTCGCCTTGCGGCACGTAGAAATCAGTGTAAGCGCCCCTTTCAACGCTTTTCAAGCGTTATTTATACCCAGAATATTTGTCCTGATACCTTCACAGAGTCTGGTGTAAGTCCCCTTCCAAGCCCATGTTGCAAGCTCAAGTTTATAAATGTGTGATATTGATGGGGATATATTAAGGTATTCGCCTCACTCAGCTTCATTCATTCTCTGTATCTTCCCACTGCCACAACAGTCACCCAACAAAACCCACTTCCACACCACATTTTGCAAAACATGATATTCCACAGCAAAAAGTTGTAACATGCTAGGCTCGCTACATGATGAAATTCAAACCAGAAACGTTCCAGGCTCCCAAATTTTGAGCTCTTTTCCCAAATCCCCAAATTCTAGGGATAAAAAAAAACGCCATACACCAACTTCCTTGCTTGCCCTGTTATATATATATACAGTTCACCTCCACAACGCTATACCCTACCCCCTATACGCCGGCTTCCGCGCCATATTCACCGGCGGCGGCGCCTCGTCGTCCATGGGATACGGCGGCGTGCCCGTCTTCTGCCTCCTGGGCAGATCCTTGGTCGCGCTCACGGGACGGTCAGGCAGGGGCGTCTTGGGCGGTAGAGGAGGGGGCTCGATGCGCGTCGACGGCGGCGCGCCGGCCGGGTGCGGCGGGCGCGGGCGCGGGTGCTCGTCTGGTCCCATGATGGCAATCTTGTCGGCACCCGAGGCGTGGCGGTACTGCGCTGGCGTGGGCGCGGCGCCCGTTAGGCGGTCTGGGTGGTGGTCGCCGTTGCTGTTGGTGTTGGCGTTGTCGGGGGAGGTGGGCGGTTGCGGGAAGCCGCCGTGGTCGTAGGAGGAACGGGGTGATGTAGATGCCCAGGTCGCGTTGCCAATGGTCATGCTGTCTGGGCGGCCCGAGTCAAACGAGGCGCGGCTGACGGCGCTGCGCGGCGAAGGCGGAAACGCAGAGGGTGCGTCGCCGGGCAGCTCGACGGCAAACGGGGTTTCGACAAAGTGCGTCGAGGGCGGCTGCTTGATGAGCTCGGGGATCGGGGCGCCCTGGGGGATGCTGGCGGGGATGCGGTCCCAGCGCATCTTGGCCTTGCCGATGCGGGCGAGGCGGCCCGAGATGCCCTGGATCATACGCTGCTCGTCGTCGCGCGCCATGTAGCGGCGGGTGCCGGTGCTGATGTCGCCGAGGCGGTTCCACTCGTTCATGCCAAACTCGCCCACGCCAATCTCGACGTTGAGCCGGTAGTACGTCTCCGGGTTGACACCGCGCTTGGCCAGGTAGTCGCGTAGCATGTACTCGTGGATGCGCTCGCAGCCCTCAATCTTGTTGATGAGGCGGCGACGCGCCTCGGCAAACTCGCCCAGGAACCCCTCGTACCACATCTGCTGGTTGTTGTCGCTGCCGCGCGGGCGCTTGCCTGTGCCTACGCTGACAAAGACGCCCACGTCGCGGCCGGGCCACTCGTTGACGACGGCCTCGTCGAGCGCTTCGGGTGCCGGGTTGAAGGTGCCGGAGCCGTCGTCGTGGAAGATGGACTGGCCAATCTGGATCGGCTTGAAGGCGAGGCCGATGGCCGAGGTGGCGCGGCCGGCCTGCCAGATCTTGCAGTCAAAGTCGGGAGGGGGTTCGCGGCGCGAGTCGTATGATCGCAGCATGGCGGGTGCTGCGCCGCGCGGGGAGCCCTTGTACATGGCCGTGACGGCACTGGGGGATGTTAGCTGGCTGTGTTTCTTTGTATTGGTAGTAAGGGCAGAGCTTGTCTAAGCCGGACGTACGTCTTGGTTCGGTTCTCGCGCGCATCGTACAGCCTCGTCTCGCCGTTGCCGAGCGTCGCATTACCGAAAAACGGCCGCGAGTTGGCCTGCGCGGTGGGACTGCGAGCGCTGAAGCTGAGGGTACTGGCATTGCTGAGATGACGCTGGGGCGAAGCGGTGCTCGTGCTGCCACTGGCGGAGGAGTAGCGAGCCGGGTTGGGCGGGTTGGGCGAGGTCGGGGGCGCGGGGAACTCGGGGTCAGAGTCCTTGCCCTCGTCGTGGGAGAGGGTGTGCTCGCGGACGGCCTGGCGGATGGCGTCCTCGAGGCGGGAGGCCTTGAAGAGGGTGGAGCGGTAGGGGATGCCGGCAATGGTCTTGTCCGTCTCAAAGACCATGCGGGTGAGGCGGACGTAGAGCTCCTTGCAGGTCTCGAGGTCGAGGCGCAGGCGGCCGAGCATGATGGCGATGAGGCCGCCGGTGCCGGTGCCGACAATGAGGTCAAAGTGGTCGCAGGGCTTGGGGATCTCGTGGCGGCGGGGGGCGCGGCCGTGCATGTCGACAAAGGTGCGGTGCATGATTTCTTGGACGATGATGAGCATGGAGTAGCCGCGGACACCACCGCCGTCTGTGAGGAAGAGAGAGGTTAGCTAGTGTTGCGCGATGGGCAAAAGAGATAGACTAGAGGAGAAAAGAGAGGCATACCGAGCGACAGGATGCGCAAAGGCGGACCCTTGGTGGTGTCTTTTCTTCTGACTCCGTAGCCGTCCATTGTCGCGGTTAGACGAGGGACGAGCCGACGTGAGGCAGAGGCAGGCGCGAGGCGAGGCAGAAGCCTGGATGAGGTTCACAAAGAGTACGCGATGATCGAGCGACGTTGAAGAGGTTGGGGTTGAGGTCGGGTCAAGCGAGGTCAGAGCAAGGCTAGGGCCAGTGCCAGGGTCGGTTTCGGAAACCGTGGTCGCAGGTTCGGGATCGGGTCGCGTGCCACCGTCTGTGCGTGCCGTCGTGAAAATTGTAGAGTCGTTCGTCCGTTTTGCTGGCCGGGATGGCTGGGTATCTTGGGTTCAGCGGCAAAGCGGTGACGTTGTGTCGAGAAGATGCAAAGGATGTGAAGAGTAGAAATGACGATGGTCGCACGTAAGAAACACACCCCCAACTCGGCGCAAAGTCAGGGTTAGTCAGGCACGAGGAAAATCGTGCATTCGTCGGCCGAGGATGGGGAGAAGAGAGAAGAGAGGGACAGGACTGAGTCGAGTCGTGCTGTACTGTACGAGTACGAGTAATAGAGTCAGGCAGGGCCCGGGGGGCGGGTGGTCCCATTTCTTCGTCTGGTGATGGGACTTGAGTGGTTGGCTGTGGGCGGGCGCAGGTCGTCATCCGGGCGTGGCGGGGCAGAGGAGGACTTGCTCTCTGCATTTCGCCCCTCTCTCGGGCGCCACGCTACGCCACGTTTTTTTTGGGCTTGGGGCTTCGACGGCGACACAGCAGGGGTTTACTATGGTGGTTTTAGGCACTTGAAGAGCAGCTTGTGGGTAGTGGGAACTGCCATTACAGGGGGGAGCAAGGGAACAAGGGAACAAGGACCGCACTACGAGTAAAGTTTCGGGGCGGCGCGCAGAACAAGTGGGTTCGGGGACGGGATTTTGGCGCTAATGAGAGCCGTAGGAGGACGGTAGAGGAGATGGAACTTGATCTTGAGGGAGGGACAGAGACGGAGATGAAGTACGGAACAGACACAGCGTGGCTTTTGCCTACATGAAATACCTGGAGTAAAGACGTGAATCCTCCCCATCTCTGCTGCCTTTGTCCCGTCTGGCTACTGGGCGCAGACGGTGTGGCGTCGCGTGGCTTGGCCATGCTCTATTTGGTGTCACTGTCACATGGGATGCGCCCGATGGACGATGGACAGATGGGCGACCTGCAGCAGATGCGGACCAGATCACGATGGGTGCGTTTATTGTCTGCACGCCATGCCTGAATATAAAATGACCCATGCATCTAGGATTTTTTTAAAAAATCAAATTCATTTCGTTTTCCGTGCACGTCGGCATCCATGGGCCGAGCAACTGCTCTGTGCCGTTGGGATGCCGTTTTGTCGAGGTCGACCGCTTTCCTGTGGCTGATGCCTTGCCCGTTTGGGGATGCATGGCTGCCAAGAGCGGGACGAGGGGAGAATGAGGGAAAAACGAGGCAGTGCATGCGTCGTAGAATAGAGATTGACATGAACTGAAGCTACTACGAGGACAAGAGATGATATTCTCGTATGCTTCACGTTGAAAAAGAGCACAATGTACGGAAAAAAGGCACGAGACATGTCGATTTTCAGGGTCCGGTTCCCCCATCTCCATGTCCGTGTGCGCCGCCGTGTCCGAGCACCAGGCACCAGACCATGGACCCGGCTTTGGTGGCGTCGACATGCATGGCTAGAGTCGACGACGGCGCATCAGACTATTTAATGGTAAGATTGGCCCAGGATGCAGGCTGGGAGAGAATCATGTGAAGAGTTGTGATGGTGAGGAGAGGAAAGGCTGCGTCTGTCTGCTTGGTCATCAGGCTGTTCCCGCCATCCATCCGGATCGTCTGGGCCATCGAGTGCAGCTCGTCACAAATAGCCCAAGTACGTACACGAGTACTCTTCAATGTCCAGTGTCCTTTCCTGTCCGCGGAAACGCTGCTCCGCGTCGGGCAACATGCTGGCGAGTAATGGATGGACAGAGGCGTACTCGTATATCCATAGTAAAGATGCCCTCCCCACAGGACTCGTAAGGCTCCAAATATAGAATACGGCGCATCGTTCCACCACTGCATACTTCTGATCCTCGAGCTACATCAGCAACTGGAGCTATGCAATCTACTTGTGCATTTCATGGTGCCGGTCCCGTTTTCAAACCGTGTAGTACCTGTTTACTTAACGGTGACCCTTTGACGGCATGGCACGCACGGCCACCATCAGGGGAGGGGTGCATCGGCGGTAGTCAGGAAAAAGAAAGTTGGATTCCATCATTCTCCATAAAGCCCAATTTTATATATATATATATATATATGTGTGTGTGTGTGTGTGTGTGTGTGTGTGTGTGTGTGTGTGTGTGTATAGTAAAAATAAAAAAAAAATACAAAAAAAATGATTATTAGCACAACTATAAAAAGAACTGATTCCACTGCTGAATATATTGCTTTACAAGATCTTTACCAACAGGTTTGCTCTCCCGTAATGACTTGGAATGCTCGCGGCTATGACTTGTGTCGAGTATTAGAGGGCCGGTTGACATGCGAAGGAAATGCGTCTCCCAAAATGTCATAAGCTGCTTGGCAGGGTTATCAGCCGCTGAAGCGTCGCAGTTTTCTATTTTATTCAGCCACTGATTGTACGGAATAATGTTTTCACGCGGTATATCCAGCTCGTTAGCCAATAGCTGAATCATCTCGGGCCATGGCTGGCGCACCGGGTTCTCGATATGATAGATCAAGTAAGGGTTGTCGGTGGAAATCAGGAGGTCTAGTAGCGCGTTGGCAACATCATTGACGGGAGACCACGACAATGTACCTTGCAAGTCAGGGAGGCTTCTAATCAGTCGGGCGGACTTGACGAAAAATGAAAAGTGCTCCATGGGATTCCAGTATCCGTTCGTTCTTGATCCGGTGATTTGCGCGATACGCACGGCCATGCCACGAAATCGATCTGGATACAAGCAAAGAGTGTCTTGGAGTATTCTTTCACAAACAATCTTTGCATCTGCATAGCCTACTGGAAGGGCCGTATCCGCTGTTGTGGGCGTCTCTGGTGCCACTGATCTCCCAGACCACAGAGGATAATAGCCGACCGCTCCAATAGACGAGATGAACTGAAAACTGAACCGGAAGGGAGGCGGCCGAAGAGTGATGCATTCCCTGGCGAGATCCATCAGATTTCGCATGACTTGGAACTGAGATTCGTATGCTGTTGTTGATCGAGTGAGGCTCATGGGCCACGCGTTGTGGACAATGTGAGTGACGGACTGAACAAGGTCTTTATAGGTATCCATTGACAGGCCGAGCAGAGGCTTGCTTGTATCCGCTGCAAGTATTTGCAGTTTCGATGCGACGGCAGTTTCAAGCGTAATACCACGTTTGGTGAAGGCTTCCTCTTGCCTCGTCGTCGCGTCAATGGTTCCTGGCCGATTGAGGCACAATACCTTGACAACATTTGGCATCTGAGCGGCCGCCGACACTATGTGAGACCCCAAGCTCCCAGTGGCGCCCGTTACAAGAACACAAAATTGTGTACTTGAGCCAATGATATCAGGGGGTGGTGCTGGTTGAGAAGGCTCGGCTAATGGGCGAAAAGAAGCCGTGTATTTGCGGATAAAGCCATCAATGACTGCTTGCCGATCTACGATACTCGTTAGTTCTGCATGCCGCAAATGTATGGGGTAGCACGGCTCCTCTGCAGAACCTGCGTACCTTATATCGGAAGGAAAGCCAAAGATGATGCGTTGGACTTGTGCCTCGCGGCAGCTGCCATCGGTGTAGTCAACATGGGCAAACCCGGCACCGCGGAGGACCTTTTCCCAGTGTTCGGCGGACACTTGAGCATGGACACGGCCGTCTTCAAACAGCCACCAGCCCTCAAGCAGGCCGAAAACAAAATCTACCCATGGCAATTGCTCCGTCTCTTCAAGCAACATGAGCATGCCGTCCGAGCGTAACAACTTGTGGATGTTGCCTAGTGAGATGGGCAGCGACCGCGTTGCGTGAACGCATGCGTTGGCAAGGATTATATGCTGGCTGTGCATCAGGGCACTGTCTGGTGTTGCCTCAATATTGACAACCTTGAACTCCATAAATGGGTATTGCTTGAAGCGCTTACGAGCGGCTGCAACTAAGGACGAAGAAAGGTCGGTGAAAGTATAAGTAACGGGAACACCAAGTGCTGCGAGCATAGGGACAATGGTCGCCGTGGTTCCACCTGTTCCTGCGCCCATTTCCAAAATCTTGATGCGCGGATAGTCTCTGGGGAGGCGTTGGAGGAGTTGCTGGATGAAGAACTCGGCTTGTTTAATCCAGGTGTGATTGAGCGGCGCGATGGCGTACACGTCGGATACGGTCCTTCGCCCCTCTGCAGATCCAAAAATTATTTGAAGGCCGTCCTCTTTTCCAGTCAGGCATTCTGCCAGTTTGCTTCCAGTGAGGGCGGAGAGTTTGAACTCTGCAGCGTGGTCAGGTTCCTTCTGAAGTGCCTCTTGGAGCAAAACTGAAGCCGGCTTATCAGGGCAAGGGACGCCTGTTCGCACCAGGTCGCTGCCAACAATATCGACCAGACCGACTTCGTTGGGACCAATAATCTTGTAAAGTTCTGCCATAAACTTCTTGTGTTTGGGCAGATGCGCAACTTGTGCCAATCGCTGACCGGGTTGAGCTCGCTGCAGGGAGCAGCCTAGTTTGTCAAACGCCTCAACGATATAGGCGGCGCAAAGCATCGTTGACATTGGCCGCACCTGGCTATAGTAGTTGCGCATCTTGTAGGTGCTGATGAACTCGTCGGTTTGTGCTTTAACTGACCGAAGCACATTGAGTACGGTCGAAGACGGAAGACCTACGTCTTCAGGTTCATGCTGGCCGACTCCATTGACTTCGTTCGAGACGGCAGTCCCATTAAGTAGCTTCCTGTCGCTAGCGTTTGTTTGCGGTGCAGGGTCACTATCATATCCACTGTCGGTATTTCCGCCCAATTCGATGTCAAGTGCAGTACTAATGCACACCACCAGGCTCCGGAAGTCGGTTAAGCCCATTAGCTGTTCTGTGGCAAGCGTGCATTTGAAGGCGGCATCGACCTCACGAATAAGTTCCATTGCCATTAGCGAGTCAATGCCCATTTCAACGAGATCAGAGTCATCATGTATGTCGTCCACTTCAACACCAGAGAGGTTGCTCAAAATGTCCCTAGCTTTCGCTGGGACGTGAGATCTAGATGTTCCCTTGTCTGCTCTCGTCAGCTTCTGAGCGTCCTGAGCACCGTTAGTGCCCCCAACACTGACGCCGTTAATAATTGGTGCATGGAAGGCCGTGTGGTCTTGGGTTATCGGCAAGGGGCCCAACAGCGGCGCAGTAAAATTGTTGGGTGTCGGAAAGGGCATTTGAGTTGAGTCAGAAGGTTTCTCAGCAATAGCCCGGTTGAGAGCCTTGCGAATGCCGGCCATGGGCACTTTGCTATAGCGAATGCCGAGAATTGCCTCGTACAAGCGTCCATTGCGCGCATCAAAGGCAAAAACATCACTGACAAAAGATGCCTCTGACTCGCGACTGCTCATGGCGAACACTTCCCATTCCTGTGGTTTGTCTGGATCTGAAAAGAGCCCCGGAGCTCGAATCCAGCGATCGACCCTATCCCCAATGTAGATACCTCTATCCACAAAATCGGCAGAGTCAGAGAAGAGATTGACAGCAATACCAGCAACTTGACAGAAGCAATCGGTTAATACAGAATCAAGCCATCCTTGCTTATCATGAGCTCTCGTGACGCGGCCAGCAGAGTCACCATTTTTGCCCACGAGCCTCGCAAGATGCCGATAGAGATCCTTGTAATCAATTACGGCTTCAAATGCACGGTAAATGTTTCGGCCCACGACGACATCGTCTGCCTCGCCACCGTCCAGGATGAGCTTGCAGCGCTTATGAGACCCCAATCGCGATAGCCTTGCAAAGTCGCTTTGCACAGTCGCATTTGTTGGCTCGTAAAATATTATCGAACCAGACATATGCGTCGTCGAAATTTCCTTGGAATTCTCGGCGATAAACTTCCACTCCCAAGCCAGGCCGCTTGAATCTAGAGATTGCACATCCAACCATACCGCGATACAGTGCTGCGGCACAAGTGGGCTGTAGTAGACTAACCCCTGTAGTTCTGGTTGGAACCTGCAGTCTTGGAACTCCGGCTGCAGGGTGGAGAGCGCATCGATGGCAATTTCGACCGGAAGCATGCCAGGCATTACCGCCACGGTGCTAGCCATGATATGTGCGTCCACCATGCGTTTGAACTCCGGTGTTGTTGTGTTTATCCGGAAACGCATCGAGCGCTTGGTATCGTCAAGAAATGCTTTAAAGGTGAAGAGGCCCTTTTCTGGCTCAACGTGCGGTGCAGGCGACAAGGTCGCAGCGGATTGGCTTACTGTTGGCACATCTTTTATCTCCAGCCAGTGCCTCGACTTTTCAAACTGATAAGGAGGAAGCAGAATAGGAGAGTAATCGGAAATCTGCGACTTGTGATGGGCCCAAAAGGTAACATCTAAACCCTGATGCCACAACTTTGTTGTAGTATCCACCAGAACTTCGTAAGAAGCTTCACCGGTAATGTTGACACCCTGGAAAAACGCGTTGTTTGAAGTTCCAGAAATTGCTCGCTTAGCCATATTTGTGACTGTCGAGTTGGAGCCTGCCTCTAGCCAGATTGCGTTGGGGTATTCATCGGAAAGTCTTCTTACAGCATGGTGGAAGTAGACGGGGTTTCGTAGGTGCCTCGCGACGTAGTTGTCACCGAAATTGTTGCTTTCGTGTTGCTCTGTAGCTCGCTCGAAATGGATCTTGGACTCGCAGAAGTTGAGAGATTGTCCCAAGCCAAGAAGTTCTTCCTCTACCGCGTCCACGAGGCCGCAATGGAAAGCGTTCGTCACTCTGAGCATCTTGACGCGCAATTCCCGATACATTGCATCTGTCTTGGCCATTTGCTCTGCAAGCTGAATTGCAGACACTGGTCCAGCAATGGTATAGCTTGTCGGGCCATTGTGACAGGCAATTGACACCCCCAACCCAGACTTCTCATGGACTGCTGCAACAAGATGGTTGACCGTAGCAAAATCGCCTTCAGCAGCCATCATTGCGCCTTTTTCAGCTGGCCATGACTGCTGAATAATGGTAGCTCGCTCGCCGATAAGTTTCACAGCGTCTCTTAAAGACAGGACACCAGAAACGCATAGGCAAGTGAGTTCACCAAAACTGTGGCCGACTATTGCCGTCACTTGGACCCCGCAGTCGATCCATGACATCGCGCAAGAATACTGCATTGCAAAGAGAGCCGTCTGCAACTTAACAATGTCAAGTAGTGGTGTTTTTTGGAAAATGGCGGGGTAAATACTGCCATATCCAAGCGCCTGGCAAGACGCATCACACTCATCAAGGTGCTTCCGGAGAATTGCAACATTATCGAACACGTCTCTGTCTAACCCCACAAAGGTTGAGACCTGTCCTCCAAAGCACATTATAACCTGTCTTGCTGTTAAGGGTCTGCTGGAAATAGCACCACTACCGTTCTCAAGCCCAGAAAGCTTTTGGCGTAAGTCCTCTACCGAAGTTGCGGTGAGTACAAGCGCTTTGGCTAGCGTTCGGTTTGACTGTCTCGCTACCTGGAATGACAGGTTTGCCAGAGCAGGGACGCTACCAGACGCGCTCTTTTGGTTCAAAAATCTCTCCATCTTGGCTGCATTGGCCCGTAGGCTGTTTTCGTCGGCTCCGCTGAACCAGAATGGGAAGCTCCTGTTCCCTGCGTGTACTGCAGCAAGCCCCCGGCCTTGTGTCGTCAACTTCGGTGGCTCCATTACAACCATGGAAGCGTTCGACCCAGAAGCACCATAATTATTAATAAGAGCAGCTCTAACAGGCGCCGTCCACGGTTTGATAGTTGTAGAAATGACAATATTGTCGCCTGGCTTGGCGTTGAGATCAGGGTTGATGGTTTGAAAGCTGGCCTGCGGCGGCACGGCTGCTTCGTGGATCATCAGTAAAACTTTAATAAGCGATGCAACGCCAGATGCCACTTCCAAATGCCCAATGGACCCTTTGACTGCCGTCAGGGACAACTGGTCGGCACGGTTAGAGCCTCCGAGGACTCGTCGGATCCCATCATACTCGGCTGGGTCGCCGACTGGGGTGCCTGTGCCGTGTGCCTCAACCACAGAAATATCGGATGGCTTCATTCCAGCGCGATTAATGACATCTCGGAAAAGGCTATCGAGCGACGTCGAATTCGGTACAGTGATTGGAGTGCAGTTCTGGTTCTGAAGAACAGACGTGCTTGCAATCACTCCTAGAACCTGGTCGCCATCTGCCAGTGCGGCAGAGAGCTTTTTCAGAAATACCACTCCAGATCCTTCACCTCTGCAGTATCCATCACCCCTTGCGTCAAACGACTTGCATTGTCCTGTAGGGCTTAGAAACGAGGCCCCTGCTAAGTTGTGATACCACTCAGGGCTAGTGAGGATGTTGACGCCGCCAGCAAGGGCGCCAGTTATCTCGCCACTCAGAATAGCGCGGCAGGCCAGGTGCACTGCTACACTAGACGACGAGCAGGCCGTGTCAAGGGTTAAACTCGGACCCGTCCAACCAAAGTAATGGCTGATCTTACCAGCGAGTAGACTCTTGAGGTTGCCCGTCGCGGAGTACGCGTTCGCCGGGTAGCTCCGAATATTATGCTCGTAGTCAGTGTTCGCATGGCCAATATACACTCCAATGTGTTTATCGAAGCCCGGCACGCCAAAGTAGCCCGACTGTTGCACGGCCTGGTAGGCGAGTTGCAGCGCCACTCGATGCTGAGGGTCTGTTGATCCCATCTCACGAGGACTCTTCTTAAAAAACTTGTGGTCAAAAGTATCGTGGTTGTTGACAAAGTTTCCATACCACTTGCGATTGGGATCCATTTCCCGAAAGTGGGACTTCATACTGAAGCGCTCGGTAGGAACCTCACGATGTTGCGATTCGCCGCTGAGGAGAACCTGCCAATATGCGTCGAGGTCCTCCGCATTAGGTACGTGGCAAGACATTCCAATAACAGCGATGTGATTATCCGTGTCCCTCGACGAAGAGGATTGGACATTACCGGTGCCGGCGCCAGCAGAAACCTGCGCGTCCGTAATGTGAATGAGGCGAGTGTCCAACTTGCGAGCTAGCGTTGGGGGGAGGCAGCGCTCCGAGCCAAAGCAGACAACTTTCGTATTGTGAGAGTACATGCAGGCATTCTCACATGTTTGATACCAAAGTGATTGATCTGTCAGAATAGCACGCAGAGCAAGGTCGTGAAGGCTGCCTGATGGCAGTACTGTGCCCGCGCCGTCGACAAGCTGAAGGTCTTGTTCTTTGTTGGCAAATTCAATCATTTTTTCCACATCTTCCTTATGGGATGGCCAGTGGAAACGCCCATTAAGTGCAACGGCTGACACATGAATTCCGCCGTTCTCCAGTGCCTGTCGTAGATTCAATGCTTCGTCCATGGTGCATGTTATCGTCGCTCTGTTTTCGTCCATTCGCACCGACATGTATGCCTAGTTTAATGAACGTTAGCAGCTTACCAAAACAATAGCAAGCAAGCCCTAGCCAGCTACTTGTAGGACAGTATTCATTTGTAACGTACTTCTGGAAACTTTTGCAGAACGGTTTCTAGACCCGTCATGCTAGCTGCAGCCCATGAGGCAGAGAACGATTTTGACCGTTCTGCAGCAGGGCGCGAGGCATCTTCCGCGTCTACCAAGGCTCCTGAAAGCGCAGCTAGCCTAACAGCGGCAGCGCCACAGCGCTTCAGGTCTGCGACACTCGACGCGGCTTTCACTGCAAAGGCACTCAGAACGCCAGTGCAAAGTCCCAGTGTCTCTGTATTATCTGTAACCGACGCCGATAATCGAGAAAGCTTGTGCAGATCGGGGTTGACGGCTTTGGCAAATGCAAAGTATTCCGCCAAATGAGAGATTACGACCAGTGGGGAGAGTAATGTATTCGGCAGGGGGAAGAAATCATGTGTATGCTCTCCTGTTCTTAATGCCTTGATTAACGACTGGAGCAAATTCTGTTGATCGAGTATTTGAAGCTTCGGTATCTTCGTCGAAAGCAATGTTAACATGGCAGGGACCGTTGACAGAACACCCAGTGCCCAGGTAGTCAAGTCATCCTGCTCAAGTTTGGCACGTAAACTCTCAAAGGAGGCTGCACTGAAACTGAGAGCCTGTGGACCAAAGACCAAAAGTTTTGATTCGACCATTGTGCTTGTTTGTACTTTCAGCTGTTACGCTTTCGTGTTTTTCCTTTCTTCCGCCTTGTTGAATGTCGGCCGGTTGAGCCTTGTCACTTTGTAATTGAGAGTATTGGCGGGGGTACAATTTTGATACGCAGTGACAAATTCTCAAGGTTAAACAAATCTCGGGGCTTTGGAATAATATACGTATCACGTAGAATTGTATAGTATAGTTGTCATGTAAACTCTATACGAGTTGCCTCTACTGTCAACTGACGTACTAGAAATGTCTGTCGTTGGGAACAGCCCCACTGGCCGTACCTGTGGGCTGTACGGCGCATTTGAAAAGACGCCACTCGGCATTACTGTTTGCCGACGACAGTTCAGCTATGTAGAGTACTTGGAAGCCGCCGTAATAAAACAAGACATACCATTCAGCCGCAGGATCAAGAAAGTCCGCTATTTGAGCAGTGGTTTCGTAGTTGGCGTGGTTAACCCAAAACTCACACCGGAAGCCGTGCCCTGCGTTGCTCATCTCCGCAACGAATGTTGTTGCGCCGTCAGCAACGTCGGCCACCCAGAAAACTGCGGCGAAAAAGGGACCAAAAGCCTCGTCATTGGTGCTCGCGATTCCAAAAAGTCCGTCTGGCATAACACCGGCTTGTCGTGTCATCATAAGGGGCACCGGAGAAAGGTATCACGACTCATTGGCAGTAGGAGTAATGCCCGGATCCCATAGCATTCTGTCGGTTAAAGTACGCAACAAAACCAGCCATCAATTATGACCTTAGCATCGCAGCCACGGGAGGAACATAAATAGCATACCCGTAATTATTAGGCACTATAGTGTAAATCTAGTATAATTTCTTAATATCTGCATGATATGCAGACAATGCCGTGTAGGGTAAGCTTGCATCTGGTCTGACATAATTTGGTGTAGCTCTCCCAGCTGACGTATATACACCCGCCTAAAATTCACGAACAAAGTGTATGTGCAAGAGCTTTGGTTTGTACGGGTGTTGGGATTACAAATAATAACAAGAGTAGGCGGATGCTTAGCATACCAATTTGTTAGGTTGAGTACAAGGTTACTTGTGCCAACTCCCGGATTTCCTGCACCACCATCGCAACATCTGACCTCTTCAGCGGCAATCTGTGATCGCCGTCCCACATAACCAGCCTTCTACTCCGTGGCTCACAAAACTCCTCAAACAGCTGTTGGTGAAGGCCCAAGCCTGGGTCATTTGTACCGTGAACATGGAGTGTTGGTATGCTCAGCATAGTTCCACCATTCGTCAGGTCAGGTCGCCTGAACCCTTTGACATCAGTAATTTGGGCTGCGTCAGGGAAACTGGAATCACTCTCCACTTCCGGATCAAGGCAAACCAACGGGGCTCGACCAGCAAACAGGACTCCAAATCGAAAATTAGTACGCGCACGGCCATGGCCGTGTATCTCCTCTTCAAGCTGCTGGCGATATAACAGGCTCGCTGAGACCTTAGCGCCCTGACTGAAGCCGAGCAGGGCAACCCAGTCTCCCGTTGCGCCGCGCATGTCATCCAACACCATGGCATTGTAAAGCGACTGGTCCAGTGCATCAATGATGGCCTCTGGACCTGGATTGTGGTGGCTGGGCAGCCATCTTAGCCATCTCTTAAAAGGGGCCCAATCTTTGTATACCGATAGCACGTCTGGCCCAGCATGAGAGGAAAAGGGCGCTTCTGCGAAAACGAGGCGAAATTCATGTTTGAGAGCCTCCTTTATGGCCCGACATTGCGCGCTGAAGATCCGTGCATTTGTTCCGCCTCCGTGAAGACAGAGGATTCGTGGAAGGTGTATTGTGCGATCTTCTGCATGTAGCTCGTCGACAAGTACAGCCATTCTGCACAATCCTTCTATAAATATAGTTCGATGTCCTGAGCAAACTGGAACCGGTCAAGGTTTGTAATTATTGGCCGGATATTGCAATTGAAAGTAGTAAGAGACTGGCTTACGAGTGATGAGCAAGACGACTGCACCATATACCACAGAGAGAAGTTCAACTCAGCCGCAAAGGTAAAGATTTAGCCCTTCCGCCTATCAGAGAACGCGGAGGCTACAATGGTGCAACAGGCCTGGCACTGGGCCAAGGGCTAGGGGTACTGCAACATGATTAAGCTAGCAAAGAGTGGCTGCGCCCGTATCCCCGCAGCGTATGGGCTCCCGGATCAGGCAGAAAGCTAGAGGATTGACCTGACAGCAGGCACCATATTCAGCAACATGCAGGAACCATGGCAACTTGTCAGATAGTGTGCGAGGTAGTTCGTGCAGGGTGTCTTACCGGTAGGCCAATCGTGTTCTCCCGTATCATAGGCGAGTTCTTTCCGTGCTGACCAGCTTGATTCATCCTGTATAAGCTCGGTCCAACGAATCAGAAGAGAAAATGGATCTATCACGCAGACCATCTAATCCAACCAATAAGCGCGTGGGTAGTAGTAGTTCCGGATTTCTTCAGCCACCTTGTTAAATAGTCCGACCCCACCACACTAAGACAATAGAACGAATCAAGTGCTCCCACAGCGCCATATAACAGTACTTGTAATGCCGAATGAGGCAAGCAATACTCTTGTATCCCCGAGCAGCCCGGGGGCGCGATGGGACGTCGGTTACACCGTCACGCCAGAGAATCGGACTTTCAATAATATGAACGAATCCTTCCAGCTGAAACAGGATGCGCTAAATGTTGGCGCTCGTTGACATCAAGATCACGAAGATATTCATAGCAGATGTAAGCGGCACCGCTTGCTGGGGTCTCACAGTGTCTCCACAGTGCATTCATGCGATATATACAATGTATAAGTCGTTCGATGGAGGCCAACTTGATTTAGATCAAGCTTCCAAGGGCTTTTGAATGTAAGTGATTTACAGATAGGCTGTCAAATATTCATAATGGGCTCCAGAGACACATCTGACTGCCCGCCCGATGTCGTCATCGTTGGCGGGGGTATCGTTGGCCTCATCCTCGCCGCCGGCCTTCATCGCCGTTCTGTTCCAGTCACCATATATGAGCAATCTTCGACATTTCGCGAGTCTGGTGCGGGTATTGGGTTTAATATTGCTGCTAAAGCCTGCATGGAGATGATTGACCCTGCGGTCATAACGGCGTTGAGGTTATGTGGCGCAGTGCCCATATCCGCTTTGGATCCCGACGATCCGCATGACTACCTTCGTTGGGTGGATGGATTTTCTCACGATCTATCGAATGGCAAACTTGCAGGGAAACAAGATTGGCAGCTCACTCCTGGTGGATGGCAGAGGCAATACATGAAGGCAGATGCCGGTTACAAGGGTATTGAAGGGACGAGGAGAGATCACTTCCTCGAGCAAATGGGAACGCTCTTTCCAAGGGATATGATTCATTTTGATAAACAATTGGAATCCATCACAGATCCCGATGATGGAAGCAGACTCACATTGAGGTTTACGGATGGCACTATTGTCATGGCGGATGCAGGTATGTCAGACTAACATCTTGCTGCAGTGTCTTTATCAGCGCTGACTCATTGCAGTAATTGGGTGTGACGGTATAAGATCCAAAACACGGGAGTTCGTGCTCAAGCCGTCATCTCCCGTCACTGAGGGTCAACCAACGTACACAAATGTGCGGTCTGCCCGCGTCCTTGTTCCCATGGCTGCAGCAGTTGACGCGCTGGGCGCAACCACTGCATCCATCTACTACAACCACATTGGACCAGGGGCCAATTTGCTTCACTACCCGGTCGCTCAAAATACTCTCGTCAATGTCGCTTTGTTTTACCATGACCCACAAGACTGGCCAGAAGATGTCTCATGGACTATGCGACAGAGCCCACGATCTGAGATTGAGGATGCCTTTAATAATTGGCACCCAAGGATCAGAAAACTGTTGGATAAATTGCCCGAGACTGTTCCTGTTATGGGTTTATTCGATATGCATGACCATCCTCTTGCCCATTACAATAATGGGAGGATCTGCGTTGCGGGCGACGCTGCCCACGCAAGCAGTCCACACCATGGGGCTGGAGCTGGCATGGGCATCGAGGACGCGCTGTGCCTGTCTGTTCTCATGGCGGAAGTAGCAGGTACTATTCGAATCGGTGGAGTGAGCAAGGCAGCCGCCGTGGCAGCAGCTATGAGTGTGTACGACGGCGCAAGAAGGAAAAGGAGCCAGTGGCTTGTCAACAGCAGCAGGAGAGTTTGCGATCTTCAACATAACCCTGACTTTGCGGATCCAGCAAAGAAGACCTCGGCGGAGACATGCTTTGAAGAAATTATGGACCGTACGCTCAAAATCTGGAATTTTGACTACATGGGTATGGTCAGGCAGAGCGTGGAAAAATATGGCCGGGAGGTTAACGCCATCCGCGTCAAATCAATGTAGTGAGTCAATGAAAGCAAACAAGCCACCTTGGAATTGAATCTAAGTAGTAAATTCACGTCTTATTCGCTTTTATTCTCTGTAACTGAGCCCTTTTTCACTCTGTTGGCCTTGTGACTAGACAACCAGAGCCTCCAAACGAAGCCCAAATAACAGGATATCAGTGTGCGGCAGATCAAGTCAAAGTGGCACTAAACTAATACACTTGTATAGATTGCCTAGATAAGTGTACCCGTCTATGTAGCGGCTTAATTCCTTTAACATAATTCGAATTCATTGTTACATTATGAATTACCACAAACTATGTATCCATCTACCCCTTGACAAGTGGTTTCCATCCAGATCTTGCCACCCGCAATGCTGTGTACATTGAACCAGATACCAGCATGCAGGTTCCTGTAAACGACCATACGGAGTTCCACGCCAAAGGGTGACTTAGCTGTAAAATAGCGCCAGATGCTGGACCCCCAGTTAGGGTGCCAAATGAAATGATTGCAAAGCCAGTTCCAATTCTTGTCCCAATCTTGGATTTGTCCTTCGTAAGTACGGCCAAGCACACTGGTGGCATGGCGGTTAGGATGCCGAGGAAGAAGCCAGCAAGTAGGGTGATACCAATCATTGCCCCCTTTGTGTGTGTGACGGTGGTGCAAAGGTATACTATACCGGTGAGAAGAACGGACGGAGCGAGTACATTGAACTGTCCGATCTTATCCGAGATTGCATTTGGGACTATGCGCCCCACGGTGGACATGGCATTGTAGATTGAGACGAGGCTGAAGGCGAAGCTGGTCGAAGTGATACCCTGCTCCTCGGCGTAAAAGGCAAATAAGATCTGATAGCCCGTCATACCCATGAAGCCAATGGCGGTTGCTATGGTGAACCAAAGGAAAGGGAGGTCGGTGAACGCAGTCCAGTCAACCATGGGACGTGCTTTGGGCGGCTTAAACCTCACTCGCATCAAGGCAAATGGAACTGACAATGTGGCAAGCGAGACAAAGCCAAGCACACGCACCGCCCAGGCAAAGCCTGCCCTGTCAATGAGTTGCTGCATAATGATGGGGTAGATTACTCCTCCAACTGAGCTGCCAGCGGACGCAAGACCAATAGCCAGGCCAAGCCGGCTGGAAAAGTATGACGGCAGGATAGAGATGGACGGGACGAACAAGCATCCCATGCCAAGCCCAACACAGAAGCCTTGAGATAGTAGGATCTGCCAGTAGGTGCTTGCGATACTGAGCATCATGTGCCCGAACACAATGCCAAAGGCTCCCACCCCTAGAAGTAGGCGGATGTAACCCTTGTCAAAGATCGGGCCAACGACAATACCACTGAATTGTAAGAGGAAAACCTGGAGAGAGCCAATCCAGGAGATATCCGAGGTGGCGCGGCGGAAAGGGGACACGGGAGACTCGTAGTATGTTTGGAAGACGCCAAAGCTAGTGAGAATTCCAAACGTGTTGAAGAAGAGGCAGAAGCCACACAGGACCTGAATCCAGGCCGTGCGGCCACCATTTGGAGGTGGCGACATGGCGGGAGGCCGCGGTTGAGCAGCCAGGCGTTCCTCTGGATCTTTCTGCTGCGTCGGCGACAATTCAGCCAACTGATCTTGCGTCTTGCTCGTCCTGGAGCTCTGGTCTCTACCAGGCACGCCGTCCCCCATGGCTGAGTCCTCCTTGTCGTTCATGGCAGCCCAAACTTCAATCGTACCGGCGCCTTCGGGTGAAATCTTGCGGCTAGCCTTGGCAGGTAAATGCTGTCCTTGGTAACAGTTGTAAAGCGAAACTGCATACGGAGTAGTGACTGCGACATCAGGTCAAGAAATGGTTCTCAAATAATGGCGCGGAGCTTGAGGTATTGTCATCATTCATGCTAACGCTCCATGCAGAGCACCTATCACTACTACGTCGGAGGACTATGTCCGAGCTCCGAGCCGCCCTACTCGTATCTTGCTGTGAATCATTCTACGGACACTGCGATCATAAGCTTGCCGCGTCATGTCCCGTTGGAAACGAGTGCCAATTTCAGCGTGTATCAGAGAGAAACGCCGAGCTTGCTACCTTGTTGCCTATACCCCTGCTGGTGCTCTCCACATTCGGCTACAGATAGCCCCGATCGCTCCCAACGACAAATTATGGAGACATCTCTTCGGGTAGGTGCCAACGCGTGGAGAACACTAGCGCGTTGTCGTGCAGAGGAGGGCGGGTTATCACGTCGGAGGGACGACGTCGGCCTCCGAGCAGTAACTTACCCAAAGAGGAAATCGTTTCGTCCGCCGCCACGTGTAAGCCTTGAGCGTATTTACGAGTAGCGGCTGAGTCTGTACTGTACCATCGCGCCGCGGCTTTCTGCAAGTTACTATGGACTAGTAGGGTTTCTCCGATCTTACGCTCCACTCACACTTTGGAGTTACGCGTAGGTATTTTGCTGTAATTAGACACAAACAGACACGTCAAGAGATACCCCGCGCGGAGCACTGTTAAGCCTTGGGATAACCTCCAAGTCCTGTCCATCTCAGCCTATTGTAAGCCCGCTTGTTGGCGCTGGACCAGGTGAATGTGCTGGTCTTAGATATTGTATTTCTTAGCTAGCGTAGCCTCCCATTTAACCCTCGAACTTGACCATCATTGAACTGCATTCGCATCGTCAAGGCAGGTAAAGAACAAGTCCTTCAATATGACCGCTGCACCCCACACGTACATTCCCACCATCGACATCGGACCTTGGGTGAAGCCTGACTCTTCCGAGGCAGACAAGCAGCGCGTGGTCAACGAAGTACACCATGCCGCCACTACGTATGGCTTCTTCCAGATAGTTGAGCATGGGGTAACCCCACAGACCCGCCAGCAAGTTCTTGACCTCACCAAGCGCTTCTTTGCCTTGCCTCTGGAGGAGCGCATGGCAGTTAGCGTCAGCAACTCTCTTGGCCAATCCTTTAGGGGCTACGAGCCGTCCTTGATCCAGACGCATCACAAGGGTCTGTTACCCGACACAAAGGAGGTATTACTTCCCGCCCCCGCAGCAAGGAATCAGGTCCCAAGTACATCAATGGACTAATCACGTCAGACCTTCATTGTTGGCGCAGAGATACCCGCCGACCACCCAGACGCCGGAACGTTTTCCTGCGGCCCTAACCTATGGCCGCAGTCTATTCCGGACCAGGACTTTCGGCAGCCAGTCATGGCCTATCAGGCGCAAATGGTTGACCTGGTCAAAACTCTGCTCAAAATCTTGCGTCGTGGCCTACCAGAATCCTGGAACTGTGCGCCCGATGTCCTTGACGTGCTCACAGAAAATGCGTCAATCCCGATGAGGATGCTGCATTACGCACCACAGCCTGTCCGAGACGAGAGGCAGTTCGGAGGTGATGAAATAGGTCCATAACGTTTTATGCGCGAGTACCGAGCTAACCATGCTGCAGTTGCCGACCATACCGACTTTGGATGTGTCACCATCCTTCTCCAGGAAGTGGGAACAGCTGGCCTTGAGGTGTGGTACCCTCCCACTGAGACATGGATTCCAGTGCCACCTAAGCAGGACGCCTATGTTATAAATATTAGTGACACGATGGACCGCTATACCAACGGCTACTATCGCAGCGCCCGTCATCGCGTTTTGACCACTGACAAGGACCGATACAGTGTTGCCTTTTTCCTAAACGGCAATCTCAAACTCGACGCTCCTGTTCTCGACGGCTCTGGTGGGCGAATTATCCTGGGGGAGCAGATACGCCAAAATGCGATCAAGACATTCGGCGGCAAGGCTGGAGATCTTCTCAAGAATGCGGACGAGCTGGAAGTGAGATAGAACAAAGTATGTGCGTATCCTATTTAAGCAAACGGATGTACAGAGTAGAGAAATAAATACAACGAAAGCAATGCTGATTTTTTCTATGGCCCGCTTAGGTGGAAATGCACGTCCTCGGCGCTAAACTCAAGCATCGCCCAGTATCCGTCATCACTTTCTACCAGCCTTACAGATGCAGCGACGCGGTTACTTGGTCAAGGTCTGGCATTCCCATGTAGCTTTGTTGCGGGTTGTCGGCATCTTTCAACTTGCCGAGTATGTCTAGTAAAGTTTGTAGAATGGGGGCAGTCGCTGGGTTCGACCGGTTAAGAGACAGGAATTCCGCGCAAAGAAAAAGGGGAATCGGCATAAATGGATTGATCTACCCCCAAGCGTTAACAAACTACACTTGATAAAAAGCTGGGAGTGCAGTGTTCATTTACCTTGAAAAACGGAAAATCCGTGAGCGAACAGGCCAGCTCAATGCAGCGTTCAACGGCAGCAAGAGCACGTTGTTCGTACTCGGCAACTGATGGAATACCGTGACCGTTCCCATTTGGCCAGTCTATGGATTGAATTTCCCTATAGAGGTAGACAATCGATGCATGCGCCAAGCAGTTGACAAATAGTAGAGTTGGGTCGCAGGAGTTTGTTGGAGAAGGGTAGTCTTGCGCGAGGGCTTCCAGGCGTACCGCAAGAACGTTGTCCAACCACTTCTGCCAATCAAGATGGTCACACTCTGCCTGGGTGTACAAGCAGTGTGTTTTGTACTGCCGCGCATTGCACAAGGTACGCGCACACATGGCGACAAGCATGATGCACTCGTTGAGGGGCGATTTAACAGCTTGGCTTCGCTTGTCAATGCACTCAGTCAAAAAGCCAGTATGTACGGGCTGCCCGCTCTGAAACTCGGGATCGGGTACTGGCAAAAAGGTAGTAATCTGTTATGCTAATCAGTAGGAGGATCGTATCATAAGCGATGCAGGGGGCATAAACATACGTGATGCTCGTTGATCACCAATGGAAGGTTGTTTCGCATACCGTACAGACTCTCTAGAGTAAAGGCCATCCAAAAGGCGCGGCGCTTCTCCTCGGTTATGATGAAGTCAGCTTCACTTGTAAATGGCAAGCTGTTTGAGGCGTCAATTTTGTACAGGCCCATTAATTGGGCGAGCCTGAGCGCGCGGCCTGCACTTATGCATGCCTCGTGATGATTTGTCTTCACAAACTCGTATGTCGCGGCGAGGATCCAGGCTTGTACCAATTCAACGTCAACCGCGAGATTGTTTTGGCCAATAGGCATTGGAAGGCTTGTACTAGCTAACATTCGTTTCAGCTCAGGGTAAAGCCTGTCCTGCAGGTGCTGGAATGGCGCCGACATGAGCGACGCTGTCGCCCATACAGCATGTTGAAGGCAGACATGCGCCATTGTCTTGGCAGGTGACTTTGACCACGACAAATATCTGCGTTGATGCAGAATAGGGATAGCGGTGTGTACTCTGTCAAAGTATAGTTGGTCTCTGATCTTGCGATTAGTACGAGTACATACTTCAGTCAAAGGCGCAAACATGCTGCCGTGGGCGCGAAGAGTGCAATTACTTACAGTTCGGCTTGCATGATGTCTGTGACGTGTATACTGCTCCGACTCGACCCCGTGGACGGTGTAGGCGGCGTATGGTCTGGTAAAAGCGCCGAGGTCGTTGGGACACCAGAGATGTCTACAAATGGGCCGATAAAAGGCTCTTGCTCCGCCGCCAGCGAGCTTGACATGGCGAAAAAGTCGGCTTCCGGCCTGGAGGTTTCAAAGCCGGCGATTGTCACATGCGGCGCTGGCGTCAGAGACGACATCACATCTTGGCCCATCTCTAAAGTATCCGACCACTTGAGATGCCCGTTCTCTTGTGCATCCAATCGACTCTCGAGGGTGTCTGGGTCCATGTCAGTGCGAGACGCACTAGAGACTAAATGGCCAAATACAAAAAAGGGAAAGAAGAGTTCTTCTGCTTGTTGGCCATCGGGAAGTGCCAGAGTGTGAGACATACCAATCTTGCTCTGCAGAGCCTTGAGGTAGCCCTTTTTTGGACCCCGGGCGGGTCGATTGGTGTTGACGTCGCATTCCGTGCCTGCGATCTCGCATGTGGAGCATCGCGGTTGATTGCCGTCGCATCGCAGCTTGCGACGTTGGCACTCTTGGCACGCCAACTTTTGTCTTCCACTGCGGAAAGAGGGTGATGCACGCGCTACGATCATGGCTGTACTCGTAGGAAGTTGAGTTCCTCGAATGGAGCATCTATGGCAAAAACCTTGGAAACAAGCAGCCCATCTGTTGTAAATACTCTTGGCAAGAACAAGGATGGCCACGAGCTGAAACTATACAAGCCAGCCGTAGGAGCAGCCTCACAAGCAGCTGCCGTATTTAGACTATGGCCACTTGCAAGGCAGATAATAAGCATATCCAGAAAAGCTGCATTAGCGAGCTCTGAGCTAGTTGTCGACCCTACAGGTGGGGTGTAGAACTGGCACGAAGGCGCGTCACTCAAACGTTGCCTCGGCCGGCTAATAAGTGACCCTCCCGCACCAAAGTAATCAGGAAGCGCCGCCACACATGGGCTTCGGGCAGATTTGTCGATGCTGGGCCAGCCGAGATTCACCTCTGTCACTGGGGCGAGGTTTCTATTGGAAATCATGCAGCGTAATCTGATGGGCGTTCCTAAACGCTAACCTGTTGTAGATTGGTTTCCACGGGGGCGGTTGCAGTTGTGTGAGCTAATAAGAGATGAGCGCGGGTCATCTTCCCCCCGATTGCAGCGAATCATTTTGCGCCTTTTGTGATTCGAGGCCGTTTTTAGTCCTATCCGTCGCCGCACAACCCACGTCGTATAATATACGAAAGGAAGCGTGTCGGCTTTCAGAGGAGAGAGGGGTCCAGCAAGTTGATACTGCAGTAGTTTGGCCGGAGCTACACTCGGACTTCCGCATAGCTGATGGCTTGTTGGGGGCTGAGAGTTACTCGCAGGGCCAGCCTTCTCCATATCACGTCCTTTATTAGCGCTGTACTACTCCGTAGTTGGCAACTATTTTTGCATGGGCTCTCGCTCTCGATCTCGCTTTATCCTAAAGGCTGCTGAGGTGCAGCCACAGACCCCTGCCGGACGCAGACAAGGCGCCAAAAGACACGAGTTACCCTTTCAGCTGGAAAGCAGGGGCTACGGGCAGGAGAGGGTCGGCTTTGCAAGAAACTCCGAGCCACACCACCATACGTTAACCTTGTACATAGTCTTTTTCGGATCTTGCCTGTATTACCCGGCCGTGGAGATATGAGCACGAGTAAGCAAGCACACATACATACATCTCGACCACGAGTGGCGTAGATGGGTCCTCTCAGCCCCCGCCCCCTGTGTCTACCCTGGCGTGAGAAGGCTAGAGTACTCTTCTATGGCGTGCTTCAGAATACCAGGAAGCAGCTGAATTCTGAACAGACGACATCCCTTCACTTCATGTCGGTATGGTCCGGCTCCACGGCGACCTGAATGTTCCACTCGAGGTTTGGGATTGGTAGCAGCTATCTGGCACCAATGTATTGCTCCACCCCTCCTTTCGCTTACTGTATGTCGTCAGCCACGATGATGAACAAGGTCGAATGATTCGTTCGAGCTTGGAGCATGGCCAGTGTTCTCAAAGCAAGATTCGAACATGGTCCCGAACGCTCCGCTTACCACGGGCCAGGCCGCAAGGCAGGTAGCCGCGTGTTTTCTGCGCCCGACGCTAAAAACAATACCCATACAAGGTGACTCCATTGAAATCTATTCAGTTTCTTCGGTGTTGCGTCTTTCTAGCTGCTTGTTCCCCAAGCATCGGCTGTGTACTCGTAGCATCGTACAACCAAATTGGGGGCTGGACCCTCCCCCAGCTAACTGGCCACCATTTTCCTCCACATATATGTAGCAGGAATGCAACGTTTTCGTCGGCGTTTCTTGGCTCCTTGGCGAGATGATCTGGGGTCGGAATCTGCCTGGATAGCCATGGCTTGGCTGCCGCTTGAGCCGGCTGGGCAGCCTACAAGAGCGGAAGGGTGTACCGTCGATCACCCAATGTGCGACTGACTGGTTCAAAGGGAAATCCGGCCGGAAAGACCATTGGCTCATTGCAGCCCGTGCAATCTGCAAAGCCTCTGGTGCTATCTCCGTTACTGCTGTGAATAATCCGGCAGCGATGGCACAGTAACGCCGACTTAGTGATGTCTTAGATTCCGTGACGGGGCGCCGGCGCGGCCGTAAGACTTACCACTTTGGGAAACAGAAGCTCTACGACACCAAGTCTACTGTTGTAATAGTATCGCATTTGTTTTTAACACTCTTTGGTCATATAGCACATACTAAAACAATAACAAAGATGATATGGTCCAAATATATAAAGGCGAACAGGCTGTCGCCGCTTCTGCAACGTCTCTCCTGCAACCTGAAGTGTCATCGCATTACCGGGCCTCAGGCACGACAGTCGCACCGTTTCTTCACACAGACCCGCCGCTTGAGTACAGCAGCTAGCATGTCTCAGGGCTACGCAAAGAACCAGCCTCCTGGCTTCAAAAATGCCATTGAGAATGTCGCCATCGTCGGTGTAAGTTACTCCATCCAATCATTTTTGCAATACCTAATATTAAACCAACCCTTGTAGGCTGGCGGTCAGGTCGGAAGGCACATAGTTGAGGAGCTTTTGAAGACTGGCAGGCACACAGTTACAGCAATCACACGACTCGGCAGTAAAAGCACTATTCCAGAAGGCGTAAAGGTTGCGAATGTCGACTACGACAATGAGACAAGTCTCGTAAACGCTCTCAAGGGCCAGCAGTTTTTATTCATCTCTGTGTCTCTTGCTGCCCCACAAGATACTCAGGACAAGCTCATCAAGGCAGCTGCCCTAGCCGGTGTCCCATGGGTGATGCCAAATGGTTACGGCACCGACCTGCTCAACGAGAAGCTCGCGGAAGAGAACTTCACGGGCAAAGGCACCTGGGCTGGTCCTAGGGCGGTGGAAGAGAAAGGTGTCTCGTCCTGGGTCATCATGTGTTGTCAGTTCTGGTACGAGTACTCTCTCTCGGCAGCCGATTGGGCGTGGGGATTCGACTTCAACAACAGGAAGGTGACCTTCTATGACGATGGCAACACGCGTATCAACACGTCAACCTGGCAGCAGTGCGGCCGTGCAGCGGCGGCGCTCGTGAGCCTCAAGGTACTCCCAGAAGACGAGAACGATCGGTCCGTTACTCTTTCGCAATGGCGTAACAAGCCCCTTTACGTTGCCAGCTTTCTTGTTTCTCAGAGAGAGATGCTCGACAGCGTCCATAGGGCGATGGGAACGACGGACAAGGACTGGAAGATTACCTTTGAGCCTTCCAAGGATCGCTACAGCCGCGGAACCAAGGCAATGTTTTCTGGCGATAAGAACGGGTTTAAAATACAACTATATGCCCGGACTCACTATCCAAACGGCGATGGGGTCATCCAGGCGAAGCTTGCTAATGATGCACTTGGGCTTCCCAAGGAGGATTTCGACGAAGCTACCAAGAGGGGCGTGGAGCTATGGAAGTCTGGTTACAACGCCTTCGCCCGTGCCCAGTAGCGGGCAGTCGGCCATTGATAGTTGGTTCATGCCATCTGTAGCTCATAGATTTGTAATTAAATTTCAGCAGCAATCTTGTAAGCAGAGTTCAATTCTTCCGACAGGGTCCGAGTGTAAGCCCTTCATAGCACGCTAGCACCGTTTCTTGTAGGCCTGACATTCTCCAACCAATGATAGGCTGCGCGCGGAATAATAGCTGAAGCGCTGGATATCCCGAGCCAAGCCACAGTCAAACCCATGAGAAGACAATCTGGTTGGGGATTGGACGAGCATACCGCTACTGGGCATTTTATTTGTCCGAACAAGGAATGAATATTGGAGCGCTCATGAAGAACATGCCGCCAATCGGCCAAGCATGGCCAAGGCGTGATGTCTGTATTATTTGCCAAGAAGTTCTGGCTGATTCTCAAAGAGTCACCTTTACCAGCATGAAGACTCCGTGTGGCGCACTCCCAATTAAAACAGGTGATCAAGGCAAATGGGCGGCATTGACGTAGCAATTATGGTATAAATACTGTATTCCAGCGTCCATTTGCTCCTCCAAGTTTAATATTGGATCAATATCGCGACAAACGACCAAACAAACATGAGGGCCCAGTCTGGACTTGTTCTGCTACCAGTACTTGTGCTTGGGGGCAAATGCAGCGCCAATACGAGCGCAATAGCACTCTTGGATCGAACGATCCAGGCTGTTGGAGGCCTCGAGTCCTTGGAGGACGTCAAACAAATTACGTTGCAGTCTTCGTAAGTCCATTGAGAATAGAGATGGCCATTTCAAGAGACTAACAGGGCTCAGACTCTTCAGAAGCCAAGCCCTGTCCCAAAGCTACAACCTCGCGAGCGCAGATCAATTGGTCGGCACGACAGCAAAGCAGACTATTTCCTTTGAATTCGGTGAAAATGGCCTGAAACAGCGCATCGATCGAGATTTGACATACGACAATTACTGGCGCTATGCGCACCCTACATTGAAGAATGACTTTACTCTCGTGGTCCAAACTGGACCAAATGCCACCGCGTGCTTTAATAAAGGCGCCGCCGCGGATCACCCCGCAGTGCCTTGGGGCTACGCGGATAGTTATCTAACGGATTATTTGGTCCATTCCGCTGAACAGTCTGCCATATTGGACGTGCTTAAGCGATTCTACGCCTCGAAATCCGAGTTGCGATATTCGGTCACGCACAACAAGGCGTCTGGTGTCGGTTATCCTACATTATCCCACTCGCAATTGAACATGCAGCTGCTGGTGAATAATGGGACTTGGCTTCCATATGCAGTAAGGTCGACAGAAAACCACGGAGTATATGGCCAATCAACAAATGACGTTGTATTCTCGAACTATGCCAATGTAAGCTTTGGAACGTCGCGCACGATCAACTACCCAACCCTTATTCAGACAATCTACAACGATATATACGTCATTGAAGATATTACAGTCGAAAATATCACTGTCAATGCTCAATTTCCCACGGACTTCTTCAGGGCGGTACCGCAGGATGCTCCAGACGGTATTCCAGGAGACCCCTACCACCCCCACGCCCCCCATACCGACGACGAGTACCCAAGGTCGGAGGTGCACGAATTTTACGAGTCAGGGATTTGGTACGGACCTTTCGGTAAGGCCTTGAACGCCTCTTCTGTCGTGGTCAAGCCTGTCTTTCCGGGCGGCAACGTGCCGCAGATTCAGAACCTATGTGTTGGTGGGCCGGGCTATACACAGCTGCTGATCGAGTTCGACGATGGCCTTGTCATCACCGATGCGCCAGCCCACCGGAGCAAACTAATACTGCAGTGGGTCAAGGAAAACATGCACGGCAAGAAGATTACGCATGTCGTTCCGTCGCACCATCATCGCGATCATACAGGCGGAATAGGAGACTATCTCGCTGCTGGCGCGAAGCTTGTCATCCCTGAGATTGCGCGAGGCTACTACGAAAAGGTCAACAATGGCTCGTTTGGAGTGGAGGTATACTCCCAGGATGAACCATTTATTAAAAAGGATAAAAACGTGCAGTTCATGTCTTTCTGGCGCGACGAAAATCCCCATGCGAGAGACTGGGTTTACTCTGTCGCCGGGCCGGCCTGTGGGCAATTCAACAAGTCCGAGGTAGTCGTTTTCAATGCAGATGTTATCAACCCTAACTTTGGACCTGTGCCAAATTGGGATACTGCAGAAGCGATGCCATTCTTTATCGACGTTGTCCGTCAGGGTATTCCTCGCGAGGCCACCCTTGTCGGCACGCACGGGATGACGCCTCTTGGGCTTGGGTCGCAGGATTCTCTTGCACACTTGGCGGATATTGCTGGGTTCTCTTATCCCAATCTTTCGGGTACAGAGACATGGTGCAGAAACCAGGCCTGATCTTCCCCTTCCTGTTACAGGAGGCGTTCCTTGCGCCTGGAAAGGATTTTGTTGCGACCGGCACATTCCTTGTGCTGATGCTATCAGACTAAATTGCATCTATTACATATACTTCTTTCCCCATACTTTACATAGTTTCAAACCAAGATTTTCATGCCATCATCCGCACAGGGCTGTGACACTGGTAGCTGAATGGAAAATGGAGTGTGCTCATCTAGGTTTACAACTCGAGTCGCAGGCTTTTGTTCCGGTAGTTCCATGTCAGAAAAATGTCTTGAGAGGTGCAAATATATTCAGGTTATGATTGATAGCTCTAGATAACAGCGTAGCACGGCGGCGACAGGCCTCCATGCCCGAAAACAATTTGGGGCTTCGCTAGTAATTAGCTGCTCTCTATAGGTTCATTGTCTTAATCAGGTCCTGCGTGAAAGCCCAGATGCCGGATGCGGAGGGTTCAAATAAGAGGCCCGTGTAATACATGCTTCTATGACCTTGCAGTGCGTTCATTTGATCCCAGAATCCAGCCGACATCTGCTTTGCGGGAGCATAGAGGATACCAGGAGAGTGGTTGGCAAACCTAATAAATTCAATGTTTCCTGGGGTCGACTTGCTCAACCGGTGAATTGTGGCCACCAGGTCTCTCTTGACCTCGTCTTCCTTCAAGGGAGTCTTGCTCTCATACCAGAATGAATGAATGCCGGCGATGCCGGTCGGATAAAAGTGCATCGCGTTAGGTACCATGGGAATGTGATAGCTTTCGCTCTTTGTGGCGGCGTTCTGGAGGCCGCTTGTATTTGAAAGGCCAGTACCTGATACAAGGCCGGAGTAGAAACCCGTATACTCGAGCTGGCTGAAAACGGCCTCCTCCTTTTCGTCGAGAGAAAAGGGGCGAAGGTTTTCAAGAGTCTGCGCAGCTGTGAAGAGCACCTTGGATGCTTTGATCAGTTTCCTGCCCGCCGGTGTCTGCACGACAAGCCGGACACAGCCTCGCCTGGATCGCCTCGTGGCAATAACAGTAGACGAGAGCAACACGTTGTGCCCGAGTTCGGCCTGCGCATTTGTCCAAGCTTCGTGGTTGTTTTCGTTTGGCGAAGTAAGCGTCTTGCCAGGCGTGCTCACTTGGGTGAGAACGATTTTGCTGAGAGCTTTCAGGACATATGCAGTGGGCAGTGGAAATATGTCACCAACATCGCCAAGCGAAGGGTTGGCCCAGATTGAATAAGCAACATCTTGAAGATTATACTTGTTGATGTAGTCGCCAAACGGCATCACAAGATCTTCTGGCACCGGGTTGGGAAGTTGGAAGCCGTTGCCAGCCACCAGATATGGAAACTTGTCGAGGAGTTGCATGTACGCCGTGAAGTTCCGGCTCGGTGCGAAGCCGTCGAGGGCCTGGCCCGTCGCAAAATCAAGGTAAGCTGGGCCAGGGCCTGCGATCTTGAAAGGCACCATGGATACATTGAGTCTGTTGAAAAAGTGAAACGTTGTCGTTGTGTTCTCAAACAGCCGAACGCCGTAATTGATGTGGCTCCCGCTCGCCGGGTCGGTATAAGTCAAGACATGTCCGCCCAGGAGAGCTTGCTTTTCCACCACAACAAGCGATTTACCCATGTCTTTGAGCGTGATTGCGGCAAACGTGCCGGACGACCCTCCACCAATGATGGCAACATCACGTTGGATGATGTTGGCGGCCTCATAGCACGCTGCGTTGAAATGGTCGGTGCAGCTCTCTGCTGTCGAGCCCAGGGCTGTGACAAACAACAGGGAGGCCAACGTCACGAATTTAGCCATGCTGATTTTGTGTTTTCGCACGTCAACGGGGTAAAAAAAAATAGTCAATCCATACGTCTAGTTGTTCATTGCGGCATTTCCGAATATATATTATATATATGTATGGCGACCTAGTATAGTAACTCTCATTCTGTCCGCATCTTACAGCTTACAGTATGTCGCTCCATCGGACTTTCTCGCCTGTGGCTAGGGCTAGTTAGTTCCTCTAGTGCCGAAAATCAGCTCCCTACTACATGCCAAAAATGGTTATCATTAAGCCCGGGGGAGGGGAGGAGGAGGGGTACTTGCGGCGAGGTACCTTGCCAAAGCTTCTGTCAAAGTTAGGTGCGCAGCTACTAATTACCCGAACAGTTATCCCGTCCCCTGCAGTCACATTAGCTTGCAGGCACCTTGTGCCGTCAGTTCCGGGTTTGCGGGTTTAGAGGGCATGTGAAGAGAGGAAAAAGGCTACACCTGTCTACCTGGTCGTCAGACTGTGCCCTTGCCCAAGGTACTCCCGCCATGCGTCCGGCCATCGAGTACAGCTCGTCACAAATATCTCAAGTATGTATACGAGTACTTTTCAATGTCCTTTCCTGTCCGCGGAAACATTGCTCCGCGTCGGGCAACATGCACCTTTTGGCGAGTAATGGACAGACAGAGGTGTACTCGTATACATAAATCTATAGTAAAGATGGCCTCCCCACAGGACTCGTAAGGCTCCAAATATAGAGTACGGAGCATCTTGCCACTACTGGATACTCAGATCCTCTGGCCGTTTATTTTTTTTTTTTTTATTTAAATGCTTATGCTACTGTACTGCGGGTAAACTCTGGTGCAATACGCGTAGCCCATGCGAGGTCCGATGCCAACAGGTCAACCACGCACAGCCTTGCCCCACGCACTGGAGATGGGTAGTAGACGCGTCACCAGGCTTACTCGGGCGGTAGAGGGGGTTACTGGAAATAGAAACACGGGCTAGTGGTTCGATCCCTCTAGTGCAAGTATCTTTATATATAGAAATTCTTTGCATCTTGGTAGTCTTTAAGGGCACTATTGCTTCTAATTCGGTAAAAAGCTGCGTGTACACGTCGTAGTGTTTGTACGTATTCAATAGTATGCAACGTACTCTTTGTAGTGTCGACAGGCTGACTGGGTACCGCAGCGACTAACCTCGTCTGGCCAAGCAGACAAAACGAGGCTGACACCGGCTGACCCGGTGTGCGAGGGATCAAGACGAGGCTCTCTTCTCGCATCCTCCCGTTGCTGCGTACTGCTACCGCTCAAATGTCGGTATTCACTAGAGCATCCTTGTACCGCTACCCTACGGGTAAGCAGCCAGGTACTATTCTCCCACCAGCGAGGATGCCGCATAGTGCAGGGGAGTAGACACAAAGTGGAAAAATCACAGCGCCAGTGGTAGAGCAGTGAAAAATAGGAAAATAGTCTCCAAAAATACATCTTCTCTTCTTCTATCCAGAAAAAATAGTGACTGTCTATGTAATGCTGTGCTTGAAGCAGGAAAAATTACAGAAAACATAGCTTCATACAGCAACACGGTCATCTCCTCGCCCCCAGCTGCCCGTTACTCCCACCCTAACTATCCCCCATTTGGCAGCCCACCTTCGTTTATTTGTACCGTTTCGCTCCTGCTGCTCGCTATTTCCGTCCACTCACAGCGGTCCTGGCTCCTTCCCCCACCACCCTGTCCCGGCTGTTGTCCACGTACCGTCCACTCACAACTCGCACCTATTGGGTACCTACTACTCGTAGTCATTAGGTACTCGTAGCTGGGCTTGGCGTGACAGCCTTGCGTCGCCTTGCCTTTTGCCTCGCCTTGCCTTTTGCCTCGCCTCGCCTCGCATCGCATCGCCTTACTTCACTCTACCTTGGCTTGTCTTCATCGGTTGGTCCACTGCCGGACCTCGCAGCTCGCATATACACATTGCGTTGCCTGCTGCGCCGTGGACATCATCACCAGCGCAAGACGTCCTTTGTATTTTCCTTTCCCACACTTCATCAACCCTTTCTTTCTTCTTATTCGCTAGCCTCGTCACCAGCTGCCACCCTGTCTCTTCTCGCCTGAGCCCGCAACGACAAACCACTCTTCTTTTCCCCTCTTCTCCCTCTCCCTATCCCGTCAGATCACACATCTCGCTCCATGGATCATGGAACCGGCGTCCAAGAAGCGAAAGCTTGCCCCCAAGCCGCCTTCGCCCTCACCTCAACCCCCTCAGCCGCTTCTTCCTCTTCTTCCTTACCCTGCTTCGGCCACGGCTGCTGACACCCATTCTCCCTCGTCCTATGCCAACCATGACCATCATCAAGTAAGTATCTGTCCTTTCCCCTCACTTACCTCCATAACAAGCCTCACGTGTCAAGCTTCAATCATGAATCTAACTCCCGCGTAGCATACGACCAACGACTCTCACGCTCACTCTCACTCCCACAGGGCCGAGTTTGAATCCTTTGCTCGCCATCTCCAAGATGCCGCCATGCTCCTCCAGCGCCATTCTGACCCCTCTCCCTCTCCATATACAGACGTCTCCGTTCTCTTATTAAGCTGGGAGCATGACACGGCCGTCGACTCCGAGGCCATTGCTTCGCTGGAACACACCCTCAAGTCCGACTACAACTACCACACTTCGTCATGGCAGATCCCCGCCGTCCGCAATCCCAGCATCAAGCTCGGCGTCCAGATGGCCTCGTTTCTCGAACAGGCCCGCCCAAACCACCTGCTCATCATCTACTATGCCGGGCGCGCCTATGTCGGCTGCGACGGCAACCTCTATTGGGCATGGTAAGTCTGGCCTTGCCTTGGTACGCACAACACCTGGCACTTACACTGCATAGCAACGCGAGAGATGACGCCGCCAAGCTCAGATGGGACGGTGTCCGCTGCCTCTTCGAGGACGCCCAATCCGACATTCTCTTGCTCCTCGACGCCTGCTCGGTTCCTGAATCTATCCCCGAGAGCAGCCACGGCGTCAAGCAAGTCATTGCCGCCTCCTCTCCCTCTTCGAGCGATACTTCCTCGCCTGCGTCGCCTGCGAAGCTAAACCCTCCGGGCTTCTTTACGCGCTGTTTGGTTGACGCCTTGTCCAGATTGTGTGATAGACCGTTTACTACCCAGCGCTTACACGAGGAACTCGCCGACCTCCTGCATTCCAGAAGCCATCGTCACTCGCCTCTGTCACCTTCACAGAAAGCCTTACCAAACCAAGCGCCCCTCTTCTTCTCTCTCACGTCGGCCAATAACAAGACGTTGACCCTGTCTCCCCTCTCACGCCCGAGTACCAGCCAGCCCGACCGCGACGCCTCCTCGCCCTCGCCTCTCGAGGGCCTCATAGATCGCGCCGCCATAAGCAAGCTCCGCTTCGATAGCGCCCGTGTTTTAGCCTGCACTACATTTGTCGGCGATGCCAGCCCGGGCATGTCTGCGTTTCACAAATGGCTGCAAGACGTGCCATCTCACGCATCTGGCATCGCTCTTGAGGCCATGTTCCTTGGCCCGCCCACGATGCTGCTCATTTCGATGCCGACATCCGTTTGGAATGCTGTCCAGCATGACAAAGTCTGCTGCTTCCTCGGCTACGTCTCATCGCACAATATGCTGCAGCTATACGAAACCCTGGTCGGACCCAGCAGCCTCTCCTCATCTGCGGCAGTCGAAGACGGCAAGTGTCTCGTTCATGCGCGCGAGGCTGCATCTGGTAGCCCTCACCGACGCGGCATGGACGCTCAAAAAGCAAATGTACGGTCTGCCGACACTCCATCGTCCGACCACCTCTCCAGCCCTTCGGGTCGCCTCTACCAGTCTATTGCCGCCAATAGCCTAGCCATCAAGCCCAAGGACAATCCGAACCAGGACTCTGCGGAGATGCAAGAGGCAGCAGAACAACTCAAGGCCCTCAGCCACGTTCGCCATCGTAGCGACGACAGCCCTCCCCAGTCGCAAAACCGAACCTCTCTCATCGACACCATTCCCGATGGCACCAGGCGCCGCTCTCTACCAAAGCAGGAAACAAGCTGTATGCACTGTAGCCATGCGCCGTTTCGAGACTCTTCGTCCCTTCGCAAGCACATTGCCGCCCACCACACACGGCCCTTTCCCTGCGCATTCTCCTTTGCAGGCTGCTCCAGCACCTTTGGCTCGAAGAACGAGTGGAAGCGTCACATGGCCTCGCAGCACCTCTGTCTACAGTACTACCGCTGCTCCGCCTGCCCGCAGACAGGTGCCAACCCAGCCTCCTCGTCCTCGGCCACCGCCACTGACGGTAAGTCGAACGAGTTCAACCGCAAGGACCTCTTCACGCAGCACCTCCGCCGTATGCACGCGCCGTTTCAAGTCAAGCGCGCAACCGCCGCCACGGCCAAGTCAGACGCCGACGTCGCGCTACACAGCGAATGGGATGCCCAGGTCAAGGCTATGCAGAAGGAATGCCTCGTGACGAGACGCCGTCCCCCGCAAAAGGCAAAGTGCCCGAAACCAGGCTGTGAAGGCAGGTTCGAGGGCGCCGCCGCCTGGGACGAGTGGACAGAGCACGTGGGACGGCACATGGAAAAGGGCGAGGCGGATGATTTGGAGGTGGACAACCTGCTGACGACCTGGGCTCTTGTCGAGGGTATTATTGAGCCGACTGGTAGCGCCGACAGTGATTCGTTTCGGCTCCGCGCTGCTCCGACTCCGGGAAGCAGTCAGCCGGTGGAGAGCCAGGGCACGCAGGAGAGTCTCACGCCATGGGGCAAGAGTTTTGCGTCGTCGCAGATGCAGTCACAATCTCAGTCATCTCAGATGCGGGCGCCATCTCCGTCGTGAGAATGAGCTAGCCCTGGGCATGTGGGTGTATATATTGACCACAATGTGACTCGTGTTGTATATATCATTGCACGAGTATTATTATCTGGCGTTTGTGGCCCATATTAGCCGTACAGTTCTACGCGGTTGAAATTTGGAGCTCCCTCCATGCTGCAATTGTACATAGACCTTTTCATTCAAAGTATATATAAATTTTTCAAAAAGAGTACTTATTCATATCAACATCAACAAAACTTAGATGGTCGTCTCACTCTCCTCGTTGAGCGAAATGTCCACATCAACACTCCTGCTGCTCTTGCCGCTGCCACCCGCAGCGCTCGCACTCTTGGCAGAGGCCTGCTTCGTCTTGCAGTCCTCGCCGAGAATCGTCACCTTGGCGATTCTAAACGGCAGGTTCAGGCCGAGGGTGCCCTTGAGCGACAAGACGCCGTCCTTGTAGGTAAACTGCAGGTCGGTGACGCCATTCTTCTGCTCAATCGACTCGCCGTCGTCAATGTACAGCTCGCCGCGGGCGGAGCGGTCCTCGTCGAGCGGCACCAGCAGCTCAAAGTCTTGCTTGCGCAGCTCCGTCGTCGTGCTGGCCGACTTGAGGCGCAGCGGGAGGATGACGCCCGAGCGGATGAGCAAGGGGATGGTGGTGGTGTCGACGTCCTCAAAGGTGTGCGTCTTGCCGCCGTGAATCACCTTGTGCGTGTACCAGTCGTAGTAGTTGTCCTCGGGCAGGTAGACGGAGACGCTGGTGGCGCCCTCCTCGGTGACGGGGGCGACCATGACGCCCGGCCCGTAAAAGTACTGCAGGTCGAGGGACCAGGATTTCTTGTCGTCCGGGTAGTGGTAGAAGACGGGCGAGATGGAGGGTGTGCCGTTCTCGGACGCCCGCTGCATGGCTGTGTAGTAGTAGTCCATCAGGCGGTAGCGGATGTCAATGGCCTTGCGGGCGCTCTCGGCGACGGAGTCCCAGCGGTAGAATTCCTGGCTGAGGGCGCCGAACTCGTTGTGGTTGCGGTAGAAGCTGTAAAAGGCGCCGAGCGAGGCCCAGCGCGCGCACAGCTCCTCGGTCGTGTTGCCGCCGAAGCCGCACACGTCCGAGCCAACCATGTTGAACTGGAAGAGCGAGGTAAAGGCCAGCATGCTGCGGATCGACTCGCGGTACTTTTGCCAGTTGGACAGGTTGTCGCCCAGCCAGTGGCCGACCTTGGCGCCCGCGCCGGCAAAGGTGCTGCGGGTGATGATCATGGGGCGGAGGCCGGGGCGGCGAGCAGTCATGGCGTCGTGGGAGGCGATGGACATGAGGGAGCCGTAGAGGTTGTGCGTGTCGTACATGGTGAGCCCATTTTGGCTGATGACGTCCGTGTTGACGGTGTGGTTGGAGATGCCACCCTTGTCGGCGTTCCAGTCGTCGCGGTAAGCGGCCTTGTTGTGGATGGCGTACTTGGGGTACAGCAGGTCGCGGTCCGGGAGGCCCTTTTGGTCGCCGGCCGGTGCGCGCTCGGGGAGGATGAGGTTGTCGCGCTTGATGGTGAAGGGCTTGTCTTGCTCAGTTGAGCGGGCGGTGACTTCACGCTTGGCGTCGGAGCATCCTTCGGGCTGGAGTTCGCACGGCCAGCCGGGAAGCTCGCGAGGAGGCTCGCGGACGGGAGGAGGAGGCGGCGGGAAACCCTCGGCGGCCTCGTACGGGTTGTCGCAGGGGAAGTCGCAGGGGAAGTTGCTGGGCTCGTTCATGTCGATCCAGAGAGCGTCAATGTCGACTCCGGTGTCCTTGTCGAAGAAGAGCCTGAACTCGTTGGTCCAGTACGAGGCAGTGTTCTCGGCGAACCAATCCGGGAAGACAGTGACACCCGGCCACACGACACCGATCCAGACGGAGCCGTTCTCGCGGAGGAGGAAGGCGTTTTGGTCCAGGCCGCGGTGCATCGGCGGGTAGTCTTGGTAGGCCACTGCAGGATCCACCATGACCATGTACTTTTGGTCGTTTTCGTGAAGGTGAGAGATGAGAGCGCGCATTTTCTCGATGGGATACCGCTCCGTGTCGAGAGAGAAGACGCGCCGACGGTCCATGTAGTCAATGTCTGTCCACATGGTCTCGAGCGGGATACCGGCCTGGCTATAGTTGTAGACAACCTCGGCGACGTCAAAGGCATCCCGGTAACCGTAACGGCACTGATGGAAACCGAGACCCCAGTAGGGCTGCATGGCCGGAGTACCAGCGATCTGACCGTATTGCTGGACAGCTTCGACGGGACCAGGGCCGGAGACAAAGTAAAAGTCAAAGACACCACCGAGCGTGTTGTACTCGAGGTACTGGCCGCCATCGGCCTTGTTGATCATAATATCCATGCCGTTGGAGTTGAGGAAGAGAACGCCGTGCGAGCCGCTCTCGCGGTGCTCGAGATAGAACGGCTGAGCTCCATACAGGTTGGCGTCGTTAGGGATGCCAAAACTGTCCTGGTTCCAGATGGTGCGGATGTAGTCCTCGGTCTTGAGGCGGAAGGGGTCAGAGTGCTCGCCGAGACCGTAGAGGTACGGGTCATTGGGCAAGTGAGTGCGCAGGCGCAGGTACTGCGACTCAAAGACGAGCGAGGCAGCGGAAGTGTCAAACAGCACGTCACCCGTGCTCTTGCGGGTGACCTTGAAGCTGAATGGCGACTCGGTGTATTCAAACTTGAGGGCGTTGCCGTCGGCAGAGCTTGAGCCGCCAGGGCGGTTAAAGACAGATTCGGGAACCTGGTAGACTTGGTTCTCCTTGTCTTGAATCTTGACGTGGAGACGATCATCCGTCTCATAGGTGACCTGAAGAATGAGGTTCTTCAAGTCGTCACCGTACACGTTGCAGGCCTTGCCGGCCAAGGTCAGGTCGGCAGTCATGCCACTGTCAGTGGTCTTGACATTGGACGCTTCATAGCCAGGGCAAGCCTCAAGCTTGTCATTGGCAACATCGTCTCTGCGCAGCGCGGCCGCTGAGGCGGCGCCGGCGAGGAACAGATTTCCCCAAAACTTCATGGTGGTGTGCGAGGAGTTGTCTACTTCTCCGCCTGGCTCGACGTTATAATTGCGAGGGTGGGCTCGGCTGCATTTATATCAATTGGGGTATGCTAGCCGATGGCAAATCTTCAGCTTGTCCACAGGCGCGCCTTGTACACCGAGAAGAAATTACTCCAGCAATGACGGAGCCGGTCTCCAGCACGCGGAGACTCCGACGTGGGCGAGGCAATGTCTTAGTGCTGGTGGCGGGGATTGCCTGCGACGGCCAGCGAGAACCTTCTGCGCAGAAATACGCCAAGCGACGCGGGACTTTGGATGGCGGGGATTTGTGGCTTCGATGTAGGGCCGAGAGGAGTTCGGGATCTGCTAGCTTGGCTACCGCTGGTGCTGTTTGTTTGTTTTTTGCGCGCAGTTTTGTCATCACACAGGTATTGCTTGGCTGCACTGCCAGCCCATGGCTTCCGATATATTTTGTTCCACAGGACAATTCATTGCCACCATATTCATCAGTATCGGAATCAGCCGCGACGCTCAATGTTGAATCGTAGAAGCAATTCCTGGCCCGCCAGGGATCGGTACCCCTCACAAATGGCTGAATGTGGCACTGGGGCCCCGAAGCCACACTCTACGTCCCTCACAATTTGTCCGCCGCTGAACTGTCTCGCTGGGTCCTGCAGCGGGGGAGGCTTTTCTGTAGCTCTCCACAGCTAGTTCCACCACAGAGCAGGTGCCTGGGTGAGGCGATTGTTGACGGACAATGGCGCTAACAACGCAGCTTGAGCGGGCCGGAACACCATTGAATGCATAGTGGCAGGGGACTGTGGGCGAGCTGGGTCAGTGAATTGCTGGGTCGGACCAACCACGACCCTGGGTTGCAGAGGCTAAACCGGGCCTGAGCAGGGACGCCAACCTGCAAAGAGCAGCCTCAAGACTGGGGAGACTGCAAAGGGCCGAATATCAAACCCGGGGCAGGTGGGATAGTACAGTCGGAGATATCTCCGCTGGTGGCTGTTGGATGTTGCGTATTGTCGTATGCGAGCATAGCTGTGAGCTGAGGTAGTTTTGCAGCGGCTTTCCCGGCGCCAATGGCTCTATTGGCATGGTAATGTTCGTCCTACTCGGATTCGAGTTGATTGTGAGGTTGTCGTCATGTTTGCGACTGGGTGAGAGATTGGCACAGTCGTTTGGAGGTGCGCAGCTAGCAGCTGGCGGCCCTTGTCTGGCAGCTGGCAGCTTCATCTGCGTTTGCACGTCCCACTTGGGACGCAACCCCAAATCGGTGTCGTGCCTTGACTGGAGTCGATATTGACTCGTGTGAGCATAAACTACCATAGTCTGCATACGAGGGGCTTCCTACTATGTAGGCCACTACGCGGATGAACGACTGTGGACTGCCATCGATTACGATAGGCACGGATACAGCACACACCTTGCCACGCGCGCCCTTTAAACATGAATCCCGGTCGTTAGTCGGCGCCGTCTCGGAGACAAAAATGTCACTGTTGGAGTCTTCATGGTTCCCAACAAGTCTGACTTGCACCAGCTCTCAAGCCTCAATTCGCGTCGCCTCCAAGAGCTGAACTCTCTCCTCCATGAACAGGGCTATCACCACGACGCCAAGGCTCTTAGTCTCGGCGGAACAAAGTGCCTGGCACTCGAGCTGGACAGCCCAGTCGTGCATCCTCTGACGAAATCAGCCCTCGTTCACGGTCCGGGATATGGGGCCAAACTCGTCGCTAGACGGCACTTCAACCCAGATCGGCGCCTTGGCTAGTTTCGTCGGTCCGAGATGCCTTCCATCCACGCTATCCGGAGAGCTGTGGGTACGCGGTGGTATCGACGGCGGACTTGCTGGGGTTAGACTGGGTCGGTCCTGTTGTGCATTGTTTTATAGCTGCTTCTGTAAATGACGTGGTAGCTGTTTCTTAGAATCGAATGCCATGTGAAACGAGTACGAGTGACCCATGCGTCATGTCGCGCCATCGTTGCTGTCGCCTTAGCTCTCCTGGTGCAAGCTCACCCTGTTTCGTTGTAGGGTAGTCGACGTCACCAACGATGGCCGGAGTGCTGTAGCCAATTGCTACAGAATTGTCGGGTCTGTGGTCGATTGAGGATCATAAAGCGGTCTAGCTACGTTGAGTTATGTTTGAATTTATGTTGTTCGGCTTTTCTTCCATACCAGGCACATATCATCGTGCAATGTCTTTACTCCAGCTATGTTGACGGCCGCTTACAATGATGAACTCCACGTCGCCAACTATGGCACCAAGTCCAAACAATACCCGCATGCTTACGAGCTACTCGCCGGAAGTCTGAGAAATAAAACAAAGGCAAATATTCGTTTTAATTGAAGGCCATATAGTATGCAGGAATGATGGTGCGCCTATGCAGCGACCGTCTACCAACGCGCCTGCACCAGAATCACAACAGCCCCACTAGCCACAACAGCGCCACAGGAGGCGGAACCTGCCACACTTCAAGCTTGAACCGCCATCGACAAGCAGCATCACAATCCACATTCAACACGGCAAACTACGACATCTCTGTGCACGGCGCAGGCTGCAAATACTCCCGAACAAACACCTGTATCGACGTCGAATACATATAGATACCGAACGCACCGGTACCGCCCGCAGCCACGGCGCAATGAACGGCATGAACGGCGCCAACATGGGAGGCGGCATGCCGGTTCCCACGCCCGCCGGCCATCAAGCCGAACTCAACTACATATACGGCATGGTCGAAGAGCTGAGCAAGCAGCTGGCCGACAACCGAAAGGTGACGGAAGATATTGTCAGCGGGCTCGGCCGCGTGCGCACGCGGGCCAAGACGCAGGGACTCGGCAACGACCAAGTCATTGAAGCAGCAGCGGAAGAAATAAACGGTACGTCAGCAACCTCAGAATACCAGCTCATCAAATCCCATCTTCATAGATCCAGATTGCTAACTGCATTCCCCGCACGCAAAAAGGCCAAGACCAAAACATCGACGCCCTCATCTCCGTCCTCTCCGAATCGCTCGAAAAAGCCAAACACAGCCGCGACTCCAACGCCACGCTCCTGTCGCAGTACGCCAGCGCGCTGGCGCTGATGCTGAAGCAGTTCCACGAGTACAAGGCCAAGCACGTCACCGACGTGGCCGCCTGGCACCGGTCGTACCGCTCGCAGCTGGACGAGGCGCGGCGGGAAAACAGCCGGCTGCGCGAGCAAATCTGGGAGATGCAGGGCCACGCGGCGCAGGCCAACGACAACCTGCGCGACTTTCGGCGCAAGTACGACGAGGACCAGGCGCGCTGGGACAAGCGCGTCGAGGACACAGCGCTGAAGCAGGAGCTGCGCTTCTGGAAGCGCATGGCCATGCCGCACCTCGCCGACGACGACCCCTACTGGAGCGCCGACGACGACCTCGTCGACGTTGCGGAGAAGGACCGCCTCGCGCAGCTCGAGCAGAGGGCTGCACACGAGCAGATGGCCAGCAGCCAGGAGGAGGACGGCGAGCACCACCAGCTGCCGTCGCACATGGTGTCCGTCATGGGCGGGATTGCCATGCAGCGGGATGACTTGTCGGGGCAGGGTGCGCCGGTGTCCCCGCCGAGACCGCTGAGCGCCGCGTCTAGCACGGGGTCGACTGGACCTTAGAGAGGTTTTGACTTCTTCGATAAGCAGGCTGGCGCGGGCAAGGGGCGGTGGGTTCTCTCGAGGCATCAGGCGTTATAAGGATACCCTTTTTTTTTTTGTTAGTTTTGGCATGTACGGGGGGGGGGGTTTAGCATTTACATTGTGCATACGCGTACATATATAGGCGTCACGGGTTTTGAACGATAGCATAGGACGGATGGATGGTAGTAACCTCGTTTCAACATGCTCACTTTTGATACAATTTGTCGTCTCGTACTGTAGACCCAACCTAAAACCAACGCCCGCCAATGCCCACCTGTGCTACAACTGTGCAACTATGCTACATTGATACATTGATACAACCGTTTTTTTAATAACCGCCTTGCTCACGGCGCATATCCTTGTCATCGCCATCGCCCCCAGAAGACGCCGCCGTCTCCTTGGCCTCCTTCATGCCCTCCTCGTCACCACGCAGCTTGGCAAAGTAGCCCTTGATGTCATCGGCGCTAATCGCCTGTCCACTGTCCGCAAACTGCTGGAAGAACGGCTTCAGCTTGTCCTTGAGGTGGTTGTAGGCCATGACGCCCTCGATGGCGCGCACACGGTCGACGTTGCGCAGCGCGCTCTCGCCGCGCTCGAGGAGGCTGCCGCTGCCGTGCGTTGAGCCGCCGTGCTCGGACGCGCCGTCTTCCGACATGGGCGGCTCGTAGACTTCTTCTTCCTCGAGCAGCTGCGGGTGCGCGTTGAGCTTGCTGTAGCAGTCGCTGCAGTGGCAGAGCTTATCGCGGAAGTCTTCTTTGAAGAAAATGGAGAAGCGGCCCTCAGGTGCGGCGGGGAGGTTGGGGAGTTTGCAGCCGGTAGGCTCCGTGACGACACCAGTAGAACTGGGCTCTTCCTTTACTACGGCTGGTGCGGCTTCTGTCGGAGCAGAAGGTTCTGTGGTGGGCTCACTCTTTGTGCGCTTCACATCGCCTTGTTCTTCTGCGTCGTCTTCCGCCTTGCGCTTCTTGCTTGTCGCCTCAGTGTCTGTAGGCCCGTCGGTAGCGGTGGCAGACGTAGCGTCGGCCTTTGGCTCGAGGAATACTGGCGGCAGGAACCCAGAGGCACCGGCATAGCGCTTGAACCACGGATTCGACTCGATGCACTTGTAGCATAGGAATCCTTCAAAGACATCTTCCTCGGGGAAGCCCGGCGGCATGGGAGGCTCGTCATCTTCGATGGCATCATCTGCGTCTGCCTTGTTCTCAGATTCCTTATCACCATTCGGCTTGGTATCTTCATCGTTTTCTGAAATGACGGGAAGACCATTTCCTTCGGTACGGCCGTTGGTTGATGTCGCTGCCTTCTTGCTTTCCATTTTGTCATACCACTTGGGACCCATTCCGACAAGGCAGCCGGGATGATACCAGTCCTCACCGCAGCCGCCGGACTCTGCCGAGCCGAGTCCGAGGCACTGAAACATGGTTCCCTTTTGCTCAAAGGGGTCGTAGTCGCACTCGCAGCCGCAGAAGCGGTTGCGGAAGTTTTGGTTATAGCGGTTGTTGACGTCGGGCTCCTGCGAATGCACTCCTCCCTTTGTATTTGTCTCGTCGTTTGTCTGCAGCGTGCAGGGGGTCGTGGATGGGAGGCGCGTCGTGCCGCAGTCACAGGTAAAGTTGCGCTTCTGGAATATCTCGACGAGCGTGTGCTCGCCGTGGCACTGGATCGAGCACGAGTAGCAGACCCCCGCTGGCGTCCACGAGTCGGTTGGCGTCGCTGGCGCAGGGTTGCATGTCAGACAGGCAAAGACGCTTTGTCGGAGGGGTCCAAGAATTCGCGTGCAGTTGTCGATGCTCTGTTGTTGCCGTTAGCTATGTGATCCGGGTAGATGAAAGACGAAGAGGAGCTCACGTATGGAAGAGCTTCGCGCGCATCGGCCTCGAGAAGTTCTTGCGAACGGATAAACCTGGAACGCGTTAGTCATGATGATTTTCATTCAAGGTTGTAGATAGACGCACTCTGCAGCAGTCTGGGAGTCATCCGATGCAAAGCTGTCACTGCGGTTCTTGGGCGCCGATGCAGGTTGCGCCGCGGCGTTGTCTTGCGCTTGCTGTCCGTTTTCTGTCGCCATGATGCAGGCAAGGGGTAGAATGGACGCAGTGAAGGATGAAACCGCGTGAAATTGATGGCAATGGCGGGATTGAAGTGATGAGAGTAGATCAAGCCGGCTGGGTGCAGGTTGGCTGCCTGCTCTGATTTGGTACTTAGTCTCGAATCACAGCTCTTACGAGTAGGTACCTACGTAGCTGCGACGCCTGGTTGCTGGTACGTCGCTGACTGCTCAAGTGGAGCGAGACAGCCACTTAACGCGTTGCCGCCTTGGAGGGACGTCACATACAAGTCCCAGACTCGCTGTTGCCCAGGGGTGATATTATCGGAAGAATTACCAAATTTATCTTGGGAAATAGCTAATTATTGGCCCAAGTAGCCGTCCATGGTCATTAAGCCGGGTTATACACCGTGCGCAGCTCGTTTGCTTCATTTCATCATCAAAGGCGGCCACCCGACGCGTGCGACCAAATCAGGCATAGTGCCACTTTACGCGTCTCGAAAACGCGACCTGACGCGCGACGGTGGGCGACTGTGGGCGACTGTGGGCTCCCTTTCAATCTGCTTGATTGTCCCTCGACATTTCGTTCACACCCCTCCCTCCGCTGCAAGCAAAATCTCCATTCCGTCACCAACGCTGCCAACAGACACAAAGCACACTGGTGAAAGACGATATGAGGTATGTTGCAACCGCAATGTATACCATGCTTCACGATACTGACCGCACAACCAGTTCCCCCCTCAGAGAAGCTTCGGGCAACCGAGGAGCCACTCCTCGTGCCACCCGCAAGCGCTCACGCACCGGAGGCGATGATGCCACTTCCTCCGTCGGTCCAGGCTCCAGCCCCATGCCTTCGTCTCCTCCTGCGCCGTTCAGCATTGCTCACGGCAATGAAGACGACGACGAGGTGGAGGAGGAGGCCGAGATCCAGGACGACATTGACGACCTCGACGAGATGGCCGACGATGATGTCGACCTGTTCCGCGAAGGCTTCGAAGCCGACTACAGAGACAGAGAGGGAGACGCCTACGAGGGCGCCGACCTCGACGATGAAGGCGACTATGACGACATGGACATTGGCTCCCGACGCCGCCTCGAAGCACAGCTGAACCGTCGCGACAGAGAAGTCGCCCGACGCCAGCGAATCCCGGCCGCCTTCCTCCCTGGCGAGGACGACGATGGCGACATTGACCTGACTGCGCAGCCTCGTCGCAGGCGCCATCACTACGATGAAGACCCCGACGATGCCATGGACGCCGATATTATGGAAGAGGAGCTCTCCCTGGAGGCTCTCAGCGACGTCAAGGCCGCCAACCTGACCGAGTGGGTTTCGCTTGCCTCTGTTCAGAGGTCGATTAAGCGCGAATTCAAGGCTTTCCTCACTTCGTACACGGATGCCTCTGGCTCCTCCGTCTACGGTAACCGCATTCGCACCCTCGGTGAGATCAACGCCGAGTCTCTTGAGGTCTCGTACGAGCACCTCTCCGAGAGCAAGGCTATTCTCGCCTACTTCCTCGCCAACGCTCCCTCGGAGATGCTTGCCCTCTTTGACGAAGTGGCCATGGACGTCGTTCTCCTTCACTACCCTGATTATGAGCGTATCCACTCCGAGATTCACGTCCGCATCTTTGACCTCCCCGTCCACTACACCTTGCGACAGCTGCGCCAGTCTCACCTCAACTGCCTGGTACGAGTCAGCGGCGTCGTTACCCGTCGCTCTGGCGTCTTCCCGCAGCTCAAGTACGTCAAGTTTGACTGCACAAAGTGCGGCACGACTCTAGGCCCCTTTCAGCAAGAGTCCAACGTCGAGGTCAAGATTACCTACTGCCAGAACTGTCAGTCTCGTGGACCGTTTACTCTCAACTCGGAAAAGACTGTCTACCGCAACTACCAGAAGCTGACGCTGCAAGAGTCACCCGGCACCGTCCCTGCTGGTCGTCTCCCTCGCCAGCGAGAAGTTATCCTCCTGTGGGATCTCATCGACAGAGCCAAGCCTGGTGAAGAGATTGAGGTCACGGGCATCTACCGAAACAACTATGATGCTCAGCTCAACAACCGAAATGGATTCCCCGTGTTTGCCACCATTCTGGAGGCCAACAATGTCGTCAAGTCGCACGATCAGCTTGCCGGCTTCCGCATGACGGAAGAAGACGAGCAGGAAATCCGAAAGCTTTCTCGCGACCCCAACATTGTTGACAGAATCATTGACTCTGTCGCACCCAGCATCTACGGCCATACCGACGTCAAGACTGCCGTTGCGCTTTCTTTGTTTGGTGGTGTCGCAAAGACCACCAAGGGTGCCCACCACGTCCGTGGCGACATTAATGTCCTGCTTCTTGGTGACCCTGGTACTGCAAAGTCCCAGGTCCTCAAGTACGCGGAAAAGACTGCTCACCGAGCCGTGTTTGCAACTGGTCAAGGAGCCAGTGCTGTCGGTTTGACGGCCAGTGTTCGCCGCGACCCTCTTACCAGCGAATGGACGCTGGAAGGCGGTGCTCTTGTGCTTGCCGACCGCGGAACCTGCCTGATTGACGAGTTTGACAAGATGAACGACCAAGATCGTACCTCTATCCACGAAGCCATGGAACAGCAGACCATTTCCATCTCCAAGGCGGGTATCGTCACGATGCTGCAAGCCAGATGCGGCATCATCGCAGCTGCCAACCCCATGGGCGGCAGATACAACTCAACCCTCCCTTTCTCGTCCAACGTGCAGCTCACGGAGCCCATTCTGTCGCGTTTCGACGTGCTGTGCGTCGTGCGGGACACGGTCGAGCCGGAAGAGGACGAGCGCCTGGCGCGCTTCATTGTGGGCTCGCACAGCCGCAGCCACCCGCTGTCGCAGGACCAGACGCAGCCCGAGAGCACGGCCGAGGACGAGGCCGAGGCGGCCAGGGCCAAGAAGGAGAACGAGATTCCGCAGGAGCTCCTCCGCAAGTATATCCTCTACGCGCGCGAACGTTGCAGTCCCAAGCTGTATCACATGGACGAGGACAAGGTCGCCCGCCTGTTTGCGGACATGAGAAGAGAGTCACTGGCCACTGGCGCCTACCCCATTACCGTATGTTGTACCCTGATTATTCTACACCTTACGTCCCATCTAACCAGCTATTCTACAGGTCCGTCATCTGGAAGCCATCATCCGCATCAGCGAGGCCTTTTGCCGTATGCGCCTGTCAGAGTACTGCTCATCGCAGGACATTGACCGCGCCATTGCGGTGACGGTCGACAGCTTCGTCGGCAGCCAAAAGGTCAGCTGCAAAAAGGCCCTCGCGCGCGCGTTTGCCAAGTACACGCTCGCCCGCAACAACTCGCAGAAGAAAAGCGGTAGCCAGCGCCGCCCGACGGCCGTCATGGCATAAATTGCGCTGGTTACCGTACTTTTCTTCCATGTAATTCTTTTTCTGCGTTCAAAGGGCATGCGCGGCTTACAAATGACTTGGGGTTGTTGGCGTTTACGGAGTGAGTGTGTCGTGATTATTTGGTTTTACATATGGTTCATGTATGGATTGGAATGGTCCGGGCTGGGAAGTGTAGGGAGGGCACGAATCTTGTATCAAATGAATAGCAGCTATAGACAAGGCTGAAGACCGAAATTAGTAAAAAAGATGCATATCGTTTTAATCAAGTGGCGTTCGGCCCAGCCTTCGTCAGTGACTGCATACCTGCATTTTCGACGCTTGCCGCGCCAAGCGACAATTATTCCCTGTAAGCGCCGTCAGATGAGGAGAGACAACGGCGTCGCCGACAAAAATAGCTCCCTCGCCGCCGCACCTTGTGTTCTCCCCTCCCCCCTCTCAGCTCATGCAGGGAGAGAGAGAGAACATGCATCATGCAGCCATGGTCCAAGGCGGGAAGGCATGTCCGGGCTGCCCCAAACGAAACCCCCCGCAGTTTGAACCAACAGACCAATAAGCTGCGCCTCCACGGTCCGGGGGGGTTGCTGCACGTCGCCTGCATTAGTCTCACAGCGCGTACGGTATGTAGCCGATTCCTTTTCGCCTCGTACTAGTCGGCGGGAGCGGAAACTCCCACGTGCTGTTAGTCGTGCTGTTTTCGCAGCCCTGGCAGGCGAGGGAGCGGCGGCTGATGGCTGACAGGGGATGCTACCCGCATTCTGTTTTCTCGTTGCGGCAGATGTGGAAGGGCTGTACTCTTGCAGGGTTTCGCAAAGGTGGTGCCCATCCGTTCTTTTTTCGGGTTTAATCGCTTTCCCGGGGGTGGCTGGAGCTTGGGTTGTAGATTTGGGCGCCTTTCGCTTTAATTTTGCCCTGATGTTCTTGAGCGGGCGTTGTTCTTCCTTTGTTCTACGTAGCCGGGTCGCTGACTTCACTCGCACATTGACTTTGAAAGCTTTGCTTGCTGCAAGTTATCTGAATGAATAGCAAACCCGGAGAATCTAATGCTTAATCTTTTATTACTGTTTTTTGTGTTCGGTCGCTGACGGCTACTGACCTTGCTACTTCCAATACATCCAACACGACAACACACGCCCAACTATCCCCGCTGCCTCAGCCGCCATGATCAACTTTAGCCGCTCGTTTGCAGGAAACAAGCAAAAGGGCGAAGAGGAACAAGCTCTTCGACCCGTATCGCCTGTTTCCTCCCTTCGAGTCCCCATCGGTGCGCCCTCGCCGCCGCAACCAGCCGCTGGTTCGAGCTCCTGCGTCTCGCCGGACCTTTCGCGCGAGAGTTCTGGCTTGACTGACGGAGACTGTGGCACATTTTACCGCGATTCAATACCTCTAGACGACTACCTGCACCATTCATCTGACATATCCGAGCTCAATGTGCTAGGTCTATCGCATGAAGGTGATAAACACAAGCGCATCAGCATTCGGCGGGTGCCGGTCGGGTCGAAAGCTTCGGTGACGCCCCAGAGCTCCAATAATGATATACGCGAGTCGTGGGGTAGAGAGGCTCTGCTTTCGTCGCCTGATACACTTGTTGGAAGTCCTCGTTCGCAACCGGGCGGAGGGCGACGTTGGAGTGGGTTTGACTCGTTCAAGAACCGGATTTCCAGGAGCAATCAGCGACGACATTCTGGCTTTGAAGCACTGAAGAGTAATGTTGTATCCATCTCTGAAGAGGAGCGTGGTCCCGCTGAAAGGGATGATTTCGACGATGAATTATTCTATAAAAAGTTTGGTATGTCATCGTGTAGCTACACGCTTTGCGAGATGTCAAGCCTAATACGACCACAGGGGATCCTCCGAGCTTCTGCTGGTCAAAAGAACCAGTGCAGCAGAGACGAAAAAGCCGCCTCTCTGTCATAATCATGATATTATCCACATACTCGACCATAATGAGCGGCCTATGGCTAGTGGTCGCCCTCGTCCAGCCGCGTTGGGGCCGTCAGATATCGTCGAGACACGGCTTGCAGCCATCGACGGCGACAGTCCTCGCAACATGGGTCGCAAAGACGATTGAAATGTCCTATGTTACTGTCGTCATTGCATTTATCGGCCAGGTACTCTCTCGCAGGGCATTTGTGCGTGGCTCCCGCGGCATGACGCTCGCAGAGATGACGATGCGAAATTGGGTTATTCAGCCAGGGTCCATGTTTACGCACTTTGAGACAGTGAGGTATGCTTCCGTCTCTGTGCTAGGCGTCCTGGCACTCCTGGCATCTTTGACGGCAATGTTGTATACAACTGCGTCGGATGCGCTGGTCTCGCCCAAGCTCAAGTATGGCCGTTGGGAGCATATGGTGCTGGAAGGCCGTGTGCGCTCGTCGTATGCGAATGCAGGGTATCTAAAGATTACGTGTCCCGGGATGCCAGATGATGATGGCGCCGACGAGTCATCCACTTCATGCATGAACGTGCAGCTCTCCGGGGAGTCGTATAGGAACTTAATGGGCTTTATGCAGACGTGGAAAGACATATACGATAATGGCACCAGTCTGGTGGAGCTGCTGCAAGATAGACCGGCGGGAACAGCGATGCTGAACGGCACTACAACGCTTGTGGGATCGTGGATTGAAACGCATCATAGCAACGTGACTGAGTCGTTTGAAAAGACGGGACGCATAGTAAACAATGTTACCATGGCCATGCCGCATCCCGGTGTTGCATCGGCTGCGGTGTTGCCTATCAACGGCATCCTGCAGCCTGACGAGTTATCGGGGGTCGGTGAGTATGCGATACGGGCTGGCGTCGTATCACCGGCGGTGAATGCCATGTGCGTCAACATGAGTCCAGACGAGCTGGCACCCTTGGTATATACCGAGTGGCCAGACAGTAAAAACAACGAGACCGGTGTTGGTGACCAGCTAATTGGGTGGCAAGAGTGGGAGGAGGACGTGCCGAAGCCAGTGGATAAGAGCGGCAAGGAAGACTATCTCAATAGGACCGATTTGGACGACATATTTCGATGGGGACCTGAGTACGGGCGATGGCCGCCTGTATTTCGACTTTATCCAGCCGATTATAACATCATTATCAACTCGACAGTGTACATGTCGGACGCCGTCTACCTCCTAGGCAAGGGAGGAAAGACAATGCAAAACTATACCCTGTGTGAGCTCAGATCATGGCTCTCGCCAAACTGTTCCACTCAATTCAACGTTTCGTTGACAACGGGGAACAGACTGTCAGCGCACTGCGAGGATCCAGCTGATGAGAACAGCTACCTGCGATCATTCGAAAAGGATCCGGAATGGCCGTTGCCATCCATGGACTGGAAAGTAAGTCTGGTTGCTATCGGTGAAATGTTTCAACAGCTAACGTCTGCTTCTCGCACCAGTGGCTTGCGGATCAGTGGCAACTGGCAGCAAATCTAAATGGAGGCGTGCAAAACAACAACGCGTCCAACGCTCGAATCCTAACACAGCTGGCCCTGACGACGCCAAAGCTTCCCTCTTACCTCCCTTCACTCGCCGAGACGCTCGCCGTGTTCGCCGGTTCGACGATCATCACGGGCTCCGTTGGTACGCCATTTCTCCACTACTGGGGATATGAAAAGCCAGGGAACATACTCGGCGAGCCCGGCATCTTGCAACAGTTCAACGCTTCAGTGATGACGCAGCAGTACACATCTGGTCATGTTGACAGCTGGCAGGGTGCCTTTTATGTGGTACTGATAGTCACTTTCCTGGTCAATCTGCTATGCGCTTTTTACTTTGTCCTTCGAGGTGGTCTGGTCACGGATTACACTGAGTCGCAGAACCTGTGCACCTTGGCGATCAATAGCCCGCCAACAGAGCAGCTCAAAGGGAGTTGTGGCGGTGGGCCGCAGGGACAAGATCTAACAGTGCCATGGCGAGTGGCTTATGCTCCGAGCGCTAATCATTACTTTTTGGAGGAAGCAAAGAAGGCTTTGGTGGCAAACGAGCCGTCATCATGTGGGAGAGAGCACGCGGCTGCGGCACATCAGACCCCAGATGGAGTATCAGAGTCATCGGCGGCGTATAAAAGACTAAGCAGCGGCCGTGGTTGGCTCTAAACAGCTGAGACGATAACAGTTGGTGGCTGCTGACGAGGACATTGGAAAGAACCGTTCGAGCCTGGAGTGCAGCATGCGCTGCAACAGTCCACGACCAGCATTGACGTTGAGTCCTATCGGGCCGGGATATTGACTTTTTGCTTATACCTGTTTCGTAACTTGGCTTCTAGAAACCGCTCCAAATGTAATTGCGGAGGTGTGCCACTTGCATTATCCAAATGGAGACGATCCACAAAGAGGCCGAGTGCCGGGACGCAAAAATACAGGGGGTGCCCATGCATCCAGAGCAGGATACAAAGAGGGCCATGTAGCAAGGATGCCGGACCGACAGGAACTTGGTATGGTGAGCGAAAAGAACCGAAGGTCGCTCCAGTGCCATCCTTTTCAGTCTTACATAGTATTCAGTATGAACAGCGCTGCAGAAACTGGCAATATGACGAGCAAGTGCTAGGATGTGCGAAAACTTCTCGTTAACGGCCATTGCAAAGCTGCCAGCGGCCATTTCCAGGGTCGTAAGGCTGGGTGTTGTGATGAGAGGCCGCGCTAGGAGAGACACTTGGCGATCACTCCCCGCCCATGTCCGCGGTGATACCACCCTACCAATTGCGTTGGGGCCCTCACGAATCAAGGACTCTCCCTACAGCTGATGGGTATGGCAGTGGTAGCTTGCAGGACTTGCAGGATTAGGGGGTAGTCTTGGGTTACAATGGTTCCATCTTGTCTTATATGTTGCTTTGTTTTCCGGAGCATTAATGTCGGCGTTTTGACCAGGCCCGAGACAAGTGAACAATGGATGGGGCCTTGTGTGTCAATCAAGACGGACTTGAAATTTAGTCGTACCCGCAGGTCAGATGCGTACTGGTCGCTGCAACGAATTTTCGCGGGTTTAATGCGATCCTTTCATATTTAACAACTATATCTATCGCGATTTTCGTAGCCGTGAATCGGAGCAGCCGATGACTTGGCTTAGGAGCCAAGGCTTGTTCGGTACCTGGCCAGTGGTCCGCCCGTATACTCTGTAGGAGCGGGCTCGATGGCTGCCAGCTTAACTTACACCCGAAGTCTGTAAGGGAGCCAAGTGGCATGCTATCAACCAGCCCATGGACTGGCAATACAGGCGGCTGTACTTCTAACGCAAGCCTATATCGAGCTTCTTTTGGTGCTTTTCCAGGAGCCGCCTGGAAGAAGCTGAGCATGTACTATCCTTCCAGGTCAGCGCCTGACAGCGCTGGGATAGCTGCTGAGCCTGCCGCCGCCGTCGCCTGACGTATTGAGCTATCAACTGCTCATGGTGCCATAGTTCAGTAATTGGAATCATGGTCGACAAGGCTTGTGAGCGATGGCGTAGGGGGCTTCAGTGGGTCTGGCTTAGTGCAAGCCATGCTGCCCGAAGCGATGTCCCAGTCGGCATTTGGCGTTTGCGGCTGCTCTGGCAAGGTTGGGGTGGAGCATGGCGCCCAGGCCGGCCACTTTTCTTTTGCCTACTCCGTACGGCTGGGAGGGATGTTCTATTTTAGCCTTGGACGTAGCGTCGCGTTTTGGTACCAGCATTGCCAGCAGTGCAGTTAGCGGTGGTGTCACGGTGGACAGAACGATGGGATGCAGAAAGGTATCCTCGATCTAATCGCATATGCGTTCGTGATGATGCAGAGCGCTGAGTATGACAGGTCCGACGTGTTACGGCTTTTTTCGTTTCGGTGACTGGGTAGCCAAGACTGTGCCCGTGATAGCCGACGCAGCCGAGAGATTGCGCAGCACACTAAGCCAGGAGGCCGCGAACGCGCAGTGGAGGACGACGGAGGGTCTTTTGTGAGAGCAGGGAGAGGGAAAAGGAGAGGAGGATGAGTATGATTTGTATAGTACCAACCTACTAGTCTGCACTGGTACTAAGATGGAAGAAGGCGGGGAAGTTGCCAACAAAAATGCAGGTGCTTCCTTCCGATACTTGCCTGCCCGTCAGTTGTCGGCCTGGTGCCAGCTGTTGTCGGCCTGTTGCCAGCTGTGGCCAGCTGCCAGGTTCTTGTTAGGCTGCTCCAACTTCGTTTGTTGCGGCGCACCAGACACTTCATCTCGAGCCACCAGGCCAGCCGTCCTCTTAGTGCTGCAGCCACGCCGGAGATGCTAGTTCTCCCGCATTCGCTTTTCCGTGCATGCTGTCCCTGCATCCTTCTCGTTTGGTAAGGTATTACACGAAGTGGCATCAGCGTGTGCAAAGTCCATGGCCTGTGCAGCATGCCCGCCATGACAGGTGACGCGCATCGAGCCGGGTCCAATACCTTGAATCAGCCACCAATCAATCCATCGAAGCATCGGCAAAACTGCAATTACTATACTCTCAAAGGCGAGCCTCGCATTGCAACCCAGCCTATGCCGTACTGGACTATGTGTCCGTCAGTGAGCAGAGAGCTGATCCCCGCATATTTACAGGCAGGCTGTAAACAGATGCCATTTCCCCAAACACGGCACACGCAGCCGACGCTGCAGCCAAACCCTCAACTTACAGGCCGCCTGGACGGCTGCAAGCGTGAACCTGTGGGCCGGAACTCACTAAAACCTGGCGTTTCTTTGCGGCGACGGCAGCTCCGTACGAGTACCCATCCACCCATCAGTGGCTTGATGCGAGTCTCGGCCCCGTCTTGGTGTCGACTAGCGCCATCTAGGTCAAGGCTGATCCAGGAGCTAGCCCAACACAACAGGCCTGTTGCACACGAGCAGAACGAGTGCTCTGGACAGAGGATTCGTGCTAATGCCCGTACTCGTATGCTTTCAGGCAGCCGGCTGTTGTGCTCCCTTTTCCCCGAGCCCACTGCACTGCGAGACTGGCTTGTTGGTAGAGGACGCTCCACTCTCGACACAACATAGTGTTCTGTCGGCTTCCCCGGCAATCCTGGCTTGGATGAAAACAGTTGGGGAAGGGCTGTTGCGTATCATGCCTTGCTCGGCGTTTTGCAGATCCTAAGCCTGCCAACAGGTTGCTCTCAAAGCCGTTTGCCACCACGAGACCTGCCGGGACTCTCTAAGCCATGGCTAAACTGTAAGTTGGCATGTCTCGTAGCGGGCGCCGCCACTGCTTTCCTTATGGCCTCTATGTGCTATGTGCCACTCGTAACCTGCGGCACCTGCCCATAGGATGTGGGCAGCACGACACGAGGCCACTAACATACGAGAAGTCCCTTGCCGTCCTGCGTGTGCCAACAGTCGGCTAGCGTTGCGCAGCCGATAGGCAGTCCCTTGCTTTGGCCATTAAGAATGCTACCGTCGTACTGATGTACAGACAGACCCGGTTTGCTTCCTCAGTACGTAACGCAGCGGCCGATGCTTCAGACCGCTGCTCTTCAGAGTATACGCGTGCAGCCACCCCTGAAAAGCTACGCACGCGTCCTTCTACTGCTTATTGCCGGTACGGTGCGTCCAATGGTGGGCGTGGTGTTGGCGATCCCGCTGGCCCATCCCACACCATCCAAAACCCACACCCTAGCTCCTCCCCAGCTAGTACTTTCCCGCGAAACCCAATTTCTGATTAGAGTGCGTATGTGCTAAGAGAGCTAGACACTCGGGTAATCCGTGCTCCTTCCTACTAGCACCTAGCAGTTAAGGGTGTGTTCGTGCGGAGTAGGTCCCTACTCCCCAGGACAATACATATACTTGGTATAGCCCACCTGGTTGACCTCCCTGGCCCGACCTTCACAACCTTGTATCCCTACGAGGTATTCAATCACCTATTACTAGTGCCAGAGCTTGCCTGGGGCCGTGGCCGTGAGATCGTCTTCTTAACCCTAAGATACTCTCTTGCCCTTCAGCCCTTTGTCGTCGATATCTGTACCTAGACGAACCCTCAACATCAGCAACCATGGGTATGATGCGCAAGGTTTCGCTGTCCGCGCCCGAGGGTGAGGCAGGCAAGGTATGGCCTGCCATTGCGATGGGTTTCTTTGTCGCCTTTGGAGGTGTTCTTTTTGGGTAAGTGGTTCCAGTCGCGAGACATTGCTATTATCGTTATCTAACCAAAGCCACAGGTATGATACGGGTACCATTTCTGGCATCATGGCCATGCGCTACTGGAAGGACCTTTTTAGCACCGGATACAGGGACCCGGAAGGGCAGCTCGATGTCACAACCTCCCAAGAATCTGCCATTGTTTCGATCCTATCTGCTGGAACCTTTTTTGGCGCACTGGGATCCCCCTTCCTCGCTGACTATCTTGGCCGCCGCCCCGCGCTCATCATCTCGACTTGGGTATTCAATCTTGGCGTTATTCTGCAGACCGTTGCAACTGCTATTCCCATGTTTCTTGCTGGTCGCTTCTTTGCTGGATTCGGAGTTGGCTTGATCTCTGCCCTCAGTAAGTCTCCTGTTCGGCAGCCACCCGCTGAGACACCACCTCTGCAGGCCAACCACAGCATGACCCCATTCTAACTTCGTCTAGTTCCTCTATACCAATCCGAAACGGCTCCTAAATTCATTCGCGGTGCCATCGTTGGCGCGTACCAGTTGAGTATCACCATTGGCTTGCTCCTTGCTGCCGTTGTGAACAATGCAACCAAGGATCGCGACGACTCTGGAAGCTACCGCATCCCGATTGCGGTTCAGTTTGCCTGGTCGCTGATTCTTCTCGTCGGAATGATTATTTTGCCGGAAACACCTCGATACTTGATCCGCGCAGGCAAGATTGACAAGGCTGCCAGAGCGCTTGGCAGGATTCGTCGTCTCGCGGAAGACCACCCAGCTGTCATCGAGGAGATTCACGAGATTAAGGCAAACCACGAATATGAAATGAAGCTTGGCGGCCAGTCGTCATATCTGGACTGCTTCCGCTCTCCCATCCTGAAGCGACAATTCACTGGATGTGCGTTGCAAGCCCTCCAGCAGCTCACGGGCATCAACTTCATCTTCTACTACGGCACGAGGTACTTCCAGAACTCTGGCATCGAGAATCCATTCGTTATCCAGATGATCACGTCCGCCATCAATGTTGCATCTACGGTCCCGGGAATGTACGCCACTGATAAATGGGGTCGCCGCCCGCTACTGCTGTACGGCGCAATTGGCATGTGTGTTTCGCAGTTTATCGTGGCGATGACTGGAACTTTCTCTACCGGGCAAACGTCTGATGGTGTTGTCTTCGCAAAGAATGTTTCTGGCCAGAAGGCTGCGGTCGCCTTTGTCTGCATTTACATTTTCTTCTTCGCATCGACTTGGGGACCGTTGGCGTGGGTTGTCACTGGCGAAATCTTCCCTCTCAAGACCCGTGCCAAGTCTTTGAGTATCACCACGGCCACCAACTGGCTTCTCAACTGGGCGATTGCTTACTCTACGCCATATCTCGTCAACTACGGCGACGGGTTTGCCAATCTCCAATCCAAGATTTTCTTTGTATGGTTTGGCGCTTGCTTTATCTGCATTGCTTTTGTGTACTTTTTCATCTACGAAACCAAGGGCTACACTCTCGAGGAGATTGACAAGCTTTACGAGGACGTCAAGTTTGCTCCCAAGTCTACTTCATGGCAGCCGTCAAGCGAGACGTGGCAGCACCGCCAGAGCGTTGCCCAGCAAGGGCCCGAAAAGGCAGAGGCTGCTGGGGCCGAGGATGCCGCTCACCATGAGAAGACTACCGAGATTGCCTAATAAGTCAAGTCCAACTCGGTTATATATTTTCAGAACCAGTAGCGTTATGGAAGCGGACATGTGCAGGCAGGCAATGGACAGCGAGGGATTCTCTTTTGTCTTTGTCCGCCCCTGATCCACGACAGCGATTGATGTATATACACGAACGTCATGAAAGGCTGGTGTTGTACATGGTTGGATAGTACTTATTTGTATAGTTGTTGCACAGCTATAATGACGTTATTATAGCCCGTGTATTAAATGTCTATAATTTCCCTATGCTTTTCATGGTCCGGATGATGATGCCAAGCCATCAAGTTTCGTGTAAACCAAGTCCTGTAAAAACGCCGTCGATGGCCTATTTCCATCTATGCTTGTGTTTTTTCCGTGGTCCAATACGCCGTAAAATGCCAATGTAGGCAGCGAAACATGTCCAGCATGTCCAGCTTTTATCATGATTCATGTAAACAAAAACACCTCTCTACTCAAAACTCACCGCAACCCCAAGACAAGATTCAGCCTCTGAGGGGGGGTTTCACCGCATGCACTTCATCTCAAAACTTCCCTGGGGGTAAATAGAAAAGAATGAAAAACAATAAAAGAACGATTGGATGGAATTGTGGCAAAAAAAGAAAAAACGATTCTCTTCTCTTTCTCTCTCTCTTCTTTCCACTCCTCGCCTAAAACACCTACTTGCTCCTCATCCCCTATACAACAACTCCAGACCCAAAAAAAAAAGAGGAAAATGTCAACGCCATGAGGAGTTTTCTTTACAATTTCAATCCGCGTCACTTTTTTTTTTGGGACTTTCTTCTGTCTTCTTTGTTTCGCCTTGCTCACACGCCACACACACACACTCAAAACCTCTTCCGCCAATCTTCCTCCGCTCCCGCAATTTTTTTGGCCCTTTCCAGCCTTCCAACAACTTCCTTGCGCCTACCCGCCTTAATGTTCGCACGCGCCTGAGAAAGGACATTTCGGTCTAGGCCACAGCGTGGCAGCCAAACCCAAGTTGCCCCTTCTCGACGCGCCGTTCCATGCTCAACACAACGTAACACACACAGCACTCTCGGGGTATATCCATCGCCGGTGTCTTAAAATACTTAAAAGTCGTTAAGGAGAGCCACGTGACAGAGTCTGCCGTTCGTTCCAGTGGTCCGGAAAACTTGTCGCGGGTGTTTCTTGATCCAAAAAAAAGTCATTCCGTGAAAAGGTGGGTTTTGTTTGTCATATGCAGAGGAACCATTCTGCGCGGGAGGAGTAGCCAGATGTTGCTCGGACGGCTTCACGCCGATTGAGAAACAAGGTATACAACTCTTGCGCAGAAATTACCAGGGCACTCTAGCTGAGAAGAGAAAAATTGGTGTCAAAAATATGTCGTCGTAGTTGCCAAGCCCTCCCGGAAATCGTAGTTGTTCTTGTCGTCGTTCCGTTTCATTCATATCTCGCGCGCGAGGAGGGATGGTATCGTGAGGGATGTATGCCTTGGATAGTGTCGTCATTGGCTGGATACCAACGACGCGCACCATCGACAAGACGTGAATGGTAAATAGAGAAAGTAGAGAGACGCAATCTGAACCAGCGTTGAGCCGAAGACAGCCATGTTGCAATGCCAACGGGCTTGCAAGGCAACTGCCGTCGGCAATGGCACATCTTTCTTCTTTCCCAAAGACAAAAAGAGAGAATATATAATAAAGAGAATTCAAGGAAATGATAGTCGATGGAGTAAACCGTAACACGGGCGTATCCAATTTGTTAATAAGACGAAAAACATTGAGAAAAAAGAGAATATCGAAAATGCGCCAGTCGAAGAACGGTGCCTCAGAGATGAACGGATCTCCGTGCCGTGGGAAGCACAGATGCCGTCACACTCTCGGCACATGTAATCTGTCGCCCATAACCTCGTGTCTATGCCCTTCAGGGCTGTCGATCTGAGGCAGCGACAGACGGACCTAGTCGACCTGCTTAAGCCACCGGGGCAATGGGAGCAACCGGGGCAGAGCCAGGGGCAACGGTGTTCATGTCGACATCAGCGGGGATCTCGGCGGGAGCAGCCTGCTTCTGGGGGCAGTCGCGCGAGATGTGACCAGCCTCACCGCAGCCGTAGCAAGTCTTGCCGGCAGTGTTGAGGGGGCCGCCGTTGGGGGCAGTGCAGTCGCGCGAGATGTGGCCGAGCTTGCCGCAGGCGTAGCACTTCATGGCCTGAGCCTGGCAGTCGCGGGCAAAGTGGTTGGGGCCACCGCACTTGTAGCAGGTAGCAGGGCGAGGGCCGCCGGCGAAGCCACCACGGGGGAAGCCGCCGTAGCCGCCACGGCCCATGGGGGCACCGCGGCCCATGGCACCAGGGCCAACGGGGTTGGGGCAAGCGCGCTGGCATCAATGTCAGTTTCACGTCGGGAGATGGGGCAGCACAAAGCAACGTACAGCAAGGTGACCGGGCTGACCGCAGTTATAGCAACGTCCGCTGGTGGCGTTTCCGCTCAGACGGAGGGTAGGGCAGTCGGCCTGGACGTGGCCAAGACCCTGGCAGTGGTAGCACTGCTTGGCCTCGGTGGTGCGAGGAAGAGGGCAGCCGTTGGACTCGTGGCCAGGCTGCTTGCCTGCAAATGGGAGAGAGATTAGCGAGGGCGTGCGGGAATTGGGGGAGGATGTGCCATACAGTTGTAGCAGAGACGCTCAGCAGAGGAGCAGACCTCGGCGTAGTGGCCAACGTTGCCACACTTGTAGCAAGCACGACGAGAGAGGGAAGACATTTTGAGGTTTCTGGAAGGCAGAGTTAGCAGAGATGCACGGGAATAGGTAGATTCGGCAGTGTCGCGTTGGCCCGTCCTCGTGGTTGGCTTCGCCCTCGCTTTTGGTATCGCCTTGGTCATCGTCATCGTCATCGTCATCGCTGTCGCTGTCGCAGTCAATGCCGACTTCCCAGTCCTTTGTCGCATCAGCGGTCTCCCAAAGTCGCGAGGCTTCAGCGACTTTGCAGATCCGTCGGTGCTGAAACAAAGACGAGGCGCGCGCATTGATCGAGGCACACAGACCATTCGAGGAAAAAAGGACCGCAGCCCACGCCAAAAGACGCAGGTGCAGGCTTTTATAGGTTGCATACATGTTTGCGCAGGTCGCGAAGAGGAGAGTACCACCAAGAAAAGCGTTGTCGCAGTTTGCGCAGTGACGCACTGCAAACAAATGGCCGCTTATGTACGGAGTAGAATCGCCGTCTTTTCATCGTGCTCCGGTTCCTTGCATATGCTGGCGTTTCGGGTCGCACAGGGTCGTTCTCGGCCTGCGCATCGGAGCGGCTGTGCAGGGGACGGGGCTCGGTGATTGCCTACGACTATCGTGAGGCGACCGAACTTTGAAGAGCACTGCGACCACGAGCGACACGTTTGTCGGAGCGCGAGCGCGTGGCAAAGGAGTCCTGGGAGACAAACGATGGAGCGAGAAGCGACGAGGCGATACGATGCGATGCGAAGTCGATTCGAGGCGAGGCCAGTCGAGGCGAGGCGGGACGTGTACAACAAGCCACGAGAGCCGAGGATGTATTCACCCACCTGATAAAGTCGGACGTAGAGTCGGAAAGCAGAAGACGTAGTAGTTTGGAAAGGAGTTGGAAAAAGTACAGACAAGACCCAACTGCGACAAATGAACAGAGTCCACCAACGACAATCGGGAAACAGGTAATGTAGATTTTTTGGATTTTGTTGGAGAAGGAAAAGAAGAAGAGGTGGAAAGGGAAAGAAACGCAAGGGGAGGAAAAAAAGCTGGGGATACTGTGGCGCAACCACATAACAGACACACACACACACACACACATGCGCACCCAAATTGAACCGCGCGGGAGAGTTGGCAGGAAGTGGGCAAGGTGGGCAAGCCGGCGGGCAACTGGCGGGCAAGTACCAGGCAGGCAGGCAGGCAGGCGGAAACGGGGAAAGGCAAAAAAAAAAAAAAAAGGGACGAAAATTTTTTAGGCTTTCTGTTTGGCCAGAGGTTCCTCTGCCACCCCGGCTTGCCTGGGAGGTACCTACAGACTAGCTAGCGTGCTTCCCCCCTCCTTCTTCCCTCTCGTTCCCCTCCCTCCCTGTTTGCCTGTTCGGTTGCGCCGCCGCCAATAGTAGAGCAGCGGTTACAACAATCCATATTGGTCCGAAAGGAGGCGGGAAAAATAGAATAAAATAGGGGCAAAATAGGGAAATAAATTTACATACATACTATATTTTTATTAGCCGCGAATAAAAATTACTCACTCTGCAAAGCGACACTATACCATTCCGAAGCCGGGGAGCCGAGACGCCCGGAAGCACGTGCAGTCAGCCGCTCTTTCCTAATTTGTCCCCTTGGCGCAGGCGGAGGCGGCGGCGGAGGGGACGGCGAGCCCGTAGCGGGCGGCAGGAGCTCCCTGCAGAGCACTGTCGGTGGCGCCTGCCTTCCCAGCTTGGTTCCGGCGCAGGCTTGCCAGCTGCCAGCTGCCAGTTGCCAGCCGCAGAGGAACCACTCAAACCACCGCCATAAAAAAATATCCACACCTCCGTCATCCACCTCCAAGCCTGGCACTAAGCCTAGCCGAATCAGCCTGTTTTTCATAATGTACGCACCTCCGCACTCCTGGCGTACCTCGTCTATCAACAAAGGCATGACTGTCGGTCTTCGCAGATGACCAGGTCCCCGTTTATCCACTTCTTCCCCGACGCCAACCTCCAGCAAGCGCGTCAGCAGCCATCACACACACTTGCACCATGGACCCCGGTCGTCGTCCATCCCAAGCGAGCTGGAGGGGTATGGTATGAGTATGCAGGATCCTGCACCGTTTAGATGCATGCCAAAGGCTCAAACGGCAAGCTGAGCTTTCGGCGCCAGACTCGATGCACCAAACTAGGAGCCCGGCCCGTCCTCGTATCCCTGGTACATACTGTACGAGTACTCCGTACATGTGCTCTAATCAAGCTACGCAAACCGATTTGCGGACGGATTGGACGCCAGACGCCAGACATTGGGCGCCACCATTCTTAGACTACAGCAGTACATCGCTGAAATTACCAGTGTGGAGCAGCAACTTCGTTTCACGCCGGCCGAGAAGTCCTCCATGGCCAATCACTATAGCGCATTAGAAAGACGTCGACGCCGACAGTCCGTTAACTGAACTCAATAGAGCAAAGAGTGAGGCTCAAGAGCTGACTTACATGTCGCAACGCCCCCTTGACTTATTCTTCTTCGCGTTTCCCCGTAAATGCTACGATTATGGTCGGTTCATGGTTGCTGTTTACTTGTAGGTAGGCTCTGGCGTGACTTAGAAGGCTGCTTGCTCCACGTCCATAATGCGCGTGCGGCAACGTCTGCCCCAGCTCTGGCTCTAGCGTCTCTTCTACAACACCGCAGCATAGTAAACTAAAACAACTGCATCGTTTCGGCTCAGGATGCCAGCGCATAAATAACTACGATCTGGCTCAATAAAATGCCCAAGGCTCCTCGCAACCTTCAGGCCTGTCAACAATGGTTCGTCCCGCCGTGAAATGGCCATGACCAAGTGCCTTGTTGCGATGGATACTGACAACGACTTATATGCATCAGTCGAAGCCGCAAGGTTCGATGCGATGGGACCAGGCCCAAGTGCCATGTGTGCTCACGTAGGGGCCAAGCCTGCCACTGGCCAGACCGCCTCGCGCCGGGCAACTACAAATTCGTCTTTGTTGGAGATGACGAGAACCAACCAGCCAATTCGTCGCCAATTCCTTCAAGGGACGACACTCGGGTTCAGCGCGAACGACAATGTGACCCTGGCCCTGGCCCTGGCCAAGGACAAGGGCAAGTCTATGAACAAGAGCCATATGACAACGCACCGCCAGCGTTCCTGAAACAGCGCCTCCTACACATTTTTTCGGAGACGCACCAGATGCTGGAGCTGTGTGGATGCATCGATATTGACACGGTAAAGGGCGACGTCGTGATAGGAAAGGAGGGTTTCCTTCTGCAGTCCATCCTGGCGTTGTCTTCCTTGTACCTGACGGATGCTGAAGCCGCTTCCAACTCGCGCTTCGCCACTTCGAAGAGCCTCATGAGTTACTATAGATCGAATGCCCAGGCAGCGTCTCGCTCGCTATCCGACGAACCTTCAGGTATGCGTCCTCCCCAGACTACTTGTTCACTTCCCTACTGAACCATCTCTCCAAGTCATAACTATCCAAGCAAATCTAGTCTTGGGCCTTTGCGAGCTCTTGACCATGGCCACATCTAAAGCTTGGCTGCACATTGGACTCGCCATCCGCATGGCTCAGACGCTACGGATGAGGCGCGAAAACAACAGGCGTCTCATCCCCCGCCAGCGAGAAATCAGGCGGCGTACATTCTGGGCATGTGTGACCCTGGACCGCCTTGTTGCCTACTGCACCTTTCGCACGCAAACCATTGAACTGCAGCTCGTGGATCTTCACCTTCCATGCAGCGATGTTGCGTTTGCCTTTGGACATGATAGTCCGGGGCCAAAGATAGACCAACTGGGAAGGGAAACTCCAGCTGCGACAGCCGAGAAGATGGCTCTAGCCTATTTTGTCAAGACATTTTTGCTATGGTCCCCAATAGCACAAACCTATGTAGACGGTGGACGGCGTGTCGAACATTCGAGTTTGCGCCGGCCGGCTGTCAGCTCACTGGAATATGAAGCGACCATGTCGGCTTGGCTGAACTCGCTGCCCGCTGAGATGAAATGGTCAGAACGTAACCTCCGTGCCCACAAATCACTGGGACAAGCCTCGCACTTTGTCAACATGCACCTACTCATACAGCATGCCGGTTTCCTGGCCCATCATGAGCATCTTCCGCATGCTGAAGAGTCCAGGCTGCAGGATGCTCAGCGAAATACTTTTGTGGCCAAGGCGCCGAGCGACGATGACTTAAACACGATTACCATTTGCCTTCAAGGGGCTAGCAAGGTCATATCTATGCTACGGCTCATGACCAGTGTTTCGTCAGGACGTGCTCACGCGCCGCTGGGCGTCTGCGCGGGCATTCCCCTGGTGACGACAGCGAGCGTCCTGCTCTGGGCCTGCCGCTGCAGCCAAATGGCAGCATTATCGATTCGGCTTTCAGAAGATGAACTGTCACAGGCCGAGCTGGACTTGAGATATCTCGTCTCGGCTTTGGATTCATGGTCCAAGACGTGGGCTTTGGCCCGAGCATGGGCAAACTGTATCCGACTTTTGGACGATTTTTACCAATCAAAGTATAACCGCGGCCATTATAGCAGCACATCCACTTCAGCTGAACCCCAAAACAACAACACGGTCACTGCGCAGCCACACGAGTCTGAGTCTGGACCAGCGTCTCCCACAGCCCTCCGTGACGGCGACGGCTACCCAGATCTAGCAATGGTGCCGAACGACACATATTACAAGGTCCGTCTCATTACTGGTCTTATCCTAGAGCACCCACAACTTTGCAAAAAGTTCCTACAAGAGTCCATAAATCTACCGCAGAGCGAGCGTGAGCCCGAGGAAAGAGAAGAACTGTGGGACTTTGACTTCGACTTCTCGTGGATGGAAGATCCCCGCTCGGCTATGACTGCATCGACATTATGGACCGAGTTTTCGCTGTTAGGGAGCCAATAATGCATAAGATTAGGCTGCGGCTACTGCGCAGTACGGTGGACAGCATTGTCTAATATACATATCTGAATCCTTCAATCTCCTTGTCCGTCTTATCGAGCATAGCCATCAACGCATGTGTCTGCGCATCGCCAGTGTCGGCGCTATCGGCACTGTCAAAGTTTTGATCGCGGCCACGATTTACCCACAGAAGATAGAAGCGCAAGCAGAGACAGAGGACAAAGCACGCCGTCTGACAGACGATGAGAGCGACAAACCCCGAACTGTACGATGGCGCTTCCCGTTCGAAGAACAGCTGGGGCCCAATAATGTTGCCCGCACAGTACGCAATAAAGCACTGCAGCAAGTTAGTACACGCCACCTTATCGTTGCATATTGGCTTACCATTGCATTCACAGTTGTCTTTTTGGTGAACCCGCCAAAGTTGCCAGACACCATGGACATGAGCAGTGGAAATGAGGCGGAGTTGGCACCCATAAGACAGGTACCAGCGTATCGACCCCATTTATCGCCTTCGGGCAACTGTCGCACCAAGGCAGCACCGACCAGTGCGATGGAGAAAGTGAGCATCATCCAGTATGTTCGAGTATTCTTGAGGTAACTGCTGCCTCCCGTGCACAGGATAACTAGGACGAACTGCACCAAGTAGGGGACGCACTGCAAGAGAAGCGTGTCAAAAGTGGTGAAGCCAATGCCGTGCAGGATTATGGAACGAAACTATAGCCATGTTAGAGATCCCATTCCGAAATGGCAACCCTTTTACTTACAGTAGTGACGCCTCCGTTGGGGATATTAGAGGAAAAGTGTATGAGTACCAGGAACCAAGTCTTCATGTCTAGGAGAGCTTCTCGAACCTGAGCCCATTTCAGCTCGTTATTCTTGATTCCAGTCAAGTTCTCTTGGACGCGAAGGACAGCCTTTTCGCGGTCGGCTTTGTAAAAGAACCAAGCACAAGACGGTTCATCTGGAAGTAGAAAGATGTTGACACAGGCCCATGCCACTGTCATCCCTCCAAGTATCAAAAACGACGCCTTTCTAATTGTCAGGCACATATCTGAATCAATTGGCGTTTCGACGTACCTTCCATGGCGCAATACTCTCGATATGGCCAATACCGTAATTAAGCAAACCGCCAAATAATCCAGCACAGGTATTACCGAGGAACCAGGCTGCATGCCGGAGAGGCTGCTCAGACTTTTTATAAAACATGGAGATGACAATGGTCAGGCCTGGGGCGATGGCCGCTTCCGCCACACCTAGGAAGAATCTCGTGGCTAAGAGACCGCTTGCGTTGTGGGAGACGGCAGTGAGCATCAAGATGGCTCCCCAAATGAGGCTGTATGGTCAGCTGAAGTTAATTTCGTACGGAAATATGGACTTGGTTCTCACATTGACAATGTAATGGCTTTGCCGACTCTCCATCGGATCATCATGATGCCTGCAGGATACGATGCGACGAGGTAGCCAAAGTAGTATATGCCACTCGACCATGAATACTCGTTACCAGTGAGGTGAAGATCTTCACGGAGACCCAAGATTGCGGTAGAGCCGAGAGCCGACTTATCGAGGTACTGAAAAAAGTAGGATATGGCCATGACGGGCAGCAGACTGGTGGGTGTGTAAGTCGCTGGACGGATGGGCTTCGATCTCATGTGTTTGCTTACCATCGATCAAGCTTCCTTAATATGCGCCTATCCTCTTCAGGTGACAGCTGAATGCCAGCATCAACGGCATTCTTAGCGTCTTCGATGGCCAAGGTCTCGGGAGCCTTCTCGTCTTCGTGTGTAGGCGTGGCCATTGTCAATTGGTAGGTATCAGGCTTAAATTCAAAGGAAGAAAGGACTATAGAGTATCCCGTTGGAAATTTCAGGCTCTCTTTAAGAATGCGGGGATCTTCGGAGCTTTTAAGCTTGACGGGAGACCGTCAGATGCCCACATCGCCTTCGCCCTGTTATCCTCGGGTTTTCCCACTTACACCCCAGAAAGTCGACTATTTGGCGTGTGGGGAGAGCACGCGAGGAACCACCGGCAGCCGGTGTCGGCCACGGTTCTCGGACACTAGCCGAATACGGTATTTTCCTGCCGAAAAATTCGGACTCTAACCGCTTTTACTCTGCAGTTGAACGCGGCCGCTAGCCTAGTTTGTAGCCCCGCTGTCGCTTGTATAGCTTCTCAACCACGCCCGAGTTGACAGAATGCCTTGCGCTGGATGGGTTTAAAACGCTGCTGTTCCCATATGATGGATTGAAAGTTCTGTACAGTGTATACCTAATTGAAAAGCTCGTCATCTACATTATGTTGGAAATAACATGTTCCGGGACGCCCTATCAGGTACGAATTCTTGCGTCTGCTAGCATGCCGACTTACACCAATCCGAAGGTCCTTCGCGCTGACCCATCTCTCTCGATAGATTGGCATCCAACATGGAAGTTGGGCCAAAGATCTGGTCCAAGGAAGCGTTGAATTTTATACGGCGTATTTCCAGAAGAACAGCAAAATGAGCTGGGCGGCGGCCGAAGCGGCGGCTGAGAAATTCCTCCCGTTCCTGGAGCTGCACGTTCCCGACCTTGTAGAGGAAATGCGAGGTCCGTCGCGAAGTTTTTAAACAGCGTAAAATGGAAATCATACTGATTGTTTATATTTAGGTATTGCTGACGGCGCGGGGATTTCCTACGCGGCGGTGCTGGCGCTGAATGCGCGAACTGAGATCTCCATGGGCATGATGGATGACGGCTGTACTTCGCTGTCGTGGAAGACTGACAAGTTCAGCGTTGCTGGACAGAACTGGGATGTAAGTCTTGTAAACTTCAGCTCAAATAACTGAGCCATACCTGTTCCCTTCGTCCCGGGCCATACTGGCCTGCGTTACCCGCGATACCCGCGATACTGACTTTGCGATTAGTGGGATATTCCCCAAAAGGCGAGGCTAGTCCTCTTGCACATCAAGCCTGCGAGCGTCGGCACCTTGCAAAGACCAAAGGCCAGCCTACTTACCGAGGCGGGCCTTCTCTGCAAGAGCGGCCTAAACTCGTCCGGGGTAGCCGTCTTTGTCAACGCCGTCAAAGCCCGCGGCGTCAAGTTTGACGCGCTTCCCATTCACATTGCGCTGCGTACCGCGCTGTGCTGCGAGACGCGGCTCAAGGCCATTGCGCGCCTGCAGTCACTTACCATGGGCACGTCTGGCCACATCATGATTGCGGACAAGACGGGTGGCACGTCGCTCGAGTTTAGCCACCTCGATATTATGCAGCTGGACATGGTGGATGGGCAGGTCGCTCACACGAACCACTTCCTGGTCAAGCATGATGATCGCGTGGTTGACGCGGGCATCTTTCCCGACTCGCTGTCGCGCATGGATCGCATCAAGGTGCTGATGCAGCAAGGGCGCGAACAGGTTGAGGGTGGCATGTCGCCTGTTGCTTGCTGTGAGCGGATGCTGGAGGATGAGGATGGGTTTCCGACAGCTATTAATAGGAAGAGTAGCCCCATTAGGGCGAGTGAGACTTTGTATAGCATTATGGCGGATTTGGAGAGTAAGGTTGCGTATGTGCGGCTGGGCAGGCCGAATGAGCCTGAAGGCCATTGGACGCTGCAGCCTGCAGACCTCTAAGTACATAGTCACTTGAATCATATGCTAGTGGCAGCCTCGACACTAGGTTCCTCAAGTTTTCGGGTCATAGGCTCTCTGGCAATAGAAAATAATGTATTATCTTACCTTTTACATGTAACTCCTACACTTGATCGCATAGCTAGCAACGAGCACTAGACTTATCCACATATCACATGTAATTAGCTGATGCAAGCCATTCTCTCAAGGAATCAGTATCCCGTTTTCTGCGCATCGCGCGAGATGCAATGCCTTCTTTACCCCTTTCCAATGTAACCTTGAAAGGCTCAGTATCCTTGTCCTTGAAAAATAAGTCGACGTCTTCAACCATGCGTGCGTCAGTAAAGCCAGATAGAGCCAGGCCCAAGATTGTGTTCATCAAGGAAGAATTATCCGCCTTGGCTACAATAGCCTGCCAGTGGTCTTTGATATACTCCCACTGGATATAGCGCAGTGTGGAATCCTCAGCTGGGCCACGGACGACTGTTCTTATTTCCGTTGGGGCGGCGACTTGGTTGGCTGGTGTGGCATCGAAGATGAACGGCAAAATGGCATCCTTAAATAGCTTCTCGTCGCTAATTCGGGATATGCCATGCAAGGAAGTCATCTTTCCATCTGTGACAGTTGAGCTGCGCCAGTAGTCTCGCAACGCTTCAAAGGCCATGTCGGGAGCGTGACGCGCAGCTGTGACGAATACCGCGGCGCGCTGATGCGATGGGAGACTATCTGGGTCTTTAATCCAAGCGTCAAAGGCGTTTAAGTTTTTGTCAATATGCCTTGGAACGAGTTTAGTATGTAGTTCAATTGGAACATCATTGCGGCAATGCCACTCACTGCTGACTGCCAGAAAGAGCCGCCAACTCGGCAAGGTCCACCCGTATCGCATCCAACTTGTCCTTGTTTTCATTATCGGTGTTCTTTTGCAATGACTTCAAACCAGAACAAGCAAAGTTTACACAATAGGCCTCCAAGGCTTTCTTGATGCTGGCTTCTTCGTCGAATACACATGCCACCGCGTCGACCAGGCGGAGCATGCGGCTCCAGACGATGGGCTCCGTCTCCACGTAGAGCTTCTCCATGAAGGAAAGAACGGACGCCATTTTAGAATTACCTGAAAGAGCAACGTCGTATATAGACCCGAGAAGCGATACCCTATCCGATGTGGAAAGAGTGTCCAACTGGTTGCTTAGAGTCGTGATGCGTTTTTCGGGATATTTTACTCGAAAGAAGCCGGTACCGCCGCTGTTTAGCATGTAGAAAGAGTCATCCACGTCGTCAATGACCATTTCATTTTCGGTTAATACGATGTCCCGTTTGCCATTCCGATCTTGAATCGCCAAGGGGATCCACCAGAGAGTTTCGTTCTCGGAGGGTTTGACGTCGCCGGACAATAGAAAGCGAGACTGCTTGACAGTGATTTGATTTGCACCACTCTCAATGACTTCAACGACAGGAAATCCAATCTTCTCAACCCAGGATTCCATAATGGCGCCGATATTCTTTCCAGACGCTTCTCCGATGCAGCGCCAAAGGTCGTCAGACGTAGCATTGCCGTAGGCATGCTGTTTTAGGTAGGCTTTTACGCCAGAAATGAACATTCCAGTCCCAATATAATCTGTAAGCATATGGAGGAGGGAGCATCCCTTATTATAGGCAATGGCATCCATAGTGTTCTCTGCGTCTGCTCCTTTGTGAACTGGGACGTGTACGGGGTGGCTGTTCCGCATACTGTCTAAACGGAGAGCAGTCTCGATGTTTTGAGTGATAAATTGGACCCAAATCTTCCATTCTGGGTGTAATTCGTTGAGCACAAAATGTCCAGCCCAAGTGGCAAAGCTCTCGTTAAGCCAAAGCTCGTCCCTATGGCATTGTCTGGTGAGCATCGCCAATTAGATCATGAGATGGGGCCACATACCACCATTTCATGGTAACAAGGTTTCCAAACCACATATGAGCTAGCTCGTGGGCAACGACAGAGGCGATGGCTCTCTTGAAGCGAGCGTCTGACTTTTCAGGGTCAAAGAGGATCCGATCTCCCCTCACCGTCACGAGCCCCCAATTTTCCATTGCGCCAAAGGACATGCCGTGGACTGCAATAAAATCGCATTTTTGCAGCGGGTAGTCGATGCCAAATGTATCTGAGAAAAAGTCTATGCAATTAATTGCATGTTCAAGGCCCCAGTGGCCCTGTGTGCTGAGCCCAGGTGTTGTGTAGACGCGGATGGGAAGTGGCTTGCCGTTGTAGCTGCGCTTGGTGAAGCCTTCGATATACTCAAAATCGCCAACAGCCCACGCCAGAAGGTAGGTGCTCATGATGGGAGTAGTCTCAAACGAAACAACTTCGCGCCCTGGTCTGCCAGGGTCAGTGACGGCGGTCACTTGCTTTACAGGCATGTTGCTTATTGCCGTTAGGCCAGCAGGTATTTCAATGTCAAAGTCAAACGAAGCCTTCAGCAGCGGCTCGTCAAAGCACGGAAAGGTCTTGCGAGCTGCGACTGGTTCAAAGTGCGTACTGAGCATGTAGTTGTAACCGAGGCCATCGTGTGGTACCAAAGATGCGCTTTGTGACTCTCGCGAAGACTTGTACTTGGAGCGATAGAAGCCATCCACCGAGTTACTGATGCGGCCGGCAAATTCACATGTAAGAGTGATGTCCTGGTTGGTGGGAATTTTCTGGCCAAAGGCAATAGTCGCGTGCTGGTCTTGTGTGTTAATGTCGATGCCAACCGAAGTGAGAGTCTGACTGGCACCATCGCGCTCAAAGGCGACGGTGGCGCGGTGAAGCTCAATGTCTAGCAAATTAATAGTGATGTCACTTTTGGGCTGGAGAAGCTTGCAATCGATGCTATGGTTTGTCAGAAATCTGTACGTGCAAATGGTAACTGGTACTCACGCGACAGTGCCGGAGTAAGTCCAAGAGTCAAAATCCAAGTTGCGAAGAGAGACTTTGTAGTGTGTGGGCATTACAGAATCGGACAAAGTCTCGTGGTCATGGCTAATGTTGGCCTCCATGTCTTTGGCCGCGCTATTGTCTGGCATTTTCTTTGTCTGGTATCGTATCATGAACTATCATGAAGAATTTCGTTGTTCGTAATGTTTGTGGTGTTTTGCATTACTCTTTTTGTTTGTATCACTCCTGTTGGCTCAGTGAAGGAGGGGTAAGGAGGGGTGCTGTTGAGGAACAAGGCTAGGGGACTTTTGTATTATTTGGCTCCATATCTGCTATGTAACACCGAAGTACAGATTGTCCGCAGACAAACAGGTGGGTAGTTTGAGGTATCCATTGTATTCGTGCCTAGCATCCCGCGCTAATGCAACCCGAAGGCGGCAGGCTGACGACTATGTCACCGATGTGGGAAAACACAAATCCTACAGTTTATTTCGCGAAATGATGGGCAGATTTGGGATGCGGCCAGTTCCGATGCGTTCGTAGAGAAGTTTTCTTGGTAAATATCTCGTTGGCAGAAAGGCTCCATGAATTGGGAGGGTGCTATGTACTCCTTGCGGTTGCGCATCAAACATGGCTAAGACGCAGCCGCGATAAACGCGTAGTCTAGCGCAGAAGGTGTGGGAGGTGCGTCCTATGGCTCTTCTGTTTCTTAATCGCTACACGCGGCAGGGTCGGAGTCCCGTCCGATCTAGTAGCGCGTCTAACAAAGGCTTCCACGCATATCGGTGATTGATTACACCCTGACCCTACTCTATGACGACACACCTACAACATACACCATTCTGACGTATTCGCCCGGACTAGACAAAAAGAACATATAAATAGCAATTAAAAAAGTTTTCTGATATGTATGGTAATTTTTATCGTTTGCCTACACACACATCTCTATCATTGTTTACTGCAGATCGACTCAAATATCTGGAACACCGCCAACCTCAATAATGACGTCGCAATTCAAAGACGGTATGGCACCTGTCAATAGCTAGCCAATTGCACTTCTAACTTGGTCAAAGAGAAAAATATTGGAATCTCCAAGCAGGAATTCCCGGGCACGGATCGCGACATGCCCCATCCCAAGCCCACCCGCGACGAATTGCCCGACGCTGACGGCGTAAGCACAACGTACAAGGCCGCGGATAAACTGCTGGGCAAAAGAGCGCTCATCACTGGCGGCGATAGCGGGATAGGAGCCGCAACGGCTCTGCTATTTGCCAAGGAGGGTGCTGTAATGACGATTGTATATCTTCCAGACGAAGAGAAGGATGCGCAGGACACCAAGAAGCAGGTCGAAGCTCGAGGAGGGACGTGCCACCTTTTCACCGCGGATCTCGTGAAGAAGGAGAATTGCCAAAAAGCAATTGACTTTTCTTTGGAGAAAATGGGTGGTATTGACATTCTCTTTAACAATGCAGCATGTACGTTCTTCTTCAGCTCCGATACAGGAACCGTGCTCTTGCTGACAGATCTTATAGACCAAATGGTTGTGGAGGACATCCTTGACTTGCCAGAAGAACAATGGATTCACACCTTCAATATCAACATGCATTCCTACTTTTTCATGGCAAAGTATGCCCTCAAGCACATGAAGCGCGGCGCCGTTATCATAAACAACGCTTCCATCAATGCGTACATTGGACGGCCGGATCTGCTGGATTACACCTCCACAAAGGGCGGCATCGTTTCGTTTACAAGAGGACTGAGTAACCAATATCTCTCTAAAGGGATCAGAGTCAACGCGGTCGCGCCGGGACCAGGTAAGCATACCGAATCGGTAAACTTTACGTGCCTTGCTAATGAGAAACTGCAGTTTGGACGCCACTGATACCTGCTACGATGAACGACAAGGCCCAAAAGGAATTCATGAGCCCCATGGGTCGTCCAGCTCAACCTTCTGAGATTGCAAGCTGCGTCGTGTTCCTCGCCTCAATGGACAGCGCTTGTGTTAGTGGACAGACTATTCACTGCAATGGCGGCGTTATCGTGAATGGCTGAGATAGCCTACGGCATAAAATAATACCTTATATAAAGCTACAGTATCTATCATAGATGAACCAAAACTTTGTAGCATTCTGGTAGCTGCTATATCTCTCGGTGTGTTGTGAATTTTACCACAGGCTGCAGAGCACGTGTTTAGCATCCGCTGAGAAACTCACTTATAGCAGAGAGTCCCTTCTTCATCGTATCTGGAGACCCTGTGATGTGCATGCGAACAAATCCCTTAAAGTCGTCGCTACCTTTCAGGCCGAAACATTTACTTCCCGGAGCCAAGAGGACACCCTTTTCGCGATTCAGCTTGACGCAAAAGTCGACGTCGTCGACAAACTCCCCGTTGATACGGAAGCGCACAAATGCGGTTGCTCCAGCATTCGGCCTTGTCCATGAGCAAAAGTCTTGATGCTTTGCCACAAAGCTCTCCAGCAGATACAGGTTCGCATTCGCAAGTTCAAGATGCTTGGCCGTAATCTGCGGCCGGCAGCGTTCGCTCAATGCCTCGGCTGCGATAATCTCGTCAATGGCACTTAGCGCCATGACTGTGTATGGCCAATAACGGAAACACTGCGTTTGGATGTCGGCGTCTCGGGTCACTATCCAGCCTACGCGGACTCCGGACATGCCCCAGGCCTTGCTGAGAGATCCGGTAACCACAACCTTGTCATAGCTATCTTGGAGTTCCAGGAACGACAGCGGGCTTGATGCGGCGGAGTCGTGAGACAGCGGACGGAAGATTTCGTCCACGAGGAGGATAACGTCGTGTTGGCGGGCCAGAGCCACGATTTCGCTCTGTACTTCGCGTGTGAGAGAGATTCCCATGGGGTTATTGGGGTTGTTTATAATGATCATCTTTGTTGTCGGCTTAATCAGGCTCTTGAGGGCACCCAGATCCGGCTTTGATGGGTTGCTCGGATCGAGCGACCAGTGCGACACTTCCACGCCAGACGTCGCTGCCAGGATGGACAATGGCTGCATGTACATTGGATACATGGCAATAACATGATCCCCGGGCTGTAGCAAGCTCTGAATGGCGAGAGCATTGGCGCCCGTGGTACCATTGGCCGCTAGGACGTGGTCTGCAGATATCCCGCCTTCGTAGAGGCCCGCGATCTGCTGGCGGAGTGCGGCGCCTCCGCGAGCCGGTGCCAGAGACAGCTGCACATTTTCCAGCGACAGGTTTTTAGCAGTAGTCTGCGCGTCTGAGGAGATCTGGATCAGCTCCTTGATTGACAGTCCCGGGGTGGCGCTGCCTGCCAGTAACACAGAGGTGTTACCCTTTTGGAGCTCAATCCACTGTCGCCGGATCTTGTGTCAGTAGGAGCGGGGGGCTCAAACGTTCAAGGTGGTTGCGTACATTGAAGAGCTCGAAATAGGGAATGTTTGACATTTTCAAGGTTTACTGGCTTGTCTAGGCGTGAAGAGGGAGCCGAAATGCGTGTTAGTTGTGACGTGGAAGCTGCTTAATAAAGCGAGGCACCAAGCCGGTCGCGGGGTCCAGTATTACATGGCTCGTCAAAAGCGCCCTTGCTACGGAGTAGTGTAAGTAGAATGGGTCTTTGAGTCACCATGGGCCGCGCCAGATCTCACAATTCTTGCGTCGGAACTCGCCAATATTATAGTCAAGCCGTAGAATTTATTTATTCAATTGTATTGTATGTCGGTACACAAGCGCGTCGTTTACGGAAACATCGCCGGCTAGAACACTGTAACAAACTATAATAACGCCAACTCTAATAACCTTAATTAAATACGAGAAGAGATGTATTATGATATTAAATTTTAAGCATTTGTAAAACAATTGCAATTGATAAAACGCATCGTTTCAAGGCTTACAGTCAATCTGTTGATCTCTGACATCGACGCTGGAATACCACTGCACGCAATCCCCAACGCGAGAACTCCTCGCCAATTGTTGCCGAAACTAGGAGCTATCTATTCTCGGTTAAGCAAAGGGCTAGTTTCATCTGATGTTATGTCCTCCTCAGGCGTGCCCTCCGCTGATGCTGTGTTTTGTGTTGTCGCCTCCGTCGTAGACTTTCGTCTTGCCATAAATAACAACACCAGCTGCACAATCGCAAATATGATGTTGTCAATGACAGCAAATCCAACCATGTTATACCAGTAAAACAAAGGGTGAAATGCCTCCGGGCCTTTCTCATCTAATGGACCCAACCTGAAGGTCCATGTAATGCCGACGACGATGAACAATATCCCTTGTGCAGCAAGAGTCAAGGTGCTGAGACTTCCAACATCCGGTCGCTCTTTAACTAGTGCCATCTGGGGAAACAGCGCACTGGCCGACAGGATTGTGCCAACCGGGTTCAAGGCAATAGCTGACACCCAGGTGACGATCATGAGTGTCATTTGGTTATCCGTGGGGATTATGTAGTACAAGATAATGGGGCCAATGCATATTACCAAAAATAGAGCGTAAACCGAAACGAGAATGGCTATGGTTGCAGCGCTGCGCCTTGGGGGGAAGAGCAAGACGGCAATGAACCTGTAGCAACGTAAGCTATCAACTTCTGCGTGGCGGGCGCATAGGCTATCCTACATAATCAGATGGCCCAGGAGTACAATAGAAAATTGCGCCAAGTCGAGCCATTCTTCCACTACAGTTCTTTCAGGAGACACGGAGTGCCCAAGACACGTCGTTATGAGAACGAATGCGAGCCCCTGGGAGAACTGCGACGTCGCGACGATGAGATTCTGCAGGATGGAGAATGGCGACAGTCCATCACAGTTTCGGCGCGATAGAATGCGGTAATTTTGCGGAATGAACGACGCTGCGCTCAAAACGGCGAGGACTCTAAAATGAGAAGCATGTGTTAGCGGGTGTGAACACGGGTGGTAACGATGAGCAGTGCCGCTTATACATTCTGACCGAGTTTGGGAACCCCATGACCTTCCGAAGGTTTGCTGTGAATGCCCTTGAGCAAGTTGAACAGATCAAGGGTTTCGAATGTGGTTCAGCGCATGTCATATATTTACGATGGCTGCGAGGCTGGATGCACAGCCGCCACATTTTATTTCTCAATGTGACGAGATCATCAGTGGCGCTCGGCTATTGCCCAGAAAGGCGCGCTGCGCATAAAATACAGGTGAGCATGGGCACTACAACTTTGAGGCAAACTTGTAAAGGAAAACTTCCTGTGAGTGAATCTCTGCCTTTTCATATTGTGGCGCTTTTTGTCGGGCATTGCCATTTAAGCATGATTCCGTTTACACAGCCCTGCGGCTTATATGAGCCAGGATTCGATCTACAAGTAGGGTCCTCCAAGTAAGGCTTGGACCCAGAGTCAATAGGGTCCTAGCTAGGTTGCTAATAAAGTCGAGTACTAGGTCATTATCCGAGTGATTTGGGAGCTCGTTTTAGCAGGTTATGCTCCCTGGGAGTAAACCAGCTTCGCATAGAACTACGAATCACAGTGCGCCAATACTTTGTGCAGCGAGCGCCGAGGACTATATCTTCTCACTCTCTTTATCTCTGCGTACAATGCTAGTTTTGTCCATTCATTATTAGTCACCTGATGTAAGAGCTAATCTGCATGTCCGCACAAGCTCCGGCGGTTGGTGCGGGGAAGCGCTGATGTTACCTTGGGTGTGGAACCAACCAACTTGGACTTCTTGCGCGCCAACTTGTCCGGCCTGTCGCTAGCCATTGCTGTTCTCCAATCTGCTTTGTCCTTTCCTTTGGAAGTTATATTGGAGATATATAGCCTGGCTGACATCGCCAGAGCGCCTTTTCGGTGACCATGTCTGCTCAGTTCCCTGAAGCATTGGTGGCACTCTGGAGGCGTAGTGTTAACACTTCTGACGACAGCTCATTTGGCCCTCAGTCCGGCAGCCGCTTTGACTTTACTCTGAAATTCGAGGATACTATCCTCACAATTCTTCCGACGGCAATTTTACTTCTTTTCACGCCTTTCTATCTCAGACACTACTATAAATTGCCGGTAATCAGCGCCAAAGACCCACTACTCTGGGTCAAGCATGTAAGTGAGACAGCGATCCAAGAGCTTTCCATTCGTGCTTCTAGGACTGACCATGTGTTCAATGCAATTCAGGCTAGTATCATTTCTCTGGTTCTACTTCAGGCCGTTGAAGTAGCGTTTCGTGTCTCACCCGATGATGCGACCGACACAGCCAGAGCAGCGTCCATAATGGCCTGCTTGGCCGCTGTCGCCATGGCTCTCTTCTTGCACTTTGAACACCGGCACGCCGTTCAATCGTCGCCGGTATCTAGTCTATATCTCTCAATTACTATGGTCCTGAATATCGTCAAAGCCAGGTCCTATTTTCTTCGTGGCGAGTATCTTGCACTCGGCTGTCTGACGGCCGCCAATGCCGGTGTGATGCTTCTTTTGGTTATTCTTGGCGAGTTTCCAAAAAGATATCAGTGCGATAAACAATCAGTTGGAAAAGAGGCAGCGCGCGGTTTCTGGGGCCGAACACTCTTCGTCTGGTTGAATGCCACGCTGCTCTTTGGATTTCGCAACAAGCTCTCGGTCGATGACCTGCCAAGCTTGGGTTCAGGCTTCTCATCTGCAAGGCTCGCGGCGGCTTTTGAACCTGTCTGGGTGAAACGTATGTTCCTAGAACTGATTCTGCCTACTTACCGACTGACACTGATCTCAAGGCTCGGCTTCCTCTCTACGGTTGATGGCGGCAACTTTCTGGTCATTAATTTGGTCGTTTATCTCTGTCGTGCCTCCTCGCCTACTCTACATTGCGTTCTCGTATTCACAGCCCTTTCTCATCAGGAGTATCCTAGAGTCTGTTCAAGAGGGTACCGAATCTGAAGACTTTAGAAATGGACTGATTGGTGCCACGGCCTTGGCGCATATTGGTGTAGCTGTAAGCAAAATATCTCATCACAAGGCAGACTGGAAGCTGATATTGTCTTAGCTCACACGGGTCTGGTATAATCATATGAACACGCGGATGATTACCAAGACTAGAGGAGTATTGACGTCGCAGATTTTGCGCAAAACGTTCCTGCTGGACTATGAAGAAGCTAGGAAATCGGCCGCACTCACTTTAATGAGCACGGACCTAGAGGGCATTTCCAGGGTTCTACCAAGGATACATGAAGCCTGGGCTGGCCTCATTGAACTGGGTGTGGGTATTTACCTACTATCTACAATTGTCAAAGAAGCATCTGTTCTTGTCATTATCCCAGCTCTTGGTAAGTGGAAGCTCCATGCTAGCATAGTCCCTGGCGTTCTCCTTTGTACATTGTGCACCGTGCTCACTGCTGTTTGAAGTTTCCACGGCCATCTCAATTGACCTAGGTCGACGATCCCGCCCTGCTTCTAGTGCCTGGAACGACAAGATTGAAGAACGGGTTGCAAAGACATCTCAAATCCTCTCACAAATCAAGGGCATCAAGATGTCAGCCACCGAAGACTCTATTGCTGATTACATACAGCACCTCCGTGAAGCTGAAGTTTTGTATTCTAAAAAGGCACGTGTACTGGACGTGTTGAGTCATGCTGCAGGTATGCATAATATGTTCATTCCTCTTCGATAAAATAGCCTCTGATTGCGAGTAGGTCCTATCGCGTACACATTTACTCCCATCATCGTTTTATGCGGTGGCATCTTTGGCCGAGGATTCGAAAACGGGTTTAGTGCGACCGAAGCTTTCACTACTTTGGCGTTCATCTACTTGGCCTCGCAGCCTATCATCGTGATCCTCACATCTTGGTCCAGGCTCGGCTCACTGGTAGCTTGCTTTGGACGTATCCAGGATTACTTGTTGCTGGAAGAGAGAATCGATTATCGGGAAAAGAACTCAGGCCCAAATAAGAGCAAGTCTACCCCTTCTCGGCTCAAAGATTCCGGATATGATGACAGTATCATGCAATTACTTGATGCGTCATTCTCATACGCGAACGCCAAGCAGGCCCTTTTGCAAGCCAGTGCTCTATTCAGTCGCGCAACCACCACGATGTTACTTGGGCCAACTGGCGCGGGAAAATCAACACTTTTAAAGGCACTGCTCGGCGACGCAAAGATCTTTAAAGGGTTCGTACGTGTTGAGTCGCGGCAAATTGCATTCTGCGGCCAGCATACCTGGCTGCGAAATGTAACCATCCGAGACTGCATAATCGGCACTGCCAAGTACGATGAAGAATGGTACAAGACCGTTGTCAAATTCTGCTTCCTGAGCGATATATTTAAACTTCCAAAAGGCGACCTGTCTCTGGCTGGAAGTCGCGGGTCCAATCTGAGCGGCGGCCAAAAGCAAAGAATTGTAAGTTCTGTCTGCTGTTTCTCAGTTATATTCTAATGCATGGTAGGCTTTGGCGAGGGCAATATATTGTCGCCCCGAAATCCTTTTATTGGATGATATTACCAGCGCGATAGACCCTTCGACTGCATCTTCAATCATGGCTGGTCTGTTGGGCCCAGATGGTTTGCTTAAGCGGCTTGGGACTACGGTCGTTATGGTCACTCACGCAGGTATGTAACACAGGTGCAGTTTTCGGGAAGTACATATTCTAATGATTACGATAGTGGAATTCCTCCAGTTCGCTGACCAAGTTCTCACATTGCCCGGCGATGGAACTATTCTTTCTGAGTCTGGGGACGATGCAGCAAATAAGCATAACAGTGAGGGCTCTGTCAGAGACAGCAGTCAGGATTCTAACGAGCATTTTCATGGAGTCTATTCAGCTACTCCAGCAATTGTGGAGGCATCGGAGTCTGACAACGACACCCGCCTTCGTTCAGAAGGAGATGTTGCGCTGTATGGCTACTACATGAAGTCTGTTAGCGTCTGGGTGCTTTTAACTTGGCTCTTTGTCACTGCCATCGTGGCCGTCATGGAGCGCATGCCAGGTAAGGAGAATCCGTCACTTGTACCATCCAACAATGCTAATAGTGTATACTCAAGACATCTTTGTTCGCATCTGGGTTGACAAAGACCCAACTAACAACTATTACTTTATAGGTTATGCTCTATTAGGATTCGGCGGAATGGTAGCTGTCGCAGCGTGGACATGGTGAGTCTATGTGCGCGATCTTGCGAAACTCGGGCTTACAGATTTAGGCTTTACTTCATGCATCTCATCCCTGAGTCTTCGGAGCGCTTGCACCGGGCGCTTCTGGATTCAGTTACAAAGTACGTTGTGACTGCTTTGTTTTGTCTGTTGTTTCTGTTTCTGCTGCTGCTTCTATTGTTTCTATTTCTCACTATTTTCTAGATCGACGCTATCTTTTCTTACCCATACCGACTCCGGATCAATTGTGAACCGGTAAGAGACGGTCTCGGATTTTACACAATCCAAAGCTAACCTTTGCATAGATTCAGCCAGGATATGTCGCTCATTAGCCAGGACCTTCCTATGGCTTTTCTCTTCTTCTTTTACAGTAAGTTCACTGGGTACATTCAAACTGCAACGGCACACTAAACACTTTGTAGCTCTTTTGGTGGTGTTTACAAATCTTGCTATACTTTCTGCCTCTGCGCAATATGCAGCTCTGCTTCTTCCCGTGATCCTCGTCCTTCTCTTTATTCTTCAGCACTACTATCTACGCACCTCGAGGCAGATGCGACACTTGGATTTGGAGGCTAAAACACCATTATACACTCACTTGACAGAAATTACCGACGGACTATCTCACATCCATGCGTTTGGTTGGGAGGAACACTTTATTGAGAAAGGCCTAGAGTTGTTAGACTCTTCGCAAAAGCCATTTTACTACATGTACTGTATTCAGCGGTGGCTCAGTCTAGTGCTGGACCTGAGCGTCGCCGGTATTACTGTTGCATTGGTCGCTCTCGCGCTAGACCTAAGCTCAACGAAACGGGCAGCACTGGGCCTTGGTCTGCTGTACACGATGCAAATGGGGCCGGAGCTGGCGGATCTGATTGATAACTGGACTGAGCTGGAAACCTCTCTGGGTGCCATCTCTCGACTTCGTACCTTTATCGAAGAAACGCCAAGAGAGGACGCCAACAATGGCGATGGCGCTGTGCCGGAGTCTTGGCCACATCGCGGAGATGTCCGGCTTTCTGGAGTGAGCGCTGAGTACGCTACTCCGGGCAGTAGACACAAGGCCATTCGCGATATTTCGATGCATGTTGAGGGCGGGACGAAAGTCGGCATCGTCGGACGGACAGGAAGCGGCAAAACGACACTGCTACTAACGATTCTGAACTTTTTAGAATTCGAAGGGTCAGTAGTCATTGACGATGTCGACATTGCGACAATTCCACGCCAAACACTTCGATCTCGCATCACGACAATCTCGCAAGATATGATGGACCTACCATGCTCTGTGCGTGATAACCTCGTGCCAGATGAGATGAGTGGACCAGAGGGGAGTCGCGTTACCGAGGATACCAAGCTCCTTCAAGTGCTAGACGAAGTCGGTCTGGGAGAGCACGTCGCGGCGCACGGCGGTCTCGACGGGCAAATGGAAAAACTAGGTCTCTCGGCAGGCCAGAAGCAGCTCCTGGCACTGGCGAGGGCGCTTCTGCATAATCATCGGACGCGTAGCAAGCTTGTGCTCGTGGACGAGGCGACGAGCAGCATCGACTATGAGCTAGAGGCAAAGATGCAAGATGTCATGACCGAGGCGTTTGATGATTGTACTGTGCTTACGGTTGCGCATCGGGAAAAGACTATTGAGGCTGTGGATAAGGTGTTGACAATGGACGGTGGAAAGCTCGTGGTGGATGAGGATGAAGGCAGCTCCTCTATGGATGATGCCGACGCTGACAATGGTGCTGCCGAGGTATGAGTAATTGAGCGCTTATAATTATCCAGCTATGTTTCGACTTTAAGCCCAATCCATTCAACATGTTCTCTAACAAGCAAAACATCGTCCTCACCATACAGCCCAGGACAGTCTGGCCGTGAAATGGACACAATCTTGCGGTCAGACTCGACAGAGAGTGGACGTGCCTTTCGCGATAATAGACTGCGCGGAAACGCATATTCGAGCCCGAGTTCAGCGAGTATCTGAGCAAGATACTCCTCCCGCTTATCATTGTCGTCTGGTTTGGGTATACATAATCGACCCCAAGGTGTCACCCTCCTCCTGGGAGAATATGTGTAGTTGCAGGCTTGAAGCCATTGTAAAATAGCCAAATGCTCTTGGCGAGAGAGCATGGCAAAAGATACGTCCTCGTCTTGGACATTTTGGTGCGCATGTATACGTATTCCCTGGCTGTGAAGCCTCGCAGGCGCTCAAACTGCCATATGCCGACTTGCGTGACGAAAACTTTTAGAACTGTAGTGTATCCCAAGGTGTGTCGGATGATAGCGTCATAGACTTCCACTGAATGGACGCCGGACTGCACGAGGCGCGCATACCGCGTCTCCGGGTCGATATTGGGGTTGCGGAGCATCTGTAGGTAGTCTTCATACTCTCTCACGCACCGTAAAAACGGTATGTTTGGGTACAATGGACGGTGAGGATCCGCGAAATATTGATCTGGTGGCGTTGATATTGTGGTGTCCGTATTCTGTCGTATATTGGGCTTGGGCTGCGGCAGATGGTAGTGATGTCTATGGTCGAAGAATGCATGGCGACCAAACGGCAATACCAGGGTGTATATATATATATATGCTAGAATAGGAATCTACTAGAAGCTTAGACCACCTGACCTTACTAAGGTGAAGAAAACCACCAGAATCCGTTATAAATAGAGTCTAGGGTCTGCCACAGCGCAACTATGATAAGGCCAAATCGTGATGGTCAAGTATTACGTCAGCGTAAAAGAGTTCGTTATATTCATCGTGCGAAGGCTATTAATACCAATAAAACATAGGACGCAGACCGGGCTTTAACTAAGATAGAATGTTATGTATTGGATGGTCCTGCCGACCACTCTCACGGAATTTCTTGGCAAGGAAGTGAACAGAAAGGCGCTCCTAATCCAAGTTAGGAACATGATTGGTAGAAGGCTGTGAAAACAGCGGCAGGTGAGCTGGCGGCAGAAAAGTAAATGAACACGAAGCTGTGACACCGTCTTGGGTACTGTTATCGTTTCTTATTCGATCAACCTCGCAATTTGTTGCCAGGATAGTCATGATTCCCGCCAGAGAGTTCTTCGGCTTATATGGGAAAAAACGGCAGTTAGCCCCTGGAGAGCTGGGCGGTGATGTGTACATTCTGCTTGACAGCCCGGCCTGTAAGGCACCTTTAAGGCTCAGCTCCACCGATATATTCAGCCTCACGTCTGCTACCATAGTAGAGTGCATATTGGTCATGCTAAGACCCCCCTTAATCCTCAAATGAAAATGGAGGTTAACGATCAAGAGGCGCTTAGAGCAGATAGAAGGAATGACATTCGCTGGCGCGTCCAGTCTGGTTTCTACACTGCCGACGAGATCATACATCACTTTGCCGAAGGCATGACACTGTCAGAAGCGAAGAAGAAAGTCCGCAGCGTCGTTGCAGACGAATGGGCCATGCAGCTCGAAGCGCAGCAGACATGGCCACCTGGCCCGACGGTCTCTGACAAAGTTGCCACGGCGTTCGACTCACTAGAACGAAACCACAAGATACTTGCGCGGATGAACTGCGCATGCTGCAATTCTTGCGGAATCGCTGAGTTAGGAGAAGACAGGGACTCTGATACACGAGGGTACGTGTTCTTTCACGAGCAAACCACCGAGTCCGTTATGGATGATGGCGACCTCTATCTGGCATACGGGTCGTTTTCCAAATCGGTGAGAAGGAATCGCGAAGTAGGAGAGACGATCGTTAGATCATTGAGAAGAGCTGGACTCCGTGTAGAGTGGTCAGGCGATGAAGGCAGAAAAATCCTTGTCCGATGCGGTGAGTGGAGAAGGCGACTAGATGGCGACGATGAGCTTGAGGATATACGTGATGACAGCTTCGATAGCGATTGTATGTCGTCGTCAGAAGAAGAAGACGAAGAAGCGGAAGTGAACTCAGAGCCCGCTTCGAGTGATGGGAATGCAACTATATAATTCAGTCTGCCAGCAGTCTACCGCTATCGCCCAGGACGAAAGGCTATGGGCAAACAGGACAAGGGAACAACAGGTATCCAGTTAGTTGTCTATTGCAAGATATCTGCAACGTGCATGCGCCCTAACAGCGCTCCAATTAACCAGAACCTGCTCCTTAACTTCTCTCGTTTTCTTGTGAACAAATGTTTCCATTCGATCTCTTCCTTCAAAACGCAGTTAGTCTTTTCTGCACAACAGGACTCATAAAGCATGTTTTGTTTAATCTACGCCACAAAATCAAAGCCGAGACAGAGAAAGTCTGGCGCGAGCTGTGCTATGTGCTAAAACGTTTGAGTGCGCCATGTCTCCCCTCCAGTCATACAAAAGTTTCCCAGTCATCTTGACAACTTGCACTTGACTTACGCCGGGGTTGATCAAAGCTACTGCATCAATGCTGCCATATAGAAGTTGTGATGAATAATGTAGTTTCTCGTATTTCACATCGGTAAGTAATTACTTGCTATACAACGCTGATGGTGCCGGCCCAACTTATCATACACTAAATAAATATAAAAACAAAACACGTTGCTCGCATAAATACATGGTATTTATACAGATACAACAACTGGTTCCCGCCGTGATTGGTCTGGACTGCCTTGCTGCTGGCTGGAAGCTGTTGTCGATACGCGGGAAGAGGTAGGCAATGCTTCGACGACGTACGAAACGCCATCGTCAGAGGCGTAGGACGGTGGCCGTGGGCCAGTGCTGGATGCAGTGGTTTCTGTAGGTGTATCTGTTGCTGCCTCGTTTCTCTGCCAATACAAGCGATCCGGGTCCAGTCGCTGTGTCTTCCTGTTAGTACGGAACTTTGTGTAAGTGGATATACTTGCAAACACATACCACACTCTCGCGCCATAGCCCGTAGGCAGGGGGCGTCAGTTTCGTTGTGTCACTTTCCGTTCCAGAAATTTCTTCATCCTGGGCAAGAACAACACGTATCGGGCGCCGCGGCATGGCATAGACGCCGTTGTAGCCGTGCGGGTGTCGCTGGCGGGCGGGGCGGGACCGGTCGCCGCGGACTAACAGAATACAAAGGCGGACGATGCTGTAGCAGAAGAAGACTGTGGAGAAGAGGATGACGAGGAGGAGCATGATTGTCAGCTCGCCGTTGGGAATGTGTTGTGTCGTGGAGAGGCCGAGGTCTGCGGGTGAGTGTTAGTGTCTGGTGCGTGGAGAGTGGTGGTTGTGAAATGGCGTGGGCACTTACACACGGCGAGGAGCAAGACGAGGAAGAGCCCGGAGGTGAAGCAGTACACGGCGGAGGAGCGCACTCGGGGAGAAGCTGGCCATGGGAAGCAGAATAGGAAGCGTTTTGGCTCGACTACCGTCTTGGACCTTTTGCGGCGGCGGCGGCGGCCGGAACTAGGTTGTGTTGTGTTGGCCTCTGGGTCGGGATTGCTTCCATCTGAGTCGACGGGCAGCACAGCCGGCTGTGGCTGGCCAGGGTATTCAGGATTTGATGCATGGTCGGGCTGTGACTGATTGTTTCGGTGGACGGTTGGCCATTCGGAGTCGGGTCTGGGCGACTTGGGGCTCTCAACGGTAGGATTCGAAGTGGTATCCGACTGTTGTTGCTGGCCGTTGCGGTTGAAGACGGCAGCGGGCGCCGAGAACATGGCTGCGAGGCGGGAAGTATATGTTTCGTTGGGAGGCAGCTGCGTCATTTCGGGCTGCGTCTGCTGCTGCTGTCCACGTTCCATGGCATCTGCGTCGGCGGTGGCAGCGGCATCGTCATCGGCGTTTGTTTGTCGTCGCATCTGGGCTCTGCGGATGAGATCCTCGCGGATACGCTCCATTCTTGCGGAAAAGCGAGTCATGATGTATATATTTTTTCTTTAATATCTGTTTCGACGAACGGTTCGTGAGGGGAAAAGCAAACGTCCTAGTTAGGGGGGGTTCGGGTCGGACGAGTCCCGTCTTCTGCCAGTGTGGTGCTGTGTATTCGTTGCTGACCGTGTGAGTGAAGCTTGATGTAAATGGAGGAAGAAGCAGTGTAGGGACAGTGACTGTGGATTATATGAAAGGTAATTCTTTTTTTTTTCTCTTCCTCCTTTGATGGTTTTTTTGGGCAAGAAACGGTAGCCCTGAGTCGAGGCGCCAATAGGCCGTTCAATACGGAGTAGAGTAGGGCTGGCTGGTTCGAGGTCTATCAAATGTCTTGGATCTGGAGCGCTGGGGTTGTCAAGGGATGCAAGACATGTGAAGAAATTGGGGCGGGCGGGCGACGCTACCGGTTTGTTAGTACGAGTAGGCCAACCAAGTTTTCCTCCCTGAATTTGAAAGTGAGAGTCAGGAGGGCCTAGGATTCTCTGGAATGAGGATTCCCATAAAAACAGAGAACAAGATGGACGGTGTTGGACAATGGGATGGAAAGAAGGAAAAAAGGAGGAAGATGGGAGGTCAAGGGGTGGTAGGATGGATACGGACTACTACCTACGCGTCGCGAACGAGCTACGGTACGGTACACGGGTACTTTGCACATGTCCTGGAACTACGATGATAAACGAAAACAAAAGACGGTCTAGTCCTCTTACGCTTTGCTGCAGTTGGCGTTACAGAAAGGTTGGCGTCGAGTCGAGGCAAGACGGAGGAGGCATGGTGGTGGTTTCGTGTCGGTGGAGGATGGTGACGAGACAAGCAAGGGGTGGGCGAGAACCAAGAAAGAATGGAGGGGGAGGCAGTGTAAGTAAAAGGTGAGCCAGCATGCATGCGTGTACGAGTGCCTCATGTTCGCAGAGATGAATGATTACTCGTAGCCAGTCATGGCACAATAAATGCACGGCAACGAAAAAGGGGCCATACTCGTAGACAACTTCGTATTGGGTCGCCGTCGTGGCTTCGTCGAGAGTGAGTTTCAGCATCCCTGGCCTGCGTGTCAATGTATTGGCTGAGCTACGCCGATGTGGTGGGGATGGGCCAGGATCCCAGCCCAGGATTGGTTGGGTGGTGCAGATGCGATGCGGGAGCGGCAGCATGTTCGTTGCAAGTCTGTTTGGATCACGAGAGAGATGTGAAAATAAAATAAAGTAAAAATAAATAAACAAAAGGCGGCCCCTTTTTGATGATGCTGCACCTTGAGCCGTCATTCAGTCTCAATTTATTCGTTGTGGCTGGTGATGATGATGCCCTCGCGTCACCATGCATCTCGCAATAAGCACGTCCGCTTGATCGCTCTCCTTTCCATCCGTCAACTTCATGCATGATATTTTTTATATTCCCTGTTTGTAATGCGTTCTACCTAGCCATCCATTATCCCTGTATACTGTAATTTCACAGTAAATCTAATTGCAAAAGAAAAACAAGAAAAAGAAAAGAAAATACAGCCATTGCGCATGTAGCTTCGCCAAAAACTCCTTGTCCCATGTACACACACACACGCCAGTGTTTTAGCCCTTCATTGTCCTTGCCCAGCCTCACGTCGGTTATCCTGTCAATGCGTCGACATTGTCTCTGCTCCCGTACAATCCCCGGCTCGCCCTCTCTGCACGATTCGCACCTCAGCTGACGGCAACCACTCCTCTCTCCTTGGCGTAATGCCCTCCGTCTCGAAAGTCGTCCTAGGTCGGCTCATCCGCGACTCGACAGCGCTCCTCGATCCAGTGTCTGAGCTGTCAAACAACTCGCGTATGGCTCCTCTCGTCAAACAATCCCCTCGTGACCTCTCATTTCAGCTCGCCCAGCAACATTTTGCGGTCCGACGATGCAGACAACACTATTCTCCCAGTTAGCACACAATTTCTCTCTCGTCTACTAGAAACAATGGTAGTCACGTACAGATGGGATCCTTGCCAGGAGAAAACTCGGCGCTGTTGACCGTGCCACTGTGGCCCGGCAGCTTATACACCAGCTTGCCGTTCTCGCTCGACCACACCAGCACCGTGCCGTCGGCCGACGCCGCCGCGATCCTCTTGCCGTCCGAGTCCCAGCTCGCGCCCAGCAGGTTCTTCTCCGACCCGGCCGTCGCCCCGTCAAAGGTCCGGATCTGGCGCTCCGTCGGCGCAAACGGCCGAATGTCCCACGTCCGCACCGTAGAGTCCATGGCGTACGACAGCAGCGACTGCGTGTCCGGCGACACCCGCAGGCTCGTCACCGTGTCCGAGTGGCCCGGCATCGAGTACATGACGGCCTTTTTGCGCACGTCCCACACCCGAATGTCGTTGTCGATGCCGCCCGTGTAAATCTCGTTGCCCGCCGGCGACATGGCCACCGCCGTGATGGGAAAGTCTGTCTCGATGTAGTCGGCCGCGTGCTTCGTTCGTGGGTCCCAGATGCCAATCGTCGAGTCGTCGCTGCCGCTGATCAGCAGCTCCTCGCCGCGCCGGCTCGTGTCCACCGTGTTGACCACCTCCTCGTGGCCGATGTAGCGTCGTATCCTCGCCCCGGACGTCAGGTCCCAGCTGGCCAGGTGCGTGTCGGCCGATGCCGTGTACAGAATCTCCGAGTCGCGTGACCATTGCAGGTCCAGGATGGCGCCCTTGTGTCCGTTGAGCACGCCGTAGTTTTCGCAGTCGCCGTATGTTCTCCAGAGCACTTGCCGCCAGTTAGCATCATAAAACCGCCCCATGGTCCTCATCCAAACAATTTGATATACGTACTGACGCTCCTGTCCATGGATCCAGACGCAATCAGGTTGCCTGTTGGGTCAAACTTGGCTGTAAAGATCTCTCCAGAGTGGCCCGACAACTCCATTACCGGCGCCTGCAATGAGCTCGTTCGTGGTGCCTACATAACCGATATTAGATGCTGCCCTAATTGAATTCGCCTGCGGTAGTACATACCGACTGGACCAAGGCATTGCTCGACGCGTTGAGCCGCGCAAGAGCTCCGTCCGACGAGTTGACATTTTGCCTCTTGACCAGCACCTGCGATGCGCCGGGATCCGAGTCCGCGGGGCGCTTTTCGGCCGACATGCTGACGCTAAATTGAACAATGTATAATGGGCCAACAGAGTCGAAGAAGTAGTAGTGGCTGCGAGCGGCCAATTCGAGGCTGTATCGGGAACGGCTGGTGGTGGTGGACTGGTCTTGCTGGGCGGAGCAAAAAAAATAATGAGAGGTCGATTCTTTTGCGCCTAGCTTGTCACAGCCCTCCACGCCGCGGGCGGGACCAGAGCTGTCGCGGGCCACCAAACGGTCGCTCTGGCGGTGCGGGCGGGCGCTCGGACCGTGGATTGTTCCCAAGCTCGGCCGACGCATGCCACCTTGCGACACCATAGCTTCACCTTGGAGAACTCCAGCCTACTTCAACTACAGACAGACGGGGAAATAACACGCGCCGCTGCGAGATTTAGCTGCGTGCTGAGATTTTTATTCATTGCACTACTGTTCAGCTAGCTAAATCGTCTGGCGCTCCCATCTCTCTCGACATAACCCCAAATTCAAGGGGCCGCCCGCCAGCATGGCCTCGAGCAAAGCATCCCGCATTGGGGAAGAGTATGTTTTCCATGGTGGTTATACCGTGTCTACTTGACATTTTCTAACTGGTTTCTAGGATCTGGAAGTAAGCATTCGGTACGAGACGCGAGCATGCAGCACCTTCTAACCCCCGCGACAGAACAAGAATAGATAAAGTCAACGCTGAGCTCGTGACGCTGACGTACGGTACCGTCGTGGCGCAACTATGCAAGGACTTTGAAAACGACTACGCCGAGGTCAACAAGCAACTGGATAAGATGGGATACAACATAGGGCTGCGGCTGATTGAGGACTACCTGGCCAAGTCGAACACGATGAAGCGCTGTGCCAACTTTCGCGAGACGGCCGACATGATTTCACGGGTGAGCATTGGGACAAGGAAACGAACAGAAGAGAGTGGTGTTTGCTAACGCACATCCAAACAGGTCGGGTTCAAGATATTCCTCAACATCACGCCGCAGGTGACAAACTGGACAAACGACAACAACCAGTTCTCGCTGGTGTTTGACGAGAACCCGTTTGCCGACTTTGTCGAGTTGCCAGACGACGGCCGGGCGCAGGACGAGCTGTGGTATTCCAACATTCTGTGCGGCGTGCTGCGCGGGGCGCTGGAAATGGTGCAGATGCAGGTCGAGGCGCACTTTATCAGCGACGTGCTGCGCGGGAACGATACGACGGAGATGAGGGTGTCGCTAATACGGTACATTGACGACGAGCTGCCGCCGGAGGACGATTAATGAGAATAGATTTCCCACGTTGAAGTAATGTATAACTATTTGCATTGAAGCGCTGGTGTGTTGGCATGTGCATGTCAGGCTTGCTGGCACCTGTATATGGGCTTTACCGGGGTTTTAGCAACCGCGGATCGTAATGACGGCCAAAAATATCCTTGGCTGGTTTGAGATCAGTCAGATATTTATAGCGTTTCTATTACATGAAACAGAATAATCCAGAATGACCCCAGGACTACAGTGTATCGGTTGTCCATGGCGGTGTAAGTGGTGCTGGGCTCACATGAGCCGGTGAGCGCTGCGGCTTGGATGACTTGCAGAGACGAATGAAGTGCCTTTGCAAGGGCCTACAAAATAAACATGCGCCAGGTAAATTGACAGTAGCAAATATCAAAAGCAATTTCCTCGTGCAAAACGGTGCAGCATGGGGGAAACATGGAAAATGGGGTGACCATGACGATCTGCCGCCAGGGTGGGACGAGCACATCAGGAGATTTGGTGACTGATTCACAGCTGTCTACCGCTTACCTGCACCACCTGCAGTCACTTGTCACGGTATTATTGGGCGCCAGGGCGAGTTGTACAAGGGCACGGGACGGTGACGAGTTGAGCAATTACCCGCCTTGTTTTGCTTGTCGTTGCCGCTGCTGTGCGACGTTTGCGCGGAGGGGAGTATGGGATGTACACGGCGGCAGAGGGAGGATGCGGGCGATACGCGATGCGATGGGCGGCGATGGGCGGTCAGGGAAAGCAGAGAGGGCCTGGCCTTTATTTTTTAGGGGAGGCGGTAACTTGGCTGGGAGTGAGGATTGAGAAAGTATACTCTATACTCGTCCTAGGTGAGTTGAGCAAATTAAAAACAGGGCTGTGTAGCCTGGGGGATTTCAATTACCCCATGCGTGTCGTCAAGTGTGTCATTCATGTGTAAGACGAACTTGGCTGATGGGGGTCAGAGGCAGAAGATGGCGCGACACAGCGGCGTAGTATTTTTTTCTGGCTTGGTACTCATGATGGTCATTTTGTATAGCTTCTTCTTTGCCGGTGTATCATCATGGAAAAAATTACAATGCGCGTGAGAATTTATTAAAAATGAAAAGGGACGAGGCAAGGGACCAGCAGAGGCATCTCGTTCCAACGCAGCATCTGTAAGCCAGTCGCCAGGCGTCGTGCTGCCTGCCTCGGCCACCTGGCCACCCCCAGGGTACCAGGAAAGGTACCTCCAAAAGGTACTTTGCTTGCTTCTTCCACGATGGAGCCACCGACGTGGGGCCCGGCCAATCAACGCGCCGGGCCACGTGGCTGCCTTAGGCGCCCACCACCCAAAATCGGCGGACCCAAAAGTACGCCGCCTGGTCTGAGGCGTACGCCGACGGCCTCGGAGCCTGCGATTGGCCGGCGCGCACTAATTTTTCGCTTGCCTTCCGCCATCTTCGCACTGGCTACACTGTGCTTGGGTGAGAGGAAGGGGCCTCCAACATGTACCCTCTAGGGGCCTCTTCAGGGGTTGTTCCAGTTGCCTTGGGGGCGTTTTCGGGCGCTGTCTTTCTGTAAATGGCCATTTCCCTGCACCAAGCCGCCTGTCTGCTTTACCGTGCGCATCTGGCCATCGGCGCACTGTCATCTCCTCCACCACGCCGCCCAGTGCCTTGCCAGCAATCTAAGTCCGTCCGGCGGCCCCAAGCTTCCCATTACCCATACCCATCCACATCCCGCCGCACCGAAACGATAGCAAAAAGTCTCCACGGCCCAGTCCACGGTCCCAGGTTCCTTAGTCCGTCTGGTAACGATCTCCGCTACGACGCGCCGCATCCTGCCTGCATTGAACGGAAACCCGATCCTCTCTCGGGACGACGACTTTCTGCTTCTGCTCTCCCACAGCGCGCGACTCTTGGATCAACGGCAAAAGCTATCGATACGACCCCGTCATCGTCCATTGTCCATTGCTCACACGGCCTGCGTTTGACACACTCTGTGGTCCACCGGGATATCGTCCTGTCAGGCTACTCTCGTCTGTCAGTAAGTCAGGTCCCCCCTCCTCCTCCTCCCCCCATCTTGTCTCGCTGTCAGGCGCCTTACGGGTATCCCCAGCCTGGCTCCGACGCCCACCACCAGTGCTACCACCACCACTACGGCACCACTGTACAGTACTGTGCGTACGACTATGTGCGTGTCCGTTCTTGCGCCCCCCCAAGCCCAGCCCCCAGCCCGCCCAGCGAGCCCCGAACCATCTCTATCTAGCCTCTTTTCCTCTCATCTTTCCCTCTCTACCTACACGCATCCCGCAAAAGGCGAATTCGCCGTCCCATCTACCAAGCGAATCTCTCTCGTCTCGACCGCTTCGTTAACGGAGACGTGTAGCCTCTTCTTCTAGGCGCTTCTCGATCGCTCGTCGCTTTTTTCATCGCCCCTGCCCGACTGGCGCGTCACGTCCGTCCCAAGCGTTCACAGCGATTCGGCGTATTGCCCTCTAGCGTCCTTGCGACCCAGCGTCACCCACGCCCGTCCCGCGATCGAAACGCCCATCTCTCGCATTGCGTCTGGCTCGCTCCCATCGCAACTTCCCTGCGCATTCGGGCAACAAACTCCTCGCCCACCGACCCCGGCGTCTACGCCTACCTTCGGCCAGCCTGCAGCGCTGCACCGTAGTGGCTCGTCCCGGCGGCTGATCTCGGCGACCGACACTCTCGACTGCTCGCCTCGTCGTCTCTCTTGCCCCCGTCCCCCCTACCTCTCCGCCCCGACCCCGGACCGCGTCGCCGTCGCCGCTCGACGCTTTCGCCGCCTGCCATGGCGATGAACCCAAACGCTGCCATGGCCAACATGAACCCCATGGGCGGCCCAGTTGGCGGCGCGCCGATGCCCATGATGAACAACGGCGCCGGCATGCCCCAGCCCGGCTCTGCCGCCGCCGCCAGACAGCAGCAGCAACTCAACGATAACCAGCGCGGCGTGCTAAATACCTACATCTACGAGTACTTTCTCCGCTACGGCATGCACGACTGCGCTCGTTCCCTTCTCGCCAGCGACCAGCAGGTCAACGTCTCCCGCGACGGCTCCAAATCTGGCAACGCCGTCAACGGCACTGGTGATGATGCCATGGACACGGATTCCAAGGAGGGCATCGACTCCAAGCTCCCCGACGACCTGCCTCCGCCGAAGCTGCCCATGCCTGCGTCCGACACCTCCTTCCTCTACGAGTGGTTCTGCCTCTTCTGGGACATCTACAATGCCCAGAGGGCAAAGGGTGGTAACGGCACCGTCAACCAATATGTTGCGCACACCCAGGTACGTTTGATTCTCCTCTCTTCCCGCATCGCGGCCGTCGCCACTTGCACGGTCGCATGCGTGGTATACCATTACCATATACCCCCCCTATCACACTACCAGACACTGACTTTCGGCGCCAGCAGCAGGAGCTCCTTCGCCAGATGCGCCCGGACATGGCCCAGCAATATCAGGCCCAGATGATGCGCAACATGAACGGCATGAAGCAGGGCAATGTAGTTGCTCGCGCAGCCATGATTAACAGCCAGAACAAGTACGTCTTCCCACCTCCTGATTGTGCAAGCAACCCTCTCGCTGACGCAGCTCTTCTCCAAAACAGCCCGCAAATGTCGATGCTGCAGGCCAAGCAGCAGCAGGGTCAGATGCAACGCGACCCCTCCAACATGGAAGGCAACCGTGATCGGCCTTCGTCCCCGGCCACCGGCGAAAACGCCCCGTCACCGTCGGCCAAGCGCCCCCGTCTCGAAGGCGGTCCTCCATTCAACCCGAACCAGCCCGGCGCCATGCCCAACGGACGAGGCCAACAACCCATGCCCGGACAGCAGATGCCCAACAACCAGTCGATTGCGGCTGCTCACCAGATGCTCAACGCTCACGGCATTAATCCAAACAGCCTGAACCCCCAGCAGCTCCAGCATTTCATCTCCGCGCCCCCGGCCGCTCAGCAAAGATCCATCGCAACCTACTCCCAGAACCTGCAACAACACCAGAGCAACCAGATTGGCAATAAGCAGATGCCCAACGCTGGTGGCCCGCAGAACCAGGGTTCGCCTATGGTCCAGCAGGGCGCCGACGGTTCTGCTCTGAACTCCTTCTACAACCCTGGCGAGATTGGTGGACCTGGCGCTATTCGACCCGGCCCCGGCGGTGGGCAGGCCACTGCTGGCAGTAACCACGCGCTCCAGGATTACCAGATGCAGCTCATGCTCTTGGAGCAGCAGAATAAGAAGAGGCTCATGATGGCCCGCCAGGAACAGGACAACATGGGCGGCATGCCACGGGAGGGCCAGCCCGGCCAGCCAGGTGCTCCCGGTCCCAATGGCCAGCCCTTCCCTGACGGCTCACCCCAGGCAATGAGAACCGGCGCCTCGCCGAACCCGACTGACCAGATGAAGCGTGGAACGCCTCAAATGAACAACTCGGGTATCCCATCACCGGTACCTGAAGGTGGCCAGTCGAGAGATTCTCCCAACCCTGCCATGAACTTTATGGGCAACCACGTTGATCCCAACATGGCTCCCCACTTCTTCAAGGGCATGGAGGGCAACATGGCCGCTGCCCAACAGCCGATGAATGGCATGCGCCCACCAAGCTCACATCCCGGCCAGCCATTCACGCAGCAGCAGCTGATGGCTGCCAGACAACAACAGCAGCAGCAGCAGCAGGGCGGCAACCCGCAACAATGGCAGGCGGGTCCCAACGGCCAGATGATGCCTCAGGGCATGCAGCCTAACCAGCAGGCTCAGGGCACGCCTCAGCAGCGCTCCATGCCTCCTCCGTCAGCCCCTGCCGGGGGCGCGGCTAATGCCAACGCCAATGCCAATGCCAACGCCAACAGCAGGACGACGGCATCGCCTCAACAGGCCGCTGCGGCTCCTCCCACGCCGAACCAGTCTAGCAAGCCTGCTCCTAAGAAGAAGGAATCTAAGGCTGCAAAGGAAAAGGTACGACAGCCACCCCAACATCTCAAGGTTCATTCTCATCAGACACTAACACATTACAATAGCGAGCTGCCAACAAGAAGAACGCTGCTAATAACAACAACAATAATAACAACAACAGCAATGCGGCGGCTACGCCTGCTGCTGAGAACGCTGGAGATGGCGAAGCTCCTACACCGGCCACTCCCATGACTCCTGGCTTCAGCAAGAACAGCCAAGGAGGCGGTGCGAATGCGCCAGCTACGACAGCTCCCCCCGCCAGCACGGCTGCGTCGGCCGCACCGGCAGCGCCGCAAGCCCAGGCAGACCCGAACCAGAATGGCCTCGGCATGGAGTTTAACAGCATGGTAAGTTTCAGCGCAGCTCACTTGTCAGAAGCGGTCTGTATCTAACGCTCTTGTCTTACTAGGTCGACCTACCTGGAATGGAATTCTCCAACCCACTGCAATCCGGCGATGTGCTCAACGACTTTGACTTTGATTCCTTCCTCCACGACGGAGAGGGCAATGCCGAGCCGTTTGACTTTAACGGCTTCACCGGAATGGACAGCGGCGAGATTGGCGCGGAATGATGACGATGTTGAAGGCCCGAAGAAGTACATGACCTGGGAACTACTGGTTTTGATTTTTATGCTGTCTATTTTCCTCGTCGAACACCCCTCCCGTACAGCTACGCATGTGGCTTTGTTTTTTCGCCCTGGTTTATACTCCCCCTTTTTCTTTTTGGTTCTGGCCTGTTTCCATTACGTTGGGTTCAGACTTAATAGGGCATCTGTTGGTTGATTTTTTTCCTCCTTGTTCTCTACATATGGCGTTTACTACGGATCTATATCATGGTTCTGGGGCAAACTGGGCTCTGGCAGGATGTTTTGCACTTTTCGTTTCCCTCTGTGGAAAGTCTCGAGTGGAGGGGAGGTAAAAGAGAGTTGGCGGGATATCATCTGTGGCCAATTTGTGTAACTTTTTTTTTTCTTCTTATTACTCTTATGTTATTTTGCTGCTCAATGCGTTCCCATTTCTCTATCCCCTTTCTAGTATTTTGTCATTTTTGTTTTTGCCTCGGCCCAGCGTGATCTTGTGCAAATGATGGACGCTGGTGGTTTGAGGGAGCGAAGCCGGAATTCCCGTCTCTCCTGTAAAGAAACTTTGTTGGGATAAGCTCCGGATATATATCTTTTTTTCTTCGTTTCTTTCTTGCTTGGTATTGACAAAAAAAAATCTACTTGATTGTGCCAGTTATGACTTTGGGTTTGCCTTTCGAGGTGTCGATGTGACTGTTCTTTTAAAATACGTGGCTGCGGAGCGATGATGCTTACAACGTGCCCCTGGAATGACCCTTTTTTTTTTTCATAAAGAGCATATATACACATTTCATTAATATTACAGGTCTTGCTTTACACTACAGCGCAGTAGCCAACGAGCCGTCTCCAAGCCTGTTCCCTAGCTGAACTATGGTATTCTCGTAGATCCTCGCCGCGTCCAAATGTAGACGCTCCTCGTCAATATCCCATGACGGACCGCCAGCCATGCTCCTCTCACCGCTGCTCTCTGCGCTGTACTCCTCCTCGCCGTCTTCATCATCATCGTCGTCGTCGTCGTCTTCCTCGTCTGCGCCGCGGTCAGAGCTCATCACCTCCACCATGAGCACGCGTGTCTGCTCAACCAGGCTGCGGCACCGCACCATGTCGGTGACGGTCATGCCGCCGCGCAGCCCGTTTTCGAAGCCCGGTAGCGTCTCCTTGGTGTCTATGTCCTGGCCGCACAGCAGGCTGGAGAAGCAGTGGTCTAGCTTGCCGAGGAGGCTGAAGGTTGCTTTGGGAGCGGGTGGGAAGGATCGCACGTATTGCGTGAAGTCGCTGGCTAGTTTTAGCAGAAAGGGAATCTGTAGCGTTGCTGCGCAGGGTTTCGTGTTAGTTGATTATTTGTATAGATTCAATGGGCTTCTTTCTGGGGGTAGGCTTACGTGTTCCTGATAGCCAGAGGACGTTGACTATACCATCCAGCTCCTTGCACACCTCTCCAAACGCCTTGAAGCCAACCACAGTGTCGCCCGGATCCGGGTTGCCAAACTTCTTTACGTAGCGACGAGAGGTATAGAGGAGCTTGTCCTCGACGTACCGTCTCACCATGTCCTCTTTGCTGGAGCCCGGATGCAGCGCTGCAGCGCGCGGGTGAGGCAGAGCATTGCCTGGTGCGGTGCGTGAAGAGGATGCGGCGGATGGTGAGGGCGAGGGGAGGCCGGTGGGCGGGAGGAAGCCACCAGGCTGTTGGGGCGGATTATCGGCCATTTTAGATGTGATGGCTTTATACTCTGGTTATTATTGAATGGATTGAGCTTTTATTTGCATTTTTTAGACAAGAAAACGGCGGTGATATAAGGTGAATCGTACATGAGATGTTCATTCTACAAGGTAGACACAGTAGTGGCGTCACTCACTGCTGTGCGCGCGCCTTGGTCGCGGCCCACGCTCCAATCACGGCAGCCATCCGGTGGAGCCCGGATTTTCGCAGCCAGCGCAAGGCAAGAAATTTGATGCGCCCGCTGGATTCCGACCTCCCCTTCCATCCCAACCGCTTCTCGAATACTCGTACCGACACATCTCGTCATCACCACAGCCCTCGCCCTTTACGCGCAACAAGCAGACAACCAACAGAAGATGCCTCCCAAGCGAATCTACTCCGAGAAGCAGGGCAAGCGCGCCGCCCCCAAGGGCTACATTGCCTCGACCTACGAGACCCTGACTTCTTCCGACAACGCTGCCGTCGTCCGCAGCGTCGCCATGTTTGGCGTAAGTTTTGTGCCGCATTGTCGCGGATAACGGAAGCGCATCAGGGATTTGAAGCAGATGCGCTTTTGTGTTTGCGAATTGGGTATTGTATAGTTTTGCTGACGATGCGGAATCACAGGCTGCCGTTGCTTTCCTCTCCAGCTCTTGGGGTGAACTTCTCCTGCCTCCGTATGGACTCCCGACTCCCATCTGTCCCCTTGGACGTGTCCTCTGGACGATGAAGTATATGTTGCTAACTATTGTGGGAATTAACAGCCAGTAAACGACTCTCATCACAAATTTCGAAAAACACAAAACAAAATACCGCGACTGCTGGTCGGCCGAATACGACATTGATTCGACGCGTGGCCACGACAGGCGAACCTGTACTACTACTGCTACTATGACTACTACAAAAAAGCATTGGATGGATGGTGTGTACATTAGTTGAGAGTCCCCCGCTGTGAGCTTGGGGGCATGGAATGTAAAAGAGGGAAATGGCGGTATTGGCCTGGGATTCGCATCTCGGAGATGCCCAGGATCCGGATAGACCAGAAAATGAAACGCGGCGGACGATATAGACGCTACGGAAATAAAATCTCCAACTTGAATACGCTTGCACGGCTCTGATGCGATTTGGTGACGCAACCGGTGCGTGCATTGAGATGGCTAACCTGGCAACAGTTCCTCCCGCTCCTTCTCGACAAGATATGGCAGGTGCTTCAACGGAGACTTGTCGTCCGTCCACAGATAGTCTCTGCAATACAGCATCGTCTCTTTATATTTCAACATCTCCTGTTGTATTTTCACTGCTTGGATTCCTTACCTGTACGACAAGCGACACTTATTTTAGCTCTGCTGGCTGTGGTCAGCAGCCTCACATCACTCGAAACCATGGCTCCCTACACAGACCAAAGCACCAGCCCTTCTCCGTCTCGTCGTGGTCCACCGCAGCATGCTTCTGCTTCAGACTCCGTGCCCGGCCGCAAGCTGGCGCAGCTCGTCTCCAAGTTTGAAACGCTGGATCTAATGGGCAGCCGCGGCACCTCTTCGAAACAAAAATCCTCGCTTCGCCGCGCGCCGCTGCTGCTGCCGGGGAGCAAGACGATGTCGTCTCTCTTCAAGCCTAGTCCTCGGGCTGCGAATAGTGCGGCTCCCCGGCTGGACTCTATGCCGTCGACCCCGTCGAAGCAGAAAATGGCCGTGTCCGACCTGCAGCATCTCCCTGTCGTGACGCTGTATCCGCCCCAGGGTCGTCAAGTTGCAGTCGAGAGACCCCGGGCAAAATCTACGGTTGCGGAGACGCGAAAGATGTTTGAGTCTGGACAAGTTGCTGAGACAAGGGGAGGTGTGTTGGGCTGTCTAGTGGCAAGTAATGATTGAGTATATGTAGATACTAATGCTTTTCCAGCAGGAAAGGTCATAAGGAACCCACTGCGATCTGCAGATAGAAACGAGACCGTTCTCTTTAACAACAGACAGCCTCTCAAGCCGTCTCTGTCTTCATCGCTTAACTACTTTGCGCAACACCCGTCGCGAAATCCTTCAACAAGTACCAGAACAAAGCCCAACAAGATGTCTGATGAAATTCAATCTACACCCTATCCAAATCGGACTTCCAAGGTGTCTTCGTATCATTATGCTTCATCGCAACATGAGTCTAGTACCGCCGCGTCCATCAACGATGACCTGCCTAGTCATTCGGCATACGACATTCCGTCTTCTATTAACCGTCATCGGGATTATGTGGACTCTAAATCAGTCAAACTTGGACAACCACGCATCATGGCCGCCACCGAAAATGTTGGATCAACTTGGCTACCAGCGTATGCACGCCTACCCAGCGAAGCCCCGACAGACGCTCCTGGTAGCGACCGCACCAGCCTCGTTACCACTTCAGAGACTCCAGACATTTCAGAGATTACGCTTTTTGTCTCTCAGCGACCAAAATACTCCGTCCCTGAAGAAGACGTACCTGAAAGCCACTCAAGTGAGTCTTCCATTGCGGGATGCAGCACTCCCACGGAAGAAATTATCCTCTACCAACGGGCCAGTCCTACAAGAGATCATCTCAAAGGTGACGCTGCCCTTGCACCTCCCAGTCAAAAATGGACTCCTCAGCGTATAATCACGCCCCAAAAACCAACGGTGACAAATGACGACCAAATTGAGCCCAAGCAAGGCCAAGGCACCTTTGTTCGACGCCAAGCACCGCCCACTTTACGAGAAACCATTGGTCTCTTTGAGTCAATGAGATATGGAAGCAACCTTTCTGCATCTTGTCAAACTACAGCGAGAAACGCCAAAAAGCCAGCAGCCGGCGATATCAAAGTACAGAAAAGAAATGACCACGGCACCGCCCATCAAAGACTGAAGGGATCGCTGCGTAACTTGTCCTCTACTTGGGGCCGAAAATCCGCAAAGCGGGAAAAGGTTTTGGATTCATTTCCAGACTATCCCGAAATGTGGAAAGCCAACTCGATCAAGGGCAAAACGGGAAAGTCATTTCATACACAACTCTGTGAATTATCGCAGCCCAGAAGTAACCCGTATGTCACGAACAAGGATAAACCTCTTTACGAATCTTATTCAAACACAAGAAAAGTATGGGACTCCTGGGCACGCGGCCACAAAGATGTCCACAATGGCGATGACGTCGGGTATCATTACACCTCGTTGCATGCGTCTGTACTTGATCCAAACCAGGATCAACCTGTCTATGTAGAGGAAACTTCATCTGTGTATTCTACCGATGCCAACCCTGCGGTCCAAGAGGCAATTGAAGCGGCTCGACGTCGGAGCCGAAGATGGATCTCGCGGAGCAGTGGCACGTTGGTGTCACAGGCGCACTGCAGACTGGAGCAGCCAAAGCCAGTCCATGCCAATGAGGTGAAGCGGCTCATTAGTCTTTGCAAAACGAGAGTGGTTGGGCACAAGCGTCGAGGCAACACTGAGTAGGTTACTCACTCGGGAACTAGCATGCTTACATGGAATTGATGTCGCTCGCTTTTTGCTTCGATAGGCGTTTGGTTACGCTAGAATCATGGGCTAGAATCACGCTTTTTGTTTAAGTGGTAGCTCTAGAACTCGTTTCGTTCATTACGTTGATCATGTAGATAAAGCAAAGCATACATATAAGCTACCTCCCTGCGCCAATGTGTCCTAGTCCAAGCAACTGATAGAAATGAAGTCTCCCAGCCGTAAGCATAATATGCCACATATTTCAATTCAGACATTGAAATATCGCAATTAGATTCTACTCGACATTACACCATGTCATTTCCGCGGACTTTGGAATAGTTTGGGTCCCGTAACGAGTGGGAGACTTCAGATGATTCGCGAAAACCATCAATCTGGCTCAGCTCCAGATCAATGTGATCCATGCGCGGTATTTGCGTCCCAGTGTCGCTGCGAGAGACGACAGACGTGGATTGCTTTGTCTGTGACACGTCGTTGCTTGCACTCGTCACGCTTGACGACTTGAGCCCCCACCTGCGTCTTGAGGTTCTCTTGGAATGGCCTGACACGTAGGACTGTGATCCTGCCTGCGAGATGCGCTGTGCGGTGAGGGTTCCCAGAGGGAGTATAATGATGACTGATATCGTTGTGAGGGAGCCAGCTTCAAAGTTTGTGAACTTGCCCCATTCTAGGCCGGCGAAGATTGCTAAGTCAACCCCAGGTTAGTGTGAGGATGGGATGTGGAATAGAGAATGTCATACCTGGCACAATCATGAGGGTGCCGTTGGTCATGATGAGGACTTCCATGGGAGTAAACATGGAGCGAGAAGGTAAGATTCCGCGGTTAATGATGAGGTGCATGACGAGCTTGACATTGAAGATTGCACAGAACCAAAAGATGGAGATGGCATTCATGATGACGGTCCAGTGGATACCCCAATAGAAGTGGACGGGCGGCTGCAGCGAGATAATGGCTTCGTTTTGGACAATGGTAAAGGCCAGTCGACTGCCAATTGTCAGGAGCATGATGATGAGGGACAAGACGCAGGCGGCGTACTTTGTCGCCGTGGGCCAAAACGCCACCATGGTCCAAGCCTGGTTCATCAGCGCAGCCTGGATAATCATGGTCAGGAGCAGCGAGAGGGTGTTGGCGGTGACGCTGGTGCGAAAGTCGCCGGCAGGGACACGGCTAAAGTCGCCGGTCCAGTACTCGTAAAAGTGACTGAGCGGCGAGCGAAAGTAAGGGAACGTGAGGGCCATGCGGATGATGTTGACGAGCAGGCCCATGAGGTGCAGCACGGACGAGGAGCGGGTGAGCTTCCCCGTGGGCGTGAGGATGAGCATGACGAGGAACATGGCGATGCAGGCCCCCATCTGGGCGCCGTAGTTCATGACTATGCTGACTGTTTCGTCGCTGAAGGCGTTGATCATGGGGATGGGGATCTGGATGGTGGTGGTGGCGTCGGCGGCGGTGATGGAGATGTTTTGCGTGTATGGGTTAAACGTTTGGTCCGCCATTTTGACCTGGGAGATAAGGATATTGAGCGTCGAGCCCCGAGGATAAGTATATTGACCTGAATCTTCGAGCTGGAGGATAATTATACTGATTTGAGGCACCGAGCGGGCGTTTTGGCTTGGTGTAGCCCGTGAGTAAAGATGTTGATATCGATATAGATGACGTGTCGTCACTGGCGTTTAGTGGAAAGGAGAAAGATTTGGCATAGTAGGGAAGAAAGGGAGGGAAGCAAGGCGGCACCATCAAACTCCTATGCCCATGAGTATTCGCCCGCCTTTGGTGGGAACAATAAGGAAGTAGGGCCGGTTAGGCAGCCGAATAAGAAGAATAATGGCTGCTGGTGGCGGCGATGGGGGCGAACAAAGGATAGATTTCGGCAGTGAAAGAGGGTATGTGCGCTGGCTAGCCCGGATATATATATAGAAGAGATTTATTTAGAGTCATTGAGGAGGAAAACTAAATCCAAAAAGAAAGTCTCCGCCGCTGCTACAATGTCTCTCCTATATTCTCACCTGTTCATCTCCGAGTAGGAGGGAGACAACGAACAATGGTAACACGCAACATTGTCTCGTTTTCACCAACGCCGAAAATGCAACTGCCGTTCACACTTTTGAATGCCAGAGAACGTAATATGAAATGCAAGAGACGAGCTCCCCCCCTCCCCGGCAGATGATTCTGGGCCATTGCCAGGTGACCTGAAAGGGGGCGAAAGCAGCGGGACGGAAAGGGCTGTTTTCCGCTACGCTCTTCCTGGGATGAGTCGGCCGAGAGTAGCGCCGTGTTGTAGTCTGTCTGCTCCAATCAAACGAAAATATAGACAGGAGAGCATGGGGCGCGCGCGACAGAAAGGAAAAAGAGAAAACGGGCGAAGTGGTGGGTGTGATGGGAGGTGAGGTGATGGGCAAAAAGGCATGTAAGTGCTCGGCCGGCTTAGTATTGTTCTTGGAACATGTGGGGCCGGCGGCGCGGGCGTCCGTTAGTATTGTTCTTTGCATGTTCCGATCCGGGTCGGGGGCATCGGGTCTGAGCCTAGATTTGCGGATCACCCGCGCCCGTGGGGGCTGGTTTGGCCGCGGAAGTGCTGCGGCAAAGGGGGATGCTGATGGATTGTGTGTTTGTAGGAAGTAATTACTAGTAATATGGTGGAAATGCTTGCTTTTTGTATAATACGAGTGTTATTAGATGTATTCTGGTATTGGCGGTGCTGCGTGCTATTCTGACCAGGTACAAGGGTCTGGGTTGCATGGGGAGCCGTTGCCTGTTTGTAAAGGACTTTGTTCAGCGTTTTTCTTAATAGAAACCGGCAGTGGAGTAAGATGCTTGGTTCATATCGGCAGTCCGAATGCGACCTGGGATTCACACTGGCATGTCCTGCCATCCCAACTCAGCGTCATGTCATCCGGTGGCGTAACCACAGCGGGCCGGCCCATGTAAGCACTGGCCGTTTGCAAAAGTCCGATGCTTTTAATTCTCTATCATCTTGCTCTCTTTGGTTAACATGTTGGCTACTCTAGGCAGGGTGTGGCGGCATCGTTGCCAGTGAACGCCACTTTACTGATCAGCTCTAATACCCGCGGCTGCATGATGATCTGCCCCATGCTAGGCAGCCATAGCACCAGTTGCAAAGTTGAAACTCTCTCCTTCTCCCAACAATCCACGCAAACAACATGACGACATCTCATTCGCCCAGGACACTATCCATCAAATGGGGCAGGATCGAGACAGACGGGTCCTCTGGTAACGACCTGAAATTATTCCCTGGCGGAGCACGAGAATGGGACTGGGGCGAAACTGGCACACGGCATACTCCAGGCATCCAGATTGCAGCTGTGCAAGAGCTTCTAGACAAGGGCGCTACAGTAATAGTGCTCTCGCTCGGGATGGAAAAGAGACTGCAGGTTGACAGTGCCACGTTGAAACATCTGGAAGAAAGCGGGATAGAGGTTCACTGTGCAGAGACAAAAGAGGCGGTTGGAATCTACAACGCTTTCGTCGAGTCGGGGACTTTGGTTGGCGGGCTGATCCACTCGACATGCTGAAGCGGCTTGCCTACCAGTTTCCGGGTAGATTATTCAGCCACTATGGTGGCGTGAGAGTAGTTCATGTGAGGAATATCTGGATATAGATGGTCGCGCGTCACGCCGTACTGAACTCCTCGTGAGCAACGTTGAGTATTGCCAGAAATGACTAAGTCTGGCCTGCTGCACGTTCCAGATACCTCTTTATTCATGCACAGAGCAACACTAAGGCGAAAAGCGGGAAAGGACGCGAGAAAGAGGGGATCGGTACAGTCATGAATCTCTTATTGGATCAATAATATACAATACTTAACTTTCCAAGAACGTACCGCTAATCACTGTCTCCCTCTTCATCATCTTCATCATATTCTTCTTCCTCAGATGCGCTGGTAAACTCCGATATATCGATGATTTTTCCGTCTGCTAGCTCGATGAGTAAGTCGGCATCTTCGATAGTCTCATGGCGATGTGCTACCATTAAGATGGTACTTCCTTCAAACACCTCCCTCATGAGCGCTTGGACATTCCGGTCGGTATCCTGGTCCATACTACTAGTAGCTTCATCTACCAGTATTACCTTGCTTCCAGTTTCTTTGTGGTGTAAAAAGGCCCTCGTAATGAAAAGCAGCTGCTTTTCACCTTGCGATAGATTAAGTTTGGCTAATGTCGCATTCAGTCCGCCTGATGAGGAGATGCGCTCCCAAAGGCCCACTTTCTTGAGCGCTTCCACGGCTGCATCATCTGATATAGCATCGGAATGGCCGCCAGTGTGGGGGAAAAGGTTATCTCTAACAGCCCCATCCAATTCAACATAGTCTTGTGTAATAGTCGTAATACGCGATCGTAATTCTTGTAACGGAATTTCGGAGATTTCGACACCATCAATCTGTATAGACCCGCTGTAGTCCAGAAAGTTGAGTAAAGCTAGTAACAGCGAGCTCTTCCCACTATGTATTATGGTTAGCATACCGTCCTCGGACTTTGCATGTGCATATTGTGACTTACCTTCCGGTTCGTCCTATGATCCCAACTTTCATGCCACCTTGGATTTCGACTGATACATCGTCAAGAGCAACGTGTCGGGCGGTCTCGGTTCTGCTCCAGGTCAGCATGCCTGCCACGATAAACTTATAAAAAAAATGCACGTACTGATATGAAGCTGTGAGGTTGCTAATTGTGATGTCCCCATACTCTGGCCAGAAGTCACGAACGGGCGTCGAATCCAAATCAGGCCCGCTTTCCAGCGGCGTCGTTTTGAGAAAATTTCGGAGTCGTGCTATGGCGCCTAGGCATGTTTCAAGAGTGACCCAGTTCTCTATCAGCATGCTCATACCTAAGCTGAAGGTAATCATATTGATAAACCCAAGCCCTATAGCCGCCTGTGTGGTCGAATTCTTGTATTTGACTGCAACAAGTGCGAGAACAGTAGAGATGGCGACCGAGCAACAGTCTAGAGTAAGAGACAGCCACTGCTGAATGCAGTACATGTAGTAGAACGGTTTTTGCGAATAATCCAGGAGAATATAGCTCTGTCTGCGGTAGCTATCCACCCAGCGAAAGCTTCGAATATGATGGAGGCCCGAAGTAATTTCACTGAACTGCGTGTAAAGTGGTGATTTCGCCTCGAGGTCGAGTTGGCGCATTTGTTGCGATGTGCGGAGATAAAACATTTGGATGATGTATAACCCAATAAGCAAAAATGGGATAATGGTAGCGGCATATTTGGCGGTGGTGGCGACGATGACAACATCGATCATAACAATGAATGTCACTGGCAAAAAAAACCGTCAGCTATCAGGAGACAGAGATCAACAGTGGGGGGTACTAGTAATGACTTACTATACAAGAACTTGAAAAGAGCCACGGGCAAGTTCTGGCTGAGGAGAGTCATATCTTGACTGAATCTAGTATATTGTTAGAATAGTTTAAGCAAATGCACGTAAAGGCTGCCTCACCGGTTTAGAAGCGACCCAGTATCAGTTTGTGTTAGAAACGACATGGTCGCGCTGGCGATCAGTTAGCAACTGCCCTTGTGGCTGTGAAAGAAAAAAAAAGTCTAAATACTTGCCCCATAGTAGCCTCGATAAGCATTTCATGCAAATTCTCACAGGATTCTGGAACAAGGTTGAGGTAGTAGAGCCTGCGGGTAAGTTAATAGTTTGCCCATGAAAACAGGCCAAGCAACGCTGCACTCACGTATGGTTGAATATTGTGAATATACTGCTCCCAACTCCGAGAAGCGCATAACCAATGAAGAATCGCATGTCTTCAGGGTCGACGTCCAGCCAAATACGTACGTATATTTCTATTGTTTCGCTTAGGAGCTGTCATGCTTTTTGGAGGGGCGGGGGCTTATGAAGAGTGGCCGAAATGGCTACTCACCTGGAAACCTCTCTGTGAGAGATACAAGGAACATGACAAAAACCCATAGAATGAAGAACGGCTTCCCAATAGAGTTGAAGTAGAACAGATACAGTGTGGAGTCTCCCTTCAGGAGCTTCATCTCGGCATCGCCCTTTTCATTCTGCGGCTTCCGAGCCTCTTCTTCTTGTGCTGGCGGGGTGACCTCTAGCGGAGTCACCTCGTCCTCCGTTTCAGAGTTCTTCTCGTTGACAATCAAGCCCCGAGACAGTAAACGCTGAAAATCGTCGCGTTTTAAAAGTTCATCAATATTCAAGGACGTTGTGAAGTCGCCCTCGCCATTGAGGAATAGTATCTTATTGGCTTGGCGGAGGCATTCGACTACGATTCAGCATGGAGTTAGCAAGGATGTTCGAGGATGAGTCCAAGCCACTTTTTTTCGCACCTGAATGAGTGGTCATAATAACCGTTGACAGACACCTTCGAATGAGACCAGCTTCGCCGAAGACGCGTGACAGAATGGCAGCTCTTGTACGCTGATCCAGGGCGCTAAATATGTCATCAACGACTATAATGGCTGCCCTTAAATAAAGGGCTCGTGCCAGGGCCTTTTGAGGAAGCCAGAGTCAGAGAGTGCACTACTTTTCATAGGGATGAATACATACCACCCTGTGTTTCTGTCCACCGCTGAGCTTCACACCACCAGTGCCTACGCGGAATTGGTCGCCTCCAGGTAGGCGCCTGAGATCCTCGACGAGTAGGCATCCGCTCACTACCTCCCTGTACCACACCGAATCAAATGAGTCTCCCGAACCGCCAGTGATGATATCGCGAATGGACATGTTGGGAAGCCAGGGAACTTGACCGCAGTATGCAATTACTCCCATTTCAACATAGATCGATCCGTGTGTAGGGGAAATTTCTCCCAAGATGCTTTGCAAGAGCGTCGACTTGCCTGAGCCAACCGGGCCGGCTATCATTGCCACTTCACATCGCGTGATGGAGAAGCTGCACTGATGCAAGAGCAGCCTTTGCCCGTCATACGATAATGTGACATTCGAAAATCTAATGACACAGCTCTCTGGGCTCGAAGTGGTCTGCCATCCAGCTTCAATGGCCTTGGAATCCTTTTCAAGCACCGTCGAATCTTCAGTCAGTTCATCATTCGTACTCAGGCGAGAATCCTGCGCTTCGTCCTGCAGCAAGTAATCTTGTATTCGCTGAAAAGAGGCCATCGTAGCTGCAAAGTTTGGATAGGCTCTAAGCAGTATTACAAGCGGGACCTGAATGAGGAGGATAAAGGCAAGGGCTGTGAAAGTGTCGACCGCATTGAGCTTTCCATTAAACGTGGTCCAAAACAAGGCACCAGAAATGACAACGACAGGCGTTATTGCGTAGCAAAACATGGCTTTTTAAAGTCATAAAGTCAGTTGTGAATTGTAGACGATTTTTGCTTCATTCTGACGCTTATTTGACTCACCAGTCGCCGATGTTATGGCTGTCAGAACACGGAACGGCTTAGACGACTGAACTTCTTCGATTCGCAAACGTTGAATGAAGTCTATCACCATAGGTTCAAGGCCGAGCATCTTAATCCCTTTGGCATTGGCTAAAGCGGCAGCAGTCTTAGCAACCCTCGTTTCGATGAACTTGTTCCAGTTGGCTCGCGCTGGTCCCATCTTCTTGCCTATAATTGTGGCGGCCACAGTTGACACTAGGCACATTTGAAGTCAGTTATTTGGGCGGGAGAAAGCAACAGTTAACAGGACGCCTCAAGTACTAACAGCATATTGGGAAAATGCCGAGGAATGCCGCCTTGTCCACTACAGTGGACAGGAGGTACAAGCCCAGCCCCAGCTCGATGACTGCGGCACTGGCGTCATAAAACAACGGAATGCCAGTCGCTATACCCTCGACATCGGTACTCATGAGCGTCATGGCCTCGGACCTCCCGGCCTGGTCTGCACGCAGTGCGAAAGTTTTGTGAAAGATTGCCGAGATCAAAACCCCACGTAAACGTACGGTGAAGCGACAGGTCATGTGCTTATAACTCGACCGAGAAAGCTTATTCCTGTCAGTGCGGAATGCGGGCGCTAAACGTGTAATCGACTTACAGCGATACCAACAAAGACAGCCACGGTCGCACCAACCAGAGCGTTGCCAATGGATTCGGGAGCGTCATCCTGTCCGACATATTGCATCATCCGTCGCAGCAGGAATGGCTGTGAGAATGTAAAACTAGAAAAGAGAAGTCGAGGGAAAGTAATTATCAAACAGGGTACAATCAGGGCCAGTGCACTGGTCAGCGCCAAGCAGAATCGCTTGGCTTTGTTTGCTGTGTCATCGCACGGTCAGTATCCACGGTGTATACTCACGGCACCGTAATCGCGTTTCCGGCGGAACAGACTTACTTGTGTTCCATTTCTGCAAAAATATGGAGACTAGATATTCTGATGCGAATTCGGCGCCCAGGTTTTCCAAGTCATCGACAGAAAGGGCTTTCCAAAACCCACGAAACAGTGTCGCGTTGAGCCATATAAAAAGGGTACGGTTCCAATACCCACTCCGAGCTTCGCTGCCCGATGCAAGGTGCCGCCCGGGTACAAAGCGAGATGTCTTTGGGATTTCCTCAAGAGCAGTGAGTAACAGTTTGAAGGCGCCAGTTGCGACCGAAAGAGCGCCAAAGACGTAGTACCCCGGGCGAAGAAAATAGGAGCGGGATCTCACGACATCGAACAGGATGCTAACAGCAAGATAGATAGCAAGCAGCGCTGGGGATCGAAGGTTACGACAATGGCCATAGCTGAGAGCAACAGCCATAAAGATTGCTGCTGCGGACGAGAGCGCCGCAGCGGGAAGGGAGGTGTCAGTGCGAAGAGCAGGGGCGGTAGCCCACAAGGCAACATTTGCAATCTCGACACAGAAAAGAAGTGCGACAACCGACTAACGAGGCCAAATTAGCTACGCACATGAAAACGGTGCTTATCAGTCGCTATGCCAGCATGACGTACCTGCTTTGTCCACAGCAGAGGGCCAGGTTTGACGTTTACTGACCGTCGCCTATATGCCACCACCAGCAGCGCGGCAAGTACCATGAACACCGTGGTAGGAAGAATTTGTAGAATAACTTCTAGAAACTTGAGAGTGAAATCCAGGCGAGCACCGCCGGGCCCCCGGTACTGGGGGCCAAACGTAGCGTCGTTGCCTACGAGCGAGTGCATGGCGGGGAGAGGGTTATTTCGTCTGGAACGGCTACCCACCCAGATGTCGAGAGGCGAAGGAAGCGTTGCAGAGCGAACGCAGCCTTGCACGCGAGAGGCTTAGAACAATTGCAGAGGCGGAGGAAAAGAAAAAGAGAAGAGATGCTGAGTATGTAGGGAAGTTACGACGGCGGGAGGGTCTTGTCCAGGGAGAGTGCCACACCGGGCACATTTGTATCATCCGCCTGCGTTCCTTCCTGTTGGCGCCAACGAAGCGCAAAACGCAAGAGCGGGGAAACCAGCCAAGGAAGGTGCATGGGGGTGGGTGGATGGGGGCGGCGGGAATCGCAGGTAAATGCGCCAACAAGCCTCGCATCGCTCTACTCCAAGTACGAACTACAAGCCGGGACCTACCACGCCAGCACTAGCAAGAGCCCGTAAAGGTACCGTAACTTACTAGACAGTACTTAAATCGCATGTACGAGTAGTACTGTGGTAGGCAGTTCGTAGGGAGTACTGCGTACGGAGTACAGAGGACTGGTACTCGAAGTCGTACTGTCCTACATATACATACCCTGGTAGCAGACTCCGCACAGAGTACTCGTCGCGATGTAGGTGCAACTGATACTCCGCACTCCGTAGGGTAGGTAGGTACCGAACTGTACTTCGCTGACCAACCACAGAAGGATTAGTCGCAATATGTACGCACGCACTACGAGTATGTGCTGTAGAGTGCTACTGCGTGGTATAAAACTATAATAATAGAAACTAGCTAGTGAGTGGGGCCTGGTAAGGTAGGTATTCATGCACCTGCCTAATCCGGACTGGAAATGCAACCACGGTTTATCGTAGCTGCAGGTCACACCAGGTTCCAAGAACGCGAGCACACTTGGTCGTATTGGCAAAGGTACAGGACAGGCAGGCGCTTATTACTTTATGCACAGAGTACTTCGCAGGTCCCCACGGCGCTATTGGTAGGCACATCCATTTCTGGTTGGTACAAACTTGATACAGCCGAGAACATCCTGTACCTACGACGTATTACGTATGTATTCTCATGATCGCATCCGTTCTAGGTAGTTAGTATCCCAAGTATTCCCGTATGACGGGTACTATTTAAGGGTGATCAGGCTTGTTGGCCCCCCTCGGGTACGGCGGAGGAGCTAGATGTCGTTACGACTACAAACATAAGTAGGTAAGGCGCTGTACGTCCGTGTCTTATGGAGGGGGAACACGGGGTTTAGCACTCCGCGCACTCATACCATGTACCCACGCAGCCTCCATGCCGACGCTCGTACAGTACATACTAACCTACCCTAGGCAGGGTGGCCAGCCGCTGCGAAAGAGAGGCCACCGCGCAAGGACAGGGAGGGTTGCATCGCCATTTTAGTGGCCTGGATGGCCTGTGCTGGGAGAGGGGCGATGTGCTTTGCTGGTGGAGGTGCATACGGAGTGCCATGTACTCGCATCAGCGCACGCTAAGCTTCCCTCATACCCCAATACCATGGTAATGTCGTGAACAACGTACCATGGTACATATGTAGCAGCCCGTACAAAAGGTAGAAATGATTCTCAGTACCATGCTTTGTGTATTTAGGACATGGCTATCGCAACGTACATGGTACCCGTACGAATAGTGTACATACTCCCAGTACCACTTTCTGCGGAGTAGTGGTTGGTGGTTGGCCCTGCTCATAGGCACTAACAGGTAGGTACGAGCGGGCCGACGGATAGCGGACCCGTTCACCTTACTGCTCTAACTGCCATACGAGTAGTACAACAATTACTCGCAAGGTGCTCCGTAAGGTAATGGGGACTATGTGGGCATGGGTGTCCCTCCGTACGATAGTTTTGGTTGGCGAAACCACCCCACCGAGTCAGCAGCGAGTAGCATTCGTATGGAGAGCGCGCTAGCCATTGCGGGCTCGTTCCCCTAATACTATGTACATAGTACATAATGATTACCCGTCCGTGGTACTGTACTGTATTCCGTACAAACAGTAGTATTACCTGCTGTACTATGTGCGAGAATGCACCAGTACAACCGACCTGCTCTAGCGGGTAGAGTCCCTTCGCCGCGCTCGTATGTACCTCGTAGTAAGCCTTATGCAGTACTCGCACGAGTACATCTCTCTTCCCCTCTTCAAACACCGCGGCGGCATGGCCGAATGGAGGAACGGTGCGGTGCCGCCCGTTTGATTGGGATATGTACTATGTACAATCTCCGGCCGCCGGCCACATCCCCACCCCCACCACGGCGGCATGACCGACCCAGGCAAAACTCGCCCCAGCTTCTGGTGGCGCCAAGGACAGCACGCCCGCTAAGTTGGGACTTTTGTTGCCCTAATGGGAATGTGGCGGCTAGCCTCCGCGTCCTGGGGTACCATAGTATTAGTCGTAGTACATTGTACAACATAGTACGGACGTATGACACTATGTACTGTACGAGTAGGAGTACTACCTATGTGCTCCGTATAAATGGGAGAGACCCTTGTGGGAGGGATTACAAGTGCTCCTCCGTAACGGTAATAGGCTGGTGGGCTGTTTTTGATCATTCGCCAAGACGTCCGCTCCGACACAGTACTCGTTCAACATCCGAACGTACCATAGTATGCTGGCGCACCCTCGTCCAAAGCTCCAGGCGTATGGACGTGCCTTGCTCAGTATTATCACCACGCTGTCCTGAGGCCAGGCCAGGGGGCATGTTACTACAGTGCCACGTTGTTTGCTTTAGAAAATGGCTATCGCAACATACTATGGAAATACATGGTAGGTAGCCTATCAATATAGATGTCTGTTTGATTACCTAAAGTACCTACGAGTACACCCAGAACGGGTACCCATACTAACCTACTCGTGCGGTACGGAGCTTGTACGAGCGCTTTCCCAAAACAGGGAGGTGCTGGGCTATAGTAGCTGGATAATACTTTAGGAAAATAGTACTACCATAGCAATAGGCTGTGAGTGCTCCATGAGGGCAGGCCTCTACGAGTATAGTGCGGAGCTCGCACATGCCATGGCAAATGCGACTTACTCGTACATGGTATTACTATGGTAGTAACTTTCCCACCAAATAAGTCCCGTACATATGCCGCCCTTCGGCCCCGCCCGCCAGGGCTAGGACAGAATGGGATTTGCAGCGGACAAGGTGAAGACTAGGATGAAATGGAATGAAATAGAGAGAGGAGGGACAAGAAAGGGAGATGTCTATTGTCTATATGTGAAATGTAACAGCGCCATCCGTTGGGGAACTCCAGTAAAATGCTACCGTGAAAAGCGTAAATGCTGGCCATCTATTCTTGAGGGCTGCCGAGGACCTCTGCCGCCGAGGCCGCCATCACTTCCTTGTCATAAGAGGCAGCGTTCTCGATCGGCCACGCCGCGGTGCCTGGAGAGGCTGCAATCCGTTTAGGCGTCGTTAGTCATCTGGCGAGCCAGCAAACTGCTATTTTTTGTTCAAGTTGCGCACGTACCAGGAAGGCCAAAGGCAGACCTGCTCAGGAAGGCAACCAAGGCTACTAGTATGGTGTCGGAGCGGACCATTCTAGCAATGGGCGTGATCGCGGTTGCGGACGTTGAGAGAGGGAGGGAGTGTGTGGCCGCGAGCGAGGCAGCGAGGCAGCGTTGCAGCGTGCGAGTGCAGGTCGGAGTTTGGTTTCGCCGCGGGTGTAAATGCGTGCACCTTGGAATTATAATACCTAAGGTACCTTAAGTAGGTTGCCAGGTTGTCCCGCTTTTATACCTAAGGTACTCGTCTGGTATGCTACCGTGGCGTACCTACCTGCGCACACTGCCCTTGCCTATACCTACCTAAGTATACCTTACCTAGTAGTAGGTACCTACTAGGTAAGGTACGTGGCACACCCTCAGGCAACCGTGTGCCATGCTGGAGAACTTGCCTTCAGGAATGAATGAATGCCTGTCCCACCAGCCAGGCGAGAAGGCTCCAAATGGCCTCGTTTCGTGTTGTATTCCTTCATACTCCGCATTAAAGCCACTACAATGCCTACCGTACTAGGCACGGCACCAGCAACGAGTCTACGAGTAATATAGGTATCACATCAGGCTGCACCATGACACGGCTTCCGTCAATAAACAACCCTTTTTTATGATGGAGTAGGCACAGAACAGATAGATCATCCCAGGGTCGTTATATCGTATATCGGGGTACTATCAAATAATAGATCCGAGAAACTCTTGTCTAGTGTCTTATTATATTAGCGTCCGGTCATGAACCAGTTGCTTCGCTGAACCATGTGTGGCACATGGTAAGAGTGCAGTATGCCTCAGAGTATGGTGGTGACTATGGTCCTTTCTCATTTCATGGGTTTCCGCCCGTCCTGTTCCTTTATTATTCCCATCTTATTAGCCTGCTCTTCTCTCTACTCTATTGCTTCTTGCAGATCGCTCGTTCCCGTTCGACAGGCCGGATCAAGACGACCATCAGTAGAGGGCAGCATGATCAACGAGTATGCCAAGAACCCACGGGGTAGAGCACACATTGGCGGGTGCTAAGACAGCGGCAATGGAAGCAAAGTTCGTGCTCAAACCGAAGCAGTTTCAAAGTGCCGAATGTGCCTTCCACAATAATGACGGAGATTTCGGTCGTTCATTTTTTTGGCGGCCACGGCAATTGGTGAACAGCGATGCGTCAGCGTTGTCAATCAAAAATGGTCGCGCGGAGGAGGCAGATCAACCCCGACTTTACCAATGTGTTCTACAATCTTGTCAAAGTTTCGGCACTTGCGATGCATATCAAAGTCCAGAAAGCCGCCGGATTTACGACTTTCGTCAACCTTTATCAGCATTGGCGTAATGTCCGCGTAGCACATCAGCGCCAGTCGCAGCGTCTCTATGCAGTGATCAATGTGCATGCGCGTCGCGACGGGGTTCTTCGTTAACTGTGGTGGATAAAGATTGCCCCAGCTTTTGCTAAACATATTTGACGGCCAAGTGGCTTGGCGTACGGTATTCTGAAAATGATGGTTGTTTCTGTCAGCAGGTCACTTGCCCACAAGTATTACACTGACAGCAATGGTATCTGGCGGCAAGAGCTTACTAGACAATGCAGCTGATGGAAGCCCTCGACTATTGCCGCATATAATGGCTCTTTTGAGTTGCCCCCTGGAAGCTGCAAAAACGGGCCCTCCTGTGTTTTGTTCAACGCCTCTAGACCAGCGGCGCTGACGCCGAAGCCAGCATCTGTCCGCTCACGAAAGTTAGATCTAAAGCAATGGCAGCGGAGATGGCTTGCTTACGGTTCCAAAGGTCATCCCACGCCTGCTCCCGCTGTAATGTGGGTGGCCCGCGATATATAGTGGAATGGTTAAAGTAATTGACGACATTGTCCTCCCAATATTCCACTGCATTCCATAATGGCGCTTTCCGAAGCAAAGAAAAGGGAAAATCAGCATCCAGAAATGAGCAGTGGTGCGCACCAAGGTTCTCAGCAGGACCTTCGAAGCAGAGGCAACCAAGCTGGGGAAGGAGATTAACTAACAGTATGCTGATACCTTCTTTGCGCTTTCGACATCTGTCGCCGGTTTCCGCAGCGTCAGTGTTATGCCGATCGCGGAGAGGTTTATAACGAAAAAGACGACGTTGGCGAACAGTCCGATTAGGCCACCCGATCGCTTGGCCCAGCTCAGCTGCAAGCCGCGACACTTGCAAGGCGCGGTTCTATATTCCGGTTGCTCATTATCGTCAGGTGAGCTTAAGCGCGAATATCTGGCAGGTTGCGACGCCATATTTGATATGTGCAAGGCATTAACGTCACATACCAAGGACCTAATTAGCCTGTGGGAGCTCCAAGTTCGCTGGCACTGGTCAAGTCAATAGGACCCGGTCGATTGGGAGTGACGCTCACGGCCCCGCGATAACATATTTGCGAGTCAGCACCCCACTCCGCACTGCTGCCGCCAATTCATCAGAACGTGATGCTGTGCCCGCAGTAATGATCCCAATTTCCCGAATTCACGTTTATGCATCTGCTTTTCATACGACGTGCCTATTCCATCGGCTATTTTGCACATAAAGACCTTCGTGAGGTACCACTCGCACGCAACCGATTAGAATCACTTAGCAAACTCTGCTAGCTAAACCTTTGTCTTTCTTGTTGCTAAACAGTGTGTATTATAAAAGTTGTCTCCTGTCTGTATAAATAACACTTTCTGGATCTGATGGTTATATACTTTGCTCTTTGGTGGCACTCCTAACTGTCCTATAACTGCTGCGGATGTAAATTAACGTCCGCATTGCGCTTTGTCTTAGCTGGCTCAGCCACTGCTGTCATTACCATGGCTATTATACTTGTTTCTATTGTCATTATCACTGGCTACTTCCTTGCTAGAACATTAAGACCATAGCCAACACGGCCATTGCGAGGGCACCCAATGGAACGAATATTTCTTCCCCGATATGAAACCCGTCAGGACCGTCCTTCTAAAAAGGCGTCTAGAGTTAATCGGTCTGAATTTCCTCGCTCTGCAACCATAACCAATTAAGTTTAGCTATCAGAATATGCAGCTGTTGAACAAAATCAGGTGCACGTTGTCTAGAAAATTAAGGGTTGGCTTCTCCACAAGGTGTACTAGAGGGCCCGACGAATTAGCCAAGGAGCAGAGGGTTATGATGGAAATGTCTCCCAGCGAGAGTGGCGCATAGGATTGCAGATAATATATTGTTCGAAGAATGACCACAGCCTAGCTCGCCGGATAGGTTTCACTGGTTCTTGGATCTCTCATTTCGCGCTCTGGCCATGAAGAACGGCGATGCCATTTGTGCCGCTAAAGCATAATACATGGTCTTATAGTTACATTCACTCGTATCCTTACTCACTAGTCCTAACACCAGCTCTTGTTCCACCATGTGCATCACCCTTTATCTCTCTCTAGTCATGCGACATGCCCATTCCCTCGGCAATTTTGCGCGCCAGCGCCTTCTTAAGGTACCACTCGCGCGCAAACGATCGCGTCATCTTGGCAAACACTGCCGGCTGAATCTTTTCCCTCTCTACTGCTCGACCCAGCATGAATATAGCGTCGCCCAGTGCCCTCTCTTCTGCCACCAGGTTGTAGAGCTGGTTTGAGACCACCGTTGGCGCCACGAGTAGCTCATCAATGTCTGGCTTCGAGTGTCTGGACGAGTCCTCAATAACCCCGTCTGCCTTGCGCAGTGCCTCGTGTAGAATGCTCGCGTTAGATGACAAAACGTTGGACAATTGTGTAAGCTGTCCCAGTTCGGACTGTAATCCAGACATGGCAGTCAACATGGCTGATCGTTGCGCTTGCAAACCGGGGAGACTAGACTCGTTCTGCTGGCGGCTGTGCTGCCGCATAGATGCCAGGGTCTGCGCCAGCTGCCTTAGCAGAGCATCCTTTTCAGGGTTTGGAGGAATCGGCGGCGCCTTGACGGTAGACGGAGGAGGGATATCGATCGTGAGTGGGTCGTCAAGGAGTTGTGGTTGCGGTTGGCGTGCTGGTGGAGCCTGTTGCGGCGCAAGTTGAGTGTGCGGGACCTGCTGCGGGTGTTGTGGCTGCTGTTGCTGACTCTGATATTGGTGTTGAGTCTGGGGCTGGGCTTGAAACGGCGGCATAGTGCTATTCTGCTGAGTCCACCCCGGCGGAGGTCCTGGTTGTTGCCACTGCTGTTGGCTATATGGTGGGAGAGCCTGTCCAGGCATGGGTTGTCCCTGGTGCGGAGACGACACGCCCTGGTGATAGGCAGACTGTCGCGGGTCGTGCATACGTCGCTCAGGCGGAGACACGACCCGGCGCTGGTCGCCCTGTTGCGCTTGTGGCGGCAATGGCGGCGCAGATTCATATCTTGAAGGTACCCTAGACTGCGTGGAATTCGAAGGCGAGGTGGGCGGAAGTGGCGGTCGCGGTGGCCCGGATGAGCTTCGCGAATCTGTCGGAGATTTCGGGGGTGGAGGAGGAGGTTGAGGCTCGCTTGGCTGTGACTGTCGCTGCAGTTGTACCGGCGACGATGCTACTTCAGGAGGCAGCGGAGGCACTGGAGGCGGCGTTTCGACGGGCGTTTGGGCGGGAGCCTGTCTCTGCTGTCGGGCAACCACTGGTGGTTCCTTGGCAAAGACATCGGCAAGGATCGCGAGAAAGTCCTGTAGCGTCGATTTCTATGGCGGCTTGTTAGCATGACAGGGTAGGGCATTAGAGAGTCGCTTCTTCCTGTACATACATCCCAGAATTGCGTCCAGCCGACAAGATATGGGTGGTACACCTGGCCCTGAGGGTCGACATGTTGGCCAGGACGGATCACCATCGTCTCAGTAGGCGTGACGTATATCAGCGGGGGCTCGCGCGGGTAGCTATGCGGTATCCATATTGACAGCGGGAATCTATAAGTGCTTCCTCGGAAGTTGACGGGTATCGTGCCCGACAGATGGACAAGCAGTGCACTCGATCCATTGGGATATGCTGCGAGCTACGTCAGCTTTCGGCCGGGTATTTGAGGCTGGCGGCGTCGCTATCCAAACTCACTGTATACGTCGGTTCGCGGAGATAGGGACGGGTATCGGTTGAGCACGCGGGCTACACCGTCGTAGCATCGGTTGACATCGTGATATTCCTATTATCCGAGGGTTCAGGTTAGCGAGCGCCGAGGGTGACGTGGACAGCTTCGCCTTACGCTTGTCAGGACGCTGTACAGCCAGTTCAAGACGTGCTGCTGGACAGGCATCGTGAGGTTGCACGCGCTGTATTGGCGTCGGTGGGTTATTGGGAACGACCCATATGTAACTTTATGTGCGCTTCCCTCTCGTCCAAAGGTTTGACGGCGCTTGGGGAGCTTGGTTGTTGCCGACAGGCGTTGTTGCGAGGTGTGAGGCGAGGCCTGGCGGGATGGGGTTTGGCGGGGGAAATGGATGGAGTGCGTACGTACATGGCTGGCTGGGCGTTGGCGTTGGCACTGGCGTCGCGTCGCGCGGCCCACCTTCTTCCAGCTTTCATCATCCCCAGGACCACTCAGCATTCAAATTCTCTGACTGATATACTACGTATGGGCGCGTCATTAATTCCAGTCTTCAGGTGAATATGGGTGTCTTTGAATACTAAAACGTCCTCGAGCCAGAAATATCCATAACCTCTTGATCCTGGAGCTACCTTCTTGATTGCCACGAACTCTTGCTGCCAAGAACTCGGCAACGATGATTTCCAGTCCGCGTCTGAATTACCGCAATGTGCCATTGCTTTCCTACTGGGAATATACCGAACCGAGAATAACAGCAATAAACATACTCATTCCTCTGCACCCGTACTCGATAATGCCTCCCATGTGGCAAAGCTGACAAACCCCGACGACCTGGCCAATCCCACAGACCCCAGGTTGTCTAAATGGCAGCGATATTGCGGCTCATATCCTTGATCATAGGCATTCTTGGAAATGGCCCGGATCACCCTTCGTCCATGGCCCTTGCCTCTTGCAGACTCGAGCGTAAGCACGCCAATATCGGCAATCTTTGACTTTTGCCAAGGGTACATGCTCGCAACACAAACTAGCTTTCCTGCCTCAAACGCTCCAAAAACGACCCAGTGATCGAGCTCAACGTATGCATCATCCAAGTCTTGAGCCGACGCCGAGGATGTGAATTCGGAAAACGCCGCAGCGTCATTCGATGTCAGCCGTCGGACACTGTCTGGGACCTGCTCGTCCCGCAAGACCTCTGCCGCGGCAGTGGGAATGTAAAGCAGATCGTCGGCTTCATGCATCTTTATACTTGAGCTTTTTAGTCTCTGCTGAAACTCCTCTGCCGACTTTGCCTGGTTTTGAGCAAGGCCGAGGGAATCTGCAAGCTGTGGCGTCAAGACTACCTTGGTCGGCCCCTCAGATATGTCCAGCACCTGCAAGCGCCGGGCTTCTTCGAGCAACGGGTTGGTGCTGATTGTCAATTTTTCATCCTGGTATAGAGCGCTTTCCAATGGAAACTGCTCTTGCCAAAAGTCAATCACCACCTGCGGGAATTGCGACATGGCTATGCGAGTACACGATGATGCCACTGCTGATTGCGAAGGGAATATCTTGCCAACAGGTGCTACTTGACTTGGTCAGAGGTAATGTTAATAACTTGGAGGCCCTGAGAATTACCGACAGCCTTTTTGGGTCGATATTGGCAGGTATACTCGTTTTATACTGTACCTTTGTGATGCGTTCATATGTCTCCATACCACGCATACACTCCCACTTGGGTTCGGCTTCATGGACCCGCGTGCAATGTGAGTCAACTCGCCGCCTCCCCTTCAGCCGCGCTCCACGGCGCACTGCCAGCCAGCTCAACTAGGAAGGACATCAAGCCCTCAAGCGCCATTATTTGACCATAATCTCATTGTGGCGGTCATGCAGACGCGCACGTCGCTAAAACATGATTCAAAATGATTCATTTACGGGACAGCCTTGGCACCCATCAGTGAGCGAACATAGGCTATGTCGATATTATTGCCTCTTACATAACGGCGCATTTTCAAAAGAGCTAGTACATCTGCTTGGTAGAGTCTCTGTAGCCAATAATTCAAACAATTTCAGCAGACTGAAGAGGCGTTTACTAAGTGCGCGAATGATTCTTTCCTCCTTCCAAGTTACCTTATCCAGCTTCGCTATGACCATCACGAAGAGCTCCATTCACTCATGGTTTATTCATGTTACTTCATGCCAGTAGCCTTTGTTGTAGAATATGTACCGCTTCATTTCTTCATGTCAAGCTGCTAACCTATCAATCAAATTCGAACGGCCTAGCTGTCCTTCAATGCAAAACACCTTTCGGAGCTGTCCTTGTTATTCCCCCACCAGTGGGGCATCTCTATTATCTTGCCAGCTCCAAAGCAGAGGAAGATGAGCAGCATGTTAAAGTTGAACCCGGCATCAAACGCCGCAGCGAGAATGTAGTTCCATCTCGCCCACAGATCATATCGGTAGCGGAACGCCCAAAACATGACAACACAGCCGCCAATGAAGCTCGACAGGTATCCCGTGCTAATGTTTCCGTAAAACGCAGATAAGCTTGAGAAGAAGATGGTCGTGTTGAACAGATGGAGCTTGGCTTTCGGGAACCGGCGATGGAGCAGGTATAGGATAAGCGGCGCAACCGCACCGATGAGGAATCCGTACGGGACTGGTCGGTAGATTTCCTGCTTAAAGAGCTTGGCTGGCCCAATCATCACATACTGCACACCGGTAGTCAGAGACCCCGCAAGCTGTTGGCCGGTCCACTGGTTTGTTGGATCTTTTTTCGCGCCAGAGATGTATTCTGTCTTGGTGTCGAGCACCCAGCGAATGACGCCGTAATTGATCGGGATACCAATCATAGAGCCAAAGACTTGCGAAAAGAAGACTGCCTTGGGAGGAACGTGCATGTAATGTCCAATCTTCATGTCCTGGAGGTTATACTGCGCACGATACCATGCATCGCCAGCTATCGACCCATATACCGACGCGCCGACGGGTGATTTATGGCCGGTGATGGCATTGACCATTAATCCATACCAGAGTTCATTCGTTGTGCCAATGGCAAGTTGAAAGTTGGACAGCGCGTAGAGCCAGCCCAGCGGCACGACGACCACGGCGCCAGTGGCAATGGCGACAAAATATGTCCACGTCGGGATATAGAGTAGCCCCATGGCGACAATGACAATCATGATAACAAAGGACACCAGAAATAGAGCAAGAAACCATGAAAATGGAATCTCGTCATAGGGCCGCTGCAGGATGTTGATCTGGTCGTCGTACTGTTCTGTGACCTTGCCCGAAGTCTTGTTTTTGCGTCGCTGGAGAAACTTCTGGAAGCTGTTTTTGATCTGGGGATAGCCAAACAATAGCATCCAGACGAGGGCTGATGAATATGACGCGTAGTCGAAGAACATATTCCAGAGATACTGTGCCCCGACATACAGTTGGCCGTATTGTTCATATGCTGTGGTGTTGAAACCGCCGTCAGACCCTAGAAGCTCCGCCAACGGATATTCTGTGCCGTTTTCTTTTGGGATATGTTAGGTACGGTATAACACCTTTACAATGACGGCTCGGAGATGTGACTTACCAAGAAGAACACGGTTCGACATTAGGCCGTTTTCATAATTCGCAATATGGCCGAATTTGGCGATTGGAATCAGAACCCAACAGCTGAACACAAACGCCCCGAAAATGACAGCCTGCGTCCAGAATGGCGTCAGGAACAAGCTTCCATTGACGGCGATACTTGACCAGTCCAATGATAAGTTTAGAAAACCCATGCCGCCAAACCCAGAGCCGACAAAGTTGGCCGTTGCATTATGCGGCGCAACCCAGCAGAGAAAGGCCAGTGACCCCAAGAACGGGAACACAAACTCGGGCAGGAACTGCCATAGGATCACTCCCACCAGTACGGCAAAGAAGACCTTGATCTGTTTGCGGGACAGTCGAGTTGGGTTTTCTCTCTGCTTCTTTTGCGTGTCGAATAGAGCAGCCTGGCACAACCTATATACCAAGGAGTTAGGCTAGTCTTCTATAGCACTTTTGGCGAAACTTACGCTTGAAACCACGGATACTGCGGGTCGTAGATTAAAAACTGCCGTGCCAGGGCAGCGTATGAATAGCCGGTCCAGGTAATGGCCAGCATGAAGAAGATTCCGACCGCCGGGTGGACGGGCTCGTCAAAGTATAGTTCTGCCATTGAGATGGGGGTATAGCCCAAGTTGTATGTCGCGCCGGACGCGGCCGAAATGGTTATGAGAACATGCTCCTTTGTGCTAAAGGGACCTGGATTGAGGTTGAAGCTCCATTCGGTAAAGGGAATCTTAATTTCCCAGGCAGGCAACACGTTTGCCAGCCATGTTCCAGCATAGTTGGAGGCAATCTGGACAAAAAAGACAGAGTAGGGAGCATATGTCGTTCTGAAATGGGCCATTTGCGACAGAAACGCACCGGGGGCGACAAAGAGCATGGTCAGGAGAAAGTATCTGAATGTAATGGTGGGCTCGCTGGGGTCATCGGTGAAGTTGATGACCCGACGAACATAGGACGGGATGTCCTTGAGCCGCGGGTCGTCTTCGCTGACGGCTTCCTCGCTGCCATGCTCGTTGGTGAGGGTGTAGATGTTTGGCTTGTCAGTGTCGGAGGATTTGGACTCCAGCTCAACATCAAAGTTTTCTTTTTCGTCTAGCTGCACGATGGGAAATTCGGCCTCTGCGGCGAGAACCTTGGGTTTATTTTCGGCAGCCGGGCTGGTGCCGCGGACTGAAGTGATTGCGCCGTCGGACTTCTCGGCCGACATTGTGACGGGCAGCTGGAAGCGGCAAATGGAGCAAAGCCGTTGGTACGCAGGCCGCTGGAGTATTGTGAGGTTGCTGTTTTTTTCTATTTACGACTCCTGGGGCTGCGTTGGGGGATCATCCGCTGCTATTTAAGCCTGGTTGCAACGCTAAAAGCCTAAGCCGTGCACTGGCACTTACACCAATATGCGAGGAGGTCTCTCTGGCTACTCGTGCCTTATGGTGTGAAAACCGGCAATCGCGTGCCGGAAATGTGGAGGCGTTGTAGCACACCATAGGGCCGTCCCACTCGCCCTTGTCTCTCTATTCTGCTTGTCCTGGGAATTGTGTAAGGCAGGCTAATTTCAACAACGCATCACGAAGCTGGGCTGGAACGCCACCGCAGCCTGCCGGGCCGCGGTCGCATGCCTGTTTTGGCGGGTAGAGTTTATCCATTGCCGTGATCTAGTGATGGGGAATAACTACGGAGTAAAAATGTTGGAAATAAAGGCTGATGAAATTCTCCGAATGTCAAATGACACCATCGAGGCTAAAGGCTCGACTGGGGACGACGGCCCGCATATTTCCTCGGACGCACTTGCAAGTCGCATGGGCGTGATAGAAAGGCCTGCAGGGAACCTGGTTTGCTTTTGACCCGCTGTGGTAAAATATTGCAGGGGGTTTTGGGCGGCATTCTGTATATTGAACGTACTTATCTCATGGTCATTTATCAGCAGCGGCAGGGACTTTTGCAGCAGGCGTCGTTCAGTGTCGTATTGGCAAGGCTGTTTGCACGGGGTTGGTGTCTCGGTTATGTTAGTGGATAGGAGGATTTTCGAAATCGAGGGCCACCATTCGTTGTCGCCTACACTAGGGCGGTCGGTGTGCTGCTCCGTTGAGAATTAGCTGTCTCTGGACAAGCAGCCTGATGTGCTTAAAGGAAGCCGACGGCCGCGAATTGTCATGGCCGACCCGACGGTAGAGAGCAGTGTGGGATACGAGCACACCGAGAGCCGTCAACGAGGCTCCTAGGATGCAGGCTTGTCATATGTATGGGGGGTACTCTGTGCACTGGTATGCGTTGTTGTAGTACGTCAACTTGTTGACACCGCCAGGATAGTGAGACGGCGAGTGGCTCTAACGAATCAACCTGTTCACCCGCACAGCCTTGTCGCGGCCGACCAATAACCATGTAGAATCAAATGCTATACTACCCTCCAACACAGCCCAGAGCAACTACATTTAAAATCACACAACTTAGAATGCGACGCAACCACCCATATCCCATCGCAGCAAAGACTACCTACCCGTTGACAAACCACACAATTTTGCTATAGGGTAGGCTATCCCACAACTACCAGTGGGTCGCTCCGCTCGCAGATCCCAGCAATCGCACGACCACTGCAAGCCACAAAGGTTCGCCTGGTGCACACCAACACACGCACACACACATGCTGAGTTTGCGGCGCATGAAGAGCCGGTTGATCCCGAACGCGGCGTACATATTTGTCGGCTGAACCGGGGACCTGCCCGCCAAACCACTCTCCTCAATCGCGAGATATAACTATACGCCATAACTCCATCGCACGGGTAGAACAAGTCTATTCACACTGGACTAGTATTTGCCGCGAGTCTAGTTGTCGCCGGCCGTCACTACATACTTCCATCGATTTCGCGCAGAGCCCTCGGCTCGCACGGCAAACACCAACCGCCAACCATGTTGCCGCCAATTCCGAACCTCGCAGACTACGGTCTCTCGCACAAACATGGGTTCTTACCAGACACCCTGCCATTAACCAGGCTTCCGGATCCATACTATAACAAGTGGGAGGCTATTGCCGCAAACCTGCAAGCTCTCATACTCAGCCGCCGCCTCCGTGGAGTCATCGATCGGTTGCCTGTTCTGGCAACCATTGGCCTGGAACACGACTCGGAATGGCGCCGCGCTTATTCCCTCCTGTCCTTCATGGCACACGGATACATCTGGGGAGGCGACTCGCCCTCCGATAGACTTCCGCCGCCCATCTCAGTGCCGCTCCTGGAAATCTCTCACCGGTTGGAAGTGCCGCCTGTCGCCACCTATGCAGCCGTCTGTCTCTGGAATTTCAAGCCGCTATTTGTCGACGAAGATATCGATAATCTCGAAAACCTCGCCACTCTCAACACGTTTACTGGTTCCATTGACGAGTCTTGGTTTTACCTGGTCTCGGTTGCCATCGAAGCCCGAGGCGCACCCATCCTTTCGCTCATGATGACGGCAATGGACGCCGTTCGACACGGTGACTCGGAAACCGTCACCCGCTGCCTGCGTTCATTCGCAGAGAGACTGACGGACCTCACAAAAATCCTGCAGCGCATGCACGAAAGCTGTGACCCCACCGTCTTTTACCACCGAATCCGACCCTTCCTTGCCGGCAGCAAGAATATGGCCGAAGCTGGCCTCCCATACGGCGTCATCTACGAGGACGGCTCAGGCCAGGAAGAGTACCAGCAATTCAGCGGAGGCAGCAACGCACAGAGCAGTCTCATCCAATTCTTTGACATTGCTCTCGGCATCGAGCACTTTCCCACCGGGGAGTCGCGTGCATCACAGGCGGAGAACCAGGCCAAAGCTGCCAAGAGACACAACTTTATTCAAGATATGCGAAGATATATGCCGGGCCGGCACGCCGACTTTCTAAACGATGTCACTGGCGTTGCCAACATCCGCCCCTACGTGGAGAGCCATAGAGGCGACAAGGAACTCTGCCTCGCATACGATGCCTGCCTGGCCATGCTGAGTGCGTTCCGCGACAAGCACATTGCCATTGTCACCAGATACATCATCACCCCCTCTCGCGAGGTCCGCGCCCGCAGCAGATCGAGAAGCCCAGAAGTTACAAGAGACCGCATGAACATTGCCGTTGCATCCCAAAAGAATAACGGAAAGTCACAAAAGGGGACCGGTGGTACCGCTCTCATCCCTTTTCTCAAGCAGGCCCGTGACGAAACTGGTGAACCAGCGGTGGAGGAATGGACACGACGCTTCATGAAGAGGCAGGTCAGGACATCTGGCCAAAACGACTTTTTCCTTGGAAAACCAGACGAAGGAGCCCCGTCAATGTTCGAAGATGTGCAAGTCAAGGGCCTCGCCGAGTCTTGGACCATGGAAGATGAAGTCGGCGGCATCTGTCTCTACTAATGGGAAAGAGTGTCCACTCAGACATATCCTACAACTGAGTCAGCTGCGAGAAGAAGCTGGCCAAATCCTCCCCGTCAGTGTACGATTTCACGGCCCGACTGATACCGCGCAAAGTGTTTGAAATGTCTGCGCCAGCCTTCGCCACGGTAACTACCGGAATGCCCTTGCCATGGGCATAGCCAGCTTCGATGCCCAAACCTACTCCCTTCTCATTAAGGTCGATCACGACCATATCGCAGTTGCCAATGACCTCGAAAGTTTTCCTCATCAACTCGTGCGGCGTCAGTGTGACGGCACCGTATCTCTCGAGATCCCGCTGAACACAGATGGTCTCATGCCCTGCAGCGGCCAAAGCACTTGACAAAGTTTCAATAACAGGTTTATTACTGTTATCGGGATAAAACTTTGTGCCAAGATATACCTTCATTCTGCCTTGTGCTGCACGATTTGGGACGTAATGATTTATGGATATAATAAGCACGTTGTGTGAAATAGACAAGACAATTTCAATTTATTTAGACAAAGACATAGAAGAAACGAATACTTTTTTGCTCCTCTCCTACAGAAATAGAAGTTTGCGCTCAGAGCTATTGTTTTTACTTGCACGAAGTTCACGCCCAAGACAGCACAACATGAACCGCCCCAATATCCCTTGCTTCCGCGATTAGTCATCTCCACACCACCCAAAGTGGCGCTAGCCCCTTTAGGCATAGCCGCCACCCGCTGCACAGGCGCGTCTGAGGCAAAAGGCTGGACAGATATTCCGTGATCTTTTTGGCCCAACCCATCCCCGTGCACCAGCAGCATCCACGCCAACCATTGTGCCGTCTGCCGTGCGATCGCGTGAAAGCTTGGTTGGTATCGTCGCGCACTCAGCGTCTTTTGCCTCCCCTGCTCGAATGCGCACGTAGTGCATTCAGGCGCCTCGGTCCTTTGTTCGACCGTCTTCGCCTCCCTAGGCAGCTGCTCTTGAGGCTTCCACCGCGAATCGGCTTCCGCCCGTCTTCACGTTTGCCACCTGCCGGCGCACGACTGCAATCGGCTCAAAGCGTCGCCGCGCGATAGAATTCTTCACAAGCACACGCTCTGCTGCACCGCGCAGCCGCTCTAGCCGTCACGATGGCCGACTACGATGAGGAGTACGACTACGAAAACTACGATGAGGAAGATTCTGGCATCACCCCCGAAGATTGCTGGACCGTCATCTCTTCCTTCTTCGAAACAAAGGGCCTAGTCTCTCAGCAGACTGCGTCATTTGACGAATTCACGCAGTCCACCATCCAGGACCTCGTCAGCGAGTACTCCAAAATCTCCCTTGACCAGCCGAACCCGCCATCCGATGGAGATCGCAAGATTAGCGTTCGTCGATATGAGATCAACTTCGGCAGCGTCATGGTCTCGCGCCCATCCATCAGCGAGACCGACGGAACCGTCACCTCCCTTCTCCCCTACGAATGCCGCGATCGCAACCTGACGTACGCCGCGCCCGTCTATATCAAGATTACGAAAAAGGTCAGGGTTGCCGTGGAAAAGGAGATTCCTCTCAACGAGCTCGACGATGCCCAACATGCTGAATATGCAAACACCGAAGAACTGCCGACCAAGCTGGAATGGGAAGATGAAGACTCTGGAGAAGCCGAAAACTCCAACAAGCCAGAGGTCTGGAAGGACATGGTCTTTGTCGGTAAACTCCCCGTCATGGTCAAGTCCAAGGTGTGCCATTTGAGCCGTGAGCACGATGAGAACCTGTTCCTCGTCAACGAATGCCCCTACGACCAAGGTGGCTACTTCGTCATCAACGGCAGTGAAAAGGTTCTCATTGCCCAGGAACGATCTGCTGCCAATATTGTGCAGGTCTTCAAGAAGGCTCAGCCTAGTCCATATACCTACACAGCTGAGATCAGGAGTGCTCTCGAAAAGGGTTCGCGACTCATCTCCAGTCTTATGCTGAAGCTCTACGGCAAGGGCGAGTCTGCTCGTGGTGGCTTTGGCCAAACAATTCACACCACCCTGCCATTTGTCAAGTCTGATCTTCCCGTCGCCATCGTCTTCCGTGCGCTGGGTGTCGTATCTGATGAAGATATTCTCAACCACATTTGCTACGACCGCAAGGATTCTCAGATGCTTGAAATGCTTCGCCCTTGTATCGAGGAGGCTTTCTGCGTTCAGGACCGTGAAGTTGCCCTCGATTTCATCGGTAAGCGTGGTAACAGAGACCAGGCTGGCCTTGGTCGCGAGAAGCGTATCCGTGTTGCGCGAGACATTCTTCAAAAGGAAACGCTCCCACACATTTCGCAAGAGGCTGGCAGTGAAACCCGCAAGGCCTTCTTCATTGGCTACATGGTTCACAAGCTGCTGCAGTGTGCTTTGGGAAGACGTGAGCCTGATGACAGAGATCACTTTGGTAAGAAGCGTCTGGATCTAGCTGGTCCCCTTCTTGCCAAGCTGTTCCGTGGTATCATGCGCCGCATGCACGGAGAGCTGGCCAATTACCTGCGACGATGCGTTGAGGGCAACCGACACTTCAACCTGGCTGTCGGTATTAAGCCAGGCACTCTGTCAAACGGCCTGAAGTACTCTCTGGCCACCGGAAACTGGGGCGACCAGAAGAAGGCAATGAGCTCCACCGCTGGTGTCTCTCAGGTGCTGAACCGTTACACATTCGCCTCTACCCTCTCGCATCTTCGACGTACCAACACACCTATCGGCCGAGACGGCAAGCTGGCCAAGCCTAGACAACTGCACAACACGCACTGGGGTCTTGTCTGCCCAGCTGAGACTCCTGAAGGACAAGCTTGCGGTCTTGTCAAGAACCTTTCCCTCATGTGCTACGTCAGTGTTGGCTCGCCCGCCGAGCCGCTGATTGACTTCATGATCAACAGAGGCATGGAGGTCATTGAGGAGTACGAGCCTCTGCGATACCCGCATGCCACCAAGATTTTTGTCAACGGAGTCTGGGTTGGTGTGCATCAGGACCCTAAGCATCTTGTGAACCAGGTCTTCGACACACGCCGAAAGTCATATCTTCAGTATGAAGTCTCCCTTATCCGAGATATCCGCGATCAAGAGTTTAAGATTTTCTCGGATGCTGGGCGAGTTATGCGTCCTGTGTTCACAGTCCAGCAAGAGGATGATCCCGAGACTGGACTTGACAAGGGACAGCTCGTATTGACAAAGGATCTCGTCAATAGACTGGCCCAGGAGCAGAGCGATCCTCCGGATGATCCTGAAATGAAGCTCGGCTGGGAGGCCCTGATCAAGAACGGTGCAATTGAGTACCTCGATGCCGAAGAAGAGGAGACGGCCATGATTTGCATGACCCCCGAAGATTTGGAGTTGTACAGACTGCAAAAGGCAGGCGTGGCCATGGACGACGATACAGGTGATGATCTGAATAAACGACTGAGAACGAAGACGAACCCGACTACGCATATGTACACGCACTGCGAGATTCACCCGAGCATGATTCTCGGTATTTGCGCTAGTATTATTCCTTTCCCTGATCACAACCAGGTTAGTATACTACGACCCTCGCCAACATTTCTAGCATATCAAATACTTACCGTCTACAGTCTCCTCGTAACACCTACCAATCTGCCATGGGTAAGCAGGCCATGGGTTTCTTCTTGACCAACTACTCGCGCCGCATGGACACCATGGCCAACATTCTATACTACCCGCAAAAACCTCTTGCCACGACAAGATCCATGGAATTCCTCAAGTTCCGTGAGCTGCCAGCTGGCCAAAACGCCATTGTCGCCATTGCTTGCTACTCTGGTTATAACCAGGAAGATTCCGTCATTATGAACCAGAGCAGTATCGATCGTGGTCTGTTCCGAAGCTTGTTCTTCAGATCGTACTCCGATCAGGAGAAGAAGGTTGGCTTGAATTACACCGAGGTGTTCGAGAAGCCTTTCCATCAAAACACACTCCGCATGAAGCACGGCACTTACGACAAGCTTGATGAGGACGGCATTGTCGCACCCGGTGTACGTGTTTCCGGCGAGGATATCATCATTGGCAAGACGGCGCCAATTGACCCCGACTCGCAAGACTTGGGTACGCGTACTACGTCGCACCAAAGGCGTGATATCTCGACTCCTCTGCGTAGTACTGAAAACGGTATTGTCGACTCTGTTATCGTCACCGTCAACGCAGACAATGTCAAGTACGTAAAGGTTCGCGTACGTACCACAAAGATCCCGCAGATTGGTGACAAGTTTGCATCTCGTCACGGTCAAAAGGGTACCATTGGTGTCACGTACAGACAAGAAGACATGCCCTTTACGCGCGAGGGCGTTACTCCGGATATCATCATCAACCCGCACGCCATTCCGTCGCGAATGACGATTGCCCATTTGATTGAGTGTCTGTTGAGTAAGGTGTCGACGTTGGAGGGTATGGAAGGTGATGCTACGCCCTTTACCGATGTTACGGTAGACTCGGTCTCGGACCTGCTGCGCAAGCACGGTTACCAGTCGCGTGGTTTCGAGGTCATGTACAACGGCCACACTGGCAAGAAGCTGCGCGCACAGGTCTTCTTCGGTCCAACCTACTACCAGCGTCTCCGTCACATGGTCGACGACAAGATTCACGCGCGTGCACGAGGACCGGTGCAGATCATGACGAGACAGCCTGTGGAAGGTCGTGCGCGAGATGGTGGTCTCCGTTTCGGAGAAATGGAACGTGATTGTATGATTGCCCACGGAGCAGCTGCCTTTTTGAAGGAGCGTCTGTTTGAGGTGTCTGATGCGTTCCGAGTCCACGTTTGCGAGATTTGCGGTCTCATGACGCCGATTGCGTAAGTCGCTTTTATTGATGTCTTTTTCTATTGGTACAGATGCTAATACTACATGATGATAGGAACCTTTCCAAGCAATCGTTTGAATGCAGGCCCTGCAAGAACAAGACCAAGATTGCGCAGATTCACATTCCTTATGCGGCAAAACTCTTGTTCCAGGAGCTGCAGTCGATGAACATTGCCGCGCGCATGTTCACTGATCGTTCCGGTGCTTCCATTAGGTAAAAACTACATGGTGCATAGATGGTGGGGATTTGATTGGGTTGTTATACAAAAACGCAGCAAAAAAAAGTTTGATATACATGGCCGAAGATTGTTTTCGGTAAAGAAGATGGGTTATCGGTTTGGAGGACGGCGCATGGTGTATAGTAAACAGTAGCTGTCTGGGGGAGCCGTCACAAACGCGGCTACCGCGAACAGCTTCGGCCACGGCCTGTACCAATAGAAGGATAATAAAATCCGTGGTTTAAAAGCAGTCTGCCGTATCGTTCGTATTGCTGTGGTGTAATCTGGTAGCGAGCGTCGTCGTTGCGTCTCTAGGCTATGTCTTGTTCGAGCCGCCTTGATCTTTGTCGGTCGTGGGTTCTAATGAGCTTCGCACATTCTGCTCGCGCTTGTATTCTTCTTCGAGGGCTCGCTGCATGTCGAAATCGAGTTGTCGCTCGCGTTTTACTCGCTGCTGCTCCATGTCGCGGACGACGCCTTGGTGCATAGCCTGGAGTTCTCTTGTTAGCTTCTCTGCTGAGGCTGGCTGGCGCCATATATGATGGTAAATCATACATCTTGCTCTGCTTTTTGCTGGAAATGGACAAAAACAATTGTGCTCATGGCAAAGAGCGACGTCCCCAGTAGGGTCATTTTCGAGGCTCGCGACATGATGGATGATAGATGCTCTCAGACAGGCTAAGGCGCTGCAATGAAGGTTCGGTGGCTATCTCTGTTGGCTAATTCGGCATAAGTACTCTTCGACTTTAATTTTTCGTATGGCCGAGGAGGTAGGCGAGAGGGCAATTGGCTTTGTCTTATGATTTGAGATGTTGGTCTCTGCGAAAGGCTCGTCGTTGACGAGGCTGCAATTGGAGAGAAGTGGCCCCACCACAGCTGCTGGAACAGTGGAAACGCCAGACTCCAACCCGGTGGTTCAACGTCGTATGTCATCGCGCCCGCAACGCCGTTTCCATCCTTTGCCCATTCCACCACCGCGACCACCTCTCGACATCGATACGACGGCACCGCTGCAGCGCTTCATCTCTGCTTCGCTTTCCCACCGAATACCCTAGCACAACCGCCAAATATGGTCAGCATGCGCCGTGCTCGCTCCGAAACGGGCGCAGCCTTCCTGCGACGAGGGATGGAATGGTCTTGCTAACAATGTCTACAGTCGGCCCAGAACTCAGCGGGCATCCAGACCTTGCTCGACGTGCGTTGATTCGCTTCCTTTCGCGCAGTACTTGCGTTTGTATTTGGAGCTTTGCGTTGCTGACATGGAGTAGGCCGAGCGAGAGGCATCCAAGATTGTGCAAAAGGGTAAGCTCAACGATCCTCCTACGTTCTTATGCCGTTGTCGAGTGCTAACATCTGCTTTCTCTATACAGCCCGAGAGTGTGAGTTTTGTCCCGCTATGCTTCTCATCAACCAGTTCCGTGCGATGTTAATCGACCATTTACGACGCAGTCCGCACGAAGCGTGTCAAGGAGGCTCGCGACGAGGCCAAGCAGGAGATTGCCGACTACAAGGCCAAGAAGGAGGACGAATACAAGAAGTTTGAGGCCGAGGTTCGTTTATTTCTCTGCCGTATCCATGCCGAGCGTCTTCTCTGTTGCTTTCTCTGTGGCAGTGGGGGGTTGATGGATATAATAGAATGCTAACGCCGTTGGGAACTGCAGCACAGCAAAGGCAACAAGGCCGCCGAAGACGAGGCCAGCAAGGGAGCCGAACAGGAAATCAAGAAGATCCAGGAGTCAGGAAAGAAGGGCCAGGCCGGCGTTGTCAAGAACCTCCTCTCTGCCGTCTTTGAGGCCAACCCCGTTGCCCCCTCGGCTTCTGCGTAATCTTTTGTTCGGTCAAACGATGCGAGTTAATAGGAGTTATCGACGCATGGGCTCCGTGTGCGGACCTGTAGCTGTTTAGTTGTTTACACTTCATATTTTTGGCAGTCATGCATGAGGCTCAATCACTGGGAGCTGGCTGAGTGGAAGTTGGCGTGATGTGACGGTCATTTCCTGGACCAATTATAGAGATCCGTTTATATTCGGAATCACTGGAGGAATTCTACTAGTGTACCTAACATTTCGCTTAAATCCTTATTGTCCTCCTCGCTTGTGTCGATGCCTTGTTGCTGCTCCTGTATCGTCTTTTTGAGCGTGTCCAGCCCGTCGTCCCTGTCGGCAAGAAGCTTCTTGATGCGCTGCATCGCTCCCTTGTCCTCTGCCACCAGCCAGGCTAGTGTTACTGCAATCAGCTGCACCGTGTACAGGCCAGCGTCGAGCCTCCGTGACATGAGCTCAAACTCGCGCTCGTCTTCGTCAGCGTCGTTGGTCGCAGCCCATTCTTCCTTGGCCTCTTTCACTGCTCGGCCCACCCGTGACGAGTAGGTCTGGTGTAGAGTCACGAGCTTTCCAATCTTCTCGTAATCCTTTTCGACAAACTTGGCCAGCGTCCGTATACGTTCTGGTGAGTCTGCGGGCAGGACCCGGAGCATGGTGGAGAAAATACTCAGCAGGTGGTCAATGAGGCGGTGTTCTTGTGTTTTCATGAAGAGCGTAAATAGGTTCTTTAGCCCTCCCGCTTCGACAATCTTGTTACACGTGTTGACGCCATCCGGGCCGGAGGCGGCATGGTCCAAGAGCCGCAGCGCAGGCGGCTTGGACATTTTGCCTTCCTTCAGCATGATCAGGCAGAGCTCCACACCTTCTGCCTCTATGAACTTTGCCTTGCCCTCCGCCTCGTCGGCAGTGCATGCCAGAGCCTCGAATAGATTCTCCATAAACTCTTCTTCCTCGGTGCCGCGATCGGGGTCCCGTTTGCGGTACTGCGCCACCAGCTGAAGCATGGTGTCCACGGCGTCGACTTGGGCGAGTTTTCGGCGGTTCTGTTTGGATGCCTGTGCCAGTATTGCCACAATCTCGGCTGCATACTGCTTGTTCTGCGTCACATTGGGTTCCTTGCGCTGTGTTCTTTGCAGCAGCCACTGTATCAGGCGGTCTTCCTTCCCGATCCTGTCTGCGGCGGAGCCTCTGGCGCAAAAGTTCTCTAGCACGCCCAGCGCGTAGTAGACGCCGTTGCGGTCGGTTTCTTCGTCTTCGTTGAGGCGGGAAAAGTTGGAGACGAGCAGGTCGACGAGGTCCGCGTCCAGCAAGGCATCGACGAGCTCGTTGAATTGGGCCTCGTCGGCGGCCACGTCTTCGTCTGTGAGCTCTCCGATGATCTCAATGGCATCGATGGCAATGTCCGTGTTCTCGTGCGCCAGTAGACCGACCAGGCTGTTGACGCTGCCGAGCTTGACCAGCTCGCCATAGAGCTCTGGGTGCTCGGCCAGTATTGACAGGCCTTTGATGTCGGCGTCGAGGTCGGCCTCGCTGCTTATAAACTTTTGCGGCTGGTCCTCAAACTTGGCCCGCAGCTCGGCGTTTTTGGTAATGTGCTTTTCAAAGTTGAGGGCTGTCCGGCGGAGCCAGGCGGTGTCAATCTTTTCGGGTGCATTGCCGCCGTCTGCCTCGTCGACGTAGTCGAGAATCTGGGATTCCTGCTTGCTTATGCCGCCGCCAAAGAAGCGGCCCTCTTCGTCGTCGCCGGCGTCGTCTTCGGGCGGCATCTCTGGGCCAAAGTCGCCGTCATCGTCGTCTTCATTGTCGGCTGCTTCGTCTTCGACGCGGGCTCTGCGACTCGAGTCTCCGTCGGCCGACAGTCTGTTTGCTTTGTAGATTTCATCTGCTGTTGCGTTAGCCCCAATTGGTCTGGTCAATTGTTTGCTTGTAGGGCTCTGGAGCTCTGCATACTGGGATCGCGGACGGTTTCAAGCTTGCGCTTGCTGGGGACGCCAGAGTTCTGTGGCGGGTTAGCATGGCTTTGCGGGTTGTCGCGGGTTGGGTCAGGCGGGCTTCGTACCTTGAAGATGTCGTCGACACTTGCCATTGTGGCAAGCTTTGGGGTGCTTCTCTCTATCGACTTGGTTCTGCTCTAGGTTTGTTGTGCAGGGGAGTCGTGTGGCCTGGTGCTGAGCGAGCTGGTCGGTTTCGCGACTCTTGATCAAGCAAGCGTCAGCTTTTTGATGGAGCATTGGTGGTGACTACTGGAGGTGCTGCATGTGGCGGGTCTAGAGGAGCTAAGGTTTTGGCTGCATTAGTACAGACTACGCTTGGGTGCCGGCAGGTTGGTGGATGGTCCCACCTGGAGTCTCGCGAGATCGGAGATTGAAATCAGGAACAAAAGGCATGCCAAGCTTCAGAGGACAGCAACATGGCTGGCGGTATGGTGCGAAAAAAAAAAACCGGACACATGGGTACACAGGAGAATACAGTCAGGTAAAACTGGAAAGGGTCTTGAATAGTAATACACAAGAGCCCCGCTGCAGTTGTCATGGCCACCGGCCACGATGAAACGGCCAATGCTCCCGGGTAGCATTTCATCCGATGAAGCTGTGGTGCCCATCCCGCGCGATCCGGCAGCTACCTGTAGCACATGAACTCAGCATTGAACCAATCGCGAGGCCAGACATGGCGCAGTCATTGTCGACCGACATGGGCTGCTTCCGTGGTGCGAGGGCTGCGCGGATGTCCTGTATAGCCATGACGTCGCCAGAGTCAACCCCGAGTAAACGCGAACAAGAGAGCATTGCTACACAACGTAGGGTGTACGATGGCATGGACATGCAGGAGGGTTCACTGTGGACGAATCAATATTCAAGTCACAAAGCCATAACTACTCATCATTCACCCGGCGCAGCAATGTGTAACCCCTTAGCCCTCACACAGCTACTCCGTAATTAGCAAAGCAAAACCAGCCGAGCCTTTCTGCCACACAAGGGGCCCGAGTACTTGTAATTGAAGGAACCCGAGGAGGTCCAACCACACAGCCAACGCCGTCCTACCTCCTCAGCTACTGCACGCACGCACATACGCGGCGCACGCAAATGCAAACGCACGCATTGATCACGGATGCTGGCTGGCTGACTGGCTGACTGGCTGACTGGCTGTCTGGTTGGTGTTGAAGAAGCAAAAGTGTGGCTCGCTAGGTAGGTGGAGGTGGGGCGCAAGACTGCAATCGCAACTGTGGCGGCGGCCGCACCTGCCTTCCTGCCTTCCTGCCCTCCTGCCTTCCTGGCCTCCTGCCTGCCTTCCCCTGGCCTGGTTGAACCCCGACCCCGACTTTTTGCCTGCCCGCCCACCACGGCTGCCCGCCCAGCCCACCAAAAAAGGACATCCCGACCCCTACCAGGTACCCTGCCCTGTCTGGAACTGGCGTGGACGGCCAACAAACGGGCAGTGACTCTGCGACATCTCAACCACCAGACAACCAACCACGCGACACGCAGCCTTGCCCAGTCAAGGAAGAACGGGCCAAAAAAAATACACACCCAAGCTCAAACGTATCCTGACCAGAGACTGTGTGTTACCACGACCATGGCCACGTCTCCAAAGTAACACACCCGGCTCTTCCCAGCACCAAACCACACCGGCAAAAAGGGGGACCGGAGACGAGACGGACCAAACGAAAGCGCCGGCGCCACGATTCCAACTACACCCACCTCCGCCTGGAGGTAGGATGCCAGAACACCACCTGTCTCACGACACCGCTACCGCCGCCGCTACTCACGCTGGCGAGCTGTCGGCCTCAACCTACGACTATCCTCCGCCGGTAGACCGACTCCAGCTGCCATCACGACCGGCCATACCAGCCCTGCTGGCCCCATCAGCAGCTCCAGCAGCGTCCGTGCCGCGTCGGCTGTCCAGACCGAGCCTGAGCCCGAACCCGCTGGCCGCTTCGACCTCATCCTCGCCATCACCCTCGCAGTCGCCTTCTCGCTCGCCCCTGCGCTCACGCTATCACCTACCGCGCACCTCTTCTCTGCTGCCACCGCCGCGATCCCCCACCCAGCTAGATCGTCTTCGTACCGACTCACCGAGCGGGAGTGCCTCCTCTGCCCAGCAAGGTCCCCAGCCGACGATTCATCAACAGCCGTACCCGTACACGGCCAAGTCGACTGCACTGGCCGCATCGCCGCTGCGAGACCCGGAGGCAAGAAGGCCCCAATTGTCGTCTTCTGCCCGCCCCGGCAGCGCTGACTCGGCCGAATTGCTCAACAACGAATTGCGCGAAACTACTGAGACGTCAAGAGCAGATCATAGCCAGCCGTCCACCGAATACGAGCCGCGCTTCACCCCATTGCCCCCGCTCGAGCTCCTCCCGGCCCTCGATAACAGCATAGGCGAACCGCTAGCCTCGCTCCTCGGACAACCTACAGCTCCAGGCTTTGAGCCTCAAGGCACGCCGCAAGGCCCGCCGCAGGACAAGATGCCGCATGATCATCCCCGAGAGAGCAATGCCTCAAGTAGGCATTCTAAACGCCGCAGCTCAAGGAGCAGCGGCCACGACACCGAAAAGCCGAAAAGTGCAAAAGGTCCCTCGCAAAAGGCCATGCTGTCTCGCGCCCTGCAAAAGGCAAATACCGCCGTCCAACTCGACAATGCCCAGAACCTCGAAGGAGCCAGGCTGGCATATGCTGAAGCCTGCGATCTACTCCAGCAAGTATTGAGAAGGACTACAGCCGACGAAGACAAGAGAAAGCTAGAGGCCATTGTAAGTTCAAACGGAGCAACCAAAATGACTAAGATTGCCATGACTGACATCACGCCTCCCCCCAATAGCGCCAAACATACGCCAGCCGCATCGAGGAGCTCGATCAAATGGGTCACTGGCAAGGACAGGACGCCGCGGCCAAAGCTCTACCCGCACCTCCTGGCAGCGACGACGATCAACTGGACTCACCGGACCATGCCTATCCAAACGGTGCAGCTGCTACCGGATGGAACGAGATCGGTCCTGGGCGCAGCGAAGAAGTCTACTCTTCATCTCGCCACCGAGCAGAACCGAGTCAAATACCACAACCATCATCGTCTCACCGCCGCCGACCTTCCCAAGGAAGCCAGCAAAGTACCCATCACAACCCGCTCCAATCCTCCTTTTCCCGTCCGAGTGCCCGCCAGAAATCTGTAGATATGGATACGCGGCCAAGGCCAGGGTCTAGCCTGCCACAGCCGCTCAATACGCAACGAACTCCCTCCTCACCTAAAACATCACTACCTCACCGCCGCCACGAAGGACACCAACACTCAACGTCACACTCTAGCCGCGGGTCCGAGCCAAGAGTTCAACAGGGCCACCTCCGAGGCGCCAGTCAAAGCTCGTGGCTTGATGCCATCGGTGAATCTGGCGGCTCTGGCAATTCTTCTCTTCACTCTCGGACCTCGTCCCTTGGATATCACCGAAACCATATCCGCGGACTGAGCGGCAACACAGAAACCGAATTCGACACCGCCCTTGACGCCGCCATTGAGGCGGCCTATGATGATGGGTACGAGCCTATGTTGTATGACGAGTTTGGCCGCAGAGAGAGTGGAGAGGAGGCAGTTGCCAAGGTCTTGCGGAGAGTTGAAATCGCGCGGGAGCGTGTGCGTCAAACAGAGCGAGAAACGTATGGCTATACCAATGGCTACGACCCGGTGCAGAGGCAGCAGCCACAGCTGCAATCGCAGCCGCAACCGCAGGCGCCTTTCGCGAGCGAACAGACCGCAAACTACAGCACCGGACAAACCCAAGAAGGCTTCTATGACGACAACTCATCCGACGAGGAAGAGCGAATGTTGGAAGAGATGGCACGCGACTATGATATTGGTGATTTTACCATGAACAAGCCGTCGGCTACGAGCGCAAGTCGCCCGCTCAAGCAAAGTGCACAACGCGCTGATACAGCCCCCGATGCGACTGCTGCCGCCGAGCCGAGTAAAGTTTTGAAAGAAAAGGTTTCACTGTCTAATATTGCCCTTGGACCGACCTTCCCACCCCCAAAGCAGTCTCTTCCCGAGCTCCCGCCCCCACGAGGAGGCCCTCCAGCGCAGCAAAGTGTGCGAAGCAGGCGTTTGTCTGGCCAAAACCCCAAACAACTCAAAATCGAAACGACAAAGCTTAACCCCCCAAAGATGCCCGCCCACTACCTGGAACAGCCGAGGAGTGCTACGACGCGGGACATGGACCAAGAGCGACCTGCTACGGCAACAGAGCAGCCCCGAAGCGTCTTACATGCTCGTTCAACACCGTCATTCGATGTTCAAGGCGTAGAGCTGCCGCCCATGTCCCCGCCGCGCATCAGAGGCAAAGCCGAAGCAGACGAAAGCAAGCCGGTGTCGCCGCCTGCCAACAAGCTCAGGAAGAACTTTTCCTCCTCGAGCCTGCGCAGCATGAAGAGCCGGAACATGTCTCTCTCAAATATCGATGATGGTTCTGACATGTCGCCTTCTACCCCCTCCAGCAACCAGTTTGGCAGCTTAAGGACACCCGCAATCCCTGCTATTCCCACGCCGCTCAGCTCAGAATTCCGGGACAATTTGGACTCTGCCTCTACAGGCGTCCATCTCTTTGACGACCACTTCCACCAGCCGGCGACCCCCGGCTCCCCGGACACTTCTGCCCAGGATCCGCCAGTCTCTCTTGAGCCTTGCCCCAACGACTTTATGCTTCGGCCGTTTTGGCTCATGAGGTGCCTTTTCCAGACACTGGTGCACCCGCGTGGTGGGTATGTCAGCACCAAGCTCTTTGTGCCTCGAGATGTGTGGAGGGTCAAGGGCGTCAAGCTGAAGAATGTCGACGACAAGATTGCAAACTGTGATCTCCTCACAGCGGCTCTTATGAAACTTGCGCACGTGGACACCTGTGACGCAGATGCAGTCCTGGAGGAGATGCAGTCTCTCGAGGGGGTGCTCGAGCAGGTCCAGACGGCGCTATCGCGCAAACTCGGGAATGAAGTGGGACTGCAAGGCTCCGGAGCTCTTTTCAAGGACGCGTCTGCCGGAGGTGAAGCAGATGGCAATTCTGCCGTGCCGCGCTCGGGGAGTGTATCGACAAAGTCGTCCTTTTCCTGGCGCAGGCTGCGCTCCAAGAGCTCAGGTGTCGGCCTGGGTGGCGCATACAATAACAAGGTGGGCAGCGCAGAGGTGATCAGGGACACCAACAGTATGCCCAGCCTACCCATGACGCAGCAGCCGACAAGCCGACCGGCTCGGCGAGACGTTACTCAGGCTCAGTTTATTGGCCCGAACGCAAATTACATGGGCTCACTGGCACGCCTGTTTGATGCGGCGCAAGCGATTGGTAAGTCTTGTGAACATGTTGAATACGAGAAGCAAAACTAACGTCCACAGATGAGATTGCGCGCCAAGTTGAGGACCCGGGGCTTCGCCATGCAGACAAGACGCAGGTCGGCTTGGAGCTGTGCACACGCCATGCCGCGGAGTTTTTTGGATTTTACATTTGCCGGTTCGCTCTGAACGACATGAGTCTACTGATGGAGAAGTTTATCAAGCGAGGAAGTGAATGGGTGCTGGCGTAAAAACTACCGGGAACTTTGCTTCTATGTGGATGAGATGAGTCCGGCGCCGGCGTTATGGTCAATGATGAGCACAATGAATAAATGATGCGTACTGCATATCGCATAACGTGGAAATATGTAGAACTGAAATCCAAGGCAAATTAGCCTATAACAAACTGTCCATGTGCCTGTGAAGAATGGTAGAAGGAGTCGAATACCGTGTAAGTCCGCTCATGCAGGCGCGTGGACGAAAGGTAGACCTCTGGAGGCGGTGGGTCTTTGTGCGGCGCTCCAAATAAATTCCTCTGCACGGCGATGGCGGCATCGTAGATCCAATCGTCGAACCTCGAATTGAAACCTTTGCCATTGCTGAGTCCTGGACAGGCCAATTTCACTACGCTGCTGCCTCGACGCAGATGATATCGACGCAGGCTCCTAGATGATCCAGGTCGGAAGAGCAGCGCGAGCATGGACGCGGCAGTGTCTGGCTCCGCGCTCCTTGGGCTTTGGACTCGGTCTTGCCAGTGGCCGCAACTGGCCCATTGCTCGACGAGCCTTTGCGTCGCAGGGGAAACCGACACCGGCCGAGCTCGAAGCACGAATAGCCGCGATTCCTATCGAACGATATCGAAACTTTTGCATCGTTGCGCATATTGACCATGGCAAGAGCACGCTCAGCGATCGCTTGCTCGAGCATACTGGGACTATATCTGCGAGCGACGCGAACAAGCAAATTCTTGTATGTAATGGTGTATAATATGGCTTTACTATCCACCACCCCCTTAATTGCTGCGGCACAAATCATGAATACTGACTGGTTGTTGCGTTGTATAGGACAAACTCGATGTCGAACGAGAACGCGGCATTACCGTCAAGGCGCAAACATGTACGATGATCTACAAGTATGGCGGAGAAGACTACCTACTACACCTCGTCGACACCCCAGGGCATGTCGACTTTCGCGCAGAAGTCACCCGTTCGTACGCCAGCTGTGGTGGCGCATTGCTGCTTGTCGACGCCAGCCAGGGTATCCAGGCGCAAACTGTCTCCAACTTTCACCTCGCGTTTGCGCAGGACCTCGCCTTGATTCCTGTCGTGAACAAGATCGACATGCCATCCGCCGATGTTCCATCTGTTCTCAATCAGATTGAAAACAGCTTCGAGCTGGACCCGGATGATGCTGTTCTTGTCAGCGCAAAGACGGGCAAGGGCATCGACAAGGTTCTGCCCGCCGTCGTGGAGAATATCCCACACCCGCAAGGAGACACGACCAAGCCGCTAAAGATGTTGTTGGTTGACTCGTGGTACGACAACTTCCGCGGCGTTATTCTGCTAGTGAGAGTGTTTGACGGCACAATACAGGCGGGTGACAATGTCATTTCGCTCGGAACCGGCATGAAGTACACAGTAGGCCAGGTGGGCATTCAATATCCGGATGCCACTCCGCAAAGCATATTGAGTGCCGGGCAAGTTGGCTATGTGTTTTTCAACCCCGGCATGAAGAAGATTCAGGACGCCAAGCTGGGTGACACATTTACCGCCATTGGCAGCGAGGATGCCGTCGAGCCGCTGCCGGGCTTTGAAGAGCCCAAGCCAATGGTCTTTGTAGCCGCGTTTCCGACTGACCAAGGCGACTATCACAGGCTGGCGGACAGCATTACACAGCTCGTCCTCAACGACCGAAGCGTCACACTGCAAAAGGACTTTTCTGAAGCTCTTGGGTCTGGATGGCGCTTGGGCTTTCTAGGCAGTTTGCACTGCTCCGTCTTCCAGGATCGCCTGAGGCAGGAGCATGGTCGAGATGTAATAATTACTGACCCTACCGTCCCGACAAAGATAATCTGGAGCAATGGGTCAGAAGAGGTTGTGCAGAACCCGTCGCTGTTCCCAGACTCTGGGGATCCGCGTGTACGCAGCGCTCAGCTGTTTGAACCGTACGTTCTCTTCCCGTTGGGTAGCGCAGATGTGCCTCTAACTCGCAGCTAGATATGTCAAAGCAACGATTACTCTACCAGAGGAACACCTCGGCCGTGTCATAGAGCTCTGCGAGGCCAACCGCGGCCGGCAGAAGAGCATCGAGTTCTTTCGGGCAGATCAGGTCATCTTGGTCTACGACATACCCGCCGCACAGCTGGTCGACGACTTGTTTGGAAAGCTAAAGGGCGCCACGTAAGTGCATAGATATGGTACGGGAATGTAGAGGACGCATTGCTAATGGAGTCTGATACAGCAAGGGCTATGCCACACTAGACTATGAGGACGCTGGATGGCATGAAAGCAAGCTTGTGAAGCTACAGCTGCTTGTTAACAAGCAACCTGTGGACGCCATTTGCAAGGTTGTCCACCTTTCTCAGGCAGAAAGATTGGGACGGCACTGGGTCACAAAGTTCAAAGAGCATGTCGACCGTCAAATGTTTGGTACGTTGAATGACACCCATAACTGGCCGCAGATGATGCTGACAACTCCGATTTAGAGGTCGTCATACAAGCGGTAGTAGGCAACAAGATCATTGCCAGAGAGACCATCAAGCCATTTAGAAAAGATGTCCTAGCAAAACTACACGCCAGTGATATTACACGACGGCGCAAGCTGTTGGAGAAGCAAAAGGAGGGACGAAAGAGGTTGCGAGCCGTGGGAAATGTAGTTATAGATCAGGCAGCCTTCCAAAGCTTCCTTGCCAAGTAATTGTATATTATAATAGACCTGTATAATAGTGCTACAATAGACGCATCCATCTTGCAAGCCAATTTTCCGCTCATCGCCTAATCTTAGGATATCTTTGACGCTCGCAATCTATTCGGCTCACTGCTGCCACCAGTCTACACTATACCAACATAGCTTTTTATAATAAGCTCTCAGTATATATACACTATTTAATAGGAAATATCATTACCAACAGTACATTACTTCTTAGGATACAGGATATTAAGAGTGTTTAAGTAATCTACTGTTGGTAAAGTTGGCTTTATAGACCACAAGAACTCAATATCTGGTAAGTTATTATAAGCTATTGTAGCGAGCGTAGTCGTCCCTAGCGGGCGAGAGAAAGCCTTAGGCCAGCCTTACTATTGGAGCAGAGGCCACACCCTACTAGAGCAACAGCCATAAGAGAGGGATACTATCTAGAGAGAGGCTAACATAACCCTTACGACTTCGTTTTATATTATTGCTTGCAATAACAGCTACTGTAAGACAGGGTATAGGACAACCCATTGCATTACAATAGAGCTTTTGTGCAGAATCTACGCACGTCTCGTTTACCTAGAGTCGGGTCTACGATTGCCTACCACATTGCTAGAAAAGCCAAAATTAGTATTAAAGTATAAACTACCTTTTTATTATCCAATATTCTAGAAAGCCGGCAGGCAAATATTTAATATCTAATATTCTAGAGCGTTAGTAGACATCTAAGAATTAAATAAATTACTGATTACCGAGGCTTTGTAAAATATTTTTAATAGAGAGTATTTGAAAAACATTTAATAAATATTAATCATTATACTAATATAGTTCTACTCCTAGATTAAAATCAATAAAGATATCTACAAAATAATAAAATATTTTTCTTGTTTAGCTAATTAGATAGACTGCTGAGTATATAATTGTTTTAAAAAAGGTTATTAAAATTAAAATGAATAGATAGTTGAAAAAAATTAAAAAAATCAAGCTAGTATTAGAAATAGATAGATAATTTTTTAAACAGGTCCTCTTAAATTTTACTAGTGGCAAGTATATTAATTTTTTTTTGATCAGAAAATATGGCATGGCCTACCAAAGATTTTTTTTTTGGAAAATCTTTTTTACATGTAAACCACTAGCTGCCTATTAAAGCCGCGAAAAAAAAATTACTCTAGAGAATAATTAATTTTCTGTAATTTTTCTCTACAGTGACAGTAGTACTAGTTAGTGGTAATATTATTGGTAATCTATTTTTGTTGTAATTTACTAGGTTGAATTTTTATTATGCTCGCAGTACGAACTCGCTCTAAACTGGTACCCGGGTGGTGGGTGTGTTTACTACCATCGGTACCTCGTATATGACCTAGGTAGGCGGGGGGCATAAGGCCTGATGTACCTTGCGAGGCTCTACACCAAAAGGTACAAGCTGCGATTAGCTTCCATGTACCTCGCACACGCACTTTACACAGAATAGCCTAAGCTTCTTGCTCAATAGTACATGCTATTCTGTGTAAACGAGAGGGCGGATGCTACCAAGACAGCTTACTCACAGAGATAGAGTAGTAAGAAACACCAAAAAATCCAACGCACATTACATCAAATACATTCGTATCTGATTAGGTGACAGTGAATCGGGCTTCCGTGCACTGTAGCTGTAGTGGGTCGTGAAGCACCACCGTTTTGTCTCCCACCCCTCCACGTCGCCATCGAGGAATAGGCAGGTACCTGACCTTTGCACATCGCACAGTCAGACGTCACAATGTCGATATCAAACGAAGCATTGCAAAAGGTAAACCGAAGCAATAGCTCTCTATAACGCCATACTCTATACTGACACTGTAGCAGCTCGCTCGCGAGATTGAAGCGCAGGCGGCGACGGCCCAACAGCAGATTGGCATTGCCAAGTCGCAAATCGCCGGGAAACAGCGCGAACAGCGGCTAGTACGACTCACAGTGAGCGAACTCTCAAGTCTACCAAAGGAGACGACGGTATATGAGGGCGTTGGTAAAATGTACGTGCAGAGGCAAACGACGACAGTCCTCAGCTGCTAACATGTTCGGCAGGTTCGCAGCGCTACCGGTGACAGACATGCTCGGAAAGCTAGAGGGTCAAACAAAAGACATCGAAGGAGAGGTCGACAAGCTGGGCCAGCGATTGCTATACCTCGAGACGACGCATAAGAACAGCCGTGAACATATTGAACAAATGCTGCGCAAAGGCTGAACACAGCGGGCAAGGCAAGACAAAACCCGTTGGCGAGTGTGGGTGCGTCCGAAGAGCAGCCTCGAAAGATTCCAAGTGACGGTTTCCAGTGCAAATACCAGCAGCACGGGACGCACAGTCTCTAGGCTTGCGCAGAGTAAATACCCCTGGCGCATTCCAAGGGTCCTTCCTGTTGTCGATATAGAGTACGCCACCAAATCGAGATGCTGCATATAATACACCACGGCTCGCCGCATTCAATCCAAATTAAATTATCAATCCCAGCCAGCGTCCTCAGTGAAACCAGCAGTAGAGTGCCCTTAGGCGAATGTTTTACCGCCGGTAGTTAGGCGCTGAGATTGGAAGACCAAACTAAAAATAGCCCAACATCTGGCATCTGAGCCATGCTTGGGGGTTTCGGTCACAGTGGCGGTATCTCCGCAAGGAAGCCCTCCATTGGAGCCAAGGTACGGCCGCAGCCGCCGCGGCCCAACCCACATACTGGGGCGAAGCACGAAGAGTCCTGTAACTTGGCAGACATTGAACGTAAGCGCTCACCAGTCATCCATCATTAGACGCCGTGTTTCAGACTTTGTAGGCGCCGTTCATGCTGCCTGTGATGAGCCTGGAAATGTCGGAATTTGCCTTTACGGGCCATTGGGGGTCCAGTACCCCCAGCCTCCCCCCCGCTCGTTCAGCCGCGAATGATAGCCCTATGAGAATTCGCCGTAGCCTCGTCTGACACTCCTCATTTCCCGCACAATCTTACGCCGCTGCTCTGACAAACTCAAGACTCAGCTGATACAAGAAGAGTACTTCTCGCACATCCAAGGACAAATCTGGTCATCTCAAGGACCATAAAGCGTGAAAGTACGGATCATGAGCAGCTACTTTTCCGACGACGAGGACTTGGATGTCCGTATCCGCCGCCACACTCACTCACCCGACAGGGTACGATACGTCGGGACCCCTCGCGAGTACTATGGATCGCCCTCATACCTTCGCCCCGAACAGCGCACCATGATTGTGGCACGAAGTCGCTCGCACGAACGATCCCGGGAGAGAACCAGCCCACCGCAGCCAGCTGGGCCTGTGATAATCCACAACAAAATCTATAACGACTTGTCTGATGATGAATACGACGTCCATCCGAGGCGTCGACGCCAGAGCTCTTATTCACGATCGCGCTCCCGCTCGCACGGGCGCTACATGAGCAAGGAAGACTGGCAGATCGAGCACGATCGCCGTGAGTTGGAACGCATGCGCCTCGACCAAGCTCGTGAGGATGACGAGCGGCGCGCTAATGAGAAGCGAGATGGCGACGCCGAACTGCGCCGCGCGAAAGAGGAGCTGGACTCCATTAAACAGCGCGAGGCCAGAGCCGAAGATGAGAAACGCATCAAGCGGCAGCTGGAACTACAGAGACTGAAGGAAGAGGAGCGAGCTGCTGCTGAAAGAGCGCTCCGCGAAAAGGAAGCAGCCGCTGCTGTTGAAAAGTATAAAAAAGAAGAGGTTGAGCGCCGTGAGAAGGAAGCAAAGAAAAAGGCCGAAGACGAGAAAGAGTACAAGCGTCGCTTGCAGGAGGATCTTCTCAAGTCAGGACTGGACGAAAAGTATATTAACGCGATCCTCAAGAATGAAACAGTCCAAGATCGCCCAAAACCAGGCGAACGGCCTGTACATATGCGTATGCCGCGCAAGCATCTGTCTATTGAGACACTGAGAACCTTTCGCGTTGAATTTGAGATGGACAAGGTATGGAACCATTGTCATCGGACCGGTGCGCTGCAATTTGCTAACAACGCCAGCAGGACCCTGATTACGTTGTCATCAAACGCCGGGTTCCTGAATGGGAACAAAACGAGTTTTGGAAGCATACTAAATACATCCGAGAGAAAAGACTCATCATCGAAGACAGGCGCCACCACCACCGCCGCAAGTCCGACGTTGAATTGGTTGTGCGCAAGACTGAACGCAAGAGAAGCAAGTCGCCGTCGCCCTTTTTGATGTATCTCGCCGGGGCTCGTTAGTTGCGGTTGTGGAGCACAATGTTCGTCGGCGATGCAATTTGGCCAACACGTCGAACCGAATAGTTGGATGAACTGCTTGAATGAAATTATGATTATGATGTTACATATCTCTGAGTCGAGACTTGGTTTTCTTTCTATTTTACTTTACATAGCGGGTAGTTTGTTATTCTCATGTTCCCCCATATCTCCTTATTAGCTCCTCATACACTGTCCACGCCAGTGCAGAGCTTAAAGCCTTGCGGCTCATCCGAAGGCCAAGGCCACTCCAGAGCGATTTAAAGCCATCCTCTGCTATCATTTTATACCAAGCCTGCCACATATTCCGGTACCTCTGTGGCTGGAGTTGTATGCGTGTTTTTACCGCATCAAAAGGATTAGACACGGCAGAACACGCTGCGCCGGCAAGAATCGCTGAGCTAAAGTTGATGGAGCTCGCCATGGTCGTCCCCATCGCCGCACCATTGCTGTCCACATTGCCATCCCCCCTTGCCAGTGACCCGAGCTGGTTCTTCAGCATCTCGTAGAATAGAACATACATACCGGCGTATGGGGCATCGCGAATAGCCGTGGCCCCAAAGCCGGAGAAGAAGCCCCGAAATCCGTCTCGCCGGCGGATATCCTTCATAGCAGACCACAGCGACGGGTATGAGTAGAGATTGGATTCAAAGCGGACTTTTATCACCGTGAGAGGCATGAGAATGAAGCCGGCAAAGGTTCTTGCCGCGGCACCAGACATGAGGTTCGCCACATTGGATAGTTTTGGTAACGCAGTTGAGCCGCTCCTGGCCGTATGAGTCGGGTTGGTACTACCCGTTGTTGCCGCATATTGACGTATAGTATTAAGAGAAGAGAAGTAGATGGCGGAACCAAAACCTGTGCGGAGCGCAGATGGCAACGTACCGCGCCATAACGCTTGCAACGGCTTCGGCGCAGAGCGCAGGTCCCGCCAAGAAGCGTACAGCGACGGCTTGCCTGATTGCTGGACTCGGGTCTTTAGGAGGTCCAAAGGCTGAAGTAAAACTGCCGTGGTCACCCCAGAACCAAGACCGGAGACGAAATGGCGTCCTGCAATATACGGGTCAGAATTATAAACGCGGTCACCGGGCGCGACTCTCCTCCCTACCAGAGTTGTTGGGCTTGGTGGTGCCCATGACTATGGGGGGTTGACCCCAGTCTTGTTATGAATTGATTGACACTAGTCGAGATCCCCTTGAAGCAGCTGATGTAAATCACTCAACTGAAAAGCTCAATTGGCAGAAGTGGTCGCTGCTGGCGAGCGGCATAAAATTGATGACAACGTGACGCCTTGCCGCCTGACAGGCGACGATTTTGGCTGGTTCTGTTGACACAAGGGAACCGCCGGCCCCGCTTTATTTTAGACTGTCCGGCCCGAACCTGCTGGCGTCTAGGCGGACACCCCAGCGGATTGACCCCGGAAATCCCCAATGACCGACTCCAAACGGCCAGCGAGCAGGCGATGCCTTTTAACTAGCTCGGCCCATTCGCCCACCCCGACGCTGGGCAAGAGCATACCGAAATCTGCACCGAGTCGCCCAAGGCTACCAGAGCAGTACAGAACTTGTGTGAGAATGCTCTCTCGCGAGGCTTGATCCTTGACGACAGGGAGGTAAATTTGGAGTGTCTCAAGGAGCATGCCAACAAGATGCATGGGAAAAGTGGCTAGGACAGGTGGTGTAGAGGCAAGAGGGTCGGTGTCTGAGCGCGTTTGAGGGTTGAAGCTGCCCCCGACGTTGTTTGAGATGGAAATTATGCTGAAGCTGTGTTCTCGAAAGACTTCAATGAAGCGTTTTAGAAAGCGCTCCGTTTGCTGTCCTCCGGACCATGACTGCCCGGCATTTTGCTGTCGTGCTTTTTCCTCGTCTGCAAGCTCTCGAAGCGGCCCCAACGCTTCGAGAGTGGTGACAAGGTTAGAGAACCGACAAATAAGGAAAAGCGTGGGCAGGGCATCCTCAGCTGGCACGTCTGTGACGAGCTCAGGGACAACCCGCTTCAGATAGCCCACCGTGCGTAGGGCAGCTGCCAACTTCAGGTTTGGGGCTTTCAGGGCTGTGACGAGATCCACCGCCAGGTGCCGGATGGCTTGGTCGGCATCTGAAGAAATGGAAGAGACGAGCTTGGAATCAGGGTACAGCGAAGACAGTCGGCGAATGTGGCTGTATAAATCGAGCGTAGAAGAGTATCCCAAGGGGGTCGTGTTGACCGCTGACAGGAGCAGTGGCGGCAACTCCATTAGGTCAACAAGTCGTTCAGAGTTGTGCAAAAGCCGTAAAGACTCTTTCCGACGAGCCAGGACTTGGCTCTCCGCAGACTTGCTGAACATGACGGAGAAATGCTCAGCCTGTGCGTCAAGGCGAGGCACCGCTTGGCCGAGTTCCTTTGTCCTTTGCGCAAGGCTCGGTATAGTCTCTGTTAGAGATGCGTGGCTGACAGCCGAGTCAACCATTGGCTTATGAGACCGTTTTGATAGCGACTGTACAGAGCGTAGAAGCGAGTGAGAGGACTGTGCTAGCGTCTGCGGCTCGGAATTCACCAGCGAGTCTGCTGACAGACCGGCCAAGTGCTCTAGATACTCGAGGTCGCCATCCTCGGCGGAGGCCCTCAAGCCCAGCAAATCACTGAGGGCTTCAGCCATCGTTCAAAAGTAGCAGTGTTGAGACAGCTGCGAACCCTCGGGTGACTGATGCGATGCGCTGTTGGTGACGTTCCTGACGCGGGCAAAGGAAGGTGAAGGTGGGAGAGGTTGATTGATGGCCGTACCCCACCAAGAGAACAGCTTGCGCTGGCTCTTCTGCGTCGCTCGGGCGGCCCGCCTACCTTGGGTACGGTACCTGCAGTAGCCCCGACTGCGCTGCGAGATTCGATTGATGGGGATCTTGGAGTTTAAATATGGCAAGGCAAGAACAGTGTGTGAATAGTTTCGGGTTACAAATATACACGCTGGAGGTTAAAAAAGTGGTGGTACACAAGGTATCCAGTCCTCGTTCAGTCAACGCTGTTATGCACACAGAGTGTTCGTACACGGATGTACTACTCGTAAGTGCGCGACACCTTATGCGTGGCGTATCTTGGTCGCTGCAGGAGAGAGTACTCGCAGTCCTTTCCAAAGCACTCATTCATGTTGAGACGATACGTTTTCCAAGGCAGTCACCCACAACCCAGACTTTACGAATGAACAGCTCCCATGATAAAGTCTGGTGTTAAAATGTCAGTCCACCTCGAGTCGCAGCTGATGCGACTGCCTCTCCACGTGAGGGACCCCAACCGTTCTGAAGTGGTCCCACCACCTCGGCCCACCAAATTCGGCCTCCCTGTCCAAAGCCACCGGCCCTAGCTCAAGCTCGGTATTAGCTTTGGTGAGCCTACATATATCGGGACACTGGCGCGACTCTTCCACCGAAAGGCTTCCTTTCTTGCTTTTGGGCGCTTCTGGCCAGGTGCATCAGATTAAAAGGGACATCTCTAAGATACCATTTGATAATGAAGGACCCTTTTTTCCTCGAGCCGATCCCTTGGCTGTCGGATCTGGTTCGACCACTTGCAAAGAAGCTCGGCCTCACGACCCTGCCGCTTCACATCCACGAAGTTGCGGCGGCTGCGTTGATTTATGGCGTCATATTCTACCCCATCTCGCCAATCGTGTCGAGATTGGTGGCACCCCAGCATTATGCCCACTTGCCTCGCAAGAAGCGCCTGAACTGGGACGCCCATGTCGTCTCCATGGTCCAGAGTCTCCTCATCAACGGGTTGGCTCTTTGGGTCATGTTTGTGGACGATGAGCGCCATCAAATGGATGCAGAGGGTCGCATCTGGGGTTACACTGGTGCTTCTGCCTTCATTCAGGCCCTGGCTGCCGGATATTTTGTCTGGGATCTTGTTGTTACCAGCCTGAACATGGACGTCTTTGGCCCCGGCACCCTGGCTCATGCCGTAGCTGCGCTTACCGTCTTCTCGCTTGGGTTTGTAAGTTGATTAAACGCCTCCAATTTTTTTTTTTTTTTTCAGTCGTCTAACTTTTAAGCAGAGACCTTTCGTTAACTACTATGGCTGCAACTTTATTCTTTGGGAGCTGTCAACGCCCTTCCTCAATGTCCACTGGTTCCTCGACAAGGTCAACATGACTGGCTCTCGCATGCAGCTTTACAATGGATTCTTGCTTCTCTTCACGTTCTTTACCTGCCGTCTTGTGTACGGACCGTACCAAAGCTTCAGGGTGTTTGGCGACATGTACAAGCTCATGGGCCAGCGCCCAACCAACCCAGGAACCGGTATATTCGCCTACGTCTCTTCGGACACCGTCTTGCCTTTTTGGCTTGCATTCTCATATCTTGCGAGCAATCTTACTCTTACTTCTCTAAACTTCTACTGGTTCTTCATGATGATTCGCGCAGTCCGAAAGCGGTTTGAACCTGCGAAGCCTGCTAAGGAGAAGGCCGAGGATGAACCGCCGGCCACGGAAGCTGAGATTGATGTGTCTGCCATGGTGTCTGGAATTTCCAAAGGGCAGAAGCCCCGTTCTCGTCGGGCATAGTCGTGATTTGCGGTGGCAGCTATTGCCATCGGCATGCATAGTGTCCCAAGTCACAACTGCCTTTGCAAATCGAGAGGCTCTTTCGTTTGGCTAGCGATTTCATTTGTCTAATGCAATGGCTTTCAAGCAGGGGCATTGCGTCGGTCTAGGTAGGATATATGTAAAGGATAGATAGAGCCGAGAGCCAGCTCTGAATGGTTGTCAGTTTTACGGCTTGCTTTGTTGTTGATTCTACAGCAAATAGATATTTTATTAGACAAAGATGATGAATATGCGATTAATTGAGTTGTTGCTAGCGCATGTCTGGCTCTCTTCACGCAATATACAGTAACTCTGCGCTTTTGAGACGTACACTATCGCAAGGTGCTGTACAGAAGTCTCCACAAACCATCCTCTCGCCAATCCACCGGGAGACGCCAGGCTGGACTTGAAACTGCGTGAAATCAAGGAAAAGAAATTACCAATGCTACATGTCCAACCGCTAGCTTATTATACGTTTTTATAGAAAGAAACTAAAACCCAAAGGGATTCTGAGGGGCTAATGTCGATGTTAGCTGAGAAGTCCACGCATGACAACGCGGAGGTAATACTTACTTGCTTGTGCCAGATTAGCCCGGCGGCCAGTTGCTTGTGGTGTGAGCTTTTTCGCATCGTTCGTAACACCAAAGCGAACAGGTGGCGGCGGCCCTGTCTTCTGAGGCTGAAGGGGCTGCGGGGGTGCTTGCTGGGTGTAAGAGTTGAAGCCGGTAGGTTGAGGCTGGATGCTCGGCATTCCTGTGCGCTGTGGTTCTAGCGCAGGTGGCAGATAACTGTTGACGTTGCCAGTTGGCTGTGGACCAAATCCTTGCTGGGATTGATACTGCTGAGGAAAACCAGTTTGCTGTGATTGCAGGGGAGAAAATTGGTTTGCCCGGACAGGATCTTGGAAGGGGCTTTGCGTAGGTGGCGCACCAGTATACATCGGCTGCATAAATTGCCCTTGCGGCCCTGTTTGATAGGGCATCATGCTAGAACCCTGCATTCCTTGATAACCTGTCATGAGGGGCTGCATCTGCTGCATTTGCGCCGTGTATTGCTGCTGCAAGCGTGCTTGAGTTATGTCGTTCAGGCTCTGACCAGGTGGCGCAACCTGACCTTGAACAGCACCAGTTCTTTGCGGCCCCAACGATGGCGGCTGATAAGCGCTTGGTTGGGCTGTTTGAGGAGCTGACAGAGGCCGTTGTGGAGGTGGTACCAACCCACTCTGGTTAGGGGATATCGGCGCGGGCGTTGGTCTCTGGCGAGCAAGAGACTTTGGAGAAGCCTGGCCGGTGGCAACCGACGAGAAGAATGACGGGCTGGCTCCTGGGAGAGGTTGAGCCTGAGCTGCGGGAGGCGATGTACTCTCCGCGCCGTTGGTCGATGTTGAAGCCGCTGCTGGTTGGGATCCTGTCTTGGTAGGTTCCAGTGGTGCAGTCAACATAGACAAGTCCTTCATCGATCCGGTCAGCGCTGGAACTGCCGCGGGCGGCGGTGCGGAATTGCCAGTCGATTGCTCAGGTGATTTGGCATCTCTTTCAGGCTGTGGCCGTTTACTCGGTTTCACCTCCCAGGCGTCGTCATCAAAGCCGCTGGCTGCCTTACCAGATGCTCGCGTAGGGCTGGGTGACGCTGCTGGTTCGGCACTGCCGCCAGCATCTTTGGAGAACGCAGACGCATCAACTACATCGCTCGTTTGCACGGCGGGGGCGGGCCGGCCCTTGCGAGTGTTATTGCGGAGTGCGCCTCCTGGTCCCGAAAAGAGCCCGCCAGTGGCGCCGTCACCTTCCGTAGAGTTACTGCGCTCACGGCCGTACTTAGCATCCAGCGTTCGCATCACTTTGATGATGTCTCCTTCACGGAGGCCAAGGGTCCGAAGAATTGTCGCGTTCACATCTGGTAGGACACTCTCATCCATCGAATCTCTGGCGAATGCTTGTGCGTATCGTTCGCAAAGTCCCACAGCCACGTCGCAGGACAAGAAGAATTCGAACCAGTCGTACTCTGGTTTCGCGTTTCTTTCCACAGAAGCTCCAGACGGCTCAGGAGGTTTGCTTGATGACTTGGATCGCTTGACATCAGCCAAAGGACGCTCGTCGTCGAGAGATATTCCTGTCATGCTTTCAACGTACTCGAGGTCATCTCGAGACATTTTTGCTATGGGAACTGCAATCTTAACACCGTTCAGCTTGTGAAGGTGAATTTTGCCATCTTTAAGCCCAAGAAACTGTGCCTCGACACTGAAAGACTTGGAGCGATCGGTCCATGTCCGAACCTTCGAGCTGTCAGGCTCTTTAGGTTGAGGGAGTTAGCATTGCTAAAACGTAAAACGTAAGATCGGGGGTAACCACATACTTGTTTTGCTCTTATGGTGGCTGCCGCTTTCGCCCCGTCCATTTTCTCGTCTACTCCGGTGCTGTCCGCGTATTAGCAAATGATGTAGCTTGTTGGTTGTGCGCCCCCTCGGGTCTTACCTGCTCTGGTTCTTTGCTTGCTTTGAGGGCTTCCTTTGTGAGTCTGATTTCCTCCATACGGTTCTGCTCAATCGTTGACATGCCGGAAGCCATCCTAGACTCGGTCGTAGGCTGAGGAGGCGTTATGGCGCCAATAATTTCGATGTAGCTGCTCGGCACCACGCCTTCTTTGCCATTCTTAATACGGCGGAGCTGCCACCACTCTTCGCTCTTGGAGTCGTCAATAATGATTACCTCATCACCAGCGGCAACCGTAACTTCATCATCCCCCTGCGCCATGAAATCATACAAGACTTTGCCTTCTCTTAGGTGCCGTTGTGTTCCAGCCATGATTACCTCTTTCAACCCCTCTGCACGAACTGCACCTGCTAGTTCACCCAAAGCGCTCACAATCTCTTCTGCCGTGTCTTTGGCTCCGGCGTGGAAATCTATGCTCTTGCTGGGACGCACCAGTTCCATAAACACATGTTTGCCTTCGCGGGAGTAGTGTGTCATTTTGTCTGCCGTCCATTCTTGAGGAGGGTCATCTTGCGCTCGCTCTGGAGCAATCAGAATAGTGCCGGTGCCAAGGTTGATTCCCAAAGTCGTCGGCATCTTCTTTCGTTTACCCATAACCGACACCATCTCGCTGATGTTGTACATGTGGAAGCCGCCAGGTGTCCTCTGGCTCTCGGCAGCGGGCTGCCGGTCATTAATCGCCGGCTCGCCATAGTCATTCGAACTGCTAGCCGCGTTGCTTGGTCTGGGCCGGGATGGCAAAGCTGGAGATCTCTCTGGCTCATCATCTGACACGGGAGTGTCAGGGCGTCTCGCGGGCTGTGGGGGCGGTGTTGCCGGCTGCTGAGGAGCTCTTCCTTGCATCACGCCGGCAAGAGCAGCAGCGGGATTTGCTCCAGGGGAAGCCGGGGACGGTGCCTCATATTCAGCCTCTGGCTGTGCAGCAGTAGAACGGGGCCTTGTCGGCAGAGCTGGTGGGGGTGTGTCCGAAAGGGGGTCGTCTGAAATATCACCGGCTTCTGACTCAATGTAATTTGAAGGTACAAACCCAAATTCGTCATCCAAGCCAACGAGAATCCAATCTGGGTCGGTTGTGTCGAATATTTGGAGCACAGCGTCTTCGGGAAACGACAACTCCTCGTCTGTCTGGCGAGTATATTCATACATCGCGCGGGCTTGACTTATGGCTGGGGCCTAATTAAAGCATCATGTTAGCCGTACCCTTCCTTGGTCACGTCCACGACGGAAGCATCAACGGGCTGGCGGGCGTACCGGTTCGACATAATTGTGAGGCACAAGGCCGGTGGGTTCATCCTCGTCGTCCGTTCCGGCGCGCTTCTTCGCTTTCCACCATCCATCGTCGTCATTCTTTTCCAGAACGAAGAGCAAGTCGCCCTCGCTGATCTCCAACTCTCCTTCGGCTCGGGGCGCGTAGTCGTAAAGGGCCCGGTAGACCCCAAGGAACCCCATGGCGACGGTGGTCAGGCGCCGAGATTCAGGCTGTGGCACCGCAAGGGTATCTAAAAGCGGATTATCGGTTCACAAGATGATGCAGTGGGCGCCTCGGTATGGTCAGCGGCGTCACAGCTCCTTCAGCATCGCCGACGGTGAGTTTGTATTGTCTACAGAGTGGCTCCAATTAACTCACAGCCACGGAGCTTAGGCGGAGCTGTCTCGGGCGGCGCAACCAGACGACGAATTTTTGGGTGAGGTAAGCAGCGAAGTGGTGGCGTCAGGCCGCCGACAGCCCCTAATCTGCCCAAGCTCCAATTTTTAACGTGACGCGACCCCCAAAAGCGCACTGTAGTCGTCATCCCACAACGGCTGCGCCAGCAGCGATGCGCTGCGAGCCTAGCGAAAAGAGCTGCGCATCGCTCTGGTTTACACGACTTCCCTTGCAATCAAGGACACACAGCATAACAAGATCCGAATACAATGTGACCAAGAGTATACGCACTTTTCTTATTCAGAAGACGCCATTCTGAGGCAGCCATGAGTAACTGGTACCGTCAGAATTAGTACGGCTACACATGTTATATATTTATCGGAGGAATGAGGTACTACACCATTCGCCCTTCTAGCAAGCCTAGTCATTTTAATTTAAATTATTTTAAATCCAAGTCAGGCCTGTCATCTAAGAACACATCGATCTAAATAGTGGAGCTGTTGAAAGCATTCAGTTTCCAAGTTGGCTTTGCTCCGCGTCGACTAATACGTTGAGTACAAGATTTCGTGGCATTTGCCAGGGAGTTTGTAAGTCTTCATTGCCTACCGCGTCTTCTGTCCGGTCAACTGCACTTCTTTGGGTTTTGAATCGCAACAGCGCAGTGCAGGGCGGCTAAAAAGCGCATACCTACGCTTAATCGTGGCACCTCCTGAAAGCACTACGGCGCATTGTTGTTCGGCTTCTCGTCCGCGGACGCAAGATTCTTCAAACTACCAGAGCGCTGTTCACGCGTGAGTATACCGGGAAACATTCTTGGGTCGCTACCAGAGAGATGCAAGTCGGCCATTGCATCTGTCGCATGGCCAGTAGAGGCAGACCCGGAGGCATAATCTGTCGCACTTTGGTTGTGAGCGGCTTTGCTCTGTGCCGGCGACGTGTGAGAGGCCGCCGCCGCCGCACCGGCTGCCGCTGTCGCAGCGGTGCTCTGGCTGCCTTCGACATTCGCGTCATAGGCTGTATATCGCCTCAGGCTAAAGGTTGGAGAGGTTAGCATTTTCAAATTATAGCGCATTGCAAATTGATACTTACACGTCGTGTTCCTGCATCAACGTGTGGTACCTAAACTCCTCACGTCGATCTGGCACATTGGTCTTCACCATTCTATTGCCCTCCATTCCTGGCTTCTCAAAGTGCGGGCCAAGCCAGTGCTTTTTAATCGCCTTTTCATAGCCACTTTGTTGGACGGAGTTCTTAGCTAGCTCACACATGTCGACAGAGCTCAGCTTGTAAATTTGGGCGGCGACTGAGTATTCTTCGATCAAGGGCTCCTTTGTGAATGCAAACTGCAACGGGTCATCAGTGGAAAGGGAAACGTTGAGACCTCGCTTGAAGTATTGGTAGAAAGGATTTCTTTCATAAGTCAGGAACAAAGCATTGTTGCTAAGTGGTGACATCGCCATGCCAATCTGCTCCAGATAGAATATATACTGGAGAAGAGGAACTTTGCGAAGAAGCAAGCCATGGCTGATGCTGTGGCAGCAGAGTGCAGCGACAGCCAAGTGTTCACTATCACCAGCCTCACCGCAATGTGGCCGCATCACCAGTGTGTTGAACCCGCGCTTTTTGCGCCAGTAATTCAGGGATGCCATATTGGCAAAGGTGTAGTAGAGCCAGTAGCTGTAGGGCGGGTTCTGGCCGGAGTCCCAGACTTTCGGGACTGGGAACTTGCGGTAGAGACGCCGCTCTACTTTGCTTTCATCGTCAACGCTGTCAAAGCCAATGACTCTCTGCAGGAATACGTGAAGCTTCGGGTGGCTTGTTGGATCTTGGGTGACCTCGAAGAGCGGTTGAAACAGATTCTTAATAACCTGCTCAAATGAATCCATCAAGCCGCTGCCTTTATAGACGTCAAAAAGGCGGGGGATTTGTATAAGCCAGCGGACATTGTGGGAGAAGAGCTTGTTGTCAACAACCCAGGCCGCAAGTTTGTCCCACTCATCAATGGACTTTCCATAGATGGAGATACGCCACTCCACCATTTGGTATTTGCTGGACTCCAAATCTTCGATAACCTGCTTCGTAATCTCAGCCAAGTAGCGACCATGAATGAAGTTGTCGGTCTTAAGGAAGATTGTTCGGAGACGAGACTCTCCTATTGGGTTGTATTTCAGGTTGAACTTGTCAAAACGATGAAACGAGTCGGTGTGTGCCTGTAGCGGGGTGGTTAGCCGTTGTAACTGTCCACATGGAAAAGTACCGTACGTACGTGCATATCAAGCGTGTCAATGCTGAGATCATACGCAGTTAGATTGATACTGGCGAACACTTCCGCCAAGGTGAGGTGCTTCCCATCCCTAAACAGAACCACTTCATTCGGATACTTCTTCATCTTGCTCTTGATGAAGCGCAACAAGTGCTTCTGATTCATGCAGGCGGAGTGGTGCACGTGAGTATCAACTTTGCGGACATTGTAAAAGTCTCGGTGAGGCACTTTTTTACTGTCGGCAGTCTCTTGATATTCATTCAGGAGCACGTAGAGGTTGAATTTGCCTTCAAGGTATTGAAGTCGACGGAAAGCAAAGCTCTTGCTTGGGCCATCCGAAGACACATTCAAGATGCTTTCCAGGTCCATATAGAACTCTCTGATTGTTGGCACATTTATAGCCGGCGACTGATCCTTTTCGCTGTCGAAAACTTGATAAACGCCGTTATCATCGAGTGTGAAGGTACCTTTGTCCGGGCCTGGCAGAGGATAGAGGTCGTTCATGTCAAAATCCTCTCCAACGTCTTGGCCCTGCTTCCTTTTACCAGTTGGTTTGGTCGACTGATGATAGGGCGCGTTATGGCCGGCCTCATTCGAGGTAGCATCTCTCCATGCTGGCTCTGGCGGCGGCGGGTAGATGACCCAATCAGGGTCGTCGCGAGGGTTGTCGTTGGGTCCTTGAGAGGACAAGGAAATATACTTGCGTCTCAGATCAATGATTTTCTGTATATTTTTCGTGATGGACGACAGCTCCGACGTTATATGTGGTACAGTATCTGGGAAGTTGTTGCCTGCAAGTCCCCCACTAGGCATTCCCGGGATAGCGGGAGGTGCGTTCGCAGCTGAAATCGGCTGGTATTTCAGAGGATTCTGCTGACCCCGAGTCTTCGACGAGGCATCTTGCGCGTCGTTATTCTCTGGTTGTGAAACGTCTGTTAGATAAAATCATAGCTCCAGGATAGGATAACATTTCGTACCTGCTTCTGGCTCCAGCACAAGCGAATCCGCTCCGTATTCTGTCGCAGAAACCGATCCAGAAACCAATAGAGGGCTTTCTTGCGGCGTCTGCTGTGGCCAGCCACCGCTTCCGGTTCTTGCATCAATTTGGCTGCGTTGGTAGAACAGCTTAGCATCTGTCTGCGTCATCTCTCTCTCGGCTACAGGGTCGTAGAACGTCGTCCGTTTCGGAACATCGCGGGGTAGCATGCCATCGTGCAGGTCGTCAGCATGACCAGACGATGCTGGGTCGGATCCTTCGCCAGGAGTCTCAGAGCCATTCAAGTTGTGTTCGTGAGTATCGTCGTCGTCCCAATCCGAATCTGCGGTGTGAACCGCAAACCCCAAGCGGTCAACCTTGGACGAGGGGATTTGGCCTAAGGCAGTCTCATGTAAGTGTTTTGTCCAATATTTCATTGGCTATTCGTCAGGTATATCTGAGCTTACCTGACATGGCCACAAGAGCGCCCGGTCCGGAATTGCTATCCGCTGTGAATATAGCTGTTCGACCTGGTTGGCACGAGAAGCACAGTACAGCAAAGGGCTGCGCTGGTGTTTGATGTGGTTACTAAGAACGAGGCGATGAAAGACGGCACTTCTTCAGAAAGGCACTTGTTAATGTCAAGATGAAATAACTTCAATCAGTAAACTCTGAAGTGTAGACGCCAGAGGACCAATACGTAGCGCAGATCACGGGCGGGCTGGGCGAGTCATAGTGTGGGGCAATGTGGATGACAGACACGCCACAACGTCCAGCTCGACGGAGGTTGCCTATAGCCGTTTATGCATCAATGGAAGCGCGTTTGGCCGCGACAGATGCCGGCAGTGTATTTCAAATGCAATGTAATATTGGTGCCACAGGTGCTGATGAATGTATTTCTTCTTATTCTATCAAATGCTTTATTTGCGTGACTTTTACCGTGCGTTATAAAACTTTAGCCTACTCATCCTTCTTGGACACAGAGCCGTTTGCCGTAGGCTGCTTCTCCTTAGTTCTAGAGTCTAAAGTGTACAATGCGCCTCCTCCAAATACCAGAGCAGCACCCAAGATAGTCCCAAGCGCAAGAGAATTACCAAATAGCCATATGCTTAACAATAAGCTGACCAGCTTCCGTATATTGAGAACAATGGTTACTGTCAAAGCGGAAGACACTGCAGCGAGTAGATTCACTCCACGGATGCAGGCGTATTGAGTCAAAACGTTGGCGACCAGGTATGCCAGTTGGATAGGAACCTGTACTTTGACTCCAATTTGCGGAAAAAGGACCAAAGATGGCGACTGGGAAAGCGTCTTTACGGTCCGCCACATGCCCGGCGCGAAGGGGAGGAACAGGGGCAGCGAGAGAGCATGCGAGTAAAAGAGGTTCTCTCGCCATTGTGGCCCGTATATTTTGTAAGTTATTTCCGTGTAAATGCCCATGGCAGCAGATAGGAGCTGCGCGACGAAGATGATGACCAAGCCTGTACTGAATGACAGCTTAGACGAGTCGCCGGATGAATCCTGCGGGAGAATGTCTGTTATTAGGACTTCCAATGCAACGAATACTTGAATAGCGACATACCTTACTCGCAGAGTCGGACCAGGCTGCCAGCACAACTCCGACGCTAAGTAACGCAACAGCAACAATCTGCGCACGTGAATATCTTTTGCCATAGAGATAGCCCGCCCCCATTGTTGTGATGCTCCCGCCAGATCGCAGAATAATATGTACTGGGACAGAAATGTCATAGTTGAAAGCATAGTTGTTCAGAACATTGATGGAGAAAAACAACAGGATGTTAATCAACCACCGACGAAGTGGCACCTTTCTCGGCGGGACAAAGAATGGCGGCTGCGTGTGGTCAAACTGGGCGACATATCCAGTAACGGCAACAAAAACGAATTGGACAAATGTCAGAAGTGTACCTAGGTTTCCGTTAATAAAATTTGGTGGTAGAAGGGAAGAAATACCACCAACCACTGTCAGACTCAAATCTGGCTCACAGTTAGCCCACGTCTCCCACCAGTTCAATCGCGGGGCATCACTTACTTAATTATAGATTCAAGTGCATAAACCTGTAGGATATTCATTAGCGGCTTCTGCTTTCTTTCTCTAGACAAGGCTGGCCTACATTCGAACAGCAGCCGCCAAAAACCAGTCCTAGCATTACCGTAGCGGCAACGGCTGAAGGGCCGAGTTGACGGGCTGCCGAGCGAGAATTCGGGCTCGGTTCCTTGAGAGCACCATCATGCCTAACCCCGGCCAGAGATTTTGTTCGCGTCTTGCTCATCGTTCCCGCTTGATCACGCATGAGCTGGGAAACCAGAACGACGGTCGAATATGTGGCGTGGCATGTGGCTAAATTCAGGACGGGGGACCTGGCGGCACTAATCAAATTTGGTGGCCTCAGCACGTTGCGAGGACCGCCTGCTTGTCCCACCAACCACGACAAGCGTACTCCGTACTCCGTATACCTTAGTAGCAACAGAACTACAAGCAAACGCCAGTGCATTTTTCACCACAGTGCAAGCGGCCATCATCAACTATGTTGACCATAGGCATGTAGGGTACATACAGATTTGAGAAACTTGATTTTTTTTTTTAAATTTATTTCCATGTTCGGGTTTTATTTATCTCGAGAAGTCGAGGTCGCTTCCAGGTGTCTACTGCGGGGGCCTATACCCCCGGACAGGGCCTTCACTGGCTGTCGAGTGCGAATCGTCGACGACAGGAAGGTGAAGTGACGCAAGATGAACCAGGAATAGAGCCACCAGTTGTATAGTGACTGTCATCCCTGCTGGCTATTACATAGTTCAAGTTCCCCTCAAAGACCAACCAAACCCGCAAGTCCACCGTCTACAGCGCCGAAAAGACAAATAGCTTTGAATAAGAGTTAGCACGATGATGCTCGTATCAGTCATGGGAAGGTGTCGGTGGCCTTACATTATTAGTGGCAGCAATTGCAATGCTGTCCTCGAACGGATGCCAGCTCATGTGTAAGATCTTCTTATTAAAGTCGATCTGGTCTGCATCCGTCTCCTTTCGCATTCGCTGAGCACCGGGGCTTCCAGCTCGGGAGCCGCCCTTCTTTCCGCCGTTGGAGGTTGGGCTCGTGGCAGAGTTTATCGGTGTCGGTACTCCCACCTTCTTTGCCTTAAACGCAGACTTGTCGGCCTGCAACACCACTTCCACTTCTTTATCTGGGTCGGATGGGTAGATCATGAAGTTGTTGTTGTAACTGCCGGTCATGACATTCTTAGCATCGCCTGAGAAGACGACTTCGAACTTGTCGAATATGCTGTCGTTCTCATATGTATCGCACAACCTTGGGCGCAAATGCTCATGGATGGGTATCGTCTTGACTGGCTGGCGCTCCATGTTGATATCCCAGATTTTGACGGTTAGGTAGTCGCGCGACAGGATGTATCTTCCGTCATGCGAAAAGCGAACATCCGAGATGGACGAAATAATTTCTGAAAAGAACGACCTGGAAGATGGGTCTTCTTCTTGCTCAAACACTAAAAGAATTCTCGATTAGCATCACCGGACAGTGATATTGTCTTTTTTACGGGGTATTGACTTACATTTCGCATGCTGGTCACAAAGTGCGCTTTCACGCATATCTGCAAGTTTGATGGTGCCCTTGGAACTTGCATACATGAACCAATTGCAGCTGACAGGGTGAAATTCTGCAGCAGTGATAACCTCTGTCAGCTCTTCCATGTTGGCCGGCTTGATGTCGACAATATTGAAGCTCTGGTCCTGGATGTTTAGGTTCCAAAGGTTGACCCTCAAGTCATCGCTGCTGATGTACGTCTCGCCGTCACTGTTGACAGAGATGCTGTTGATGTGATATGCGTGAGCGTTCGCGTAAGTGCGACGAGGCACAGCCGCCACAACAGTATCGTGGTGCGTCAAACGCGGGAGCTTCAGGTCCGTCGCGTTTCGGAACTGCTGTGATGTTGCAAGGGGCCGCGCAGCTCCTCCTCCTCCGCCAACATTTCCAGGTGTTAGATCGTGGGACAGATTGTTCTCTGCGACGACTTTTAGCGACTTCTCAAAGACTTTCCAAAGTTTGATAGTCTTGTCGTTCGTGGATAACAGATAATGGGACGCATTTTGGCGGCGACACCACTTGATTTTGTTAATTTTTTCTTCGATTTCGAGCGACTTGAGATAGTCAAATTCGGGCTCATGTGACTGGAATTCCGTGTGGAATTTGTACTCGCACGACTTCTTCTGTACGATAGGTTAGAGATGCTTACGAAGAGGGGAGAGAAAATCTGTAGCATGACACGCACCGTCTCGTTGCGCTCGAAAAGAACAACGCGCCCTCCTTTGTCTCCAGTAGCCAGGTAGTTTCCAGTGTGATCAAACTCAACGGTGGAAATAATATCGGCTGCGCGGCAGATGTCAAGTCAGCATACACAAATCCATGCTCGTGGGCCGCTAGAAAGGGACTCGCGGCCGAAGGGGCGGAATCGACGAACCTTCCGTGATGTCCTCAACATCACCCTTATCACCAAAACACCTGGGCAATGTCAGCGAGCATGATTCCATAGCAGCGCAGCGCTAGGACCTACTGCGTAAACTTCCATGTCGGCGAGTTCGCCTCGCCGTCGACCATCTTGGCTGACCGCGACTCCTAAGCACTGAGAGACGCGGGCGGGTGCCAGGGAGGGCGAAATGAGGCTTAAAAAGGGACTCTAGTAAGAGCGGTGCACGATGCGGTGTGCAAGCTGTGCTTTTGACGGCGGGAAATGGCGGATGGCGATGGAATTCGAGAGCTTGTGCTTCCGGTACAAGCTTTATCGCGGAGATGGCAGGACGGGGAGCGATGTGGATGATGTCGTCTGGTATGGTGGGTCTAAAGGGCAGCTCCCACAACAGCTAAGCACACCTGCGGCTGCTGCGGTAGGTAAGGTCAGAGATCACGCACCGCGCCAGCCGTAAGTACCTACTGGTGCAAGGCGAGCTCGCAGGGCGGGCTACGGTATGGCCCCCGGCCAGCAATTATACGAATTTATTTTCTCTCGTCCACTTAGAAATCCTGCTTAATTTTACACGAGACAGCTGAGTGATACACACGCGGATGGCCGCTCTGGTTTCTGCATCGACTTTCCTCGCGTCTGTGGAAGCGATGGGTTCTGACAAGTACCTAGGTACCTTCCCGAGTTAGGTGCATGCGCCGGGTGCAAATGCAGGACAAATGGCAGATAAGATACCCACAGTGTGAGCGCCCGCCACACCGTCTGGTGTAGCCGGACGCGGTGTAAAGAGAGCCCACCACCGAGGCTCACCACATCTCAAAGCCTCAGTCGGCAACTTATCAGGGTTAAGCGTATGCAAGGTGTGCGAAAATCCTCTTTTGTTTTTAGGTTTTGCGGATTATATGCGGATGCCTTACCAATGCTGCTTAAAGAGTTGCCCAGCAGTACAGATTCACACCTTTGAATAGCCGGTGTCCCAGTTGGCGTTTCGGCACGTGCAATAGGCGCTGTAACTATTCGAAATGGATCGCCGTGACAAGGACCAGTCTGCGTCTTATAACGGAGACGACAGGAACAGTGCACAGCAAGATTCAAACAACAATGGCGATGAAAAGGGTAAAGGGAGGGAAAAATCCATAAGCGATCGCCTGCAGGCGTCGGGAAGGATGGCCGCCAACGCAGCCTTCGGGACTCAGGGCTTGGCCAGCGCCGCCGGCGGCAGTGACAAGACGGGGCATTGGAATCACCAACAACGCGCTACTGCAGAATTTGCCCTGGGTGAGAGTTCTCGGCTCAGATCTGATAACGGAGCTGGTGAATCACTCAAAGCTCAAGGGGGTAGTACCACGGTTCAAAAGTCGCCCAGCAGCTTTGACGAGTTTATGAATGAATCGCCACACTTGGCTGCGGCTTCACCACTGGATCCCGTGTCAAAAGGCCATGCCATTCAAACCCAGGAACAGGTTGATGGCTCCGACGTCGTGGGCCTTCTCTCGCAGCCAGATGAGCCACCAAGCCTGGAAGACTTCGATAATAGCATCTCCGAGCCCGAGGCTGCTCGTCTGCGAGAAGCCTTATTCACTCAAGGCAGTCGCCAGCCCGTATGGGACGACCTGCTCAACTTTAACCCCGACTTTTCTCAGCCTGCAGGAAGCTCCGATGAGCTGGTCTCGCACTTTGGCTTGCACGACCCAGAAGCAGCTCGAGATGTATGGCTCCAACAATGGGGCGATGTCCTCACCAGGTACACGGATGAAGTATGGGGAGATCTGGGCTCTCTTGCAACAAAGGCGAGGCAAGAAATAGATGATTTGGCCAACCGGGACCACAGCCGCTCTGGAAGCTCTGAAACAAAGGCCCTGGATCGTTTAAGACAAATTTTAGCCCATGTACGAGGAGCATCGTGATACCGCCTTGCGATGCACGACCTGGCCGGCCTGGTCTGTAAGCTGCTGTTGCTTGGCCAACCATGGCGACGATGACATCATATTTTAACAAAGCTGACAATACAACACTTGTATGAGATGTCTTCAAAATGGATGAGTCTACAGAATAGTTTTAGAATACAGGGAAGCATTTTCTACGTGATATTTCTCTGGTTGTTGGGGAAAATATTCCGCGTGTGGCAATCAGTCATTGTCTAGGAGGCGTCAACGAATAAGCAACTGTTGACTTTCATGCGTTAATGGCAAGCCCCACCCTATGACGGCGCTTCGGTAGTACCCCCGACCGACTTTCTTTCCCTGCTCCTCGCATCTATCTATCCTATTAGTTGAACAATTCCTATGCGCAGAGCAATCTATATCATGAAAGAGAATATACCATTGTGGTTTCTTACTGCGACGGCCTCGGCAATTTTGGCGCATGCACGGCCGGAGCCGCTGCCGATACCAACTTTTGTGCCTGGCCTGACGCTGTTTCGACGTGAGGAATGTCCCGCTGGCATGTTCCGCTGCCCTGCAGCATTGGGCCAAGACTTCAGCGATGTCTGCTGCCAAACTGGCCAGACTTGTGACCGCGATGATAAGGACCAGCCTGCATGCTGCCCCGCAAAGTACGCACACATTGTCGCCTTTGACTAAAGCTTCCGAGGATTCTATATACTGACTTCGCCGCAAGTGCCGTTTGTACTGGAGCGGCGCCAACAACACAGCCTAGTGCGCCAACAGTAGCAGCGTCCTACGTTTCAAACGCATACTTCTCGTTCCCGTATGCAAGTACGAGTTTCCCAAATAGCGCGTCCTGCGCCTCGGCAGTGGAAGCCTGCTCGAAAAACTACGACTCATGCGTTACGAACCTCCAGGGTGGAGGCGGTTACCATGTTACAATAGCTGTCGGCGGTGATAGAGGTACAACAGTGGCCGGTGGTAATGGCGATATCAGCGGTCAAGCCACCTCGATTTGCTCCAGTCTCAGTTCAGAGGCATGCGGTGATCTGAAACCGACAGCCTGCGAATCTTTTGGGGAGGATTCTGGGGCACCTTCCGCCAAACCCAACGCATTCTGGCTCCTTTGCCTCTCCGTTTCGAGCATTATTGGCAACCTTGCGGTATAGCCACTTATAGCGGAGATTAGAGGACTGCGCTTGAAGATTTGAAGATCCGTCGATATCCCTTCGCTATGATTCCAGCTCACCACCCTTGACCAGAAAGCGCACATTATATACGGCATCGGCACTGCAGCGGCATGCGAATTGGCTTGGGATATGTCTGGATATAATAGCCGATATAACTGGAGATGCGTAGTTGTCGCAGCATTTTCAGATGATGACTTATTACGACTTTATGATCCTTTTTCTTTTTAAATGATACATATTTAATTGAGCTCCGCACACTGGAAACTATCACGAATTTAACTACAGAACTAGGAATGTCAGTTCAAGTAAATACAACTGGGCATTATGTATTTCATTACTTATTTAGCTATCTTGACATATTGCAAATTGAAGGATACATCGGGTATTGCCTACTTGTTTCGGGGCTCTTTGCCACGGCAAGTCTTTGTTTTTTTTTTTTATATTTCGTTCTGAGACTCTGGTCATGCCGAATGTGTCACTCGCCTTGCTCAGAGAGGCAAAGAGAAGTTGATCGGACTGAGAACAAGTCTTCAATCATGGTTTTTGCGTTATTCACTGACGAGGCCTCCCATCCATGCATGTCGTGGCCTACAAATCTTCGAGCGATGGCTTCTGCTGCCTCCAAGCGGGCTTCTTCCTCTTCAGACAGCCTTGCGCAAAAAGCCGCAAGGTCTTCATTCCGACTAATGAGCAGCGATATTGCTTCAGCTCGCTCGACAATACTTTTCGGCATCCCATTCCTAGCCGCGCACTGTGTTCCGAAACTGGACACACTTCGCCCAGGAGACACTTGAAACAGATAAGTGACCTGGTCGTCTGTTCCCCGTGCCCCCAAGTCCACCCGGACATCCATACGCGCAAACTGTATTTCATCATCACCTGTCACATAGTTTCCGTCGAATATCTCGTGAAAGTGGGTTGCAATCAGTGACGTTGGGCGGCTGTCACAGCCCAAAGACATCAAATGATCAAGAAGGCCAGCCATCAGACCAGCGCCATTCACAGAACACGTACCCTTTCCAAACTCGTCGATTAACACGAGACTCTTGGGCGTCAATAGGCGAATAGCCTGCAATGTCTGTCGCAGGTCTATCGCAAACGCGCTTTCGTTTTCAGAAACACTCTCAGCGGTCGACATCCGCGTCAGAATCTTGTCTGTCGTTCCAATTATAGCACTCGTCGCAGGTACAAAACTTCCCACATGTGCTAAGTAGACAATTATGCCTATCTGTTTGAGGTAGACTGATTTTCCTGAGTGATTTGGGCCAGTCAAAACCATCACACCGCATGTGTCACCCGCTGTCTCTTCGGTAGCCCTGTTAGGGATAATGCAGTCATTTGGAACAAAACACGGAACCACCAATTCTTGCAGCGGATGGCGAGCTTCCTTTATATCTATAACCCTGGATTCAACCATACGTGGAGCTGTCCAGTGGTATCGCTGAGCTCCTATGGCGAGTGCAAGAATTGCATCGAGCTCGCCGCATGAATCTGAGGCAATTGTCAGAACTTCGTAAAGTTCCAGGGCTGCGCAGGCTAAGTCGTGTATGATTTCAACTTCTCTGTCTTTATTACTGTTAGCATATTCCCGAGCCGGTACCAGCTTCAACTTACCCCCTATCTCGCAGTACATATCACCGTACCTACTATCGAGCTCTCTCATCTGGTCGTTTTTATAGCAAGCAGCGCAATCGCTCACGAAGATCTTCTCCCAGGTACTTCCAGTGCCTCCTTCTCCTTCATATTTACTATTTCCAGACTCGTCGGTGTCAACGACCGTTAGAAAACCGAGCTGCGGTAGAAATATGCAGGAACGAATATGTTTGCTCGCCCAGGCTGGTGAGGCGCTACTGATATGGTTTACGACTTCTGTAAGAAAACTTTCCATTCCATCATACTGCCGCTTTAGTTCATCCAGCTTCTTGTCAATCCCTGCTCGAACAGAAGTTCTCTGACGGAGTTTGGACTGTTCAAAGTCGATAACTTTGTTAATCATGCCTCGCAAAGAACATATACTTGGGTGGTCCAATTTCTGAAGAAACTGTGCTTATAGTTAGCGTATTCCAATAATTTATTCCACTTTTCTCACTCTTGTAAGAATTGGACTACTTTCTATGCCGTAAAGTGCTCGCACAATATCGTAGAGGCGTGCCGTGTTAGCCGTAAAACTTTCGCACGCCGTCCATACTCCTTTCTTGAATGATGTACCAATAGACGCATTATCGGTGCCTTTCTGTATTTGTGTCAAAAATCTCCGTGCGTTCGGGATATTGCGCAAGCACTGCGTCATTTGTCGCAAAGCCTCGGCATTCTGCTCATGAAGAAGCACGGAGATTGTCGTTTGGCGCTGTTGTATAATTTCAATGTCCATCGTTGGCCTTAAAAATAGCCGTCGCAGGCACAGACGTCCTTGAGAAGTAGATGCAATATGATAAAATAGCCCATAGACAGATAAGCTCTCCTTTGTTGCATTTCCTCCAGCTACGTCCCTGCTCCATATTTGAGCATTGGGGTGCATCTCAAGCTGCACAATCTGCAGAGCGGCTAGTGTTTCCGCACTGACAAACATGTAACTTGAGGCTTTGAAGCTTTCTAGTGCTTGGATGGAATACCGCAAACTGGAGTCGTTGTGCTGCTGTCCGGCAGCAGACCTGCGTTGTTGAATTTCAGATATAAGTACCCCAGCACATGTTACCTTAGATTCGTTCAGCAGCTGAGGCAAGAAAAGCTCATCGTTTGCTTTTTTTTTACTCACAGAAGTTACACTCGCTAAGTCTATAACTGTTCCAAGGCGGAGAAGCTTGATGTCTTGGGTCTCTACTTGTAATGCCAATTCGGGAGATGCAATAGAAGATGTCGCGATATCCACTGGGTCGCCAGACAAAAATGTCGCCTGGTTATCCATATTCATGCCTGAGTATAGATCCAGCAGCTTTTCTCGCGAAGAAACTGGAGAGAATTCCAGGGCATCCATGACACACACGGCGACTTCGGGCTCTTCGCCATCTAAAGGCCGTCAGCCAGCGATCAATATAGCACATTTGTCACAGAACATACATCGGCCTGCTAGTTCGAGTTTCTGTTCAATTAGTAGCCTCAGACTCTCTGGGGCCCTGGAGGAAATGATAATGACAGTCGGCTGAATATGCAGCAGCATCTGTTCCATTGCATCTGCGTCTGCCAGTTCGATATCCTGTCCAACAGAGAGTGTGCACGTGCTGAGTGAGTAGAAGGCACACCCTATCGCGGAGTTCTCCTTCATATCCATGGCAGCAATGACTTCATCGGCCGTGATGCTGCCCGGCTCGCCGTATGCACATTCGGCTGGGTCATGCATTCCTTCTGGCGAGTCATTACGATCATCCTCTATTCTAGGCGGAAGCGGCAAGTGCGGTAACTCGTGTGAGGCACTGGAGATTAGTTCCCTGGTCTCTGGGAGATATGATGATGTTGATTTGAGAGTACATTCTTCATGGACGTGGGTCGTGGCGTGATGCTTTTTTCGAGTAGCTCTGGCTTCTACACTGTCCCCATTCCCGGACACAGCGGCTAGGCTCCGCTTGGGGCCCATGGTTATAGAGCTATACGGCCGCCTGGTGTGAGGATATATGACGACATGCGATAGCCCCTGGCGGGTTCTGGGTTGCAGTAATCTGGCGTTGCGTTTGTTGTGAGCCCGCCGGTTTGCTACAGCTGGCAAACACCTGCGTGCCGGCTGGTTCCTGGCAACGGCCCGATGCCAAGTTGCATCTCCTCCAGCAATTGTATACCTATGAAGTTACCAATATATTGGTATTGATGGGGTACTTGAGGTACCAGCTGTATGATAAGCTACCTTCGGTAGCTACCTAGGTATCTTGGGCATAGGACGATATTGGTTTGGCATGCGGCGGCCAAGGCTCTACGTCGAAGAGGCGGCGACAAGGGCAGCCCATTTATGGACCATGCTTGTAAAGTACAGGGTTGTATCACTGTAGAGTCTCGGGCGGTGTGCCCCGGGCATAGCTTGGATACGGTATGGTAACGATTTTGCAGTTGGAGCCTGTATCTATCTTGGCGTTTTACTAATTCGCGTCACCCTTCGCCCAGCTGCTGAATTGCTTTCTCTGCTTCCTGATGTCGACAAACCCAGGACGGCTTTCTAAAAACAGGAATGGGCTCCCGCGGAAGTTTTTGTCGACGTCACCCGAGCCATCCAAAAAGCCTGCGTCGCCCTCTCTTTCAATCTTTCCAGCCCAGACGTTCCATTCAATCGGCCGAAGGGTTTGTGAGCCAAGGACAAGGCCGAGGCAGATAGTTAATGTCGCAACGACTGTCTCTATGCAGATGTCGATGGGCAGTGAACTGCTGGTTTGCTGCTGTGACAGCGCATGCTTCGCGAGGGTCGATGACAGCGCGGAATGTTCCTGGGCAGAATAGCAGCTTCACAAACATTAGTCAATGCGTTGCTATTGGCGACCCATTAGATTGACACTTACGCGTGCATGAGGAGCACTATCCCCGTAATCGTAACGGAGCGTGAAATCCACGTCATGATGGCGGCAATATGTGTTGGGGAGACTGTTTGATACGGAGCTTGACGGGGGTGTGCCGTGAGCTTGACGGGGCTCGCAAGCTGGCATTTGGGTGTGGATGACTAAGGCCGCAGTTGCAGCATGACACCTGCGTGCCTCCCTACCCTATGCTCTCAATCACAGCGTCAGCATTAAAGTAAATGGGGGACATGGCATTGCACCCATTGGCAGTGAAATAATAAAGTTATTTCAATTTTCTCCTTAGTTGCGATGTCTCTATATTTTACATCTTACAGCCATTGTGTCCGATTAAGCTTCCCAATACACTTGCACTCATAATCCAACTAATGCCGGTATTTGGCTCAGCTCGGCCTTTATTGCTGACGACCAGAACCATCCCCTTGGCCCATCCAATCCTCAAAGTGGCTTCCCTCGCCTAGCTGCTCGACAGCCCAGTCACCTTCATTGCCCCGAAGGTAGGCATTATGGGCCCCATTCGCATCGAGGTCCGGGATCACATCATATGAGCCAACGCCCCAGCCCACGGAAGAAGTTTCAGCTCCAGAGACGGGGTTTAGTGCAAACTGCGGATCGACAGCACACCGGCGTAACAAAGGATCCAGGCAAGAATCATCGATGGGCCCATAAGAGCCGAGAGGCAGAGTTTGCCCAGGAAAGTTTCCGGGGAACGGGAGCATCATGTCGAATAGCTGGTTTCCGGCCTGTGCCGCGCCGCGAGGCAGGTGGTTTTCAAGATCGGCATAAGTGAAGGAGGCTCCTGCAGCACCCTGCTCCGGAAAAAGCGTGCCCTGGGCCGTCTGCCAAGGGTCGATGTGATAAGGTTCACGGGAAGCGGTCGTTGCTTGAACCTGGTCACCCCCAGTGTGCGACCTCCTCAAGCGAGAAGGGGGCCTGGCACTGCGGCCTCTACCACCACGCCTCGAACGGACTGCAACATCTGCACCACTGTTATCCGAAGTACCCGCCGGGTCGACATCTGAGGCTTCTCTGAGACGCTTTGCAGGGACCGGATCGTATCTATACTCCGGAAATGCCCGTTCGTGGAGCTGCTTCTCAACTGAAGCGAGGTGATTGAAGTGATCAATCACACTCGACGGCTCACGCAGTTTCCAAGACTCCCCACAGACAGAAGAAACCTGCTGATGGTTGTCCCTTTTACATTGAGTCTTTGCAACGTTCTGGTATGCCTTGCGATAAAGCATAAAGGCATTAAGAGGACGTTTAACCTTGCCAGCTGTCGCTGCTTCCGAGAGACGAACCTCTGTAGATCTCATTGAGAATGCTGCCACATCGGAAACGACGATGCTGGGGTTTTCTCGAGCCAACTCAGAAAGAGGCTTGGAAAGGCAGCCCTGCAGCTGTCCCTGAGATGACTGCCTTGTTCGAGCTTCCCTACTAGACTTTCTTGCACGCTGCTGTGAGGGCCTGGGAACATGCAAGTTTCCAGTGGCAGCGCTAGTGTCCTGGGTCATATAAGCCGATGCCGGTCTCTCAGGCGTGCAACCCTGTACGAAGTTAATTAGCTCTCAACCACACCGTATCAAGTAGGCAAGGCGCACTCACCCTGTACATGACATCGAATGGAGGAAACAGGTTGCCCCCTCCTGAATGACACTAGAGTATGCCACTGGTTAGTATAACTTGCCTCAAACAGAGAATGAAAGCAATACCTCTCCCACGATAGAGCCTGGAGTTGTGTAGTTCGACGTTTGACTGTAAGATGTCCACTCGTCCTCCACCCCCGGCGTGCTATATCTGGTCCTGCTAGGCGTAACAGACTGAAAATTCAAGTCACTAGAATCCATCTGCCTATCCGGAGTCCTGGTTGTTTTAGCCATGGCGGGCTTCCCGATCTGACAAGAGTCTTAAGAATGGCGCAGGATGCCACGTACAGGCACCGTAAAAATAAAGAATGCAATCAACTTTTCAAAACAAGGCAGACCAAGCAGAATTAGATGCAAACTGAACTTTCTTAAAAAACTTCCATTTGCCAGTGATGTTTCGATACCAAAAGTCAGCAGCTCTTAAGTGACCTTTTCTGGCCTGCGGTTGGAGAACTGGACGTTAATCTGGTCCCATGTGCCGTTTACATAGGAAAGAGCTCTACAGTGTTCACGGCAATCGAAGGAGATGACCATTTATGGAATCTTTGACAAGTGCCATGGCCATCTTTACGGCGTTCAATCCGGGCCGTTTACCCCACGGTCTTCCAACGAGAACAATGGCCGCAAATAGAACTTTGCAAACCAGGCAACCTACGGCAACGATTGCAAAACACAGCCTCCACTAATACAGGGCCTTGTAGTTCTTATTCAAACTTTTTATTGGCGAAAGTATTACAGGGCGGGCCCGTGGTCGGATGCCTAGTCTTGGGGAAACACAACGACGGAGGCGACACGGACCACCATCTGCGCCCGCAACAGGCCGGAACAATTACGGCGTGGTTGGAACGAAATCTTTGCGAACTGGAAATGCGACCCCTTGATTGGCACCTGCACGCAAATGAACCACTTATTTATCTATTCTATTGTCGTTGTTCTAAATACCACGTGGTTCGAGCAGGGTTAGAACGAAGGGTTATTTATATCTCATCCAAGATCACAGCGCTGTAGCGCCGGCGACAGTCCATAAAAACGCCGAAATAGCATGGCCTGCGTTAACACACTCCATTTTACAGCACGGAACGTAAGGAAGGACTAGCATACTGCCCCGTAGAGAGCTTCCCGCTGGTAATCAGGGTAGAGATTATTGCACTCTATTCGCCAATTGGTCACTCTAGGTGGTGCTCGTATCTTGCCATGCAGCGGCCGCCGCATTGCTGAACAGTTTTGAGTGGCGCCTGGCTGCATCTAGGTGTTTCTTGCTGTCGCGTGTAGCTACTCGCTGGAAGACGAAACCGCACAGTAATATTTTTGGTGGTCCAGCCTTTGCCCCTTTGGCATGTCCCGTCCCAGCCGAAGCTCTGAAACGTGGAATAACGCCGACGAAGCTGGCGCGCTCTAAAAGAAACTGCGCCGAGGAAGTGGGGAGACCGTCACAGAGGGCTGAGTTGATTTGCAAAGTCACCGGCGATTCTATGCTGAATAGTAGCTCGAGCCTCTAAGCTACCCGCGAGTCTCGGCGTATCTGACTGCATCTGAACAGCGGGCCAAATGTAGAGCAGGCTGCTAATCAACATTCCACTTTGATTGGCCTACTTAGCGCTGAGAGGAAGTTCCTCCATTAGGAGCGGAATTTTTATTTGGCCGTAGAGGATCCGAACCTGATTCAATCCCATGGGACTTCGGAGCTGTCGGGACCACTGGTGAAGGGTTGGAAAATGATAAGATAGGTGGGAGGGTTAGCTCAGTAGTAGGCTGGACGATATGATTGGGAGGCATGCTGGTCGCCAATTGCGATGGTAGGAGGGGAGGTAACTGGCGCGATGTAAAGTCAACGACAGGATGAGCCATGTTCGCATTGGGGCTGGCAGAAGACTGTTTCTCCTTAAATTCGCCCAGTGCTTGGCTCATAGCCTCGGATCGGTAATCATGCGCGAGGCTGACCCTGGGATTAGAGTCGTGGGGCTTTGCGTTGGTCGAGGGGCTCAACGGAAGAGCGCGTGGATGATCAAGAGGGACATGCTGTGGCTGGGTAGTCGCCGCAGCGAGGATCGGACGAGCGCTAGTAAGACTGGAAGTGCCGACGGGAGGAGCTGTGCTGTCTGCGGTATCCTGTGGCACTCGCTGCAGATGCGCGTTTCCTTGCCCATTCGCGCCATTGACGGCGTCGGGTTTGGTAGCAGCGTCCATCAAGATAGCATCAACTTGACCCTCAGATGCTCCATGAGGATTCGCAGCTGACGAAGCAGATTCAGTGGTTGGCGGTGCTGCCGATGACAAGCCGGCAGTACGCCCTTGGGCGTCGATATTGTCAGAAAGTCGCGGGTTCGGGTTTAATTGGAGATCGGGTAGGTTGGCAGCATAAACCGCTTTGGTCGCTGCATGATAACCTGATGACGGAGTGGCTCCGGCATCAGCATTCTGAATTGGGGACCCTTGGTGCTTCATTTGCACCACTTCTTTAGTAGAGGCAGGTGATTGCACTTGGTTGACTGGTTTTTGAGGTGACTGATCAGCCTTTTGCTTGTTTGCCGCCATTTCAGTTGGACCCTTTATCTTTAACTTGATCGTTTTCCGCGGGGTGTTCGCCTCTTCGATGCGACGTTTGCATGACGTGCATATGAACTGAAAGTCTGGTCGATCAGCTTCGGACTCGGCGATGCCAACACACTTGCTGTGTTGCCAGACATTGCATCTTTCGCAGGCGATACTATGAGCGCCATCATCCACTTGACCGTAAAGTCCACAGATGCAGTCAAATATCCAATCTTCCTCTTCGTCTTCTAGATCTTGCAAGGCTTGTTTGTTTCGGTCAATCTCCAGCTGAAGGCGTCTTTCAGAAACACGTGCTGTACCATCGGGTCCAGCTTTACTGTCTTCTGAGAGCTGCGAAAGCTCTTCCTGGTGAAGGCGCCGGCGAGCTTCTCGCTCTTTAAGCCTCTTCTCCCGAGAAAACATTCGAAAGTCTCGCTCTCGCTCTAATTTCTGACGTTTCTGCTCGGCACGCCTCTCTTCTTCAGCCTCCCGCATGAGTTTATCCTGCTCTTCCTTGTCCTTTTCGTCTTGCTTCTGCTGCTCTACCTTGTGAGCAATACGGCTAGAACGCTTTGCGTTTGCCATTTTTGCCAAGCTAAGCATTTCGCGGTCATGCTTTTCTTGTTTCCGCCTTCTGGATTCTTCCTGCTTTTCCAGTATGGGGAGAAGATGGACTTCCAGCTGATCACGGAGGACTTTTTCATTACCATCGCGAGTTTTGCGCATGCTGTTGATTAACAGACGCACGTCCTCGAGAGTGACAGCAACACATTCCCATTTCATGCCTCCATAGTCGCTACCGTGGTCATTATTTTCCGTATTGTTATCGTCCTTCGTTTCTGGTTCATCGGCGGTATCTGAAGTAGCACGGCGCCGTTTGCTAGAACGTCGGCTCGAGCCATAGGTTTTCTTCGGCTTCGACTTCGGCTTGGACGCTGGGGTGGCAGGCGGCGCGGACAATCGATAGACGCGATTGTCATCAAGAACATAGTAAGTCCGATCGTCCGCATCCCAGCCATACGGCTCTATGCGCTGCAATAGTATTAGAGTCAAGGCCGAATGCTAATGTGGCTGCTTTCCATACCCAGCTTGTTTGATCGGTATCCTTTTGTTCATCCATCTTCTCGCGTAGCCGTTCGGGGAAGACCATAATCCATTGAGTGAGTTGTTGAAGAACAGTGATCTGCCATACGCGTCAGTTCACGATTTATACGGGCGAATCAAGGCCATGCGCACTTTGGTAAAGACGTCTAGGTCGCCGAAGCTGGGAGACCCATCCTCTCCATCGCCAAGCGGGTTGATTTCTGGCGCCTTTGCCAAATATTGCTTGCGCAGCTGCTCGTCAAATATGTCATGGCTGATAACGGATGTTAGCGCATCGGTTGCGAAACGAGTTGGGAGGATTTGCGACGGACGTGAGGCCTCGATGGTTAGACACAAGCTTTAGTAGCGCCAGCCCGATGTCTGGAAGAACTGTTGACACGGGCTTCATACATTCGTGCTCAATTTCCTAACGCGAGAGTTAGATACTCAGGTCGGCGTAAACAAGGACGAAGAAATAATGGACGAACTTCAATTTCAAGGGCCTCGTCAATTCTGGCAGCTTTGCCAAAGAGGTAGATCCATTGACAGAGATTAGCGAATTGCCACATCTGGCGAATGCGCTGCAAGGCCGGCGCGACAGCGGCATCTGACACAGCCTCCATGGCCAAATTAGCCTCGTTTCGTGACGGCATGAGGTTGGCAGGATCTATGCAAAGTCGGCATCTGTTTGGCAATCGAAACGAATTGGGTAACTTGGGAGGCTTCCGAGTTTGTGGATCGCGTATGGCGCGCCGCAAGAAGAAAAGTAAGAGTACAACACTAGCGACGACTGCGGTTGCAGGGGTGAGCTGCAGCATGGTCCCACCCCGGTAAGGTCGTCGCGCCGCTGAGCCACATGTCGGACAGCTAGATGTGGCTACATACTCGGAGCTCGCACAGTATTGACGCAAGGCTCTGCACGCATTTTCGGCCTGGTGGATGTACGTGCGCACAGTGCATACAATACGAGACACGCTTGGCTACCTCCCTGAACCACGAAAGCTCCTGAACGTCAGGACTGCAGCAGAAAGTTTCTTGCCTGTGACGAAACCATTTCTAACGGCCCTTGGACACCTCATACGTGGCCATGAATACCGGCCAAAACAATGCTTAGCTTCAATACCACAAGCACGCCTTCCACTGCCCCTCGACGGGCTGATTTTCCTGGATAGCTGCATTGCCTATTAGACGACGTCGAGTGCTTCTGCGAGAATGGATCAACGCGAGACCGACGACGACCGGTCACGGCGCCGACAGTCAATACCCTTGCAGGATATTTACACCCTAGGAGGCAGCAGCCTGGAATACTCTTCGAACGACTACAACACCGGTCCCTCCGGCCCGCAGACATCTGCAACAGTTGGGTCGTCGCATTGGCACTCCGCGAGATATGCGGACGCGGACGGCATGGATGTGCAAGCCCGACCCGAGTCCCCGATTGACCTCACAGCTTTACAAATGGCATTGCCACCCGAGATCCAACATACGCCACTGCAGCACAGCGATGTGTACCATAGTTCGAGCAATCCATTTGACACATCATCTGCGTATATCGACGATGCACCAAACCAGGACTATTCCGAATCTGATACTGCACCTTTGACAGCTGGGGCGCAGCCTATATCAGGGGCGCTTGGTATAGATATCCATGGTTCAGAAGGCCGACAAAGCTTTCAGACTGTTTCTGACTTCAGTGGAAGCCCTCGAGGTCGGACAACCCTGCGAGTCGAGCAGCCAACTCAGCACAGGTTTGCTGGTGGGCGCAACAGCAGCCATGGAATGTCGCTCAGTCCAAACAACTTTCCAATGCCGCGATCTAGTTCGCCATCTGGGGCCTTCCTGCGAGCTGGGTCCATTGTCCGAGCAATGTCCCAGCGAGTTGTCAATATTAGTGGCGAGAGTGAGCGAGCCGTTAACCCACGCGTCTCCAGAGAATCTGCTCGCCCAGCGCATGGGCCTGAACGTGATTTTGATGGAAATAACACGCAACCAATTCAGCTGGATACCTCGTACGCTCCGCAGACGCCACAAGCCGTTGGCGAGAAGAGCTCGGAGCCGTCGTATTTTGGAAATCAAACATTGCCGCTGCCACCTACTGGACGTCAAGCCCCAAATCCATTAAAAGGTCGCTCACTGGGAGTCTTCTCTCCAAGTAACCGAGTCCGTCGCTTTTGTTGCGATGTTCTCGTTAACCCATACACTGAGCCGGTTATTCTGCTTCTCATTGTCTTGCAGACGATCCTTTTAACAGTTGAAGCTGCCCCGAGTGTCTTCAGCCACGGACATGGGCGGCCCGATCGCTGGGGCAAAAGCGCAATGGATTGGGCTATGCTGGCTCTTTTCATAATATTCACATTTGAGCTCGCAGCTCGCGTAATTGTATCGGGCTTCATGTTGAATGCCGCCGAGTACAGCTCCATCGACCGGAAAAAGGGCGTCCGATCACTAATAGTTGATCAATACCAATCATTCTTTCAACCGGAGCGTCGAAAATCTATGAAGGGTCACCGCCCAAGCCGCCAGGAAACAATACAGCCCTTCGCCATCGCTCGATCTTTCACCAACATGATGCAAGGACAGCAAAGCCTACCAGAAACCCACGAAGACCAGATGCGTTACCAATTGGCACGACGAGCATTTCTGCGACACTCATTCAACAGATTAGATATCCTTGCTGTCGTGTCTTTCTGGATAAGTTTCGTGCTAGGTATCACAGGCCTCGAGAGCCGATACCACCTCTATGTGTTCAAAATGCTCAGCTGTTTGCGCATTCTGCGTTTACTTGCCTTGACGCATGGCACTGCCGTAAGCTTACGTTGCTCAATATCTGCCTGCTTCCAATACTAATATTAGCAAAGGTTATTCTGCGAAGTTTGAAGAAAGCCGCACCTTTGCTTGTGCGCGTTGCCTTTCTCATCTGTTTCTTCTGGCTGCTATTTGCGATTATTGGTGTGCAAAGCTTTAAAGCCAGCCTGAGCCGTCAATGTGTTTGGCTTGATCCGCAAGCCCCTACAAACTTATCTGCTGCCTTCACTAACGAAGAAGGGTTTTGTGGGGGGTATTTGCACAATGAAACCAAGGCCATTATGCCGTGGGTGAAGTCTGAGACGCCCGATTCACTAGAAAATCTTGTCAACGGCACAAGAAAAGGAAAAGGGTTCTTATGCCCTCGAGGTTCTATCTGCCTGCAGCAGGAGAACCCTTTCAACGGAACTGTGAACTTTGACAATATTTTCCATTCTTTGGAGCTGGTGTTCGTAATCATGAGCGCAAACACGTTTTCAGACCTCATGTATCAGACAATGGCTTCCGACTATACCCAAGCAGCGCTCTTTTTTGGAGCTGGGCTCATGATCATGACCCTCTGGTTGACGAATCTCTTGATTGCCGTCATCACTTCGTCTTTTCAAGTCATTCGCGAAGAGAGCAAGGCTAGCGCATTTGCCACAGACCACGAGACGTATGCGCAGCCTGATTTTGATGAAAGACCGAGACGAAAGTCCAAATTACAAGATTTGGTAGAAAGAGCCAAGCTGTTTTTTGTCGCTGTGATTGCATTTGGTCTCATATGCCAGGCAAACCGCAGCGACAGAATGTCCAAATCTCGTGAGAAATTTATAAACGCTGCCGAAGTAGTGGTCACAGTATTTCTGGACATCGAGATTGTCGCTAGGATCGCTACCAACTGGCGACGCTTCCACAGGGCTAAAACGAACCTTTTTGATCTTGGCTTGGCAATCATCACCACGGTAATCTTATTACCGCCAATTCGCCATTCGGTCGCTTACCCTTGGCTCACCGCGTTTCAAATTATACGAGCTTACAGGGTTGTCTTGGCGATTCCGGTGACTCGCACATTAATCCTCCTCGTCTTGGGTAATGCCTCAGGTATTGCCAACTTGATGCTTTTCGTCTTCCTCATGACATTTCTGGTTTCCATTTTTGCTTCGCAGCTCTTCCGCGGAGCCATACCAGTGTACAATGAGGATGGCGAACTCAATCGTGTCTCCTTCTTTACAATATTTAATTCGTTTCTCGGGATGTATCAGGTTCTGTCCAGCGAGAACTGGACAGACATTCTATATTCCGTGACGTCTTATACGCATCAATTCAAGACTTCATGGATAGGCGCAGCGTTCTTGATAGGATGGTTTGTTGTCTCATTCTTTATTCTGATCAACATGTTTATTGCTGTCATCCAAGAGAACTTTGATGTATCAGAAGACGAGAAGCGCCTCGAACAGGTCAAAGCCTTTCTGCAGCGGAAAGAGATTGGACATGGCGCAAGCAACCTAGCCTTATCCTCAATTTTCAGTCTTGGCAAAGCAAGGCGGCGCAAGGACCCGCTGGACTACGGACCAGGGATGATGGAAATGCTCTTGAAAGATGCCATAGTCCGCGACTTCCTGGATGATGAATCTCCGGACACAGGACATGAAAACGGTGGCTTGACAAATGCTTCGAACACATCTGGACCGCCCGACTCCAGGAAACGTAGCCCCATTGCTAAACTTTGGGCCAAATTTCTGCGAATAATTCACCGGGAGGAGCCAAATCCATTTTACACAAGCATTAGGTTTGACGGCGCGAACGATACACTGGACGCGCGACAGATGGCACGTCAAGTCGTATCGGCAACAGCAGCACGACGAAAGGCGCAGCGGGAGTATCTTGCGAGGCATCCTACTTATAACACCTCTCTATACATTTTCCATCCGAAGAATCGACTCCGTCGCCTATGTCAAAGGCTAGTTGGACCGGCAAGAGGTGTTGAACGTTTTGATGGTGTTGAACCGAACAAAATTGCATGGTATGCATTTTCTGCCTTCATTTATGCGACCGTTGTCGCCATGGTTGTAATTGCCTGCGTAACCACGCCACTCTACCAGAGGGAATACAAATCCGACTACCCGGGCGACCATCTGAACTGGTATGTTTGGACCGACTTCGCATTTGTTATCATATTCTCGGTGGAGGCAGTTATCAAAATCATCGCAGATGGCCTTCTCTGGACCCCAAATGCTTACATACGAAGCCTATGGGGCGTGATGGACACGGTAGTATTAATAACGCTGTGGATTAATGTTATAACTCTCTTCGTTAATGACGGTGCGATCTCTCGCGCCGTTGGAGCCTTCAAAGCTCTGCGAGCATTGCGTCTTCTGAATGTCAGCAACAGCGCTAGGGACACGTTCCACTCGGTGATTATCGTTGGCTGGTGGAAAATTTTAGGTGTAAGTATAACTGACTGTTGCTACATGCAGAACTGTCCCTTCTACCATGGACATAATTCTAATGATGGATAGGCTGCATTTGTGTCCATTTCGCTACTGATTCCCTTTGCAATTTACGGCTTAAATTTGTTCAACGGGAAGATGGTAGCTTGCAACGATTCAGATGATATAACACTACTCAGCCAATGCTTTGGCGAGTTTGGAAGTACTCCATTCAAGGAAGATTGGGTCATGTTGGCTCCGAGGGTTGCCGACAACTCTTATTTCAAGTTTGACGACTTTGGAAGCGCCCTCTTCACGCTTTTCCAGATTGTCAGTCAAGAAGGTTGGACAGATGTGTCATTCGCAGCGCAAGCCATCACTGGGCGAGGGAAACAACCTGAAGATCTAGCTGCCCAAGGAAACGCGCTGTTCTTTGTCATCTTCAACCTCATGGCCACGGTATTTGTCCTGACTCTCTTTATATCCGTCTTTATGCGAAACTATACGGAGCAAACGGGAGTTGCGTTCTTGACAGCCGAGCAACGCTCGTGGCTGGAACTCAGAAAACTTCTACGTCAAATCTCTCCCTCGAAAAGCTCGTACAAGGATAAAGAATCCAAGTGGAAAAGATGGTGTCACAAGAGGGCCATTGAGAAGCGTGGAAAATGGTATCAAGGTGTCACCGCAGTTCTCGTCTTTCATCTCTTGCTGCTAGTGGTGGAGTTCAACGATGAGCCGTTCTGGTGGTCCCGGACACGTGAGGCCCTGTTCCTGGCGTTTGTCTTGATATATATTTGCAACCTCGCGATTCGAATCTTTGGCCTGGGCTGGTCCAGATTTAGGAAAAGTTCTTGGGACATCTACGCGCTAGTCACGGTTTCTGGGGCTTTTGTGGCCACATTGGCTCTCCTGATTGCAAACACCAGATGGAAAGTATATGTGCAGCTGTACAAGTGCTTCCTAGTGGCTATCGTGCTGCTCCTAATACCGCGAAACGACGCCCTGGACCAGCTTTTCAAAACAGCCGCGGCCAGTCTGACCGTGATTAGCAACTTGCTTGCAACCTGGCTTGTGCTATTCCTAGTGTTTGCCATTGCCATGACGCAAGCATTTAGCTTAACCAGGTTTGGTAGCCAGGAGACCAGTGATCTCAACTTCCGTACAGTGCCCAAAGCCCTCATCTTGCTCTTCCGAATGAGTCTTGGCGAGGGCTGGAATGAGATCATGGAGGACTACGCAGAGATTGAGCCGCCACTGTGTGTGAAAGATCCCGTCTTCTTTGATAGCGACTGTGGAAGCAAGCCGTGGGCTCGATTTCTCTTTGTGGCATGGAACATTCTCAGCATGTACATTTTCGTCAACCTCTTCGTCTCACTCATCTACGAGAGTTTCAGCTACGTCTATCAACGCTCTGGAGGGATGGGCGCGGTCGACCGCGACGAGATTCGAAGGTTCAAAGAAGCCTGGCGCAGCGTGGACCCTGCCGGCACGGGCTACATCAGCAAAGAAGCATTTCCTCGTTTGCTAGGCGAACTGTCGGGCATTTTTCAGATGAGAATCTACGACCCTGAAGATTCCGTGGGACAGATTCTGGAAGACGTGCGCAGTGATCCTCGCATGTCACGCCACTCATCTATCGTTGCATCTAATTTCCAAAGCGATGTCGACCTGAATAAGCTGAACGAACGACTCGCCAAGTTGGATATTGCTGCGATACGCAATCGTAGACGCATGTTCAATTCCTTTTACGAAGAAGTCCTAGTAACAGCTGACCCGGATAGAGGGATCGGTTTTAGTGACGTTCTACTCATACTGGCACATTACAAACTCATTAGCGACAGCAAGAGTCTAAGGTGAGAAGATCTGCATAGATGAACGTTATACAACTGATTTGTATATTAACACAAATTTCTTAACTTAGGCTAGAAGAGTTCTTGCGCCGCCGAGCCCGCCTGCAGCGAGTCGATGAAGAAACTCGCCGGAGAATAGTTCAGGGATTCTTTGACACATTGTACGTGCCTTGTACAATCGGCATCCGCCTTTGTAATTCTTACTAATAGAAAACAGGTATTGGTCACGGAAGTTCAAGCAACATATGGAAATGAAGCGGTCGGCACGCATGTCGGTGATACCGCAACTCAGCGTGCCAGAGATTTTCGTGGATGACGAGGGAGAAAACCCATTTGAAGCCGGAGAAGGAAGCTCAAGCCAAGGCAAACGACCGGCCCGTCCAAGCATCAACACCGACTTGGGCTCTCACAAAACGTCGGCATGGTCGTCCGATATGTCGCCTCGCGACTCGGGCTCACAACACCCGCTAAGCTTCCCAAGGACCTCGGGCGGCGGGGTATCACCGCCCGCTAGCCCACTGCAGTCCGGCTTCCAGATGAGCCCATCTGCAAGATCGTCTGGCGAGATGAGCCGCCGAGGCAGCTCCATCAGCCCAGCGCAGGCCAGAGGCATGCTTGACGACTCGGTGTGGGTAGAGAGTATCCGAAAGACCAAGACTATCCGACGTTCCGACAAGACGACGTACCGGTACGGAGACCTGGGTTGAACTTGGTTTGAGCAAGTTGTGGAATACGTCGTAGTCTGCGTTTCTATTCTTGTCACTTTGTTTGTACACCTTTGGAATGGATCGCATTGGGAACAATGGGGGTTGCCACATAGACGGAGACGCATCATGATACAGGCTAGCGCGGCGTTTGTCTTTCCTACTTATCAGTCATTTTCAGCGTTTTTCATGATTTATTTTTACTTTACTTTTTGCCCCAGTCATTCGTCTTCGCTGTGTATGTAAAACGGGGACAGATTAAGGAGCTGGGGGTATATAGAATAATATGGAGGTTTGGTTAGGATATGAGGAATGGATAAAGTCGTATTGATGCCAGACGAAGTGTCAGAGGTGTTCCTCGTAACTTGCTCGTTGACCAGTCCAGCCTGCCGGAGATTTTTACTAGTGTAGCCCCTGGGTACATTGTGTACCCTGAAAATTTAATTAGCACCGCGTAATACCGTCATGGGCAGTTCATTGAACGCCGTGCTTGGTAATACATGGTAGGAACTTGTCTGCGCTGGAATGCTGCTGCCGCGCCCGTTTTCAGGAGCTGAGGCTGCGACGGTTTCGGCCGCGGGGCGCCCCCTCCCACCACACGTCGCAGGCACACGCTTCTGAAACCGTTGCGTTTTGGTGGGATATGGGCCAAGGGGGCGGCGGGAAGGGGAGGCTGCTCGCGTTGTTGGTACATGTGTACATAGCACATGTGTGTGTGTGCCTTGTTCCTTAAAATACGATAGAAAGTCAGCAGTTGGAGATTCTTCCTTTCTACCTCTGCCGCTGCCCTCTTGCTTTGTTCCAATTGTCTGTCCATTGATTGCCAACCCGTGATTACAATCTTGACCGCGTGCTCAGAGCAATCGCGTCAACAAAGGCAAGACTATTTATTATTCATTGCCTTTGATCTTATTGGGGCATTGTTCCAATCTTTTTCACGCCAAGGGAGAGAGAGAGAGAGAAAGGCAGAGAGCTCAGGACGACTCCGCCCGCCATCGATTCGACATTGAAAGGAAAACCCACCCGCCCATTCTACAGCGAACTAGCCCTGCTCCTACCCCCCGGGTTTCCAAGGGAGAGCCGACGCAGAAAAAGAAGAGACGGTGCACCCAAAGCAGCAAACGCTACACAATATCGAAAAGTCGGTTATTGACATTTCAATAATATCGAGCAAGCCGAAATTGCACCAAACGGCTTGTGCGTTTCCCAGCGTGCCTGTTCCGCGCGCCCGCTCGACTTTCTCCATTTGGGCCAATTCATTTATATATACAGACTATACCTGCGCATTCAAGTCTGCTGGAAAGACAAAGACGCCTTTTTTTATTTATTTTGCGCATACTCTGAGAGTGTCTTCTGCTTTGGCTGGTCCTATTACGTATAACACGCGCAAATCACTTTATACACAACTTTGTTCAACATCACCTATAAGAACAAAAATCAGAAAAGGCATCTACGCGAAACACCAAACCAATACCATGCCTGCCTCCCGATTTCAGCACTCTGCAGCTCGTCTGCACCCGTCGAGCCTGCGCGCCACCCTGCGCAGCCTCCGCTCCAAGAACCACCACATGCGAGCCATCCTTCCGCAGCACAGCGACGAGACAACGACACGTCGGGCCAGTGCAAACACAATCAATAGCATTATTTACCGACAGCCCTCCATCGTAGGGCTAGTACAAGAGCGCGACAGCTTCCCCACGGAGCTTGGCGTCCTGGAGCCACGTCCCGTCGTGTACTGGAGCAGCGTCGAGGAGAGAATGGGTTCCCTGGTGGCATAGATGCGGGCAATGGCAGGTTACATGCACGCAGACTGGGGCTGGAACGATGGAATATTTTTTTTTCTTCATTACCTTTCTTTCGACCCTTTGGCCGGGCAATGTTGACATTCACGGTCCAAAGATACAGTCTTTTTTTTGATAGCATCCGCTGTCGGGTATAGCTTATTTGGGCGCAATTTAGCCTTGCTAGAGGCGCTTCAGCATTAATACGCCGTAATCGTAACGGTTACAAATCTTATTCACAATATCTGAACCTGAAAATATCTCACAATGAAACTCCCGCCGCCGTGCCAGTATTGTATCTCATGTCGTATCGCAAGCTCTTAGCCTTGAATCTGCCACCCGTACCAACTATACACCAAGCGGTTTGCAACATATAGCATCCCACCCGTCACCGTCGCCGCCAAGACGGCCATAATTATAAGGACTGTGCCGCGTAGCCTAAATGCTTCTTCGGCCTCCATCTTCATCAGTTTCTTCTGGTTGCTGTGGTAGTACCACTCTTCGCGACTGGCGCCAGCCTTCCGCCTGCCGACATCGTCATATGGCTGTCTGTGGTATAGTATGTCATGCAACCATTCCGGGAGCCTGCTTCCATGGTTTGAGTGGGCGTGCATGCGAACACGCGTATAGCGCAGGTCGACAAGCAGAAGCGAAACCAAAAAGGTGACAAAGTTGACTGGGGTCATGATGACCTGTTTTCCGCGGTTAGCGCACGGTAAGGGACTGCCGCGATTTGTGCAGGACGGAGCTTGACCTACCTTGTACATGGTAATAGGCTCTTGGTTCTCTTCGCCAGCCTCGGGCGATGGTGGCTCGACATCTTGATCTGTCGATGTCACTGGTGTTGATGATGTGGATCGACGTGGTTGTGCTGACGACGCCATGGCGCAGCTGTGGCAGTTGGAATCGGCGCAGGGAAAAAGCTCGGGGTCGATGGCAATAATGACAGTGACAATGGAGAAGCTTGAAAGGGAAAGAAGGCGGTCAAATTCAGAAGTTGGTTATGCTCTTTGTCTTTGTCTTTGTCGGTACGGTCGGGGCTCTGACGTTGGTAAGCCCTGTTGAGTTCCACAGTCCGAAGGTGCCGGGCATGTTGTGAGCTCCGATCTGCCGAGACCAAAAACGGCAGCGGGCTTGCAGCAGCCTCCACCAAAAAAACGTCATTTCACCATTTCACCCATCCCGTCAGCTGACTGCCGGGCTGTCATTATGTGGAAGAAGAAAGGAAAACAAAATGTACCAAAAATCCGTCTATAGTGCAGTGTCTCCTTTTTACTACTCTAATGGTATTACCCCATATCTTTCATTATAAACTCCAGTACATGTAGAATAAAATGCGTAGAGCGACGCTTGGCGTTTACCGCGTGTTGTGGATGTCCAGCACCAGAATATCAGTCGCGCCAACGCCGGTCAGGTCGTCCATGACCACGGCAATCTTCTTCTTCTCAACCATGGAGCTCACGGCGACCCAGCCGTCCGCATCCAGCTGCGTAATGGTCGGCGCGCGCTTGCCGGGGGTAATCTTGGTCGCGTCGGGCAGTCGGGAGCGCTCAATGTTGTATTGGCAGAGGACAAACTTCTGGGCGGTAATGACACCGCGGATTCGCGAGGCGATGAGCTCCATGAGCTGCACGTTGCTGGGGTTCTTGGACTTGATGAGGATGGCGCTCGAGTCGACAACGGTATCGATGGCCTTGAGGCCGGCGGCGCGCATGGTTTCGCCCGATTCTGGAGACAAACAGTCAGCTTCCAATCCAAACCAGGATGTACCAGCAGCAGGGTCGTTTTCAATTACTTACCGACAAGGTCGACAATGCCCTCTGCGACACCGAGAGCGCAAGCCGCCTCGACACTGCCGCTCAGCTCAATAATCTTGGTGCGCAGGTTCTCGGTCGAGACCTTTTCGGTCGATGAAGGGTCGATGCCGGCCTCAATCTTGGCAAAGTGGGCGGCTGTGAGGTTGGGGAAGCTGGTGCCAATGGTCAGGCCGACGAGGTCCTTTGTTGCGCTGTATTTGCCCTTGTCCGGCACCTGGACCTGGAGGCGGCAGCTGCCGAAGCCCAAGTCCATGACCGTCTCGCAGCCGGCGAGCTTGCCCGACTCGGCATCCGCGGCGCCAACACCGGCGTCGTACTCGCGGACCTGGTCGAAGCCTGTGATGCCGAGGTCCACGCGGCCCTGGCCAACAAAGGTCGGGATATCAGCGGCGGGGAGGAAGATGAGGGCAATCGGGAGGTTCTTGACGAGGGCAATGTCGAGGCGGTTTTCGCGGCGGAACTGGATATCGGCGCCTTCGAGGAGATTGAGCGTGGCCTGGTTCAGGCGGCCCTCTGCCAATGGGAAAAAGAGTCAGCGACAGGTTCATTGGCGCACGTGCGATCATGTTGGTAACGTACTCTTGGGCACAGCAAACAGGAGCCGGCCTTCTAGGCTATTCGCGCAAATCGTCAGTCCCGCTCAAGGGCTTTTCTGGACCAGGCCAGGCTCGGTTGGCTGGCTGGGCGGCGGTCCAACTTACTGGTTGACGAGATCCATGGTGTCGAACAAAGTCTGTTGCGTCGAATTGAAAGGGTCGGTTCAAGGCCAGTTGCCTTAATCTTGCTGTGTTGGCGGGGAGCTTGGGGGTATATAGAATATAGATCGCGAAAGAGGAAAAAAAAAGAGGCGCCGTGAGTCAACTGGGGTACAATGACGAGCTCCAGAAGACCTCCGACAGCGGGGCATTATTTTTTTTCGGGTGCGGTGCGTTGCGGGTTGCGGTACTGGGCAGGGGCAGGCCAACCGCAGGCCAACTGCAGGCCAACCGCAAGCCAGTTCTGGCACGCGGGGCAGCCGCCGCTCTTGACAGGCTGCGCATGCCGGTCAGCTTATCGCAGCGCCGGAAGCGTCAGTCAGCCGTCCGCGGCCTGGCAGGGGCACACGCGCTTCCAGCAACTGTCTGTCGGCGGCGTCGCAGCCCGCGTTAGGTATGTAGGTACTCCTGGGTACCAGGCTCGCCGTACTCCGTACTAGGTATGCAGCGGGGCATCACATCCGTGGCGCTTCAGCGATTCATGGCGCCCGTGGCTGTCTTTGTGGGCAGCATCTGTTCATTATTCGCACTCAACCAGCGCCAGTGAGCTCCGCTGTGGCCATCGTGATTATGTAAAGGACCCATGATGGGTAGGTATGGAGTTGGGCTGCGAGATTTCTTCGATGAGCCGGGATGATAGCCTATGGTCATGGTACATGTACCTGTGAGTACTCTGTCCATTACCGACCTACCTTAAATAGGTCCCTCCTACCTGAACCGCAAGATGATTCACACATCATGGCTGCACAGGATGAGTGACTCTTTCATCTCTACTTGCCCATACCTTGGGTAACTACCGGCGGCTGACGATAAAGACCTCGTTCCAGCGTCCCCTATTGTGCCGTCCACAGAACGCCTCATTCGGCCGCCTCCGTTGTCTTCGCATCGATTCAGCAACGCCTCGTCCCGTAGGCCGCTCCCAGTGTACCACTACTCACGGTCAAACAAACGGCTTTCCATTGTCAGCCGCAGCGCGACCCTTTGCTGCTTGGCTGGCTCGCCATCAAGAGATATTTTTAACTATGTACTAGCCGCGTTGAGTGGTCGACGGCCGCGTGAGCAGGAAAAGGTTATGTACGAGTAGTGCACCAAGGTAGATCGCGCCAATGGCAGGATAGCAGTCGCTCAGTGGTCGTGCACCGTTGGAACCAGCCGTAAAGCCTGCTGTTAATAGAAAGTGAGCCACCCACCCACCCATCGCGCCAAAGTCTGGCGCCAGGACGTGCACTTTTGCCTGCCCGATGCAGCGCAACGCTACGACTAGTGACGGGTTGCATCCTGGGCGCATTAGCCTGAATCCTCGATGCAACCCTCCAAACGGAGCGGAACAGAGCCGGCATGGCGCGGGTTGAGAAGCAACCATGCCTTGCATCAGCCTGCACACGCTACTATACTCTACGAGTAACAATGGCCACCACTCCGAGTACATGGATACTCGTACTCATGCACCGCATTACTCGTATCCTGTCGTCGAGAGGCTGCCATCCAGCTTGACTGCGACGCGTTCACCGTGCAACGGCTGCTGTAGAGTGCTATACCCGCCTATCCACAGCACCTAAACTATGTACCCAAAGCCCCTGTAGCAGCGACGCTCTGCCCTGTTACGGCCGAGCTCGTCCGTTGCAGAACTCGTCAAGGATACTCCGTACAGTTACTCGTAGATGGACGCTGTCCGGGAGCGCGTCAGCCGGCGGGCGTGGCGCAAAGCAAGACAATCAATAGCGGTTGACAAAAACATGGTCTCACTTGACACAAGTCATTCACAGCCAAAGTGTGACGGACCTTGCGAGTATGTACACAATGGGGTGAGAGATCAACCAGCAACCTCTCTCTCTCTTCTCTTGGACCCAGGTCTCGCGCGCTTGTCATGGCGAGACAATGGTGGCCCAAGTTCCCCCCCGTCCAAAATAGAAACTGGCCAAAGACAACAGTCGCTACGGAGGATTGGTCCCAGAAATGCCCCTAGCTAGCAGCCTGCCCAGGTCCCAGCCCGCTGCTGCCCGCTGCCCATCACCCAACCTTAGCGCTCCCGTCCAACCGCCAGCCGCCCCAAAAACTGGCCACTAGGAAAAGCCCCGCTCTCCACTCGGGCCAGACCCCCGCTGCTGGGCCCTGCCCGGCCCTCCTCGTTAGCGGGTTTCCGGCCGGTTTCTTATAGGTGCGCAGCCCACTCCATCGTTGCCAGCCCCAGCGGCCGGCGGGTAAGAGTATGATGGATGCTGCCGCACGACTGGACCTCGACCTCGACGGACTGCCAGCGCTGCCCACGAAACTTCATTGCTCTTCAACCAACAGATTGCTCCTCGTCGTGAACCTCTGAATCCCACCAAAAAGCACCGCTCTTTGTGCTTTCTCTGTGGATTTACTTGATCGCAAGAACCAGCAAGCACACAAAACAGAAAAAGACGAGAGGACGACACCCACGATCCGAGAAAGCAGGCGTGCCACAGCACCTTCGCCTCGCCTTTCTCTACCCGTCGCGACCCATGGCACCTTCATACCCTGCGTCCACGATGCCGCAGCCAATGTTTCCGCCGCCGTCGCTACCCTCATCATACCAACAGTCGGGACATGCGCCTCCTGGCCACGGTACCGCGACGGCTGGCCCTCCGTCACTACCGCCAATATCGCCTATATCGCATCCTCAACACCAACAGCACCCTCACCACCCTCCTCACCACCACCATGGCTACGACCAGTACTCCCCCACACAACGATCGCCCTCATCGTCGCAATATCCACCGCAGTTGCCTCATCCCGCTGCGCAGCCTGCTCACCACCCGCCACTAGCCAACCACCACATGCACCCGCATCATAGCCATGCTCCGCCGCCTCTTCAACAACCGCCGCCGCTTTCCCACGCCCCAGGCCCTGAAGCCCAGCCTGACCCCCCGCCTCGAGCCCCGGCCGTTGTGCCGTCCAGCAAGCCTTCCAATGGCCAAGTCGTGTTGGCTTCAATATCCAAGGTTGACGAGAATACTGGATGGAAGTATCAGTATGTACCTTGCCCGCTTGCCTGCTGCTAACCTGTGGCACCCCGCCAAACATGGATTAACCTGTCATTAGATTAGACGTCGTGCAACAGCCAAGAAGAGCTCGAATGTGTGGATTCGGTGACAAGGTAGGCAACCCTTGTATTTTGTCATACAATGACATGGCTAATCAACGATTTATAGGACCGGCGGCCCATCACTCCCCCGCCGTGCGTGCGCCTGATCGTCACAGACCCGGCAACTGGAAAGGAAATCAACTGCAAGTATGTTCTCTTGGTGGCCTGGCAGACGAACCGGATGGGATATGTCTTGGCTGCTAACCGTTATACTCAATAGCGATATTGATCATGTCATGTTTGTTCTGAACGTCGACCTTTGGAGCGAAGATGGAACGCGCGAGGTCAACCTTGTGCGATCAAGCTCATCATCTGCCTCCTCAGCAGCGCAGAGCACCACATCGCCGACCGAGCCTGCACCAGATGCAAGCATGAGCCACTATTCGATGGCTCACCCAGCCGCTGCCAACCGTGAACCCGCATATGGCCAGCACGCACCGGGCTACCCTCAAGATTACCCGGTGCAGCATGGATATAGTATGGGTAAGGATGAGGCTAAAAATCCCCAAAGTTAACAAGTTTTGGCGGCTAACGGACCCTTCAGGCCACGGCGGTTATGCGACGACGGGAGGCTACCCTCCATCCCAGCAATATCTTCCTTACAGTCAGGTCTACCACCAAGACCCTTCAGCCTTGTCTCATCCACGGTCCGGCTCTACTTCAAGCGCAACGCAGGCCCGAGGAATGTTTACTAGGAATCTCATCGGCAGCGTCGCGGTTAGCGCCTTTCGTCTGAATAACACTGCGGACGAGCCTGGCGTCTGGTTTGTCCTGCAGGACCTCAGCGTTCGAACCGAAGGCTCTTTTCGGTAAGCCCCCAGTGCAAAAATAGGCCGATGTCATTGAATAATATGCTGACAATGAACAGTCTTCGATTCTCGTTTGTTGATGTTAGTCCTCGCGGTGCTCAACCCGCAGACGGTAGTGTGCCCAAAATCAACACTGGCCGAGCTCCGACATTGGCGTCATGTTTTAGTGAACCATTCCAGGTCTACTCGGCCAAGAAGTTCCCGGGCGTCTGCGAAAGCACAGCTCTTAGCAAAACGTTTGCTGGACAGGGTATCAAGATTCCTATTCGGAAGGATACCACGGGCAAAGACGATGAGGAGGACGCCTATATGGACTAAAGCCGACTGTCTAGATGGATGAAGGTTTTTGTATTTTCTTTGCAAATGGGTGGTTCACTTTGCGCACAGCTTCTTTATGGGCCAGGCTCGCCTGCGCTTCTGTTTATATCTGAGACGGCAACAAAGCCGCTTGTGCTTGCTCGGCGTTGGGAGTGGGAGGTTTGCTTTCCTTGTAAAAGATTCAAACTCATACAGATTTGTACCAGAGATGCTGTTTTACCAATCCGACACTTTCAGGTGTCTATTCAATACCACTTCACTTTATAGCTCTTTCGGCCACAGAGACATACCATTGCACTGGCAGCCATTTCACTCTCAATTTATTAAACACCTCGCCTTTGGCACAAAGGGCCTAGGCCCAGCCAAGCCAAGCATTTCATATGGCGACAGCGGCTTGGCTAGCACAGAGCCCTGACAACCACCTGTTCTTGTAGGGTACTTGCAGCGGCCACTCGCCGCAAGAATGTACTGTCGCGGTACATTGGCCCGCTAGTCCTGCCAGTGGGGCACCTCGCTAGGCACGCGCCCATCTAAAGTTTGTCTCCTCAGTGGTGTGCTGCGCTGATCATATTTTGGCGAGCTAGCGAGATGCCGCTGGGCGAAACGCACCATCCATGCCGCCACCGTTTTCCGCGTGCGACTCCGCAAACGCCTTGAGCTAGGGGAGGTGGGAAAAGCAGCCTGCGGCAAATCCGAACTGCCATTCTCTTTCATCCCCAATCACTGATATTCTTCTGCGCATACAACGCGGAAGGCAGACTTTACAACAGCACCGTCGACCAAGCTATTCAAGCCACAGTTACTCGACGAGAGTGACTTTGCCATCGACCGCCCCGCAGCTGTCCCCGTTCCTGTCGCTGTTCCCCCGCTGCGCGTTGCCCCTCGATCGGTTCCTAAACCCAGAACGAGAGGCATCCGAATCGCGCAACCTCTCCTTGCCTCGTCGCAAAGCCCACGGCCCTTTCACACGCGAACAAAAAAAAATCACAATGTCGTCACACCTCTCTTCGCACGGGCGCGGAGGCGCCGGCAACATGGCCGATGCGAAGCAGTCGCCGCAGCTGAAGCCGTCGGACCTGGAAACGCCGACGCTCAAGAAGCCGATCGTGACGACAGGCCGCGGCGGCACGGGCAACATGGCCAAGAATAACGACCCGATTGAGACTCGCATGCGTCAGGACGTTGGAGCGTAAGTTTTTAACCTATATTTTGCGACACTGCACGTGGGAGCCGAGTATGGATAGTTCCCCTTGGCTCCCCAGCCGGCCGCCGCAGCCGAGGTATTCCGTTGCTGACCCTTCCCGTTTATTTGTAGTGTTCCTCGACGGTACAGCGGCGGCGCACAGCATGCCGGCCGAGGAGGCGCTGGCAACGTCTTCAAGGACGAAGAGGGCAAGCTGGAGCGCACAGAGAGCCGCGAGCAGGCCGTTGACGACAGTGCCGACGCAGCTGCCAAGCCCAAGAAGAGCGGCTGGTTCTTTGGCAAGAAGGCCTAAAGTACCTGACTCTATGCTGAAGACGAACGGAGACGAAAAGAAAGAAATATCCAGGGAGGGTTTTGGAAACTTCATGATTTGAATGGGTTGGGCTGGTCACTTTAGCTTGGGAGTTCTTGGATCAGTATTGTTTCGCCTTTATATTTCACCATTTTCAACAGTATGGGAAACTAGTTTTGATGACCTTTCTCCTCATCACGATATCCACTAGTAGACAATATGCCCGGCTTGCCATAGCATGTGCTAGCTGCATCAAGAATATACCGCATGTACAAAGGGGTCGAGGTCAAAGAAACGTATGAAGAGCATACGCGCGATTTATAGTGCATCTATTTTGGATATCTTGGGTGATTGTACCAGAATGAAGGGTCTTAAAACCAAATGCGCAACGCCAAACTTGTTCCGCTTTTGTTCCTTTTTTCCTTTTTGTCATGGCTCCGTATCAACTCGACATTATTTTCATGGTAGAGAGAAGATGTTGGCTCACGCCGAAATTCGCATGGCTTAAACCACTGCTTAGTTCTTGGTCAGGCGGTGCACCTCCTCGAAAAAGTGCTTCAGGTTGTCCGGGTTCACACCGGGAGTAATGCCTACAGGTCTCTGTTAGTTCTTCACGCTCTATGCTCAATTTGGTTTTGGTTGCAATGACATACCGTGGCCGAGGTTGGCAATCCATCCCTTGTTGCCGACCCAGAAACCCTTGACCATGCGCTCGACGGCCGCCGTAATGGCTTCCTTGGTGCCGTACAAAACACCGGGGTCAGCGTTACCCTGGAAGGTAATTTTGCGGTTGCCACGGATCTTGACAGCATCAGCGGGCTCCTGCATCCAGTCCAGGCCTACAACGTCGTAGCCCAGGTTGCACGCCTTGTCCAGTGCGTGCCACGCGCCCTTGGGGAAGACAGTCATGGGAACGCGCTCGAGGCCGAGGCTCTGAAGCTTCTCGGGGAGCTTCTGTGAAATATGCGCCAGGTACGGCTCTGAGAACTCGCTGAATGAAGCCGGGCCGAGCTCGCCAGCCCAAGAATCAAACACCATGATCGACTATTTGCGCAGCTATTAGCAGGGCTACATTTTTTGGCAATCCGCGCGTAAAGAACAACATACCTGAGCACCAGCCTTGACCTGCATGGCAAGGTGGTCGACGCAAATGTCGGCAATCTTGTGCAGCAGCTTCTTCGTCTCCTCGGGGTACTTGTAGATCCAAGTCTTGCTCTGGGCAAAGAGCTTGGTGCCGCCGCCTTCCACCATGTAGCAGAACAGGGTCCAGGGAGCGCCGCAGAAGCCAATCAGAGGTACTCTGCCGGCAAGCTTCTTCCTCGTGAGGGTGATTGCCTTGTAGACGTAATCGAGCTCCTCGGCGACGTCAACTTTGCGCTCCATCACGAGCCCGTACTGCTCGTCCTCTGGCGTCTTGAGCGGGTCCGGGAAGTGAGGGCCCTTCTTGTCGACCATCTCAACAACCATGCCCATGGCCTGGGGGATGACAAGAATATCGGAGAAGATGATGGCGGCATCGAGCAGACCGGCATATCGCTCGACGGGCTGGAGAGTGAGCGTCGAGGCAACCTCGGGGTCGCGGCAGCATTCGAAAAAGTCTCGGCCGCCCTTCGCTTCGTGGTACTCGGGTAGATAGCGTCCGGCTAGAAAGGATCGAGCGTCAGTCTTCCACAATGACTACCAGTTGAATTGTAACATTGTGCTCGGCACTTCTTACCTTGTCGCATAACCCACATGGGCGGGCGCTCGACGACCTCGCCTAGATAGGTGGACGGTTAGCAGTTGCATGATACCTAGTACCAAAGGCAGCGAGTTACTTACCCCGGGCAGCCCGGAGCAAAAGGTCGTTCTTCAATGGCTCAAAATTGTGCTCCATGATGTCGTCGAAAGTTTGCCGTTGTCAAACTTGTGAATATCCGAGCTGCCGCACACCCCGCGCCGACATAAAGGTGGGCGGGGCACGATGGCCGCTGGCTATGGGTACGTACTGTCGAAACGCCGGAGCCCACGTCGGCCCGGGCGAGAGGCCCTGGGCGCGTGCGACACCATGTCCTGAGCAACAACGACGGCTACTTAGCTCGCGACCCCATACTCCAAAGAGTTGCTGGCGCATTTCCTCCAATACGTTCACTCTGCCATTGCCACACCCCGAACCCCCTTAAACTACACAAACGACTTGAGCACTTGCGCCGAAGCTTAATCGAAAATGTCGTCCGAGCGCGAGTTCCAGATCAAGCCCATTGTGCCGGAATCCATGATGCACAACGGCAGGGTGCGTACCAATCGAGAAATCTCCATCAGCAACCCGACTCTAACTCTTCTATCATCCTGCAGGTCCTCTCGAATCTTCAAAGCATCACAGCGTCACTGTTCGGCGTAACGGCCGGTGTCCTCGGTCTCGAATCATACAGCGGCTTCCTCGTCTACTTCGTCCTCTCGATCATCACGACCCTGATGTTCTACACTGTCCAAGTTGCGCCCGAGTCGCTTGCCAACGGCCGCCCAATGTTCGATGCTAGCCGATACTTCCGCGGAGCGTTCTCTTTCTGGACAAGCGGTCTATTCAATGGGCTTTCCGGATTCATATTGACATGGACTCTGTTCTATGGCTTGGTGAGGATATAACATACCTCCAAGAATGGGGGGTATTGTAAATATTACAGGCGTTATTGGTACTCAATATTTTAAAATGTGACACAGCGGGTTTACAAGAAGAAGATGGCCCCGAAATTTGTGCAGTTGCTTGTATTAGTGAACACTCGTTTTACATTAGCATGGCCCCATTCTCAATATCCAACAGTTTTGCTATGTGTTCAATATTTAAAAGCTTAATCAACAATTTCTACAACTTTTCCGACAAAACCCTCCAGACCCGATCTATCCTGCGCACCACCTTCCAAGAGAATCACCCGCGAACCTAATTCAATCCACTCCCGGTTATGCAACAGCTCAACGGAAACTTCTGCGGTGGAAGAGTTTGAAGATGCGCCCGCTTCTCCAGACTCTTCCAATTCATCGTTCAAGCTGAATACTTCCATCTGCTCTGTTGCTGTATCCCCCGCTTCTTTGGCCAAGTCGTGCACCGGGCGAACATGAACGATGCGTGCTGCAGCTCTAACGCTTGCCACGTACACATTCACCAGAGAGCCTTCTATTAAAGATGATGCATCCTGCCCGTTGAAAACAATCGTAAAACCGCTTGCAGCTTGGAGAGATAGACCGGTGTCCAACATGTGCTGTGATGGTATAGCCAAAACCATGCCTCTTCGAACCCGAGGCTGGTCTCGCAGTGATTCGCCTTTGCTTGACTGGAAAACAAGTCCGATTGAACCTGCTTGTCCAGCCTCGAGTGTCCGCACGGGCAGTCGGAGGTTGCGTACGCTTACAATTTCCGCCTTGAGCCATTCTCCAGCAATCTCCGAAGCCGAAACGGCGTTCTTCATAGCTATTCTTGCTAGTTCCGCCGACGATGGGTGTGATATCGAAAGACCATCGTTTCCAGGAGATGGTCGATCTTCAGGGCCAAAACCCCGACCCTCTTCATCCTCTGCTGGGAACGGCCCTACGACAATTTTTTCGCCAACTGAAAGGCTGCCAAACCGGATATGGCCGGAAACAATGACGCCACTGTCTGTGTTGCGAGACGAGTCACTCGCCAGAGCACCATAGGAAGTTGGCAAGTTGTAGGTGTCATCAATGTGAAAGAGGCACTTGGGCTGCTCTGGGTTCAGCGCCATGCCGACATAATCCCGCGAAGTAGGCGGTGGCGGAAGAGGCAAGCTACCGAGAAGTGCATGGACCAGGCCTATTCCTGTGCCAGTCATGGCGCTGGTAAGCACTATTGGTACGTAAGTTGTTAAACTCTCACAGTCCAGCATTGCCTGGATAACTGGTTGAACTTTGGCGTTGTCCGCGGGCGGCACGACGGGCATCTCGTAGTGCTCCTTTTGATCTGGTTGAAGAATTTTTGGAGTACGCCCAGCATCCTTGATGGCACTTAGAACCTTGACGAGAGTTTTTTGCAAGGCAGGTTTGGACGCGAGGTCCATTTTTGTAATCACTATCGCCATGGGCACATCGAGCTTCAATGACAGTGTGAGATGAGCCATGACGAGGTCAGCACGACTGCTCTTCGCTCCATCTGGATCAAGACCTGGCGGTTGTAAATTGGCACCGGCTGAGGCAGATTCAGAGTCATCTGCCGCTATGCAAAGAATGCTCCAATGAGGTGCCCAGTTCATGAGACCGCGCAGAACGGTGCGGCGGTATCGCGGGTGCCCACCAGAATCCGACACGAACAAGAGTCGACCGTTCTCAGCCCTATCATGAATGTCAATCCATGAATCAATATTCGCCTGAGCAAAGTTGAGAATGGTTTGATCTTTGTAGCCAATAAGCTCCTGCGCGATGGAGCTCGTGACACCCGAGACCATTTCATGTCGGTGTTTAAGAAGACTGAGACGACTTTTCCCTCTCCCATTATCCAGTGTGCCAGTAGAAAGGGTTCCCAGTAGACTGGACTTTCCAGAGGTTGTAGGGCCGGTCAACGTGACTCTCAGCTGTGACGTTGCAGAGCTCCCCTTGCTGGGAAGAGTTACGGCACTCCGCCCAGGGCCGTTGTTGTTTCCTTCTTCAGCTGCAGAGCCCGCGGAGTCGGTATCATGGGCCTCGAAACTTGGTGTCACCATTGCTTCTGCCACCCATAGCTTGCCCTGCTTCGCCACTTGTCCTTGGGGTGTGCCAGGTCCGTCCACAAGCTCCATGGCTTCCACCCATTCACACTCACCGACAATGACCATACGCATTACCTCAACTTTGCAGCCGAGGCTTGCAGCCATGACCCTCAGTGTTGTAATGCTTTCGTCCATTTCGTCTTTGGTGAGGCCTACAAGTGTTCCGTCATCCGAGACTCCTATCTCGTACAAAGCACCGCCTGACTCCTCAAGGCCAGGGATGAGAGGCGCACGCTGAATGGATGTACTCAGATCGACGCTGTCATCAGGGAGCTTTGGTATAACCAACTCCTTTGAGCTAGCCGAATGATAGGGTGACGATTGTTGAAGCCGCCACAATAGTTGAGTCGTCAGGTGCTGCAGCCTTTCTTGGCGAGGCTGACTGGAAGGAACAACAGATGGTGTAGAGGGCTTGACAGTTGCCATGTCCTGCGGGCGACCATGGCTTGTTCTGCTTCCTCGAGAGATTGTCGACATAAAGGCAAACGCACGCCGCGGTCTCAGAAGGAGGTGTAGTTTGTACTCCGTTGGGCCGTCTTGCGGCTCAGCTTGCAATTTCGTCACGCCATAGTCGGAGAGCAAACCGGGTTTGCCGCCATGAGCGTTTGCTGAGCTAGAAGTCGCGATGCCACCCTTGTCCGACGGGTCAGCAGGCGAAATCCACGGAGACGAGACCTTGGGAGGGTCAGGGTCAAAGGTGAATATGGACGCCATTGCCGCGTATTTTCAGCTGGAATCACCTCGCACCGCGTTGGGCTGCGTCTACTTGCGTCTTTAATGCGTATGAAACAAGTCGAAATGCTTCCCAGCGCAGCGTCACGTTCGATAGATTGTTGTTAGGTAGTGTGTGTGAAGAAGAATGAGCTGTCTTGTAATCATGTTGGATGCTGTAAGTCCGAGTGCTGAGTTGTTTAGAGCACTGCCTATGAGTGTCTGCGAGGTATCAATGGAAGTTAATGCAGGAGAGTCATGTTTTTGGTAGACGGGTTGCCGTGAGCGTCGTGGAGGTTCATATATGCAAGAGGCGGCAGACGTCGAACCATGTCGTTGTGACGCATACTGGCAGGCATGAGGGGCGGCGGACGCGGCGGGGTGCTGAGCAGCTCCTTCCATCTCCACCCATTGGCCTCTACCTAGATCGGCGGTGGGGCCGGCTGCCTGCGAGTAGAGTTAGTAGGGCGGCGGCGGCTCTGCGGCTGCAAAAGTCTACATAATACCGACTTTACTGTATTAGTTCTTGATGCCGCGTACGGAGCTATGAACTTGGTTAAAAATTAACGCTTCGACACATGACGCTATCCAGTATTCATATTTGTTCCAAGCTGTTGGAGAGAGCTTGTCGCAATCGGACAGTACCCGGAAACTTGGCTGCCTAATCATCGCCTTTTACTATATGTGGTACCCTCGACCGAGAGCACGAGACTTTGTTAGAATCAACAGATGCTTCCATGTATACTTGCCCAAGTTCCTGGTAAGAGGCATTGCGTAGCCAGGAAGTAAAGCCGCGGCGTATTTGCTGGACCTACTATGTAGTGTATGTCATCACCGTACGAGGCCGTATGCGCCTCAATGCGCCCACACCAGTTGCCCAATTTAGCATCCCCAGTGGCCCCCAGTCTTACTCGTAACAGCCCGCCAACCCGGCGGCCTGACACGCTAGGGGTGCGGTGTGTCGTAACGACGCAAGCCTCAGCCACCCCTTGCCACAGCCCACCTCCAGGGCCTGACGAAACATGTTCAAACCTTGGATGCTCCCCTCCAAATAGCCCTTCAACTCCGCCATTCTTACCTTTTACCACGCTGTCCTCCTACCAACATTCACCAATACAACCGATCCTACACTGTCACAGCCATCTACCACCGCAATGAAGAAGTTCGGCTTTGGCAAGAAGGGCGACGATGGCGACGACGCCAATCGCAACGCTCTCTTCGGCAGCCGCAAGAAGCAACAGCCGTCGCAATCCGATAACCCCTACGCCCAAAAAGGCGCCAACGATCCGTATGCCCAACCGGCCGGCAACGACCCCTACGCCGATTCCGCAAAATATGCGAATGTCACACCGTACCAAGCAGCGCGCTCTCAGGTTGGCTCCGGCCCGCAAGGCGGGCCACCCGGCCCCGGTAACGCTGGCGGTCGCCCAGGAGGCCCTCCAGGAGGTCCCCAAGGAGGTCCCCAAGGAGGCCCCCCGAGCCAAGGCGGCTATGGTGGCTACACATCTGATCGCTATGGCTCTGGAGGCGGATACGGCTCGAACAGATACGACAATAACGCTGGCTCTGACCGTTACGGCGGCGCGAGCTCTGCCCGAGGCCCCGGCGGCTACGGTGGCTTCGGCCGTCCGGGCGACAACGAGCCGGATAACAACAGGGATGCGCTCCTGGGCGGCGCCCAAGAAAGATATACGCAGCGGCAGCATGCTACTGCACCTACCAGCGGAGCCGCGCAACCCGACCAGACTGGCGCGGCGGATTCATACGGTGGCTACGGTGAACAACGGGAGCTCACCGAAGAAGAGCAAGAAGAGGCAGAATACCAGGCAATCCTCGCTGAGAAACGTCAGCTTCAGCAAGAAAGTGCCTCCTCGGTGTCCCGCTCCGTGCAGATGGCTCGGCAAGCCAACGAGGTCGGCCGATCGACGCTTGCCCGACTAGGCGGCCAGGGTGAACGCCTCTACAATACGGAAAAGAACCTCGATCTTGCTGCAAACCAGAACAAAATTGCACAGGACAGAGCTGCGGAACTGAAGACGCTAAACCGCAGCATGTTTGCTGTACACGTATCCAACCCATTCACCTCCAAGCAGCGACAACAGAGAGCCGACGAGGAGGTCATGAACCGCCACCGTGCCGAGCGTGACGAGCGCGAGAACACTCGCCGCGAGGGCTTCGCCGCAAATCAGCGCATGGAGTCGACCTTCCGTGACATCAACATGTCTGGAATGGGGCGTACGCAGCAGCAACGCACGAAGAAGGACTATGGCAAGTTCAACCTGGAAGACGAGGAGGGCGCAGATGAGCTTGAAGACCAAATCGACGACGGCATCAACGAGCTCGAGGGCCAAGTTTCCATGATGAACATGGTTGGCCGGGCGATTGGCAAGGAAGTGGACTCGCAGAACAAGCAGATTGACAGAATCATGAACAAGGTATGGCACTCCTTCTGGATTTCACAAATGGACATGGCAGAGCATAATACTAACAGAGGCGACAGAGCGATGCTGTTGATGACGCCACTCGCATGAACCGTGAGAGACTGGCCCGTATTAAATAATGCAAAAAAGTAGACCTTTGACGTCTGGAGATGTTCGAAGTTGCCCTCGTGGCAGAAATTTAGAATCAAGTCAGCAAGGGACTGCAAGCACTCACGCAGCAGCAATAATATGGCATGGTGCAGGCGTTTGGCGGCGCAGTGGTTGTATATAGCAAGATAGAATGTTGTATATCTGAGTGCTGAAGCAGCTTGCCTTGCTGCTAATATATGTTGCAAAATGGTGACTTTGTTCTCGAGTGAAATCGTAATGACCGTGCCTTAAACGCGATACCTAGACTATCTGGTGATGCTTGCTGGCGAAATCGGCACTAACTCTCTGATGGAGGCTGGCGCAGGTTGCTGGACCCATAATATTTTTTTTGCGAGCGATGCGTTGATGGGCACTTGAACGCAACACCGTACACACCAGGTTTGTGCCTTTTATGCACAATGGCCTCTAAAAATGATGCCGAACGTCCAAATAAACGTCAAAAGAAGAATGACACTACTGGAACCGTCAATATCGGCGGAAAAGCCATTTCTCTGGCCGGCTATCTAGGGCCGTCAAAAGCTACCAAGCCAGCCGCTCAGCCTGCACCGTCGACTTCGGCTGAACCACATGAGCCAAAGGCCCCAAACGGTGATTTGAAGCCATCAAAATCGACCAAGTCAAGAGAAACGAATGGGAAACTACCGAGACCTTCCAAGACTGGCAGACCAGGAAGGCCACAGGAAGGCGGGTCGTTGCTAAAGGCACGCAAGGAGCTTCCCATCTGGCAGCACAGAGAGGAGATTCAAGACGCTATGCGCGGCGCCAATAGCAACGTTCTCGTTCTGGTAGGCGAGACTGGTTCTGGAAAAAGTACTCAGGTGCCTCAGTTCCTGTCACAAGAGCCATGGTGCCGCCGCCAGAAAGTGAGATTGGAGGGCTCTGCGGACGATGTCGCTGTCGGAGGCATGGTTGCCATCACTCAGCCCAGACGAGTCGCCGCGACAACGCTGGCCCACAGAGTTTCGCAAGAGGCTGGAACACCGCTCGGGAAAGGAAACCGCGAGGGACTTGTCGGATACTCTGTTCGATTCGACCATCAGGTCCCAAAGGGCGCAAAGATCAAGTTCCTGACTGAAGGAACTTTGCTGCAGGAGCTTTTGCGGGACCCATACCTGAGGCAGTATAGCGCAATCATCGTCGATGAAATCCACGAAAGAAGCCTGGACGTTGATCTTTTGGTTGGATTCCTCAAGCAAATATTGGCTGCTGGCCCTGAGCACCGCGGGGGTGTTCCCCTCAAAGTCGTCATCATGAGTGCCACTGCTGATGTTGAAACCATAAAAAGCTTCTTCGGGGACGATACCGTTCAGCAGAACAACAAAAACGGCGTGCAGGCTATTCATATCAAGGGTCGACAATTTCCTGTTACAGTGACACATGAGCCGCGTCCTGTTGCCGATATACAAGACGCACTGCTGAAACGAATATTCAAGGTTCACGTGGAGGAGCAGCTCCCCGGAGACATATTGGCGTTTTTAACTGGACAAGAAGAGATTGAAGTTGCGCAGAAACTTATAGACGAGTATGCCGGTACATTGGCGTCAAACATGCCGAAAATAAAAGCCGTCCCGCTGTACGGCCAGCTTTCGATGGAGGCTCAAAGAGAGGCATTCTTGCCAGTCAAGGAGAAGTTTACCAGAAAGGTTGTGCTCGCGACAAATATTGCCGAGACCTCCGTCACTGTCCCGGGCGTTCGCTACGTCGTGGATGGTGGAAAGGCCAAAGTCAAGCAATTTCGACCCCGACTGGGCATGGAATCTCTACTTGCAAAGCCTATTTCCAAGTCGTCTGCCGTGCAGCGGACTGGTCGAGCAGGCAGAGAAGGTCCTGGAAAGTGCTTCCGCCTATACACTGATTCAGCCTTCAAGTCGCTTCAGCTCGCAGATTTACCAGAAATTCTGCGCACTGATGTGCTGGGAGCAGTTCTCACCATGAAGGCACGAGGTATCCAAGATGTCTTGTCATTTCCGTTGATGGATGCTCCAGAGACTGACGCAATTGAGCGTGCACTCGTCCATCTTCATTTCCTTGGTGCATTAAACGATGATGGAAGCATCACGTCCGTCGGTGAAACAATGGCAAGATTTCCCATCTCAGCTCCTCTCGGTGCCGTGATTTTGGCGGCGTCGCAGCCGGAGTTCGACTGCGTGCTGGAAGCAATCGATATCATCTCATGCATCACGGCAGGCGACGATATTTTCCTCTCTGTCCATTCTGAAGAAGGACAGGAAGAGGTAGAGGCTTTTCGTAAAGAGCTTCAGCGAAGAGAAGGCGATATTATTACGTACCTGACGACGATGCAGCAATACACGGCGGAGAATGCAGACAGGCTGGAGTGGTGCAAGAAGCGCAAGATCAACATCAGAAACATGAAGCAGGCTTTGAACATTCGAAGGCAACTCCGTGGCATGTGCTTGAAGGAGAAGCTCTTGTCAGAACCAGCACCCGCGGATCCTCAGCCTTTTACGCCAGTGTCGCCAGAGAGGGCGGAGGCATTGCTAAAGTGCTTCCTCCGCGGATTTGCCTTGAAGACGGCCATGCTTGCACCGGATGCCAGCTATGTAACGTCGCATGGAAAGCATGTCGTGGCCATCCACCCGTCAAGTGTCCTTCACGGCCAAAAGAAGGAAGCAATCATGTTTCTGGAGCATGTTTACACGAATAAAAACTACGCCAAGAAGGTCAGCGCCATTCAGGCGGCTTGGATAGCGGAGGCATTGGAGCATAAGTAGAAGTGGTCTATATGTAACCAGGGTATTAATTCCTGCTCTAGGTCTAAATCTAATGTACATGATACAATACAAGAACAAATAGCGTCAGCGCTATGAGCTCGACTCGCCCTCGCCTCGCATCTTCTGAATTGACTGCATCAGTTCGTAAAGCTGGTGAATTTGCTCGTCTGCAAAAACGTTAATTAGTAACGAGCTCCAACAAAGCATACTCAGAGTACATACCGCTCATCTTGGCAAGCTTGCCCTCATCAATCTTTTCACCGACCCATGAGTCGCCTTCAATCTTCTGCGCGTACATTTGCCACTCGGCCAGGAAGCCAATCTGTAAATGAGATGGTCAGTACATGCGGGACCTCCAAAGACGGCCACAATCTCCAAAGGGTAGACGTACCAAATGAGCTGGGTTGTCGACCTTGCGATGCGCGCGAAATTCAGCCTTGATATACTCGTCGCCCAGTACCCTCATCTCAGCCGGCAGGTGCTTTCTATGCGCGCGCAGTAGGCGGCGGTACAGAGGAATTGGCGGCAGCAGAGCCATTGGCTCTGGACGCAATCCCTTTTTTATAGTAGCCGCCGAGGCGAGCCGTGCAATGGATTGGCGCATTATTGTATGAGAAGCTGTTGTGACGGCAGGTAACAGGACATGTGACAGGAGAGACAGTTGCTGGTCGCAGAGAGCACAGGCGAAATGAAGAGCTGTCAAACGCCTTATGAAATAGTAGAGCCAAGTGCACTCCAGTTACCCAAGCTAAGCGTGCTCTATGCCGCCCAAACTGTGTATTAAGCTTAAAAGAGACGCCGATGTGATGTTGAAGTCGGAAGTTGAGAGAGTGCCCAAACGAGACCGCACGCAGCCCAAGACAGGCCAGCATCCAGCCGACCCGAATTTTCGGCCCCACAAAGCTCAACCACACCCGTAGAAAACGGCTTTCACAAGCGCAGATCCAAGCCTCATTTTTATGCTTTGGATATAATACATGCTCCCCCCAAAGAAAACCATGGCTTTTTCATTTGGGTTTGGAGGAGACGACATAGACGTGTCCAGCGATGCGGATACCCAGCCGAGCATCAGCGCGCCATCCCAGGCATCCAAAGCCGGCGCGTTCCCCGTCGCAGGAAAACCACAGCTTCCAGCAACTCACCACGACCTGGACTCACTGATTTCTCATCTGCCATCCAAGATTGCGTACGACACGCTAGACGTAACGCTGGACGATGGGACGACAGTGAGCCTGCCCAGGCGCGAGCTGTGGGATGTGCGCGTCCAGCTGATGGCGGAGGATGAGTCGGAAGAAGGCGTCGACGCTGACGGGTCCGGGCTGGGGAGCCACGACGTCAAGACTGGCGTTTACGAGGGCGGGTTCAAGAGCTGGGAGAGCAGCGTGGATCTCGTCAAGGTGCTTGCTGCGCAGGGCAAGCAATCGGCCACGGAAGAGGTCCCGACAAAAGTTATAGAGGTAAGCCGGCCCTCGCATGCTTTCCAATCACGCAAACGAAACGTAAAAGTTGACAATGCTTGTAACGTAGCTCGGATGCGGCACAGCACTACCATCCCTAGCCCTTTTCCAATGGGCACTGGACGGCCCCCGACAAAACCAATGCACCTTCATCGCAGCAGACTACAACCCCACCGTGCTGCAGCTGGTCACCCTGCCCAACTTCATCCTCGCCTGGGCGCTTTCACAACGGGAAAAGGTCCCAGCCCTCAGCGAAGCCTTCTCAATGGAAGGCGAGCTGGAGCTCCTACCAGGCGTCACCGACGCATTCAAGGCGCACCTCGCCAGCAGCAACATCACGCTATCATTCCTGTCGGGCGCGTGGTCAGAAGACTTTGTGAATCTGCTCTACGGCCTGCCAGGCGCAGACTCCAACGCAGCAACGCTTCTTCTCGGCGCAGAGACCATCTACTCCCCCTTTGCCCTGCAAACCTATACAGAAACCACCTTTAACGTGCTCTTGCGCGAGCAGGCTCGGCAAGGGGTGCCTCCCGCGGTTGCGCTGGTGGCGGCAAAACGCATGTACTTTGGTGTGGGCGGTTCGCTGGACGACTTTGTCGAGAGGGCGAGGGAACGAGGCGGCGATGTGACTACATTGCGGGAGGAGGCTGGAGGAGTAAGGCGAGGAGTCGTAAAGTGCGTGCTGCGAGCATGATAATGGGTAGAAAACATAGACGATAATCACAGAATTGTAAAAGACATCAGCACAGTATCAAGTCTTCATTTTGATAAATTGTTTTGGTTATATCTCGGCCATGACGAGCCTAATGAACCAGTGGGGTATAATTCTTTCCCTCCCAACGCCAGGACAATGTTTATAAATGTCCGATATCCTTCCGGTTTATATATGTACAGGTGCATCCCATAAATCGGCTATCAAACGCCCTCATCGCTTCGTCATTTCATATTTCTCCATCCAATGCTGCCCATTCTTTATTTGGTCTTTTTCTGGACCTTTTCTCTGCAAACCGGACAGTACCATGTCCCATTCGGCTCGCTCTTGAGCCCAACACACGACCAATGGAACCATTCATAGGGGCAGTTGTCGTTGTCGCAGGCCACCATGTCTCCGAAGCTCACGTTATGACAGAGGCAGTACTTTTTGTCATCGCCTCCCTCCTCCTCATCCTCTGCATCGCCAATGGCCTCGTCGCCATCGGCATCCTGATCGTCAGCGGCAGGCGAGCCACCCGACCGGGCATCGGCGCCGTCTTCTCCGCCGCTACCACTCTCTGCCTCGGACAGGTCACTATCTGCTGTTGAGGCCGGAGAGTTGCGAGTCGAAGCTTTCTTGACGCGTGAGAGCGAGGATTTGCTTGGCGGCTTCTTCCGCGCTGACGCTGTCGGCGTACCGCGTCGGCTCCCGGGGCCTGTCGTGGGTTTCGCGGAGCTCGCTCTGGGGCCCGCGCTACCTGCCCTCACAGCGCCGTTAGGGCCAGTTGCCGAACTATTCTTAGGAGTCCCCGGCCCCAACGATGAATGTCTTGCCAACCCACTGGAGGTCGCGGGAAGTGTGCCACCGGAGCTTGCTCGGGGACCGCGCTTCGTCGTCGGACCTGCCGAGCTTTCCCTGTGGCGATTGAGAATCATGCTAGCTGCAGGCGTAGCCGGGGCCGAAGCGGCGTGCTGGACGCCTTGCTGCTGTTGTTGGGCTTGCGCCTGACGGATGTGAGGGTGCGTTGGGAGACGCGCCAATGTCGGGTTGGCGCTGCTGTTTGCCGGGGCGCTGGCTGGGCCAGCCACCATGCTCGCGTGATTCATTGCTCGAATGGACGGGGCGGCTTGGTTGGCGGCGCTCTGTCGTAGCAAGGACGGAACCTCGTCGGGGTCTGTGAAGCCGGGTTCCGCGCGATCGTAGAGCAGCTTAATCTGAATGTCCAGACTGCGGAGGTGCTTATCCATGGTGAGTTGCAGCTTCCGCGTCATGGCAATCTTGTCCTGCGCGAGCTGGTCCGCGCGGGCATAGTTTTCGCGGATCTGGGCGCGCAGAGTGTCCTCTTTCGGATTCGGCTCGTGGCTGCCATTCGTTTTGATCCATTTTTGAATCTTGGCATCTCGGTCGTCGATCATGCGCACGCACTCGTTGTACTGTCGGTCCTTGTCCGCGATCTCATCTTGAATGAATTTGATCTCCTCGGGCAGGTTCTGAACGCGGTTGATCCAGTCGTCGAGGATCAAGCTCGGATCGAGGGGCTCGGCTTGAGGCATCCTCTGGTGGACGAAGTCGATGGACAAGTCGTCCCTAGGCATGGTTAACGACGCCGGGGACGACGACGGGACAAAAAAAGGAAGAAAGCGAGAAAGCAAACGGAAAGAGAAGGACACAAAGGACGCCAGTTCACGGTCTCCCAGGAATTGTGCAGGGGTGTGTAAAGGCGGGAGGAAGAAAAATATCAGAATAGGATTCAAGGGTGGGCTTCAAGGCCGCACTGGCATGGGGGCCACAAAGCCGGGCAAGGCCGCTGCAGCTAATTTGACGGCTAGCCCACGGCGGAGCCCACTCCCGCGGCGGCCGCGTTGACGCTGGGCAAGGATGACCAATATCAAAACGGGGAATCGCGTACTTGCCAACGCACGATGCTGAAATGATGTATCGGGCGGGATGCGATGGCGATGGCCCGTCGATGGCGCGACCGAGTTCAAGCTTGGTGAACCGTCGGCGTTGTCATGAGCAACGAAGCCGCGTAGTGTAGCGTACGTAGGTAGTGCGGGCAGAGCAGAGAGCGACGGGGAACAAAAAAAAATTGGAAGGCGTCTGGCGACGGTGCGAAATGGGTCGGCTCACCTCTAAACCACTCGTCTGGCTATTGCTTTCGCTTCGCTTGATGGAATCAGGCAGAAATACTCGCTCTGCGCGTCGACTGGCGGCTGGCGGCTTGCGGTTGAAGAGTTGGAAGTGCAGTCCGCCGGAGGAGTCTGGGCTGCATCTCACGGGACATGGGAAAAAAATGCGGGATGCCGGACGGAGCCACGGAAAATTGCGACGCAGTGTTGGTGGCGGTACCGTGGTCGGCAGTGAGGGGAGCAGGCAACCAAAGGGCCCCCGCGGCCTGCTATAACGGTGCGCCACAGCACCCGTTTACAGTGGTCTCGCCTGCTGGGGCGGGCCATCGCTCACTGCCTCCAGGCCCCAAGAAGGCCCTTGCAGCTCTGCCCCTCCAGCGCAAATATGCGTGGAGCTGAGATGACGCTATACTTAAATCGGGTTTAGTCTTCTCGCCGTCGCCAACCTCTACACCAAACGCCGTGCCTTTCCTGACCACCGGCCCTCATTCTTCCCAATACCTCTCTCTACCTCACCATTAAATACCCAGACCCAAAGACGCCGCTATTCCACAGAAACCTGTCGCCAAGACGAATTCGTGCTTCCTATTTCGCTAAGGACACCTTACTAGCACATATACCACCGAAATTGCGCTCTTCTCCCGTGCGCGTCCTCCGCCTGCCCCGATTTCCTTGCCCGGCGCACCTTCGTGGTCGAACCACCCGGCGGCGCATTTGTGCACGAAGCCAGCAGAGGGTTTCCAGGCTCTTTCATACCAAAGCTACACCCAGAATATACACCAGGAGCGTCTCGTAGGAGGCGCCTGGGGCCGCGACAGGCACCATGGACATGGACTCGTACCGGTTCAAGGTACCCAAACCAAACTACCTCCCGCACAAGCAGGATGTCGACAGAGAAGAGTCCGTTGTGGAGGAATACGGTTCACCGCTGGGCCATTCCAGCGAAATGGACAATGCCAAATTCTATAACAAGTGCAAACGCATGGCTGAGGAGTACGGGATAACGCGACCAAAAGGCTACAACATCTCGTACCACTGCAACCCGGACATGGAGAAGCACCACTTTGGCATGACGCATCCCATGAAGCCCTGGCGACTCACGCTGTCAAAAAGCCTCATCTACTCCTACGGCATGTCCTTTGCCATGGACAACTACACATCACGCGCCGCAACCTACGAAGAGCTCGCCTCGTTCCACTCGACAGACTACCTGGACTTCCTCGGCACCGTCCTGCCCGAGCCCGTACCGCGCGACCTGGAGAACCAAAACCCAGACCTAAAGTTCAACCTGGGCGGCTCCGACTGCCCGCTATTCGACGGACTATACGACTACTGCTCCATGTCGGCGGGCGGCGCGCTGGACGCCGCGCGCAAGCTCTGCAGCAAGCAATCCGACATTGCCATTGCCTGGGGTGGCGGACTGCACCACGCGAAAAAGGCCGAAGCGTCAGGCTTCTGCTACATCAACGATATTGTCGTCGCCATCCTGCAGCTGCTGCGCTACCACCCGCGCGTCCTCTACATTGATATTGACGTGCACCACGGCGACGGCGTCGAAGAGGCCTTCTTCTCGACGGACCGCGTCATGACCGTCTCCTTCCACAAATACGACCCCAACAACTTCTTCCCCGGCACGGGCGCGCTGGACGACAACGGCCCCAAGAGCGAGCACAACCCGGGAGCGCACCACGCCCTCAACGTGCCCCTCAACGACGGCATCACCGACGAGCAGTACGAGTGGCTCTTCAACACCATCATCGGGCAGACGGTGGAAAAGTTCCGCCCGAGCGCCATCGCCCTGCAGTGCGGCGCCGACTCGCTGGCCGGCGACCGCCTGGGCCGCTTCAACCTGCAGGTCCAGGGCCACGGCGCGTGCGTCGAGTTTTGCAAAAAGTTTGGCCTGCCGCTCATCCTGTTCGGCGGCGGCGGCTACACGCCGCGCAACGTCGCGCGCGCGTGGGCGTACGAGACGAGCATCGCCATCGGGTGCCAGGACAAGATTGACCCGATCCTGCCGCAGCACGTGCCCTGGCGCGACCAGTTCCGCCACGAGACGCTGTTCCCGACGCTGGAGCAGATCCTCGGCGAGCCGCGCGTGAACCGCAACCCGCAGAAGCGCCTGCAGGAGATTGTGCAGCACGTCTCGGAGCAGCTGCGATTTGTCGAGTCGGCGCCCAGCGTGCAGATGCAGGCCATCCCGCCCGACTTGGCGGGCATCAGGCAGGATGTGGAAGACCGGCTCAAGGAGGAGAGCCATGACAGGAGCCAGGAGCTGCGGCGTGCGAGAGAGGCTGGCGTTGCTACGCCCATGGAGTTTTAAAGGAAAATACCGGTGCTGTTGTGTAGTGGCAAGTACGACAGCATTTTTTACTCAATACACATGATATTAAATAAAAATATCTCAACAGGCAAGCCATCACTTGCGTTAATTACAGAAGCTCAACTATACTGCGAGATGGGGGTTTGACCATCATCCCTATAATGCAGACAGGTATTCACGTACAAGGTGTACCATTCAGTGAAAGAAGAAATTCAATTGCAATAAAAAACAAACTAATTAGGCAACAAAGTAAAGCCCATTACCTCGGAGCCTGAAAATCCCCGCCCACAGAAGAAGCAGTTCCAAATGAGAATGATCGCACGAAGTAAGAAGGCTGCAAAAAGCCTGCAGTTATCCATGCTCACCATAGCAACCCGAGCAACCCGTATGTGACGCGCATCTTTCACGTAGGTACAGGCCGATTGCTGCGCATTTGGTGAGCGGAAGTCACGACTTTTCTTCTACCGCTACAAACCCATCGTCACACCATCTAATTGGTGTGGCCCCTCCTGATACTTGTCGAATCGAATATGCACATGAAGATTCAAGAGAACGGGCTGTGTCCAAAAATATATGCCGTGCCGATTGGTTTAGAAGAAGCGGATAACAGCTTTACCGCCGGACGGCATGCCAGTCTGGGAGGGAGAAAGATAATATGTTAGCGCAATTCGATTCACAGTCTTCCGGGTGCAATTTAAACTTACCGTGCAACCATCATTGCCGCCGGTCCATTGGCCGTTAATGAAAGAGCACTTGCTGTTGACATCACCCTTGATCTCGACATTGAAATCCAGAATAGCACTGCTAGTGGGCCTGTTCTGGAAGAGAGACAGATAGGTGATGCCATCCTTAGCTCTGCCAACACCAATAATAATAGGAGCCCAGTTGCCGCAGGAGTCATGGTCCTTGGCGCAGTCCCAGACGCAGGCCTCCTCGGGGGTCAGGCCCTTGTTGTTGAGGTAGTACTGGGCAGAGGTGGCCTGGTCCTGCCACTGGTAGTAGGTGCTCTGGTCAGGGTTGGTCAGAGTGACGCTGCCGCCAGGTTGCGCAGGGAAGGGGATGACCATTGCCTCGCTGCCCGGGTACTCTGTGCGGCAGGTCGAGACGATTTCCGTAAGATCGTTCTGAATGGTAACGCCACCGACGCCAGGAGCGCAAAGAGTTTCACAGTTGTTGTTGGTAAGCTCAAGCTTGCCATCCTTGTTGCACCAAAGTCCACCAACAGACTGGCCAGTAGAGCCCTGAGCCTCAGGCCATTGCATCTTCTGGTAGCCAGGCTCACAAGCATACGAGCAGAAAGTCTCGGGCTTGCAGCTGCCTCCACTAATCCCGCCAACAATGTTGCTGATGGCATTGGTGAGACCGGGAACGAAGCCAGATACATGCTGGAGGCTGGTCCATCCCTTTTGGCCCAGCCAGTCGACGGGAAGAGCGCCATACTGCGAGGGGAACTCGGAGCAATCAATCTCTCCGCTAGGGAACTTGGCGTTGACACCGGTGACGCCGTTAGAGCCGGAGCCGGACTCGCTGCTAGAAGCAGCCTGAGCCTGGGCGACTTGAGGCTTCTTGCTGGACGCCGGCGGGGGCGGGGGTGTCGAAGTCGTCTTTGGCGGCGGAGGAGGAGGGGGAGGTGTGCTCTTGGACTCGATAAACTGAGCGCCGAGGTCCTTGCTGGTCGTAGGCTTGGGGGGAGGAGGAGGAGGCGAGTAGGTAGGCGTCGACTCGCCAACGATGACAAAGTCGCCGTTCTCCAGGCCGTTCTCGGCCTTGCCAGCGGGGAGGACGTCGTCTCCGAGGACATAGACGGTCTCGGTGGCGCCAACGACAACCTCTGTCACGACATCGGGGGCGCGCTGCTGAACCTTGGAGCCCTTCTTGGCGTGCAAGTGCTGGTGGCCGTGGTGGTGCGACGCGGTGGCTCCAGCAGCCATGGTGGCCACGAGAGTGTAGGTGATGCTCTTCATTGTCGGGATTGCTTTGGGTAGGTACCTGTTTATCGAATTGAGCGTCAGTCGTGTGCTTCCCGCATCTACAAAAGCGGCCGGTTTCCAAATATGCAAGGCTGTTCGCCAATCCTGTCCAAGTAGGCCCGTAAGCCTAGCGAGCTGTGCGGGATTGGGAGTAGGTCGGTTGTTGAAGGCAAGGCAAAGGGGCGGTTCGGATACGAGTTCGGGGATCTGGATATCGAGTCGGGGTCGCTACGCACCTGAGGGACGAGCTAACAATGATTCTGCAAATCGTAGGGTTCGTAAACGAGCGAATTCGAATTCGAGAGCGAGATGGTGCGTGGTGCCCGGGTTAAAGGAGTGTGGTAGAGAGCATAAACTCTCAGTTGGAGACGGAGCACGATGAAGGTGAAGAGGGTAGGAGAAGAAACAAATCGCGGCGAGGCGGAGACGAAAAGGAGGAGAGCAGAGGCAGTGCGTGGGAGCGGGCGGGTGCCGTCTGCTGATGAGTCCCCTCCAGGCAGGGCCAGGGGAGGAGGGAAAGCCCACAGACAGGCACAGTTTGGCGCCAGGGGGTGCGCGTGCGTGCGAGAAGCTGGAGGAGAAGCCAGAGACGAGAGGGGGCGTGCGAGAAAAGGTGGCACCCCTTGGCTGGCGTGGGAAATTAGCTGGCGGCCGAGGAAGGTCGCAAATTTACGGGCACCGGCACAGGCCCTTTGGCACACTGGCGAAGCCGGGCCGGGCCAGCGAGAACTACTCGTATGATACTACTACTTTTTGGGTAATAGTTTGGAATGGGGGCTTGTGTCGACGTCCTCGCCTCGGCGCGTCTCCTAAGCTTGCTGAGGGCACTATTGCACTCTGCTTAGGCCACAAGCGCACTATAGGCGGGGAACGCTGGTGCGCGGGACTTGCACGTCTCAGCGCCGCTCAGTGCATACCAGTGAGGTGCAGCAGCGCGTCTCGCCTCTTCTGGTATTTACATAGCACCAGTTTCTGTCATCTTTGCATAATACTACAGTACAGTTTGAGTGCGAGTATGCGCCAACAACAGTGTTGTCAACAATACGAGTAGCCACGCAGGCGACGTGTTTACCACCTTCGAGCCCCATCATACGACGGTAGGCCTGTGCCACTTTGGCGCCCGTCGTCGAGCTTGACAGATGCTGTGTGACTGCTCGTATTGCTGAGCAGCGCGCTCTCTGAAGAAATCCCCGAATCCAAGAAGCACAAGTGCCACGGCGCTCCCACGGCGGTCGAACGTGGCCAGTTGCGTGTGTCCGCATGCTCCGTTCGGTCAACACTACATGGTCTGTTCGGTGAGCCACGGTCAAATTTGGCATGCCAAGGTGTCGTAGTATTAAACAGACGTTAGTACGATTCTCGTATGAAACGAGTATTCATCTGCCCGCTTTTGCCTGGTGCCTGTGCCAGAGCCAAGTAGGCCAAGGGGCGGAGACAGAGGGAGAAGGCGAGCTCAAAGCTCACCCATGGTGCGGCGGCCGAAAAAAAAAAAGGGGGGGGTCATCCTAGCAAAGAGTTCCGTGGCTGGGTGCCGTTCCTGGATGCGCTAGCGCGTATGGTGCCTGGCGCTAAACCCTTTCTGGCCCTACCCCTTGCACACAATCACAACAAGAAAGCTGCCCGCTTCAATTGGCTCCAGCAGACGCGGTATCTTTTGTTAGCCTCCAAGTCCTTGGCACACCAGAGTTTTCCATCGCAAAATACCTCACGCACCACCCACTCAACACTCACCTGGCAGACAAGCAGACGATTGTTTCGTCGCCCGTGTTCAATGTCCATGCACCCCGTACGCCACACGCATCCCCAAAGAGCAATGGCTCCGCTTGCTCCCCTGCGCTGTGTGTGTTCGTGCCCGCAGCGGCCTTGCTTGTCGAAGTGTCACCAGTCTATTTTAATTTGAGCTTTTTGGTTCAAATGGGTGGACAATGGGGTGGTCGCTTGCGTGTGGCATCATATGTAAATAACGTACTCCGCACGAGATGTAGCGTGAAAAGGCAGCAGGCAAGACGCACCGCTCCATGTTTCCAACATTACGAGTTCCATACCGGGCATTGCACATACTATAGTACATACGCAATCGAATCTGTCAACGTGCTCGTACTCGTAAGATGCGTACCGCCATGACTTCTGGCCATCACGGTCAACAATGAAATGCGACAAAAGACAGCAGTGCCGAATCCCGGGCGGAGCGTAGTTGAAGTGGCATGCAAGTCTGACATGGTCGGCAAATCGCTGCCGATTGCGATGCCCTTTGGCCGCTGGTGAGACGGGCGGGGGTTTTTTATTATTTTATTATTCTTTTATTTTTTTATTCTTTTAATTGCCCTTTTCATCCGTAGCTTCTACAAAATAAATGAGCGCTACTCGTACGCTCTCCATGGCCCCAGTGTCCGTCCCTCTGCAGCTCGCTATTAATGGCACGCCAAAGCAAGGGAACCCGGCGCCGTGCTAGCATGGTCGATCCTCGTAAAAGCCCAATCACAGACTGCTACCGTCATCTGAAACAACCTCTCGACTGCTCCGTGCAAATGAGCTGCTCCACCTCCAAAGAAACCCGCACTTTCTCCGTCCGCGACTGGTGTGCTGCGGGCGCTATGTACTCCGTACCATGGGTAAAATTACCACCCCGGTGCTGCGGCTGATGGATGATGAGCCGCTTCCCATTGTTCCCTGTGCGCTGCGAGTACTCCGTAGCTTGGCCGGACCTGGGTGGCTCGAATTGGCGGCGGCTCCGGCGTGCCATCGTGCCTTTTGGGAAAGTGAGGCAATCTCGTCCTCTCCAACAGGCAGCCATATCAGCGCCGCATTCGGTTTATTGTCTGCACAACCCCCGGTCCCTGGCCCATGTAGACGGTAAAGCCAATCTGCTTTTCTCATCGGGAACTGCGAGCACGAGCACCGTTCACCGCAGCAGCGGCGATGCCTGGACCTATTGTTCGCCCTGGGAAGACGGTCCAGACCGCGGAAACCCAAGACAATATGCCCTCTTCAAATTTCATCACCCCCACCAAGCGTGCTCTGGCCGCAAGCAGTGATCTGCTTGACAAAGTCTCGCAACAAGACACGGGAACTGATATGTTTATTGCATTGTATTCGCCGCGTGTTCAATGCCTGCGGTTCCAGCCAGAGTTGTGGTCAACTCATTGCTACACAGACTCCCACCACGAGCGGCTGCCCATTGCCGACCGAGACTTTTTACATTTTTTTCCTACCATGGCACAGGGAACAATCTTTCGTACTTTCTTTTTCTTCCAGAAAGGGCGCAGTGGAAATGAAATTCCACGGCATTTCTTCCGTATCAAGAAGTAGAAAAAGCTGACGACGCCTCTTTATACACTGAAACATCCTTACAGGTACTCGCAACAGCATGAGCAGATCTCCCGTTGCCAGCTAGCCCCTGAATCTCACAGGGAGTTGCAACATTGTATATACAGAGTATGAGTACATGTAAAACACCATACTAGTGCTTTGTAAATCTCGCTCTTACTTTGGGATATGCGATCAGACGGTCTGCATCAACTACTCGTTACGACAGAGATACTAGTGTCAGCAGCGACCTGTTGCAACTTTGCAAAAATTTGTCACTGCCTTTGCCGCCTCGTGAGGTCCCAAAAAAGGAAAACCCAAGGACTATTCGCCTGGAAGGATTCCTTGATGTGCAACATCACTTGGCATGCACCCGACTGCGTTCCGATACAGCCGGACGACCCAGCAGCTATGAAATTGACGAACTATGAATAGCTCTACACTGCACCCAGTATTTTGTCTCCCACTGATGAACATTTTCACTCCGCGGTACTCCGTATTCTATGCAACAGATCGTATCGCCCCACGGAGCTCCGCCCTCGCCCGGAGTACGAGAACTCGTCGATGGAGCGATGACGCTCAAATCCAGGCACAAAGTGGGGATGAGGGATCAATAGCTTGCCTTGCTTGCAACTTGTACCTGCACCACGTAGGGCATTAAGGTAAATACTCGTAGATGCACGCAGCCTTGCTTGAATGGCTGAGGTTGAAGAATACACCTCGAAGTGTTCCTGGTCGCGATGAGTGTGCACGGTTGCCCGCGTTCCTGCATGCTCAGCTTAGGTCAGGGCTATCCGTTCACTCTGACATCACCAAACCAAGATGCCTATCAATCAGGTGCAAAGAAGTCGGCATGGTGCTCCTACTGCTGTAAGTAGCATCCATATGACGGCAAAAGTCATTATAGCCGACCTGTGCAGCCCCGTCTGTCGTTTACGTCACTACCGTTCTGTTGCTGTAACCAGCGGACTGTAAGCTGACTAGCGCGATGGGCCGCCTTCCCAGTGTACGGAGTGCTGTATGCAGTACGAGATACAGTGTCCCATTAAATAGCACAATTACAGCTGTCAAACACCAGGCTTCAGCGCTGCGATAGAGAACACTGACCGTGGGCAAGTGAAGCAGAACCTCGAGGGTTCCCAGTTTCAACAGCCTCGTCGACGTAGATTACCACCAGCTGCTGGCGGCAAGTGATGAATCACATGGCTTCTGTCGCAATATAAATTACATATGGGAGAGATTGACACATAAGAAAGCGTGTTTGAAGTTAACCGGCCACGTATATAGTATCCGTACGAGAGCATCGATGGGATACAAAGGACTTTATCCAGCTTATCTCTACAGCGGTAGTATCATTAATTACTCTTTGCGCTCGTTACGGGAACCAAAGCGCGATTTTAGCAGCCAATTTAAACAATGGCACCTCATGCATCAAGCATAAGTCCAAGTGCCTTCTCTAGCAAGGATAAGCGAGGATCGGCGAGTGTCGTCGCCGAATACAACCGCAAAGCCGTTTTGCGGCCCGCGGGGAGCAGTCCGGGTGGTTGCCTACCACGGCGACGAGGTCAAGCAGTCGGCGAACAAACAGGTTTCGAGTGTCCTTTAGGCGACCCCTAGCCTCTCCAAAGAGGGATCGTCCCGCGCTGTAATACGAGCTGCATCGAGACCAACATGAAAGTCGTCAGTGGCTGATGCAATGTGTGATGCTCGGCGGGCTAGTCCAAATCGTGCTTAGCAAACTCGCCGCCTTTAGCTGTAACGGCCGAGTTCTGCGTCACGCAGGCAGAGTAAATAATCAAGATGTAAAAGGCATGCGACGAGTAAAGGCTGGCTGGAGACGATTAAAGGAGATTACATCCAGCGATTAAGTGATTGGGGTATTCGTCCGGTCTGTGGTGCTGGTATGTTTGAAATAGAACAAAGTTTGGGGGGCATATAGGCGAGCAGCTCAATGCGCAACACATCTTACATCAGGACCCAAGCATATCATGAAACGCCTATCCAAATGGTCGCAACCGGTGCAATGGTGCAGGCCGTTTACTTCGTTCCATCTGGTAGAGACCAGACCAGACATGACTGTCATTTGTCGTCGTCTATCAATGCACAAAGGTTTGACGAAGCTTCCGGATTCAGCTGCGCCACAATAAAGTTGCGCTCAGAACTCAGTCTTCTAGGTGATGCTTTCCTGATGGAGCGGCTAAAAGCAGCGACCGTGGGAGCATCTCGCACTAGCCACTCGGTTGACAGAGCTTCCGTGCGCTACTGTGGAGGCGTACAGGAACAAATGCCCGCTTCCTTGGCTAAAGTACCACAAACTCGACGCGATCTAGAGTGAAAAATTGAAGCATCTCTCTCCTGACGTCTGCAAAATTGAAGACTATTCGGTTATATTGTCATGCTAGCGTGCCTGATTGGTGCTGCAGCTCGACTGTCATTTTCCATCGCACTCTACTAACAGCCAGATACAACGGGACAGCCCTGCTGCTGAAATGGTTCCACTGAGCAATGCCGCTTTAGCTAGTCACATTCCTCAGACATGTTATGCCCATTTTAGCGCTGGGAACTCAGCTGCATGTAATTTATGCACATTCTTTGTACATAACCTAAATTATGCAAGCAGTACTCCGTTCACTTACACAGTCGTCTCTCGTCAATGCTGATGTACTGTGTAGATGCAACTTCCTGATCTGCCAGTTATTTTGACAACAAAGTTAGAGACGTGGTATCTCAGGAACTTGTCTAGCCAGTTGCTTAGCCGCAGTGACAAGGAGCAATCTGAAGGACCAGGACACTACTTGTAGAGGAATTAGTACACTCTTAGGCTTTATTACCATTGGCCACAAGGCTTAAATACTACAAACCAAAGAAAAGAAACAATGGACATGTATTTATTAGACTCATTAGCTGTTCATCAACTGCCCCCACCGCTATCCGGCGCTCGGTTTCGTACAACCATCTGCGTTTCGGTTCGGGGGCATAGCATATCGGTAACACAAATTATTCGTACAAATGAAATCCCACCCTTTTCAGGCATGCTATCCTCTGCGCATATCACTAATTTTTCAACATTGCTTTGAGGTTCTTCTGGTAATCTCCGTTTTGCGATGCCAACTGGGCATCCCACAGCATCGCCCCTCCAAAGTTGGGCAAGTTCATGTTTTGGACCTCGGCGATACTCTTGTTGAAGGTGGCATGGTCGACATAGCCCTCGTCTCCATCAGCATCGCTGGCAAGGGCGCCAATAACGAGTTTCGCGTTGCCAATGGCCTTGCTCCATCGCTTGACAGCCGCGTTGAAGCCGGAGCGAGCAATGTTGCACACATCATTGTTGTAGTACTGCACCCAAACGTAATCCAGTTGCTGATAAACTTTAATGATGGCCGAGTCGTCTGGGAAGGGACATTGGGGTGCCGCGGTAAGGTAGTACTTCTTAGATGTATCATTCTCGAACTTGGAGCGGAATGTCTTGGTCATGGCCATGTAGCCCGTGGACTGGTCAGACTCATTGTCTATCGAAAATATTAGCTGCGGTTCTTAGTCTCGTCGATGATGGATACTCACCAAAGTCGACTCCATCGAGTGTAGCATTTCCAAACGGCCGAAGCTCAGGGTTTTTGGTGCCTCCCAGAAACAGGTTCCAGATCATCTCAGCAGTATCTTCGCCTTGGCTGTCGCTGCTGAGCCTGACATCGGCATAATCCCTGGCGCCTCCCATGCTAATCAAAACAAGCTTTCCGTTTTCTTGGCATTTCTTGATGGCCGGTATGAGGGATGTGCCATCCTGTAGAGATATGGCGCCAGCTTTCGTTTGGGCATCGGACGGTCCAATCAATACACTGAGACTCAGACGGGGGTAGACGCCATTGCGATTGAAGTGGGTAAGGAACGCCAGGTTAACAATGTCGTAGGAAGGATCGGAGCATACACTAGAGAGTGTTGTATTATCGCCTTTCGCGCCCCAGTAGACGGCAACCGTGGACGCGTTGACGCCCTTGGATCCATTGTCGCCATCGTCACTCTTGTCGTTTCCATTGCTGCCACTCGCAGTTTTCTTAGGCCTCGTTAGGCCGACGCCCAAGCCAACTGCGAGCCCAATGATTACCACCAGGGCCAGTAGCGCTCCGGCAATAGCAAGCTTCTTCTTCTGCAGCCAAAATCTCTTGCTTCCCTTCTCGTCCTCCTTCTCCGCCTCTATATCCGATGAACTGGCATGGCTGGGCGACGACGGTATCTCGGTTACGGTTGTCGATTGTTCTTTTGTGTCCTTCTTTGTGGAGATTTTAGACAGCAGGGCGTTTGCGCCGTTTTTTATGTCGACGGTTGCGATCATGGTGACGAGATGGGCAGGATCAATCTGCTGGTGTGTGCTTTATGAGCTGTATGTGTTGCAATATGATGCCCGATGTAGTCGTCTGAAGATAGATTCAAGGTCATATAACAAAGTACAAGTAGAAATTTTAGCACAGGATGGTAGCAGTATTAGGACATAGTGGACTTTGTTTTAGCTGCGGAGTGGAATCAGTATATATATTACGTGCAAAGAATTAAACGAGCGGCGTGCTGCGTGCTGTTCGCTTCTGATCTAAAGTAAAGGGAGACTTATATGAGGTACAAGGGTTGGAGATATTACAGACAGCGCAGTATGCTAGACCTACATAATCTGTTGAGACAGCAAAAGCAAAACAGCCAGCAACAGCACTTTGCACTAAGCGTAGAGTCACCACGAAAGGTCCCTTATCTTTCTCTTAACACTTATTTTTGTTATTTTAGAAATCATTTTAATTGAAGTTATTTCGAGTGAATTATCTGCATTGGCCACCTTCTCGATAAAAAGAATTGGTGAGTGGCCGTGTTGCTTGAGGGCTTGTACTTGACCAGATGTGGTGGGCCCGGGCCTAGCGCTGGCTGGACGCCAAGTCTAAGCGAAGCCATCCGTAATAAGACATCCTCATTCAGGGCGCTCATTGATACACGAGCTGAATGCTAGCACCTATACCCCTTAAATTGAGCAGACCTTAGTGCCAATAGTGCACGTTTAAATTCTAGTATGAGATTTTTTTCAGCATTATGGCAGAACAGGCGAGCTGTGACGCGAGTGGGCTGTCCGCCGTTGGGCTGTCTGAGTAGACCCTGCAAAACTCAATACTTTGCGTCACCGCCATAGCTTGCATTCAGATCTACGGAGTACAGAGGTCATTGTGACGTGGTCATGGTCCTAGTCTCATCGTGGTCTTACCGTCGTCTCAACTTTGTCCTCGTTTGCGTTGTCGCTTCGGCGAAGCGGTCAACGAAGTCTGGCGGAGCCGCATCGAATACCAACGACAGATGCTTACGAAGAGCCAGGCATGCTGCTGAGGCTTTATTTCAGGTTAAAATGTTTTACATCATTTAGACGGTATAGCTGCGTGTGATATATTATTCCGTAATAGAGCATATAATTGAGCTGAGAAACCGAAGCCGCGCAACTTTGAGAGCGCTCCTGATTATAGTATTCCGTACCAACTACCGCGATATGAAGATCCGCAGTGCATCACAATTCTCTGTTCTTGGAGCACCTTTGTAGATGGTTTAATTAGCGTGATCTTTTCTTCTAAAGATATGATACTCCATGCGATGATCCTCCTTTGATCATACACAAGATCTCACGTCGCACAAACGCGGAAACACCATGAGAACCGTACGATCGCCAAGATCATCCGAGCAAGCGATTTCAGGGTGACTCTAGCCGATGTCATATGCAGATTTGTGGTGCCAACTGGAATCCCTTGTTGCACGATTTGAGGGAGTAGTGAAGCGTCGGTGACGCAAGGGGATCAGGGCATTTATCCCTTGCCAGAGAGGTAGGCTCCGTTTACCAGAGGGCAGAATCTGGCGCGGACTTTCCATATTGCAACTTATCTTCTTGCATGCAAAATGAATAAGGCGTTGTATTTTACATATGCGAATTTGGTAGCGCAGCACATCAAGGGCCCCGAAGTGTGGCCTGTATATCTCTACAGAGAGAGAGGTGAGGCTTACCTCACCGGGTTTCGCTCTACCAAAAATGACACCGAATTAACGAAACATATTATCTCGAAAAAAAAAGTCAATTTCTACTGGCGCGCATATTGACTACCTACACTTCCATATTCTGAATAGGTTTTGCCCTGTAATACTCAAAATCTGGAATAGAGCACCCGTACTCGGTGCCAGAAGGCACACTGTGCTGCATAAAATGCACAATTGGTCCCGTGCATTACTAGTACATACTATGGTACAACTTGTATGTACATATGTTGCCCGCGGCAAACTCGTGCAGCGTCCTGCTGGACACAGAAGCTCAAGAGCGGCAAGCGCACTAACCAAATTCGGGTGCGCCATGAGGCAACACAATCAGTACATGCCGAAGCGCCAGACTCGGTCCAGTCGCAGAACAGGCGACTCAAAGTTACTTAGCGCATGGGGCTGTGCCTTGTTTTCGCAGCCTCACCGTCATCAGAAGCTCCAGCCACGGCTACTTGGGGGTGCCGCAGATCAGCCTACCCAGCGAATTAGTTTCCGTCTGCGATGTGGAATCGAATCCGGTACAATGAGAGGGCCAAGGATTGATATTGTGCCTCACAAATCGCTGCTGGACTGGAGAAAAGTATCCATGCGAGGAGGAGTATGCAATGCGCCGCGGCGGGCTTCCACGGAAGAAAGATGTCATGGTGCGCTCAGTACCCACCGCCTGCGCCTCGGGCTGAACGCGCGGCGGACCATGGCCCTTGGAGCAGCAACAGTTTGCCAGTACGAGGGGGTCACTTGGGGTTGGTTGCCGCACTGCGCCACGTCTGTTTTACCAGCCTCACCCATTCGTGGGCAGTGCTATCAATCGTTGGCCCGTTACGAACTACAGCGGGACAAAAAGAATCCAGACACTGTCCACTGCGCATGGCGGGCAGAAGGCTGCTAAGGCGCCCCTTGTGATGCCTACTTGTGCTCACTAAAATAAATACTGCAAGCAGCTTTGTATCGTCCGTTCTCCTTCAACGGTGTTTCGCTTAATCAGTCTTGATGTACCCAGTAGTTGTATACTCTATCCTGCCGCCTACCTGCGTTGCTGCTGCAGGTGGTAGGTAGTACATGCACGGAGGAGTGACGCAGGGTTTTTTTTTGTCACTCAGCCAGCCAGAAATCGGTGACGTCCCACCCGGGCCTGCTGTCGCCACGGGCCTCCTCCACTCGCAACCCAGCCCCAGTACTCCGTAGTGTGTACGGAGTGCCTGCCAACTCTTTTCCTTCCCTCCCCCATCCATCATCGTGACCTGCTCTTCACGTACCGACATCACGAGTGTGACATCAACACGCAACAGACAGCCATTGCCTAATCGCAAGCGGCCCGCCAAGCAACGCGCTGTGTATCCGTGGACAGCGCTTTTTGCTTTTAAGAAACGACCAGTTCTACTAGTCCGCTGTCGCTCGCCCTCCAAGCGCGACCACCAAAAACTAAAGTCGAGCTCTCGCCACGTTCCTCAGCCACACACCACTCTGGCACGCCAGTAGCATCGACATGTGCGCCTGCTGAGCACGCTACAACATCTGCAATCTCCGTGCACTCGGCATTCGAGCCTGCGAAACAACATACGATTCCCCTTGGTACCGTCTATGGCATCCGACGAGGCTGGCATTGCCACCGAAACACCCTCCGCAGCGCATCGTCTTCAGTCGCCCCCTCCAGTCGCAAGCGTTCGCGAAGAGTTGGTTGCGGCAGGCACCAAGCGCCCGCGTGAGCCCGAATCGACATACCTCGATTCGAATACTTCCAACGGTTTCACGGCAATCGAGTCGCCCGCCAAGGCCGCTCGCACTGCTCTCGCCAGCTTTCACTCCTCCGTCTCACTGACCGGAGCCGCAGCGCTCGAGGACGAGCGTCGACGGAAAACCGAACAACTTCGCGCCTCCAGTCCTCCACGGACCAGCGAAAACCCAAGCCACAGGGCTCTTTCATCCCTCATGTCAGGAGGCGTCGACGCTGTGAGCCGCCCTTCCGAGGCGCCTCAGGTAGCGCCCACTGCCGACATGGAGCCAGCAGAAAAGGCGGCCAGCGCGCTTGCTGCCGCTGCCAATAATGCTGCCCGCGTCGAGGAGGCCGCTGAGATGGCCACCGAAAACGCTACGAATATCACCGGCGGAGACGTCACGGGCAGCCCGACACCTATGGAGGTCGACAACAAAGGCGTCCACCTGTCGCCTGAGCAGATGGGTGGCCAGGAGGAACGACATCAACCTGGCTCCATGTCCTACCCCGGCTCGCTGCATGCCACCGCCGGCCTACCAGAGCCCGCGGTTCGCGGCATGAGCTATCCATTCCCCTCGCAGATTCAGGGTTCTCCCAGCTCCGGCGGGACGAAGAAGCATAAATGCCCATACTGCAATACCGAGTTCACGCGCCACCACAACCTGAAGAGCCACTTGCTCACGCATAGCCAGGAGAAGCCATACGTCTGTACCGAATGCCAGGCACGGTTCAGACGACTGCATGACTTGAAACGCCACGGCAAACTGCATACGGGCGAGAAGAACCACATTTGCCCCAAGTGTGATCGCAAGTTTGCCAGAGGCGATGCATTGGCCCGTCATGCGAAGGGCGCCGGTGGCTGCGCTGGAAGAAGATCCAGCATGGGCAGTTTTGCAGACGGCGATGACATGGACAGCGGCATGGACCCCGACGACTCAACCATGTCCGGCATTGGCTACGACAACGGCGATGATGATGATATGCGGCGCCAGACAATGCCAGGAATTGGCCACAATCACGGCGAGTACTCTGCCCATGCCAGGTCTTATCCTCCAGCTGGCCCGCGCCCGCCCGCCAGTAGCCTCTATCCTCCGAATACGAACCAAACGCAGTCGAGCGCAAGCACCGGCTCCTCTGTGCCTAACAGCATGGGCAGCGCCCACACAGCAAATACCAGCATCTCGTCCGCTGCTGTTGGCGCTTCCGCGTCCAACATGTATTCTCAGAATGCAATGACGGAAAGCCCAAAGGCGCTCAGCCCTACAATTCCCAACCATGAAGCTGCGGCGGCCGCTCGTCCTCGATCACCACAGCAAGGGCAACACCAAATGGGCCGGCGACAGTCTGACCTGCAGTCTGGCCAGGCGAGGCCTAAGCTTCCTGGCCTCAGCCACTCTGGCTTTACTGCTCCTGGCTCTTCAGGATACAACCACGCCAGGTCGCCAGGCGAAAGCAACATGTTTGCACAAAGCGATCCAAGTGTATGGGCTTATATACAAACCTTGGAAGAAAAGGTGAAGGGCTTGTCTGAAACAATGGTTAGCCTTGAGGGAGAGGTCACCCGCCTCAGGAAGCTGGTTGAGACTCATGAGCCAACGACTAGCAACTGAGGAGACTGAGGAGTAGCACTGAAGCTTGACATAACATAAGTTTACAGTGCTACAGGAACTATTTACTAGGAGATTGATAAAAATTTTGTCCTTGGAGCGTACTTGAAGACAAGAAAAAGCACATGAAAGTGCTGGGAAGGCGTTTAAGGTTATGTGTTTGGCTTGGGCGTGGGCGGATGGGATCCACGCAAAAAGAAAGCAAGTTCTGCTCATATTTATGAATTGGTTCAAATTATTTGTATTATATCTTTGTTTTGTTTGTCACTGAGAGTTTGGCCGCGACTGAAATCAAACACAATTAGAGATCATTTGCTATTGCTCCCGTGCTTGTATAACATTGAGTGGAAACAAGGTCCCAGAGGGCAAATACATGGTTCCCGAAGAACTCTGGTTACGCTAGCTATCTGAGGCTTTGTGCAGGCGCCGCATAAAAAAAAGGCTTGGTCGTATTGTTTGCTTCTTGCTGGGTGCGCCTGGCGACCAAACTACTGCTGGCGCGGCGCAATTTTCACGTGCAGGGCTAAGCACGGCCATAAACGTCATCGGCCCTTACCCAGGAGACGAATGCACCGCCGACCTTAGTCCCCTTTCCCTCCCAAACTAATGCGACCCTGAAGAAAATTCTTCCAGTTCCCTGTTAATATCACCTCATCTACTCTGCATACGGGGGATTTTATTTTCGATCCGGAGCTTCCGGTTCTCGCTGCGAAGCTTGTATTGGCGCGGCCTGACTGAGTGTCGCCACTGCGAAGCGTCCAGCCACCGATTAATCGCCTGGCGCCGCATCCGTCTCCAAGAGAGTCCCCTTGGGCCACGCAAACCTGCAGCGCAGACGCAAGCTGCGCTGTCGGCATGGCAAGCGAAATCATGGGTAGACCACAGCATGGTACGTCTCTTTATTGCTTAAACCGTGGCCCCTGGTGCATTCGCGGTCGGACTCCATGGCAGCGAAGCTACCGGTCACCGCGAGGTCCGATGCGAGCGGAACTCATCGCTAACTTCGGGATCCCAAGCAGGTGTCAACGAAGACGCTGAAAAGGTCAGCGTAATAGCCCCGAGTCGAGAAGGCACCAGTAATGTATGACCACAAGGCTGAGCCGTCAAACCGCAACCGGAGCTAACGCATCAATTTGACAGACTACGCAAGACGCCGACTTTATCGTTCACGAGAGCGCAATGTCCAAGGTTAAAGACGGCGAAACCAACGGTGCCGAGTCGCACAGCACAGATGGCGAAGCAAAATCATACGCAGGCGCCGTAAGCCACGAAGTCAACGGCATGCGCGCGTCGACTACAGTGTACCCGGACCTGCCCAGCGAAAGGTCTCTTCGGCGCATCGACGAAAACGCCTGGCAGGCCGGCGGCATAAGATTTGCGCCCCTCCGTGTGCCCCTTCGCCGACGCTTGCAAACCGCCTCCGTGCTGTTTCACTGCATGTCTATTGTGGTGCTCGTCTCCATGTTCTGGTTCACCTGTGCGAATCCTCTGTCCTGGCCGCTCCTTGTGCCGTATCTCGTTCATCTGTCATTTTCGACGGCGGCAACAAATGGAAAGCTTGCCTATCGCTCCGAGTACCTCCGGTCACTAAAACTGTGGAGGTTATTTGCCGGCTACTTTCCCATCAGATTGCACAAGACGTTTGACTTGGACCCAAAGCGCAGGTATATCCTGGGTTACCACCCTCACGGCATCATCTCGCATGGAGCTTGGTGCTCATTTGCGACCAATGCGTTGGGCTTCAGGGAAAAGTTTCCTGGAATCACGAATAGCCTGCTAACACTGGACTCGAACTTTAGAGTCCCCTTCTATCGGGACTGGATCCTGGCCATGGGCATTCGATCAGTGTCTAAGGAATCCATTCGAAATCTGTTGGGCAAAGGTGGTCCGAATAACGACGGCCAAGGCCGCGCAGTCACCATTGTGGTGGGCGGTGCTCGTGAATCACTGGAGGCGCAGCCTGGTTCTCTCCGGCTTATCCTCAAGGGACGCAAAGGTTTCGTCAAAATGGCCCTGCGAAGTGGCGCAGATTTGGTCCCAGTTATTGGATTTGGCGAAAACGATCTCTACGATCAGTTGAGCCCCAAGACGCATCCGATGGTGCACAAGATGCAAATGTTTACGCTCAAGGTCTTCAAGTTTACGCTTCCGGCGCTTCATGGCCGCGGCCTACTCAATTACGACGTGGGATTGATGCCGTACCGTCGCCCGGTCAATGTCGTCGTGGGCAAGCCGATACAGGTTCACACGGAACCCGGCCACGAACCAACTCAGGCCGAGGTTGACCAGTACCATGCACTATACCTGCAGGAGATAGAGAAGTTGTGGGACTCTTACAAGGACTCCTTTGTCCCGGGCCGTCTTAGCGAGATGGATATATTTTCGTAGTATTATTTGTGAAATAGCATGCCTATACGTCGGTTGAACGGCTGTCGCCGGGAGCCTTTGGTGTGTGCACATCCGCGAGAATGAACGGATAGTTTCGCGGCAGAACAGCACACAATTATACAAATTCAAGACATCAACCAATCTACTCTGTACCCAGTACTTAATGAAACTTTTTTTCTTACTTTACTGTTTTTTCTTCTCGTCGCAGGTAAATTGTTGCCGGTGCAGTAAGTCGGTTTGCAGTCACATGACCACGTGTCGGCACTTGACACCACTTCGCGTGAATGAACACGTCCAGCGCCATCGAGTAACCCGCTTCCCCCAATCGCCGCCAGTTAGAGTGTCGATTCGTCCCGTTGCTGCTTCAATTTATTCTCCAGAACAGTCAGCCACAATGGCCCGATCATCGCCGCGAAAGAAAGCAACTGTAAACTACGACGAAAGCGACACCAAGCCAGCCAAAAACGGCGTTGCGCACAAGGCCATTTCCAAGGTCAAGTCTGCGATATCCAAGGTGACAAACAAGCGCAAGGAACCGTCTGAAGATAGCAGTCCCGCAATTGAGGCCGCACCGGCGAAACCTGCCAAGAAACGCAAGACTACAAAGGCCAAAGACGAAGACGCAATGCCTCTTGCGGATCGAACGGCCGTGTCGTCGCTCAAGAAGTTCATGTACATTGGTGCTCATGTTAGCGCTGCTGGCGGTACGTTCAGGTCTCCCTCGAATACACCGATGGCCGCGTCGTTACTAACAGTCACAGGCGTGCAAAACTCGGTCACCAACGCCGTTCATATTGGCGCCAACTCGTTCGCCCTGTTCCTCAAATCGCAGCGAAAATGGGACAACCCGCCCATTACCACGGAAGCGCGCGACCTCTTCATCAGCCAATGCAAAGACCACGGCTACAGCGCCGGCGAACACGCACTGCCGCACGGCTCTTACCTCGTCAACCTGGCGCAATCAGACGAGGCCAAGGCCACGCAAGCGTACAATGCATTCGTAGACGACCTCACCCGCTGCGAGCAGCTCGGTATAAAACTATACAACTTCCACCCTGGCTCGACGCTGGGCGACACCAAGGCGGCGGCGGTTGGTCGGATTGCCGCGCAGCTCAACAAGTCGCACAAGGCCACAAAGTCGGTCATTACGGTGCTGGAGAATATGGCTGGCAGCGGCAACGTCGTTGGCTCGACCTGGGAGGACCTGCGGGACATCATCGCCCTCGTTGAGGACAAGGAGCGCGTCGGTGTATGCATTGATACCTGCCACGCTTTTGCGGCAGGTCATGATCTGCGAACTCCTGAAGCCTTCAAGAAGACAATGGACGAGTTTAATGAGATTGTCGGTGCCAAGTACTTGAAGGCATTCCACTGTATGATGAGCATCCATGCCAGAAACTTATGAGGGTTCGAAACATGCTAACAAAAACTAGTAAACGATAGCAAGGCCCCATTCGGCTCAAACCGTGACCTCCACGCCAACATCGGCACGGGCTTCCTCGGCCTCCGCGCATTCCACAGCGTGATGAACGAAGACAGCTTCCGCAACAAGCCCATGGTCCTCGAAACCCCCATCGATAAGAAGGGCCCCGATGGCAAGTCCATTGAGGACAAGCAGGTCTGGGCTGACGAAATCAAGCTGCTAGAGAGCCTGATTGGCATGGACGCCGAGAGCGAGGAGTTCAAGAAGCTCGAGAAGGAGCTGCAAGGCAAGGGCGCTGCGGAGCGTAGCAGGATTCAGGAGCAGGTGGACAAAAAGGCTGGCAAGGATGCGAAAAAGGGGACCAAGAAGGCAGGCGGAAAGAAGAAGAAGAAGGACGAGACAGATGATGAAAGCGACTAAGGTTGTTGTATTGCCCTTGAAAAACAGAAAATTGCAAGCATAGCAGCGGAACAAGTTTGAATATGTACAATCATGTATTAATATGACAAAATAAAAGAGGTTAGGAGAACAAAATGTGTGTTCTTCCAATGTTCAATCGCAATCTAAGTCGTCTATTCACTCCAACCCAAATATCAATGGTATCATGCATTACTCGCTCCCAGAACCAAAAAAAAAAAAAAAGATACGCGTTCTAAACGAAATGCTGAAAATTTTGGCCCCTCCTTTTCTCCCGCTCTACTTGCGGTTCTTGGCGTAAACATCAAGCTTGCTCATGAGCGACTTGAGACCAATGCCTCGCTCACTATTCGCCTCAAGCCAGCTCTCCATCGTCTCGCGCACCCGCTTCATCGACTTGAGCACGGGCATGCTGGCGCCATCTTCGTGCTCGACAAAGGTGCCCGGGTTGAGCAGCACCTCGAAGCACTCGGACCAAATATCCACCTGCCAGTATCGCTTGAGACATTCGCGAATCTTGTATCGGCGGTGTTTGCCGATGCCGCCCTGATCGCAGCGCGCAGTCTCAATGTATTTGCCAAACAAGAGGCAGTGGATCGTCCCTGCAAGGCCGTAATAGTCAATCTGCCACGTCCAGGGTCGCGCCTCGCGCATCTCAGCGCAATCCTGCTCTGATGTCTTCCAGTCTGCAAAGAACTCGACGTTCGGCACAAAAGCCTTCATGTCGATACCGCGACCGAAATCAATGAGTGAGATGCCGCGTGAGGACCAGCCGCCAGCTCCGTCCGAACGCCACTTTCCGGAGAGCTGCTGGCCGGAGGGAAGTGCGTCAAGTCTGAGGAGGCAGTTGTCTGCCTTTATATCGCCGTGGATAAAGTTCTTCGCATGCAGTCCCTCAACGGTTCGCAACAGCTCAACCGCAAAGAACATGGCAAGCTGTTCGTCCATGGCTCCGGACGATTCAGCATGGAAATGGTTGACCACGTCGAGAAGCGTGCCGTTGGGATGGTACGGGAGGAACAGATATGCTTCGTCGCCGTAGAGGTGCAGCTCGTGTGCATAAGAAAGAGAAGCCGATACTCGGTGCTGAGGTCCAAGTCGTGAGTGTGCCAGCCGCATCATGTAAAACTCCCACGGGCTTGGCGGATCCTCCATCTTCAGGGCTTCAAGGTCGCTTCGTTGATTTACAGCAAATGACCCTTTACCCATGACTGCGACAGAGTTTTCATCGCCTGTGTCTGCCTCGGAGCTATCATTCTCAACCAGATAAACAGGCGCAAAAGCTCCCGCTCCTAGCTCCTTCTTGACGGTGTAGGTTGATTCCACGCCAGGAAACTCGAGAAATACCTGTGGAGGAAGAGATCCTGTGCGTTCGCCATTATTCTTGCCAGATTTGACACTCAGCGCTTTGATAAACTTTCGAATCTGCCCGCTCTTTTCGTATTGCTCATTGCGGTGATCATGGAACCCCTTGTACGAGCTCAATGGAGGTTGGATATTAGCCAGAATCTCCTTGCGGACCATGTCGTCCATAGGGTTGCACATGATGTCTTTGATTATAGGACCCTTCTTGGGAATAGCCTTTGCTGGCTTTGGCGCCAAAGGTCCAGGGCGGGATTGCAGCGAATCTGGAATCTTCGGAGCAGGAAAATCGTCCTCCACAATGTCTCGCAGTGGGCTGCTCAACGGCTCCAAATCTGCGTGGTTGCGTGCAGCTGCGTACTGGTCATCCCTCCGGCACGGTGTCTTGTATTGTTCCACGCGGGCTTCATAACCGTAGTTTTCGTCCATATCCAGTGATACCTCGGTTCTTTCGGTGATAGGGGTCATAAAGGGGAGGCGGTTATTTGCCACCTCGACCGGATCCCTATACGGACGAGTAGGCGCGTCATAGTCCTCGGGAGGAATTGGGACAAAAACTGTCCGAGTCCTTGGAGGAGACTCTTGCTGCATCACTGGGGTGTGTAACTCCTCTTCATCCTCAGGCGCTATGTCTTCTCTGGTATGCTCGTACTGCTCTGGCTCTGCGAAGTGAACACTGGTAGCCGTGTTGTCAGCCGCATTGGCGCTATTTTCATGGCCATCTAAAGGTGGAACGTGTCTTCCATTGGAGAACTCGGACCATTCACTCAGACTTTTCGCGTCAGAGGTTTCATCGTCATGCTCACTGGGTTCAACGTTCTTGGTCGCGCCAGTAGTGCTCTCAGCATCCGTCGTATAGTCTCCATCCGTTTCATAGTCGTATTCATCATCGCTTTCATTGTCATCTTGACTATTTGACTTCAGCGGCGCATTGAAGATGTCATAAATATCATCGGTTGCCGCCCGCGTATGTATCGTCATTGTCGGCTCTGAAGAATGTTTCTTGCGCATCTTGGGACCAGATGGAGAGTTAAGCTTTGCTTTGACTGCAATTTGTTAGCGAATTATAACTCCAAAGAGCGGGAATTGACGTACTTATTTGCGTCTCATTGACCTCCATGACCTTCTTCTTCTTTTCTGTCTTTGCAACAGGGTGGTTCTCAATTGCCGCCCCATTCTCGTCATACATGGTCACATCCTTGTGGATCGCAAGCTTGCTAATCTCTTCAATCTCATGAAGAGGCACGGCTGTCTGAGGAACTCTGTTTTCATCAATGGTTTCTTCCTCCCAGGCACAGTCTAGCCACCCTCGATTCGCTGCAGCGATTTCTTCAAAGCTGAGTTCAGTGCCGGGCTCGTCTGGAGTTGGATATATCGCCGCAAGATCAACAAAGATGTATTCTTTCTTGCCTGTTTGCGGATGCACCGTCACTTGGTTTTTGGATGGAACGACGACTATGTTTTTTATTTGTGAAAGAGACTGGAAGATACGAATACAAAAGTAAGAATTAGTCCTAACTGTCATCAACATTTTGGATAAGTAAGAGGAGGCTTTGGTGAGCTTACCGGATCCCTAAACACCGACATCTTTGCCGCAGCCGCAGCGGGTTTCTTTCCGCCTGCCTTCAGAGTTTCTCCCACCCATGGTTTCGGTTCCATGACATTTTCCTTCTTGCGCTCAGCTAGTGAACCAATTGTTGCCCATCCTTTCGAGCCCTCTCCTGCGGAGGACAAGGCAGGAGGCTTAGCATCGGCGTCCGAGAAAATGGTAAGCTTGGACTTGGCTGGTTTGCCAGCCGCGCTTCCAATACCATTACTCTGTGCGGGTGCTTGAGGATCTGCCGGGCGGCTCGAGGCACCGAATGGGTCCATTTTTGAAACGAGCGCAGGGCGCACAGTCGGCAATGCAGGTGAAGAGGGCGCATCGCCAGCGTTGGGGTTCTGAGACTGCCTCCCCTCAAACTCTTTGAACTTGCGAAGAAGGCGCTGTACCGGCCTGGCCTCGCGCTCAATGCCGAGTTTGTAGACCTCTTCTGCCTGTGCCCACCTGCCAGCGCTTTCCAGCCAAGCGCCATACTCTTCATAGAACAAAGCAAGTGTGTCGCCAACTCCATGTCGAGCCAGGTACACATATGTTTCGCGCGGCGCATCTGTGAAGAACTGGATATAGTGCAGCCAGAGCTTCAAGTAGCGTGGGTCATTCTTGTATTGGGGAGAGCTAATGAATGCTTTTGTCGCGCGTTCAAGTAGCGTGTGGAGCTGTGACTGAGGCGTCGCCTGCGCAGAGGGATACGCATCTAGCGTCCACCTCACGTATCGGTCATAGACGTCTAGAGGGTCGTCCGACTCCGAGATGTTTTGGATTTCGGCCTCGTACTCTGCGCGGATGCAGTCGTTGACATTCTTTGTGTCAGTAGGCGTAGGTGTCGAAAGGTTCTGCAGAGGCGTAGGCGAGTAGAGTGCCGCCAGCTTCTTCGCCGACCTGCCACCAGGAAGAGACTGAATGTTCTCCTTCTGGCCCTCGATCACGTCGAAGTTGATAAGATCTCCAGAGGTCGCCATGTTGGATTCTGGACCGTGTCCTGGCAGCGAACCTTTGGGATTAAGCTGTTGGGGTTAGTTGACGATGCGAAATTCAACACTCGCGAAGAAGTCTCAGGCACTATTAATTGTTGTCTTTGCAGGGGTGTTGTTTTGGTGCTGCTGATGTTGCTGTGGTGATGGAGACTTGTGGCTGAAGCTAAACAAATGTGTGGCTGTTGCTGTCGCGCGCCACATGCGGCGTATGCGCTCACGCCACAGCACGCCAGAACCAACCCACTGAGCACAGCGGTGGGCAATGTACTTCGACACATGCTCAGCCTCAGCCATGATTACCTGCTCGGTTCAGTGACTGTTCTACATTTTAGTTTCGACAGTTGAAGATTCACAACATTGCTCGGAACCAGGTTCATCGTCGGGTTCTGTCAATTGCCCTAGCTAGAACTACCATATCATCTCGCTAACTTTTTGTTTCTTCTATTTTTAATAGTTCACCTGGTGAACTTCATTCCACCAATGATGGAAATGTCCAAAGACAACCCAATTACAGGTTGACAGAGTTGCGGAAGTTCTCGCCAGCGTAAACGGCCAGGTCACCAAGCTCCTCCTCAATGCGGAGGATCTGGTTGAGCTTGGCCAGGCGCTCCGATCGGCAGGGAGCACCAGTCTTGATCTCACCAGCGCGGATACCGACAACAATGTCGGAGATGGTGACATCCTCGGTCTCACCGGAGCGGTGAGAGACCATGACACCCCAGCCGTCGGCATAGGAGTCCTTGGCAGCCTGGATGGACTCGGTCATAGTACCAATCTGGTTGACCTTGAGCAGAAGAGCGTTGCAGGACTTGAGCTCAATAGCCTTCTTAATGCGGAGAGGGTTGGTGACGGTCAAGTCATCACCGACAATCTGGATATCCTGGGTCTTGGAGAAGTAGCTCCAGGCCTCCCAGTCGTCCTCGGCGAAGGGGTCCTCAATGGAAACAATGGGGTACTTCTTGCAGAGGTCGGCGTACTGGGCAGCGAGCTCCTCGTACGTGAGCCACTTGGTGGGGTCGCTGTCGGGGTTCTTGAAGTCGAGGTCGTACTTCTTCTCCTCGGTCTTGTAGAATTCGCTGGAGGCGACGTCCATGGCGATCTTGATCTTGCCAGTCAGGCCGGCCTGCTCAATAGACTCGGTGATGAGGTCAAGGGCCTCGGCAGCAGTCTGAATATCGGGAGCAACACCACCCTCGTCGCCAACGTTGCCAGCGGACTGGCCGTACTTCTTCTTGGCGAGAGCCTTGAGCTTCTGGTAAACCTCAGCGCCCTGGCGCATGGCCTCGGAGAAGCTGGGGGCGGCACTTCGGGGGGTGTTAGCAGAAGTTCTTTCGTCATACTCTGCAATGGAAGAAACTTACGAAGGGACAATCATGAACTCCTGGAAAGCCAGGCGGCCACCGGCGTGGGAACTGGTCACAATGTCAGCGCATCTCCATCAACAGCCATTTTGCAGTGCGTCTTACCCTCCGTTGAGGACGTTCATGAAGGGGACAGGGAGAACGTAAGGCTTCTTGGTGCCAGCGAGGTCGGAGATGTGAGCATACAGAGGAACACCCTACACCGGTCAAGTTAGTCCGAGCCATAGCAGTCTTCAGAATTGGGGACAAATTACCTTCTCAGCAGCACCGGCCTTGGCAACGGCCAGAGAGACACCGAGGATGGCGTTGGCACCGAGCTTGCCCTTGTTGGGGGTGCCGTCAAGGCCATTGAGGAACTGGTCGACCTTGGACTGGTCCTTGACGTCAACGCCCTCTTTGATCAGAGCAGGGCCGATGATGGTGTTGACATTCTCGACGGCCTTGGTGACGCCCTTGCCGCCCCACTTGGACTTGTCGCCGTCGCGAAGCTCAACAGCCTCGTGCTGGCCTGTGAATTATCGGTTACGCCTTGCATCGGCAGGGGGAGGGTAAGGATCGGGACGAACCGGTAGAAGCTCCCGAGGGAACGATGGCACGGTGCAGGCCAGTCTCGGTAACGAGGTCGACCTCGACGGTAGGGTTACCGCGAGAGTCGTAGACGGAGCGTGCGTGAACCTTGGTGATGGGCATTGTGAATGTCGTTACAATTGGGCAAACGTCTGCGAAGAGTGCCGGGCTGGTTAGCTCAAAATCTTGAGAAAGTGGCGCTAACGGATAAGGTGGGATGGCGACAACGGTCAACGAAGCAAGCAAGGAAGGCCAATGGGAGCAGCGGAGAAAGCTGGCGATAGGATTTTCCTATACAGGATAGCAACTCTGTCGAAAGTACTTCTGTGCTTCTGGTACTCTGGTGGTGGAGGGTCATAGAATATGCCTCAGCAGATCCTGTGTGACTACCCAGCAACCAAGGTTGAGCTCCAATGGTGGTGGGGTTGCAAACGGACAGGCATCCCATGGCTCTATCGAGTCGCGGGCAGGTGGGAAGGCATTGGAAAAGCAAAGAAAGAGCAACTTACTCGGAAGGATTGATGTATAGAGAGAGGGTCCTCGCGCGTGGATTTCGAGAACAAAACAAGCTAAGGTGAAGAGGAGATGGTGTTGAGTAAAAGAAAAGGCGGAAGCTCAATGTTTATGAACTCATCCGGCGTCAGAGGAGGGGGAGGGGGGGAGCTGCAGCACCGCCAGCAAGCTGAATCAGGTTAGGCCGCGCATCCGGTGGTGGGGCTTACCGTCGTTCAGCAAGCCAAAGTACCGCCGCAAGCACTCACTTGCACTCACTGGCACCCACCCACGCCCAAGATAAGGGCTCTCCAGCAAGGGACACAGAGGCCCCACCCTCAGCAAAGCAAATTTGGCGTGAGCAGCGCCAGAAGCGTCGTCCCAATCAGCGATAAGTGCTGTATCTGGGTAAAAAAACTTTTTTCTATTTATTGCTCCGGGATCATCGTGAAGTCAGATGACACTCACCACCGATGCGTCCGAATACGGTCCATTTCCCGCCAAAAGCGCCGTAGCATGACACCACCTGAATAGGGTGATTTGCGGCCACCGATGCTAGCCCGTTCCGTCCCGCAAGCAAAAAAACGTGCGCCGCAAGCAAATGGGACGGGACGGCCGATGGGTTGGTTGGTGCTGGTGCCATGCTAGTACTCGTAGTCCTGTACTAAAGCACCACTCTACTTTCTTGTCACGGCTGTCTAGGTCTGAAACATGATGGAAAATAAATCGTCGATTGCTTCGTCGGAACTATCTAGCATATGTAACCATGCATGCCCAGTATATATATTCTTTCATTATGAGTATCCCCACGCCATAACGCCGTTTGTGTCGCTTTGAATCACGATCCATGCTATGCATTTAAAACCGCTCCTTCATCCTCGCTGCAACCGTTCTCAGGTTGCCGTAGACCTTGCCGGGCGGCTTGCCGAGGATAAGGCTGACAACAGACTCCCGGGCCATATGAATGTTCTTGAAGCCCCCGAGAATGTGAATCTTGGAGTCCGCCAGCACGATTCTGGTTCGGCTGGCGTTCTCAATCGCAAACTTGGTCTTGCCGTCCTTGCCAGCAATTCGTCCAATGGTGCGAGCCTGGCTATCACCGTGCATGGTGCGCACATCCTTAATTTCAAACGTCTCGATGTAGAGGTCGTCGAGACGCAGCAGCGCAATGGCGTCGTCCACGTCAAAGCCGAGGGTAAAAGCTTTGACAAAGTCCTCTCCCTTTTGCAGCGCGCCCGAGTCGACAGTATGTTTCGAAGTTCTCAGTTCCACCGTCTTGCGCTTGATGTTCATGCGGCACTGCAGCTTGAGGTGCTCGACAAGCGGCGGGTAGATGGTCGACCAATTTTGCTTCAACGGCGTCATGCGATGCGGCGGGATCGGGACTTTGCGCGTTTCGACACGGGTGACAGGATCCTGGTACACGTTAGCGGCTGACATTTTGCAACATCTGGCGACTCCAAACACATACGATATCCTTGGCGGGAGCAAATCGTGGACGGCCCTCCTCGTCAATCGCCATCGTTTCGTCGGCCCCATCGTCCTGCGGTGCGAAAATCTCGCCTTCAGCAGCTACAGCGTCAGGCGCATCGAGCAGGAATTCGTCTTCATTATCTTGCACTCCAGTTAGTATCATAGAGTCGCACATGACAGTTTCTTCACGCACCTTGGATGGGAACATCGACTTCCGCGGCGGGCGGGGTCTGTTCAAGATTTTTCAAGGCCGTTGGCGCAGGCATGTTCGGGAAAATTATACGGCAGACGTAGCCCAACGGTATTCGGTATGGCTTCTTTTGTCCAACCAAATTATATCGTAACTCGAGGTCAGAGTGATATTATAGTCGTCTTCCAAACTTGCGGTGGACAGAGAGGTCTTCTTCCATCGATAACGAATAATCTTTTGCTGCAGGCGACTGCCCAAAAATTTCTGGTGGGTTTATCGGGGCTTATCGATTGGACCGATCGTGCCGCTAGCGACCCGACTTTTTGCCTGAGCAGCCCGCGTCATGGAATGGGCAGGTTGCGCCCCATTAGTGTGGCCCATTGCGGCCTCCTTGACAGGTGCGAGCCTCAATTTAACGTTCTCGCAATTTTGGGAACGCCAGCTCTCTTCTCGCCAGTGTTTGTCCTTTCTTTTGGCGCAGCCGCTGCCTTGATACGGTAGCCATGATTTTGCAAAATGTCTAGAAGCATACCGTCGTGGCTCGTCAGAGGGCTCTTCGGGGCGACCAGCTCGTCGCCAGCCACCGGAGCAGGTTTTGCGCCTCTGAAGAGCGCTCGACAAGCATTTCACGAAGCAGGGAGCTTGGGAACAGAACCAAAATGGCGCCCATTTCGACCGTTTCGAAGTATTTCGCATATTTCAGCAACCTCCTTGCAGCTTAATAATCGACGAGACTCGCACTTTCGACTCGAGGCTGCTTCACGGATCTATCCGACCTTACGTCCGAATGTGTCAATAACGCACCAAATCATCAGATACCGCAGCGGGTTTCCGGTACTCAAAGCTTTGCAACCATCGCGCCGCCTGTACAGCAACACAGGAGGCTCTTCACGCAATGCGCCCCAATCAAGAAAGCCAGAAAATGATGAAGGAAAGGCGACCGAAACACCAAAGGCGGGTGCCAGCAGCGAAGCGAGTACACCAAACCCCGGCGGCGAATCCGAGTCAATAGCGGCATCTGTGTCAAAATACCTGCATCTACCCAAGATGCCCCATCGACCAACCAAGGAGGAGCTTCTGGCTGCTGCCAACGGGTTCTGGGAACGGGTTCGAGTTCGGTTTAAGTGGATGTCTATCCGCAGCATGCGACCGTGGAATGCAGACGAATGGGGAGCATTTGTCTCGTGGTTTATGCTGGGACACATTGTATGGATCCTCGTCGGTACAACGACATTCTTTTCGCTATTGATTTTCTCCATCAATACCGTTTTTGCCCAAGGTATATATCCCCGCCGCTTCCAATTGGTGATAGATTCTAACCTGCAACAGAAACGCTAGCAAAGTGGATTGGTGATTACCTCACAAAGTCTGCTGGAGTGACAGTCGTGTTCGAATCAGCCATTGTCCCCAAATGGGGCGACGGCGTAATTGCATTAAGAAACGTTTTTGTTTCTAGAAGACCAGGCCAAAGCAAATCATCCGTGACAAAAGGAACTTTTGATGACGCTGCAGCTGCAGCCGCAGGCCGGCAAGCGCAGCTGGCGAAATCCGCGGACGCTGAAGATGACGGAAACTATACCCAGTTCGACGTCACAATTGCTAATGTTCATGTTACCTTGTCCTTCTTGAACTGGTGGAATGGCAAGGGTCTACTTAAGGATGTTGAAGTCAGTGGAGTCCGCGGTGTCCTGGACCGAACTTCGGTAAAATGGCCGTTGGAGCCGCTGGATCCATACTCTTACAGACACGAACATCAACCTGGGGATTTCGAGATTGAGTCATTCAAGCTTGACGATCTTCTCTTAACTATATACCAACCTGACGGCTTCAGGCCATTCTCGGTCAGCATATATTCCTGCGAGCTGCCCCAGCTCCGGAAACAGTGGCTCTTTTACGACTTCCTTTCTGCCACACACATGTCAGGGTCGTTTGACGGTTCGCTATTTACCATACACCCTCGCCAAGTACATGGCATGGCCGCCAGTCGAGGTCAAGGCGTGATCGCGGAAATCGGAGAGCCAAAGGCTTGGAAGAAGTTCAGCCGCCTTCGAATCGACGGCCTCAAGATTGACCACCTCAACCGTGGCGTTGAAGGCCCATTTGGGTGGATATACGAAGGCAACGTTGACATTGTAGCAGATGTCATGTTCCCTGCGGATGCGGATGAAGGTATTACCAAAGTCATGGCGGACTTTTACGACCAGCTAGAAGAGATTGTCACCTCGAACCGCAATCGACTCTTGCGCAACACGATAGACGAGGAACGCAGCACGGGCGAGAACGTGCTCATTAATTTCCCGACGGGCCACCTATCAGAGGCATCCGGAGAGCCGCAGGTCGAACAGAATCCACCATCCAAAGAGCCCGCACCAAAGGACGCACAGGCCGACAATGACGAAGACCGTCGCTACCTCATCATGGACATGCGCATTCATCTCAACGATGTCCGGGCCGCAGTGCCACTATTTACCAAGGACATGTCTTATGTCAACCAAGCCCTCGTTCGGCCCATTGTAGCTTACATCAACGCCAAGAAGACCTACATTCCGATTTCATGTCGCATCGTCAAGCGCATCGGCGATTTCGACGGCAGTTGGACCGTCTTTGATTGTGGGCTGATGGACGACGCCTCGGCTGAGACCTACGAAGCGTTTGCACAGGATGTCGAGGACCGACAAAGCCGCGTGCGGCGCTTCAAAAAGGTCGGGTTCTGGACCTTGTCGCTGGCCGTGCATGCCCTATTCATGGGCATGGCTGGCAACGTCGTCTAAGTGTCCCCGGAAGGACCAAAGCGTTTTACGACGAAAAGACTACTCTACTCCATTTACATGAGACGTTTTCACTGTACGAGTTAATTTTTTGTTATTTCACAGCGGCTATTGCTTTGAGCGAGATGGCTTCGGCATATCTTACGGCCGTGTTTTATTCACTTTTTTTCTGGCGTCGGAATACAGCGACTAGACGCAAGTGGCTTGGGCCATGACTACTTGTGTTTGGGATATACGGCGTTTTGGGATGCATCTTTGTGTTTTAGCATGTTCTATATGGTAACAAGTGTATTTGTGACAGAATCTTAGCTACTTTTAATTGCAAGACCATGAATTTCAGCTCAAAGGCGCAGTGCACATGCGGCAAATATTGGAATAGCTCATATGAATGGGTAACCATCTATTGAATCCCAGCGCAACTCTATAGTCAGATTTCTAATGCTACTGTATGCAAATCTCCTGGATGTTATTTCAGGAGTAAAGGCAAAAAAAACAAAATAATAATAAAAGACCCAAAATGCCATCATTACGACTTGTGCAAACACGCGGCAAAGTCACGCATTTTTTTTAAATATTTTGCCTGCTTGCCGTCCAATTCAGCCTCGTGGACAACGCCTACTTTTGTCTCCATCACCAACCCCAACGCTCGACTCCCATTGGAGTCTTGAAACGAATATCACGGCTAGTGCTCTCAAGGCACCGCCATGGAAACGAGCCAGCGCGGGGCGAAACCGCCAACAACCCAGCCCCATGCGGATACACTCTCCCTATGGCGCCGCGTTTGTTTAAGCGGCCACGGCAACGAGCGCGTCGCGAAACTGATTGGACAAGATTGTACGTCTGGGCAAGGCAAAGGAGCCAGCTCCTGCCGGCGAAATTATTTCGAATCGAGGGGTTGCCTTTCACATAAAGTCATCACTATAGCAGAATTTTGGTTAGCGATCAGCTTGATTTGTAAGGGGTGTGAACGGTGGGTATACATACTCTCCGAATGCATCATTGTCGTAGGTATCCATGTCGTTGGTGTTAGCACGGGTGGTAACCAGGGACGTCTTGGTCTTGGCAGCCTTTGTCTTCTTGCCAGACTTGTCGGCGGCCTTCTCCTCCTTCATCTTCTCGTTGCCAACACGGGTGAGGTTGCTGGCAATCTTCTTGATGTTGTCGCTGGGAAGCTCCTTGGCGAGTTCCTTGGCAAACTCCTCCAGGAAGAGGCCGTACTGACCCTTCTTGGAGTTGGCCGAGATGACGGGCACGAGGACCTGACGGAGCTGCTCAAACTGCTTCTTGGTTTGCGGGTTGAAGATGGGCAGCTTGGCCAGGTTGACGGTGTTGGTGGGGTCCTTGGCGTCAATCACGACGGACGAGCCAGTGATGGTGCTGGCGCGGTCATTGCTGATGCCGATTCCGCCAAAGAGGTCTTGGGCGTGGTTGAGGTCGGCCTCCTGCTCGGTTCGGCGCAGGCGTGCGCGGCGCTCGGCCTCGTCCTCCTCCTCTTCGGACTCGTCTTCCTCCTCGCGCTGGCGGGCTCGGTCGGCCTGGTGGTCGGCAATGCGCTGGAGCTTGGACTTTTTGTTGGCAGCGGCCTCGGCGGCGAGCTTGGCCTTGGTTTCGGCGGCCTTGCGCTCCTTTTCGCGCTCTACTTCAGAGTCTTCGGCGGCGTCCCACGAGTCGAGAACCTAAGGAGCGCAGGGGTCAGCAACGAGGTTGGCATTTGGTATGTACGACGCAGCGTCGCAAGCACGAGATACTATAACACGTACATCGTCATCGTCCTCTTCGTCGTCAAACTGGCGTCGGCGGGCAGCAGGTGCGGCGACCACGGGAGAAGAACCGGAGGAGTCGGAATCGCTGTCCTCGTCATCTGGAGCAGAAAAAGTAGCGGTCAGTCAAACTGCATCGACCAGGGATCTTATGCCAGACAGGGCAGATGTTCGCAAGCCCGTCTCCACAAAGGCGCGTCGAGACGCCAGAGAGACGCGGTTTTTAACCCAGGCACCACGTAGGCGAGAGTATTAAACCGGCTTGCGCACAGAGTCTGCGCTGGCGAGGAGCAAACTTATGGGCGTACTTACCCCACTGCTTTGCGGGCGGCATGATGTCAGGCGGTTGGTGTTTTTGTTCCTTTGAAGAGTGGGAGGGGTGTCAAGGTGAGGGTCTGTCGGAGCGAACGAGAGCAGAGCAGATTTCGCAGCTGGGCTGGGTGGATGGGATGGCGTGGCTTCTTTTATTCACGAGGGAGGCTTGGTGGTTTTGGGGACGTGATTTAATTTTTTTGGCCCAGGTGCGGCGGGTGCGGGTGCGGGTGCGGGTGCCTTGCGGGTGCCAGCGCCAGCCAGTGCAGGCGGCGGATGTTCAGGTGGTGAGGGGCGGGCGCCCGAGTTGCGCACGGAAAATCGAAACGTGCGCGGGCTGTGTGGCCTGTGGGAGGCAACAAACTGCGCGTTGGGAGCCAAACGGCTTGTCTCTATCCCGCCAATTTCCGTGGCGAGGTACCTGCACAGGCCGAACGGTGCCCGAAATACCTACTCGTACTTACGCGCACTAAGAGAGGGGGGAAGCGGGCATGGAGGGGTGGTGGTGACTCTTTCGCTGTCTGACAATGCCCCTCCCTTCGCACGTACAGGGGTCGGGCATCCCGTTGCGCGCTACAAGTATCGCGCCCTGCTTTCTCGGGCCGTGCCTTGACTGGATGAGACAACCAGGGCATGAAGCCAAGCTGGGCTTTATTGCATACTTGTGCTCAAAATTATTATTTACTTCTCATTCTCTGCTCTGCTTGACAGTGTATCCAGCCGACAAGCTGGTGCTACTCCTTAGCAGCAATAACTACTCGTACTCGTCTGTCCTCTCTCCTGAAGGAGAAAAAGCAAACACTCGCGCATGTGCCGCCCAATCCTTCTGGCAAGCGGCGCGCTGTGACGTCGTGCGCCAGAGCCGGGCAGACCAGGGTTGGAATTGGATGCATGAAATTTCGCGACGCTGGGGGCTCCCTGGCGTGCCCTTCGCCAACCTACCCTATTGTGACTTCACCAACAAAATGTGTCGATCTGATGGCATTTTGTAGGCCTAACCTGAGCCCAGAATTGTAAAATTGAAAGACCAGTGCATAGGCTTGTAGTTATTTCACTGATATTTCACCACGGAGCGCTTCTGCCGTCTCTTACTCGAGAATTCCGACCAACCGTACTCAACGGACATGTACCAGATCCACTAACACATGGTATCGTCATATAGACAAATGTGAGTCACTTACGCCCAGTCGTGGAAGTATGACTACTTCGTATATCATCGAGTCAAAACAAGACCCTACCACATGTTACAATGCCATATAGCACATCAAGCTGCGTGAGGGTTTGCGCAGCACTTTAATGGTACGCGCCGCGGTTTCACCTCGCAAACTTGGGCGACAGATACCCGAGACGAAACATGGTGGTTGGCCGCAATAGCTGGCCGCCTGCAAGGCACAAAAAAAGCCACTTAAACATACACAGTAAAGGTACAAAAGGAACAGAGAAGAATCGAACTATCGTATAAAATACCAAAAAAGAGCAAAAAAACATACAACAGCCGGTGTTCGCTGGTCGTCACCGACCCAACTACTAATCTGCCGGTCGATAGCTTGTCTATGGGAGAGCGGACGGGATCCCGAATTTTCTATCGCCTATGGTCGTATGTACTGTACAATTCGAACAAATTTCATTATAAGGCTACCATGTCACGCTGTAAACGTGAGCATTGTGCGCTCTACGCCGGTAATAGTGTTAATTACACACATGCACTGTAACAAGGAAATATCGACTTGACTTGTTTTGAAGTTTTTATCGCCTATAATTATATATACCATGGTGTGAGTGTGTTTGACCTGAATCTGCCCGCCAAACTTCATTTCTTGCTGCGGCCGCATGATATACCGAACCACGTCTTGCACTCTCTACACCCGCGTTATTAGGATAAACTTGTAAGTTACGAAACTCAAATCAACGATTCTGCAATCGTGAGCCGAATGTCACAATTGTCGCCCTCATTTCTTAGCCATACGTTTGCGGCTCCAGGACTCTGGAGCGTGTGGTCAAAGACAGGACCCAACCTCTGGTGACTACGCGCGCTAACTGTAAATGCTGCAACGTGCTGCAAACCGTAAACTCATGCAAGTTATCCAAAGTAAAGCAACCCGTATGCGCCGTTTACTAAGCTCATATTCTTGCCCGTTTATGCCAGTATTGGTGTCTCAGAAGGGAGATCGGCAGAGATGAAGCCACGAAACGCCACGCTGCGGCTTGGTAACGCGAGCCTGGCTGCCCTGCTCGGCCGCGTCCGCCAACCTCCCTTCCCGTCAGAACGAGCAGCAGCAACGCAAAAAGAGATGCAGATTGAAACCCCTGCGTCGTTTTGTCCGTGTGAACCTGCATAAGCAAGAGAAGAGCGAATGCTTCCCGAGTCGAGTCCAGTCGCTGCTTTCTGGTAGACGTGCTTTACCCTCCCTTGCCGCGACGCCATTGACGCGTCGCATCCTTTGCCTACCGAGGCGTCTGGTTCCTTTCACTGTGCCCAACAACCCATAACTTGATACACTTCGCGAATCGCGGCGTTCAACGGATCGATCGCATCCAAATCAACAGTCATATTCGGCCCGCGCAGAGCCCTGTTCCCCCACCATGGCGGAGCCTCATGGCCAACCGCTCCTGGGTGAAGGACGACCCCCATCGCCGCCCACATCCCCCAATCCTGATGGGCGTCATTTCCCCCGCGGGGCTACCGGGAAACATGATCACGATGGTGGGCCCACGACGGGCAATGCTCGCCGCCATCAACAGGGTTCACCGGCAGGGCGGCAGAGGCTGTTCGTCGCCGAGCCCATAGCCCGTGACCAAAGGCTGGCGGCTGTCGGCAGTGAAAAGACCCAAAGATATGTGCTAGTGACCATCTTCTTGTCTGTTGGCCTGTTGGGCTCCGTTGTGCAAACCGAGGTGAACTCATATGTTCAACGCACTCTTGGATGGGACAAGCCCTACTTCATGATGTATGTCACGCACTGCTCGTGGGTTGCCGTGTGGCCAGTTACCATCGCCGTTTTGAGGCTCCTGGACCGGAACCCACCCTGGGACATATTTTGGGCGAGGCACTTGCAGCATGTCCTTGCCACGGTTCGCATGATCCAGCTCCAATCGCCGCAGCCACCATCTCAGCCGATGCGTCGCGGCGAAGGCGTCTATCGTTACATGGCGCGCATGACGACATACCTCACACTGGCGTTGACCGCCGCGGGCTCGAGCTGGTATATTGCCGTCGGCATGACCACGGCTGCGGATCTAACAGCCATCTACAGCTGCTCTGCCTTCTTCACATACGCCTTCTCTGTCCCCATACTAAAAGAGCCGCTAGGCACAGACAAGTCAATCGCTGTTGTTCTTGCCATGCTCGGCGTCATCATCACGGCGTATGGCGGCGGCACTGGTGATGATGCGACAGCAGACCCAAGCTTGGCCCATCGCCTTGCCGGCAACATCCTTATCGCTTTAGGCTCCTGCGGATACGGCTTATACAATGTCCTTTATAAACGGTATGCCTGCCCTCCGGAGGGTACTGAGCTCAGCCGCGCTAGCATCTTTGCCGCTGTCTTTTCCACCTGTATGGGGGTGTTCAACGTGCTGGTCTTATGGCTTCCCATCCCTGTATTGCACTACCTTGGCGCGGAGACGATTACGCTGCCTCCTGCCTCCACCGTGTGGCTCGTTATCGTTTCTGTCTTGTCCAACGCGGTGTCCAACGGATGCTTCCTTGCCCTCATGTCACTCACGTCACCACTTCTAACGTCCGTCGCGACTCTGATGACCATCTTTCTGGTCGCTTTGGCCGACTGGTTGCTGGGAAGAGACGTTTTTACTTGGGCTACGTATGTGGGCGGCTTTATGATTGCCAGTGCCTTTGCAGTTCTTTGCTGGACTGCGTTCTATGATGCGCCAAACTATGAAAAGGCCGCTTTGGCGAACTGGTCAGACTCTGATGATGACGAAGATATGGACGCTGGGGAGAATTCGATTGACCGCTACGCGAGAAACGAATAGCTGTGCCCAAACAATATAATAAAGCCGAATATCAACTCAGTATGCAGCTGCCCACGTGTATATTTGAGAAAGTAGTCGTTTTGTCACGAATAATACGGCACCTTTGCTTTATGAATCAGCCGCCGTTCTCCAGAGCTTTGCCGCGAAACAGCTGTATGCTTCCACCGCTCTATTGCTTGTGAGCTCTTCCGTCTGCCATATCAGTTCCTACGTTGCCCAAAGAGGAAGCGGTTGTGCTGAAAAGCTGTCCGCGGACGCCGTACCCCGCGTTTGATCGACGCCTCCATGTTCACCGGTCCCCACCCCCACGATCTCTTTCATTCATTAGCACGCTACGGACTACAACCTAAAGTGAAGACAGTTTATACGCGGAGGGTGAAGGGCAATATTGTTTCTTATGTATACTCCCTACTTTGTACCATACTAAGAGTAGCCATTCTTCAACGAGCTCAGAAAGTTTCGTATTGACGCAGTATAAACAACACATGCTCACAGTGTTGAAGCGTCTCAGTCAAATACCCCGAATAGGCGGCGCTTCGCCCGACAATCTCAATTAGGGAAACAAATACTATTATGAAACGCAATAAAGAATCGTGTTAATAGTAACTCGAATCACTGCGAGAGTATCAAGCTTGCACAAGTGCCGGCAACACGGCTGTAAGAGGAGTATGGTGCATGAGAACTAACAGCCACCGCGCGCCACATTCGAAGCTGAGCTGTATCCGCGGACACCCGACGTGCTTGATGCGACAGCCAGGTGTGTTCGAGGAAAGTGAAGCCGAGGGGTGAACGTCTTGCATGCAAGGCTGCCCCTCATAAAAGCCGCGATCGCAACCTCGTTTCAAAGCAAAGCCCAAGAACTGGAGAGGCCATTTACTTATTTTGCTGCTTCTTGGACTGTCGTTTAACTCTCGAAAATACGCCAGGAGAAGCGTCAATTTGTGAAAGTGGTCCATGAAACGACATCTTGTCACCGTATACAGACATCTCATACACCTGCCGACACTGGTTTCCGAAGATGGATCGCCACGCTGGAGATGACAGTGGTGATCAAGCACCCCAAGCTCCTGGAACACTGGCTCTTGAAGATTGTACGTTTGCCATGAATCACACTAGTTGTCTAATTTCGTCGCTAATGTGCACACAGTCCAGCTGTCTGGCAACAGCCTGATTTTGCATCCGATCCCGACAGCGGATCCTAACGATCCCCTCAACTGGTCCTTTTGGAGAAAGACGGTCAACATTTCTCTGGTTATGCTGTATGTGACATTGACTTTTACGCAGCTTGACATTGGATTGGTGGCATACGAGCAGTACTTAGACGAGCTTGGCTTCAGTGTCAATGATCTCAACGGCGCAAATGCCTTGGGATACGCCGGCCTAGGATTTGGCAGTGTGTTCTTTATCCCGCTTATGCATAAATATGGACGGCGTCCAGTATACATCGCCAGTCTCACCTTGCAAGTTGGTGCCTGCATTTGGCTGGCGCTGACGAAGACCAAGGCGGATTTGTGGGTGGGCAACGCACTGGCTGGGCTCGGGGGCGCCGTCTGCGAAACAATCGTACAGGTTACAATCGCCGACATCTTTTTCGTCCACCAGCACGCCTCATTGAACGCATACTACCTCTTTTTCACCTCGGTCGGCGCTTCTCTGGCACCAGTTGCGGCGGGATACGTGGTGGAAAGCCAGGGATGGCGGTGGATCTGGTGGTGGTCTGTGATTCTCATTGCAGCAAACCTTGTGTTGGTCATCTTTCTCTTTGAGGAGTCCAAGTACGTGGTTATCATGGATGGCCAAGACGATTCCAATCCACAAGGCAGTCACCATGACGAGGCCGCAGAAGAGATGGATCCTGCAAAAGTGGATGATGTCGTTGTTCAAACAAGATCTCATCGGCATATCAACAGCAGGATCCCTGCGAAGTCTTATCTTCAACGAATGGCGCTGTTGACGACTACCGATGGACCAGTGTTTGGCCACATACTCGACCCCTTTGTGGTTTTGGCGACATTTCCGGCCGTCACTTTCGCAGCCATCACGTTCGGTAGTTTGCTGGCCTTGTTTGCTCTGCTGGCAGCCGTCCAGGCAATTTACCTCCTTGAACCTCCTTACAACTTTTCGGCCATTGGTGTAGGTCTCATGAACCTGGCCCCGTTTATAGCTGGCATTCCGGGTATGATAGTCGGTGGTTGGTTGGATGATTGGTCAATCGTCTGGCTGTCCAAACGGAATGGTGGCCTGTATGAGCCTGAGATGCGTCTATGGCTAGCACTACCCTGCGCAATCACCACACCTGCCAGTGTCCTCATGGTTGGGTTGGGCTTAGCTTATGTAGGCAGTATGTCCCTACAGTAGTTCTAATTATGCTAACGTGTTTCTCTATAGGGTGTCAGCTGGCCGGTGATAGCAATTGGCTTTGGCTTCTACGGTTTCAGCTTCTCTGTTGCTGGAGGAATTGCGCTGTCCTACGCAATGGATTGCTATCACGCTGTATGCTTGCCGTATCTTGGCTTTCACTTATTCTTACTAACATGCATATGCAGATTGTTGGCAGCTCTATGATTGGCATTATCTTCATGCGCAATGCCTTTGCTGTTGTGGTGCTATTTGCGCTGACCCCCTGGATTGAGCGCATGGGATTGAGAAACATGCACATACTTCTCACTGTTATTACTTTTGCCATTCAATTGCTGCCGGTGGCGATGTTGATATGGGGTAAAAAAGCGAGAGTGGCCTCTGCGAAGAGGTATTTGGAGCGCGCAAGTCGTCAACCAACTCACCGTCCGTTTTAGCTGAGTTCACAAGTATAAATTGGGATTTGCAGCTGTAACCTCGGATTTCTATAGCGAGATGATTGCCAAGATAGCTTATTACGTGACAGATTAATAAGTCTTGGCGTCTGCCTTCAGTTCGATTTTTTAGTCAGGAAATGCCACCAAACGACAGAGAAAAGGATATGTTGGTGGGTATGTGTGGGCGACGAACACAGTAGAGCGGTGGCACTCTTCGGCATGGCAGGCGAAAGGACATGCCCATAGCTGAAGAATTTAAAGCAATATTACATAGCACCTGACCAACGGACCTTAGTTTTTGCGTTGTGCAACGAGACTGTGGATGGCTGGCTGAAAGGCTACAAAACGGCTGAGACATACGTCGCCATTATAGACAGAGTTTTGGGGAGCCCGAACTCTCTACCGCCCACGAGTATGGTCATACCTAAAATTTCTGGTCTATATTTGGTCATACCATGCATACGCAGGCCGGGCCGCGAGTGATTTTTAGTCTGCGCAAGCCTTTATGCGGCCAGTTTTCAAGGCCGTTTGCCACAGCCTTGGCCGCGTTTCATGGCCGCGGTCTAACGAACCATCGTTCAGAGTGTATTGGGCTACTAACCGCCGCCGCCGTGGGTCGCGACGGCTACACTGCCTCGTACAAAAATCTGTAGCCAGTTAAAGCTATCGGAAGATGGCGAATGCCAGTACCGGACATGGCATTGTTTCAAGGCCGCATATTACATGGCGTTCTGTCAGCCTTGCTATTAGGCGCTGCGGTGGTCGCGTTTTAGCAGGCCCAGGGCACCACCATGACATTCCTTTTGGTTGCCTGTCGAATATGCCTAGCCAGTGGCACGCCTGGGAAAACGTCAGCAACCAGAAAAAACTTTATCAAGGGCGTTGTTTCTGCAACTGTATAGCAATGAATGGCATACAGCGCCGACAGTGAACATGCCCGGCAAACTCCATTCAAGTCGTAGCATGAGTGCATCTGCAAGATGCAAGGGCGAGGCGGACAAGCAAATCGAGCAAATACGGCGATCTAAAGGTGTCAATGGGAAAATGAGCGAGATATCTGAGCTTGCCACCGATACAGATGCTGCCCTAGCCATGTAGGAACCATTCCTGTCACTGGAGAAGCCTAGCTAATGCGGTAAGCAGACTTGCGGATAACCTCTACCAGGACTCATCTCACTTTCTCTTTGAACTTCTGCAGAATGCGGATGACAACAGCTTCTCGGATGCGATTATGCCCACCTTGAATATCGTCTTGTATTCCAGGGATGGCAGCCTATATCTCCGAACCGACTGCAATGAGCGGGGCTTTTTGTTGAAAGATCTCCACGCCATCTGCCGGATCGGCCAGAGCACAAAGAGCGTCGCAACTGATGGCACCCGAAGTAGCATCGGGGAAAAGGCATTGGATTCAAATCTGTGTTCAGAGTGGCAAAAGTCGTGAATATCGCGAGTGGCCACTACGAATTCAAGTTCGACCGAGACGCCGTGCTGGGCATGGTTCTGCCCATTGCGTCGCCGTTTCCACACGGCGAACGAGTATTGCATCACACGCAGTTCTTGCTGAATGTGGCCAAACAAAGTGATTTTGGCAAAATCAGCCGCGATCTTGACGCTATGGAACCTCAGTCGCTCTTGTTTCTTCGCAAAATTAGGTCTCTTTTAATAGGGAAGGAAGATCGGCAAAAACGGCATCAGATTGAGCAGATATTATTCGACCAAGAACTAGAAGGAGAGACGGCAACGATTATTTCCGGCGACGCAACTGGAGATATATCTGAAACGAGGAAATACATCGTTGCTCGCGATACGGTTCAGGGGCTGTCCGGTGACATTCGTCGAGAGGGGATCACTTCATCTGAGGTGGTGCTTGCATTCCCGGTCAAGAGATCCTGCGCCCCAACAATCGGACCGCAGAAGGTATTTGCATTTTTACCTATCGGTGATTTTGGGTTCAATGTAAGTTTTATCTACGTCCTCAAGACTCATACAATAGCCTAAATTGACACTCATTCATCAGTTTCTTATCCACGCTGACTTTGTACTCGTGGCTAGCAGGGAAGGCCTTGAGTATGACAACTCGTGGAACTTAGGACTGCAGGAGCATATTCGCCGACTGTTCTCTAACGCAGTCACTCGTCTTTCTCGTACACCTACAGCCTTAGGTTTGAGGTACATGTGGCCAAAATACCTCTCACACCACCGCAGCTCGCACGACTTCTGGAATCAGCTTCACAGAGATATTGTCAGTGACCTGAGCCAATATCGCATTCTTGAATCATGCGATCCACTCGACGGGAGCTGTTATCCTAGTGAACTTCGATATCTTGCGCCCAAGTATCGATTCAAAGGACATGCTCTGTTTAGCACGGCAGAACTGCGCAAAGTGCACCTGTCGTTTGCGTATGATCGCTGCATCGCAGAACTTAAAACGATTGGTGTGCACCATACGACTCTGAATGATTTGATGCTGGAGTTTTCGGTCTGGCTAGCTGAGAATGGGCCGGCGGCGCTCAGTGCACAACCGCCGGTATGGCATCATCAAGTTGCGTCTATCTTCTGCCACAAAACAGACTTGAAGACCCAATTGGGAGACATGAAGATAGTCCCCATCAGGGATGGTTCATGGGCCTGTGCAAATTGCGGCAATGTGTATTTACCATGTGATACGGAGCAAGAATATGTACCAAGTGGCATCGACATACTTATTATTCAACAATCGGCTGCGGACGATCCAGTACGGAGACAATTTTTTGAGTTTCTGGGCATCAAGTCATATACACCGCAAAAAGTTTGCAGCTTGATCTTAAAGTTGCACAGCGGGCAAGCACTGCACGCCATGCACAATCGTGCGCCTGAAGACCTGATAATGGATGCCGCTTACCTCTTCAAGCATCAGTCGCAAGTTTTGCCACAGGGAGCCTCTGACATATATTTTCTTGTTAACAAGGAAGGCGTACCTTCCCGTCGAAAGTCTCAGGTGTATATTTTGGATGACACAGCTGAATCGAGACTGGTCGCAAAATACAAAAACGCACCAGGGAATCCTTTCTACCTATTGGATGCTAGATATGAAACCTGGATTTGCTCTGAAGAGGAGGCTACCGGTATCGCGTTTCGTACCTGGCTCTTGGGATCAGATGCTGTTTCCCGTGTGCCAAAACTTTTTCGAAACGCCAATCTGAGCGCGGAATGGTGCTTTCTTCGAGACACAAATGTCCTGGACCTGTTACGGGCCATCAAGCATCAAATTGTGACTGGAAACTGCAATAAATTGATTTCCATGGAAGCCACACGACTTCTCGTGGTATGCCAGGACGGCGTGCGACGGCCGCTTCGAGAATCAGCTGTACCCACTGGTATACTTGTACAGACCTGTCCGCATATCGCCTATATAGACGTACCAGAGCCTGAGAATTGGATTTTCCTCGAGCATTTTGGCGTGCCAATAAAGCCGGATACCATGGCGACACTGCGTGAGCTTGTTGCCTTGACCACCTTGCCCATTGATGACGTTGACGAGGACGCCGTTCATGCATCTTATCGGCGACTGAACTGCAGTTGGGGTATGGACAGGGACAGGATAGTGTATGTGCTATGTACTAAGCGGCGGCCTCTTAACTTTGGTACTAACGAAGCGAGATAGAAATTCGTTTAACTCCAAGCAACTTGTATTCATCGCCAGCCCCGACAGGATGTGGGTGAGCCACAGGAACTGCGTATGGGATGCCCCAGCCTCTTTAAAACAGGCAATTAAGGCTTCAAATTGGTACAGCGACTGCTCAAATTTATTTTGCAACCATCTCGGCGTTAGGGCTGCTGACATCTGCGATGTGGTATTTGAGCTCTGTTCGCTTTTAATCTTCGACCAGCAAGAGGACGTGATACTCCGATGTCAAGATATTCTGATGACCCTTGTGCAGTTTCTTTCAGAAGGAGCGGAGCTCGACGCAAACGCGGTTCTACAAATCCGAAACGCAAAAGTATTCCCGGTCGTGGAAGTAAGCGTCGATTGTCAAACTGACGACTCGCAGACCTATGGCTTTAGATCAATATCAGACCAAGATTGGTACATCGCAGATCGAATGACGCTAGGAAATGCATTCAAAGGAAGGCATAATCTTCTTCGGTTTTCCACGCAAACTATTCAGAAATTGCAGCCGTTTTTTGAGAGGCTGCGTTGCTGTGATAAGTACCTTTCTGCTGCTGTGAAGGAGACCATAGAAACAAGAGGCGATCCAGTTCATGATCCAGTCAGAGAGCATGAAATTTGTACTAGGAAGCGGTATATTTCTGCGTATATGACCCTGGCCCATTTCTTTCTACAAAGTGCTAACAACTTGGTTACAGACTGAATACCTCCCCAGTAGCCAGTTCAAGCCAAGACCACATATCGATCCGAGTGTGGCATGTCCCATCCATCGTTGTCATACGAACCCTAGGTTCGATTACCGTAGAGGAAGACGGCCAGCTACTTACATTGCATGAAGGCTCTAAAAGAATCGATATGTACTTCTGTTCCGCCATTCCTCACTCGAGGCAACACGTGGTTAAATTTGATCTTGCTAAGTTCTTCACTGAGCTCTGTACTGTTCAGCCCAGCGACACCAATATATTGAATCAGCTTTTAAATGCCCCACTTGAGGATTTACAGGGCGTCTTGAGCGCACATAACCGGTTCTTGCCTGACGGGGAGCGAGGTATGGGTTCTGGTGTCGTCGTGGACTTGACTAGGGAAGATCAAACACTCGAAGACTTATACATCAGTCCGACCCCCAGCGACCATGGTGTTTCTCAAGAAAATGGCGAATTGAACGGTATGTTCGCCAGTACGGGCATGAACACACAACCGCTCACGGCGCAACCTTCGACGCTCGCCAACCTGGAAGATAACTTGCCCGAGCAGATAAGACGCTTCATGCCTTCATTTGATGCAGTATCTCGCTCAATTACTAGGAAAAGTCGCAGGTGGCGAGTAGAGAAGCATACTGCAGGGCAAAGCATTTCTCAACCACGAGGAAGAAGTGGGAGCCTCCACATTGCTCCAGGACGGTCAACACGACGCAGCCCATCGCAACGGTTAAGTCCTCCAGTGGAAATTGACGAGATATATTCAGCCCCAATTGCGTCTATGCCGAACATTTCTGAGCAAATCAGCAAGAGGGCAGTGGGTTCCCACGGGGAGCTGTTCGTAAGGCGCCCATACCGGATCGTCGCAGGCTTTATGCTCACTGTAAATGACACAGATTAACATGGTATTTGACCGTCACATCGAAGACTGGTCGTTGGATAATTGGACCAGTAAACTTCGAGCAGACCACGATCTACCACCTTTCACGCAGCCCGAGAAAGAGTTTACCGACTTTACGTATGCCGACATCGCTGGGAGAATGCGGGCATTCCTTCAGACAGCTGGCGTGCATGTGAACGACGAGTGGTCCGAATACACCACTTATCATTTAGAAGTCAAAGCAACTTGTGAAAATCGTCACGACGAGCCATTTTACCTGAGCCAGAATCAAGTGGACACAGTGAGTTTGCCAGGTGGATTCGTGATTGCAAAGACAGGCGTTGTTGACAGCTCAATGCAGATGCGGAAGTATGACAAAGACCCTAACAACGCGTACATTCTGCTTCGAGTATATGGAATCCATGGTTCGAGCCCGGGGTTCAAAATTTACAGTTGTCCTTGGTCTCTCTACATGAATGGCGGGCTGACTTTACTCTCAAGAGGTGGATACCAGGGCCAGACCTTAAATGCCCGTGAGTTTTCGGCGGGATAGACGTCGGGTTGATCTAATTAGTATAAGATAAAATTTGAAATAAAAAGATTTAACCGACTGAATAACCTTATACTTACTATGCTATCCGCCGACTATGTCAAAACCGCCGCAAAGTAAAAGGCTTGTTCACCTTGCGATGTGGAATTAACCCTAGCGATCAAACGCAATGCGCCGACCATGGCCACTATAACCCCAACCCCGTACCTACCTTTTGAAGACACTCGGAAAAGCAATGGGATCGAGTTCTGCAAGGACTTTGACCGCCTTTACTGGCCTATCAAAGGCTCTTTTCCAGCCGCGCTGTCAATAATGAAGAACCCCGCGCCGCGTTAGAAGAAATGGAACCTCTGCTCCTGCCAGATGGCAGCCTGCATGAAGTCCTATCTCAATCTCTTACTGAGCCCGAGATCTCATCTATTGACATATCAATTCGCTTGCTGGATCAGTATGAGTCTGATTGGGTAGCGTGGCACGAAGAAGATGAAGCAGCCGAGTTTGTAACGTATGGAGACATCGACGATGAAACTCGACCGCTTGGCCACTCGGATACCAAGTACCTTGCCAGCTGCTGCGGTCAAGATAGACCGATAGGTAGGCGAGGTCTGAAGCTGCACGTTACGCCTTCCCCAGGGAACGAGTTTGTTACTATATACGATTATATGTCAAGTAAGTTGGTCGTGAGATATTCAGCATTTAGCCCTTGTTCTAATTAATGCCATATAGCGGCCCATCCTTGGCTTGTAAGCTTGCGCGAGGACATTATACAAGCGATGATTGTCGTAAATCCAGGGCCAGTCGTTACACACGCATCTGTCCATGCTACGGAGCTGATGGTTAGCCCGAGACCAGCACCATGTCATTATATTGATACTAAAGCTGAATGGCTGAAATCACATAAACCACTTACTCCTCTAGATCCTGCTCTGAGAAGATTAATACAAAATGCAGGCAGGGGTATGAATAGTATGTCATAGACAAATTTATATTCAGAATTATAATAAATTACTATTACAATGCCGATGTTCACTCGGTTGAAGACATAAGTGAAGATGAGCTTAGCAGCGATGTGCGAGGCTGCTGTCCTAGATATTCACGCCGGGATAGTACTTAAACAGAGCGCATTAGTTCAGTCACATTATATGGCATTATATTCCGTTTTCTCTTGACTTAGTAATGGTCTATTTATTGGCGACGAAAGGTCGAGCCATTACTAATTGCTGGGCTATATAATTCACAATAAACGGGCTGACAAGCACATACGACCATAGGCGGTAGAAAATTCGGGATCCCGTCCGCTCTCCCATAGACAAGCTACCGACCGGCAGATTAGTAGTTGGGTCGGTGACGACCAGCGAACACCGGCTGTTGTATGTTTTTTTTTGTTCTTTTTGGATATTATATCATTGTAATATTATAGATTGTTTAATCAAGCGCTGCTTTTTTGCTAAGGTCGTCCTAGGAGGAATTGCTTTTATACTGCATTGTCTTGGTATTATTGTCCGATATCCGAGGACTACTTTAGCCGATCCGCTGGGACAACACTCAAAAATGAAAGCTATACTAATAGATGTTTAGAGACGCTCCCTATTTATGTTAATCTTTCTCTTCTGGAATAAAATATTATATTAAGATAAGCACGTATCCGCTACTTAACTTAGCGAATGTACGCACATGGCGATCTATTCGAATCCAGCCTTTCAGCGTTCGCGCTGCGACTACGGTGGCGTGTTACCCCACGACAATTGGCGCTAGAAAGTTTACTGGCGTCGCTGAGTTGCTTGTCATTGAAGAATTCGAATCTGCTGCGCGTGAACGTTGAAATAAGACCCGAATGTATTTTAAGGAGACGTCGCGAACATCAGGTCCCGTATCAACGTCCTTTGTATCGTTCCCATCACCCATCTTCCATCCTTTGGCCAGCCTTCCGGGTACTTGATTCGCTAGTATTCCATAGGCTTTTCTAGCATATGGTAGGCCATGGCTGATAGTCGCGTGCCTTTGACGTTTCATGTCATGGGCAATACGAAACCAATCTCAGGTTGTTGGCCTGGCGCGGACTCATGGCAGGGCAGGGTGCGGCGCGGCGGCCCAATGACTGAGTTGCTGTAAGCGAAGCATCCGATGATGCACATTACAAATCAATAGTATTAAGCTATTCCTTGGCGATTGAGCTTCTCCCGCGATGTACATTTGACTTGATAAAAACGAGCTCCTCTCCGCCGCGGTGCCGAGTTTCGCCGGTTTGGGTTCAACACATTCGTTCCAAATACCTAGTAGGCGCCCGGCGTCGAGCTCTAGCTTGGCTCACGGTATCTGTTCACACCATTGGGCCTGCTGTCTGCCCTTCTCAGCAGCCGGGCCCGCACAGCCGTCCTTGTAGAGTAACGTCACACAAGAGGAATGCCTACCCGTAATATCGGCACCGGAAGGGGCTGTCAGGTCGATGCAAAACACTCGTCTTCCTCGTTCTCGACCTTGTATTCTGGCAAGGCGGCTTGCTGATATGCAGGCTTCCCGCAGGCTCTCCGCAGGCTTCCCGCTGTGGGGCCCCCTTGGCGTGGACGGGCCGCGCCAAGCGCCAAAAATCATTGTGCAAGGCGTGGTCACTAGTGGCAGGTTGAATGCGCCCAACATGCTGAGATGTGAGCATTGTCGTGCGCCCAACGGCAAGCCTTCCTGCACCGAAGCCGCAGTGGCAGGGGGGCGGGCGGAGAGTCTCGCGTACGCGCCATCTGCTGCGGATGTGCCGTATCGATCCAAACCGCAGAAACATGGCCGCCGAATTCAGCGAGGTGTGAATGGCCACTGTGCTTTTGTTTGACCAAGTCATCGCCAGACGTCTCATCGGGGCTCATAGACAGAGTCTTCCGCGAAGTGACGCTGTCTTTTGTGAAAACAATGCGCGATGGATGCTCGGTCATGTACACCAACTTTTGAGCTCCCTGTACGTGGTCTCAGCCACTAACGGCCGCAACTACGACACTCGCTAGAATTTATGAGACCGCAGACAGCATGCAACAAGCTGCAGGATGGGCGACAAAGACAAGGATGCGGCCAAACTGAATCCAATCAATATCACCGGCGCCACGTCGCACCTAACCATATGACGCGTAAATTACCTGGGCTCTGCGGCTAACAAATGTGACGTGTGGTGATATATTTATGCAGGGCGATGGCCCTGCGATACATTGCATTAAGCTATGAATTTGTGCAGAATTGTTCCATTATCTACGTCATAGTTCGTAATATACAAAGTCGCAGGCATAAAACCAAACCAGTTGATCCAGCCACATATCCCATGGTTACAGCAAATCCTAGTATGCCCAGGTGGGCAGTTTCGTCGGGCTATGGCAAGTGTCCTCACCTTCTCTGCGATCGTAGCCTCATGCTATGTATGGCTTTAATATTTTTGGGATTGGGAATTTCCTCGTCCCTGACCATTTGGTCGAACATAGATCGGTCTACCAGCAGGCGTTCCTTCAATGCGACTCCTTGCAATGCGTCCAGAAGCTTGTGTGGTGCTGTCCAAGAGGATCCAAAGTCGATGAGCCTGCCATCTCTAAAGTTGTCTTTGCGAATGTCCTGGCTCCAAATGCCGTGGTTGTTGAGCCTCGCGATGCGGCTCAAGATTTTCGGGAGCGTTTTCTCGCAAACCCCAGTCTCTGCCGGGGCTAATGCCTTGATAATGGCTCTCGGTTTGCCAGCCCAAATTGCGTCTTCCTGGTATTCTACATCTGCATTGTGTAGTCCGAGATCGACTCTTCGGTCTCGTAATATTTTTTCGTCCCTCTCCTGTAGAAACATGAAGCCGTAACAAGGCACTGCAATGTTCTGGGCCCAGTTGCCTTTACTAGACGCAGCTTGTAGTCGACCGTACGCTCGGCATTCAGCATAAAAAGGGTCGCAGTACCATGCAGCAACGTGCGGCGAAGTATCGTTGCCCAGGTAGTGTCCCCAGTAGAATTTTGTTTCTCCTGGGTCAAAAAACTTGAACTAGACACAATGAAGCAAGCCAGCATCAGCTAAAGTAGATGGTAGGATTAAAGAGGGTTACAGCTGCTTACCACTTTGATAGCATACTCTTGCTCCTGTATTCTGATGCGAAATACATAACCCTGTGATTCATCTTCATCGCCGTTGCCGTCGTCCAATCTCTCGAGCCACTTTATGCGCGATTCATAATGCTCAAACCTCTGTAGCCTCTTCCCCTCGCACTCCGTCGGCGGTAAATAGTCTGGGATTGCCATCGGAATACGCCTTCGTCTTGAATGGAACAAAAAATAACCAAGACGATAGCATCCGGACTGTGGGCAGTACGCCCCCTGTATGCCTCGGCTAAAAGCAATTCCTTTACAAGCAAAGGACAAAGGTACCTTCAGATTAGCAGGCGCCCCAATCGTGGGTGGGCGAGGGTCGGGCCGATGCGGTCTCCCGTGTCTTTTGTCATGCCGCAGTATGCACGTCTGTCGCCACCGTGCTTTATGCAGGCTAGTGATGCATGGGATTCAATCAAGCGTGGTAATGCCACGGATGTAGCACATGATGTGGCCAGCGGCTGCTTTATGTGGTGGTCAGCCAGCCACAAAGTGCAAGACTGTATTAGAAGCAGCTAATTTCCGGTATGTGGCCGCATTCCAGCACTGAGTCAAACACTTCGGGACATTAAGACGATTTTTTATTCTATCTCTTGAGTAACCTTAGAAGACACGAATTTCTGTACGTTGTTCGTCATGCCCAGGCGCCGCGACGCCAAATCCATACTTGACCTCCTCACGTCTCCAAATCCAAAAATCACACATCCTCCACCAAAAAACAAGAAAAACACAAAGCACTTCGACTGGTTCTTCCCAAAGCAAATTAAAGAATGGGAAGAGTTCAAGAACCTCGACATTTTCACAAATTCTATTGTCGGAGACTTGTTACGTGAGGCAAAGAAGAAACGAAAACTGTCGTTCCCACTTCTCAATGAAGCCATAGACTGCGTTGTCTACCAGGAAAAAGACACCGAACGGTTTTTTGATACATGGAACAGGGGAATTGTTTCCGAAGCACTACTTCCGGTGCAGCAGCTATATAACCCGGCGGTGTGGGTAAAGGGCAAAAATCCCAAGACAACGTGGTGGCCACCGCGGGCACGATCACTACCAGAGCGCACACCACCACCGAGGAGGTGTTCAAGCGAGAATAGGAAACCGAAAAAGCGACCAATGCGCATAAATCCAGACTCAGGCTCCAGCCCTTATCGCGAAGTTGTGGCAGGGAGCACACTTGCCCCCGAACAAGGAGACGAGCGTTTCCCGAAAGAATATAAGCCAGCTACTAAGTGGAAGTCAAGATGGATAGCTGAGCATAGACTTGTTGATCAGGCAGGAAAATGGGAATCAGGCAAGGTGACTGATAATGCGTCATTACCTATCCATCAGGCATATACATACTGCGTTCTGAACATGTGTCGCTACGGTGCTATCCTAACTTGCGAGGAGGCATTCCTATTTCGGATCAAACCGCTCGATTCGGAGCCGAGTAAGGTTTTAGTCTCCTATAGATCTATACAATTGACTCTAACAGGTTTATCAGGCTCCTCAGACGATATTTCATTGCAGAAGAGTCTCAAGGACAATGGTTTGATGGAGTACGCGTCCATTCCTTGGGATAATACAGCACCAGCTGGCAGCAAACAGCCCGAAAAATGGACGGTAAACCTCGCTCTGTGGTTTATGCACATACTGGCCGGGAATAATTTTCGTGTTGGTTGGGGTTATGGTCTGGAAGATGAGTTACGGCTTGGAGCGCTACGTGTCAGCCAGTGGAATAGCTCATCCCTAGCAACCCAGAGACAAGGACAATCTGGAACCGAATCATCGGCGCCTGGTATCCGCAGTGGGGAATTGTCTAGCGATGATTCAGACTCGGGCCATGCACAGGCTACGGAATTAACCAAAGAGGTCCTCCTCCAACGTTGCCTGTTGGACTCAGTGGCTGTACGTGAGGGTGTTGGCGAGACCGAATCTAACACATCAGAGGAGGAGATAACGTGGCCATCTCTTGATGATAGCCCATTTCGCAAACGCAAACGAGACGAGGATGCGCCTAACTGGTCCTTTAGTAGCAAACGATCTTCTAGGAGATAGCTGAGAACAAGAGTTGGTTTAAAACTTGTGAGAGAGCTTGATGGGATCTCGAATTCTCTACCGCCTTTCGTCGTACGTGCTTATATTAGTGACCGTAGTTGTGTTATAAGTAGCTGGGATAAAAGTAAGCACAGCCAATCAGGTATGAGGTTATGCAAATAGTTGCAATAAGCTCAACACTTCAATCCCGCATGCTCTCTATTGTCGGGTCGAGTCTCCAAGCTTGATTAATGCCGCATAATGCTCGTCTCGAAAGTCATCATTGAGAAGGCTATTCCGAAACTGTGTTTCGAACCACAGTAGCGTTTTGTTCTGCTGCCAGCGGGGCCAGGTATCATAGTCGCCGGCGTCTGAATTCGGGCCCAGGGGATACAAGAAGTTTAGGTGATACTTTCGCGTGCTCTTCGTTGCGTGTATTGATACAATACTGAGAAATCGCTCTCGTGGCAGGTGCCAAGACCCGGCAAGCGGTGTTGGTAGGAATAGAGGTACGACCACGACGGCACACCAGTGCCACTGTCTTCGAAGAGGCTCCGTCGCCCCAGTATGAAACTCTGGTCTCCAATCATGGTAGCAGTGCGCTTGTACATGGGATAGAGCGAGTTGATGGCGCTAGTGCGATGTGGTGAGCCCACGTTGCCCTCGGTGTATAAGCTGATCTAGTATGACAGCAGTTCTTTGGTTACCTCTGCGAAGTAATTTTTTGAGAAATAATCGACAAGACCTTCGTCAGACTTGGTGCTTTCCTGCAACAAGGAAAACAGCGTGCCATCATCTTCATGATTTCCAACAATGACGGGTATAGCAAATTATCGGCCAGCTTAGACTATGGCTTCTGGGCTGTTTCTGAGGACGTAGCCGTCTGTGCGTGGAAGGAACGAGATCTTGGTGCTATATTAGGAAAATGCGCCTGTAAAGTTGTCCGTTGTGACTTTTAGGAAGACTCCATATTCGAGGAATCGGAGGCAGTCCAAAGTATCCGAGGCGTTGGCACATCCAGCTTCTGCCACCACCCTGTCATAGGTGGCTTGCCCTTTGATTCCATCCCTTGGCTCGATAGAATGTAGAGTGCGCACCAGCTGACTCGCCTCAAAGCGTGACTTTGTCAGGATCCTCGCGCAACTGATCAATATTGTCCGCGACCCATTGCAGAACCAGGCACTGGTCGAGCATATTGGCGCTGCCATCTTTTGGCGCCTCAGCTCCCGGCAGGAAACCGAATCCGTTGAGCCGATAGTTGACAGCGACATAGATGAATGGCTGATTGTTGTTGTTGCCCTCCTCTAACATGGATGACCCGTCGTACGTGTTTGTCGATCCAAAGGAGAAGCCACCACAATAGATCCAGAAAGCACCGGAAGCTTGGCGTCTGGTTTGGTGTTGCGGGACGCTGTACAGATGCAGTTATACCAAACGCCTATTTCTCTCATAAATTACACCCTTAATAAGTCATACAGTAGTTATATTATTATCCAATTATATCCCATACGCAGTGCGTCTACGCCGCTTCAGTGTCTCTAAGCCGCGCGCCATATCAAGCATAAGTTGAGAATGGGCCAGAAGACGGACGCCGCCGTGGCGGATGCGCCTCTAGCCGTCCACATCGCACCCGTCAGGAAGCCGGATTCCGTGAAATCTCACCCAACGTAAAAACACTGCAGGTGATATAACGCGGCACAGCCCTACAGCCTCATTCGTATCCGGCTCATTGCAGAATGCAAGCCATTCCTCGGCAGTCGCCAAAACCGCATTCGCGGTGGCTCGGCTAGTCACAGCGTTGGGTCCAGCGATTCGGCTTCCGGCCGTGTCCACCTCGTCCAACAGCTCTCGCGCCAGCGCTTGTGCCTGGCGCTCCCGCGCGAGTTGGTGATGACCACCGAGGGCAATGTCGAGACGGCAGGATTCCATCTCCGCAACTTTAACCGCGAGAGCGAGTTCCCTGTCGCCGTGGCCAAACTTGTACTGAAACTCGTCCTCCCTGAATCGCCTGCCGAGGTAGTAAACCCATCGCTCAGAGAAATGACGCAGTTCAACCTCTATAGCTCTGTGCTGAGCACGCAAGTCCTGACGGCGCAATTCATGTACATCGTAGCTGTCTCGCCCTCGCTGCAGATCAGCAAACAGTGTAGTGCAGTGCCTCAAAAAGTTTGTGTGGCCAATCGTTATCACAGCAAACGAAGCATTTCGTTCATTCCTTTCTGGCATCATTGGATCGTCTGACACTAACGACCGAAGGACAGGTGTCCACGAAGGGTCGCCAAGGTAGCAATACTCCCCGTCCATCATCGCCGTGACTGCCTGTATGGAAATATGCCAGCATGTCGCGAGCACCTGAAAAGCCTGCCTTTCAAAGCCTGCCTTTCAAATTAAATAGAAATAGAAACAGAAAAAGAAGAGACTAACAATGTTAATAGTCTGGGCTGCCAAGAGCGACTTTTCAAATTCCGTGGTAAACCTCTTAGGGCCGCGGTGCCGAATCAATTGCATAGCGCCTTGGCTATGCCGCACTATGGCTTGAGGGTCATTTGACAAGAGCGACTATAATGAGGGCAGATATTGATTAGCAGACCGTGCTGTAACATGTACTAAATAGGACCATGTTCTCACTTGCGATGCTTACCTCCACGAAGCCAAGCAACTCTGCGGTGCATAGTGTTTCTGGCAATAGGCAGCGTTCGCTACTCTGCAGGTCGCTGCGTAGACCTTGAACGGCTCTCCCATACGGCCGCCAGACAACGTCGAGGCGCTTTTCTCGATCCATCCCACCAACAACTAGACGAAGAGCGGCGGCAGTACAGGCAACCGAATTGTCTAGCGTGGAATTGTGACCAGACCGAGCAGGGAGGTAGTTGATGTGTGAATATAGCCTTTTTAGCCGTCCCGCGACATAATCCGTCTTTGTATTGCTAAAGTCGCTCGAATCTGGATCAAGGGTTCTAGAAGATACCCAAAGGCCCAGTACTATGAGGTCCCGTGCATCAGCCGACCCATGAAGCTGTAGCGTATTTCCTGGCGTGCGAGGAATACATGCAGCCGTAGTAGCCCTGTCAGCAGCACCATGCGACGAGCCGTAACCGAACCCCAAGCATGCACGGTTACTGTAAGAGCAGCGTCTGCAGACTGGTTTTCCCTCATCGCATTTAATTTTCCTTGATCTGTTGCGATGCGTCAGTCATGTGCATCTTCCAAGCGGGAGCATCTGCCGCGCAATGGCTCAAACCTGCAAGTTGCGCAGCCCGTCCTGGTCTTTGGAGCCCAGTTCCGAGCCCGTCGCGCGTAGCCGTTACGCGTATCCACCGAAGGAGCTTCTGTAATTATCATCTTGGGCACCGTGCCTCCATTGTCCGTGAAGACGAAGCAACCCGGCACTTCTTCCCGTGCGACCTGGCGGGACTGAATGATCCGAGGCTGAAAACTGCAAGAATTCGCAGCATCATGTGATATGCCATTTAGATGCCATTGCAGTTCTGGCAGCTCTTAGCAGGGGCGCCTGGCCCCACTCTCGTCACTATTGGATGATTCACTAGGTAGGCGCTGTAGCGCTCTGCGCGTCACGTAGGTGTACTAGCCAGAACATGAGCGCAGCGCAGGTGTCTTCTTACGAAAATCAACATGGGCGACAATGCCAATGTAAACCACTGTTCTTCGGTGATTAACAGATTATAGTGAAGTTTTCGGTTGCTATGGTGGAGTGGCCATCCCCCACTATTATATGAAGGGGCCGTTCCTGGAGATATGGGCTGACTTGAGGTTGCTTGGGATCGTGGCAGCGTTGCTATCTAGGGCTAAGACGATTTTCCAGGTACACGATGCGACCGGAATTGAAACGACCGGTTATAGTTTTAAATCAAATAAATATTCATACTGGAGTACCGGTTCATGTGCATATAGTCGCAATTGGTGTTTATGGTTTCCTGTATATAACGACTCGCGGTCGCGTGTACCCGCTTTCCCCGTTGACGCTACTCGTAAAAGCACGCGATATCGGAAAATTTTACGCCTCTTATATGAATGATATTGCACCTTTCAAACGCTGTGATAATTTGTCTGTTTTATTGTTTCCAAAGGTTTGGAGCAAGCTCATAGTGAGATTATCTTACTCCTTGCGAGCATTCGGCAATGGGCAGCTCATTGGACACTGAGAATGATGCCGCACCAAAGGTCGTCGACGAGCGCAAGCCCGTCAGTGGGGACGGCCACGGCCCAACACAACGCCACCTGAGAAACTACCATATTTCCATGATTGGATTCTGTAGCGGCATTGGAACGGGATTGTTTGTTGGAACTGGTTCTGCATATGCAAAGGCTGGCCCAGCGGGCTTGCTTTTGGCTTACACCGTGGTCGGCATGGTCCTCTGGTGTGTGTTGCAGAGCATTGGCGAGCTAGCCACAGCGGTACGACTTTTTCGGATATCCTTTTGGGGTCTTCCACTAACAATGTTATAGATACCGACGGCAGGATCATTTCCGCATTGGGCGACGAGATTCATTGACCCGGCTGTTGGATTTAGCCTTGCCATTTTGTACGGCTACTGCTACACCGTCTCAATTGCCTCCGAGGTGTCCGCAGCAGCAGTAATCGTCGCATACTGGACAGATATTAGCCCTGCTGTTACCATATCCGTCGGACTGGCACTTATACTGGCCATTAACCTCATGAATGTCCGCTATTATGGAGAGTCCGAGGTCATTTGTGGCGCAATCAAGATTCTCTGCTTTCTGGGCCTGGTCGTGGTCGCCATTGTTATTACAGCTGGCGGCGGCCCCAGTCAGGAAGCAATTGGGTTCCGCTACTGGCATGATCCTGGCGCATGGACGCAGTTCAACGGCATACCTGGGCCACTGGACACTTTCTTGGCTTCCTCTCGGCATTCGTCAACGCTGCGTTCAGCCTCATTGGCGTCGAGACTGTCGTTATTGCCGCTGCCGAATCCATTGCGATATCCCCAAAGCAACAAACAAGGTCACATACTGTATCGGGTTCTTCTACATCTTGGGCGCCCTTTTGATTAGCCTCATTGTCGACCCGCGAAATGAAAATTTGTTGTCTGGATCCGGCAACGCCAACAGCTCACCTTGGGTTATCGCCATAAGACAAGCCGGGATTCAGGCTCTGCCATCCATCGTAAATGCTTGCATTTTGGTTTCGGCTTGGTCAGCAGGAAACTCGTATTGCTGGGTCGGCTCACGCATCATTGTGGCAATGACGACGGACGGCCAGCTGCCGCAGTTCTTTGCGCGGACAACAGCAGGTGGCGTGCCGTGGGTTGCCGTCATAACCGCATGGCTCTTTGGGCCACTTGCCTATCTCAGTAAGTCTGATTTGTTTCTGGATGGTCTTAGTATAGATACTGACATCTTCAGGTCTTGGTTCGGGCGGTGCCTCACAGGCTTTTGCTTGGCTGCTGAGCCTTGCTACTGTGGCTGGGCTCATTGCGTGGGCTACTCTGGCCTTCTGTCATATCCGCTTCAGGCAAGCGCTCAAAGTTCAGGGTATTAGCATAGATACCCTACCATGGAAAGCTCCATTGCAGCCATATGCAGCTTGGTTCGGATTCATCGGCTCCTCGATCATTACTCTCGTGACTGGGTTTCCAGTCTTTCTCAAAGGAAACTGGTCCGCTCCGGACTTTATAGCAGCCTATATCGGAGTCCCTATTTTTATCCTACCGATTGTCGCGTGGAAGTTAATATACAAAACAAAGGTAAATGACAGAATGTTCCGCTTCCCTCTCCGGTACTATTTTTGACGCCATCCAGCTCGCTCGGCTTGACGAGATCAACCTCACATTTGACCACTTTGAGACTAAGAAGATGGTGCCGGAAAATTCAACGCGGTGGGATCGCTTTGTTGATGAAGTAATATAGATATATTTAAAGGGGAATTTCTGCGTATCGACTGAATTTTTAATTACCTTACCTGTAGCAAGACACCGTTGAGTTGTTGCGCCTTCCGGCACCCACAAAGGTCCGCCGGAGCACCAAGATGGCCCGACCAGGCAGTAATGCCGCGCAGCTGAAACTCCAAGAGACACGCGTAATTTCCTACACTTGCACAATTTATTTTCCGATCGTCACCTCAACATAACTCAATATTGAAACCCTCAGGCGGGTGTTTTCGAGAACTGAGAGACTTTAATAGTAAAAGCTAAACCTCTCGTCTTTGTTACGCACAGCTACAATGTCCGCTGCAGTCAGCACAATCGTCAGCGCCGCGGGGTTGGACCCGGCGCAAAACTACTCCTTCTTCACCGTGAGTGCCCATAATCAAGGCTACCATGAAGCAAGAAATGAGTAGTCTACTAAATCCGGCAAATTATAGGTGCCTGCTGCCTTGGCTGCTTGCCTCGTGCCACACTATCTCTCCGTTCTAGATGCGGGCTTCAATGTCTACAACAATGCAAGCCCTCGGAGCTTCCGGGACAATGTTTCCCGCGACACGTCAATTGACAAGGTAGTACGTATATATTGGACTAGTATGGCCCTGGCTACATCTCTGTGCTGACACCGGGCTATGTAGCGCGCCCAACGCATCCTGCGCATGCACGCTGCCTCCAGCAACGGTCTTGAGACCCTCGGCTTTTTCGCCGGCGCCGTGCTCGCCGGCAACTACGCTGGCCTCGATACACAAGTGCTAAACGGACTGTCAATCGGCTACGTGTTCGCCCGCATAGCTTTTGTCATTGCCTACGTCGGTACCCGGAACAGGAGGCTTTCATGGGCGCGAACCTTCTTTTGGAATGTCGCCTCCTGGCAGAGCATTGCCTTGTGGATCTTGGCCGGATACAAGCTAACTAGCAAGACGTCTTAACCGTTATAGTCCAGACTTGATATATTTTAGCAAGGTAGGACAGCATTTTGTGACGATGCTTAATGTTCATTTATTTGCTTGGTACTCGTCGAGGACCGGGTCAGCCCTGATTTGTAGTTCAAGGCTCCTTCATTATATTTAGCTTCTTATGCGATATCTATCAAAAATAATATATTAGCGCCTATTATTTTAATCGAAGCTGGTATGTTGCAAGAAAGAAATCAGTCAGATATTCTGATTCTTGTGATTCCCTGCGCCGTGCTTACGGGTCTACACGCTCCACAACAAGTGCCCACTTACACCCCAGCTAGATAAGTGAAGATAATGACAACAATTGGGGAAAAAATTGACAAAAAAAACATACAACAGCCGGTGTTCGCTGGTCGTCACCGACCCAACTACTAATCTGCCGGTCGGTAGCTTGTCTATGGGAGAGCGGACGGGATCCCGAATTCTCTACCGCCTATGGTCGTATGTGCTAGTATGTCGAGATAATTTTGTATATAACCATCTACCACCAACATAGTAAATAGAGGACTGACACCCTATGCTACTTACTATGACCCTGCACAATATAATTTTTGCCTGCTGCACGATGATGATGCGCAGAGGGGTGCTCATATGACCAGCACACTCGGGAACGATCAAATCTCCGTGTTATGTTGCACTGTCTCCTCATCGATATTGTTCATCTCCTTGGCATATCTGCCCGCTACGCCAACGCCGCCTTCAACAGCCAGGTTTGCTACGCCATATATCTCATCTATACGCTTAGCAGAGTCACGCTTAGGAGAGTCACGCTTAAGAGAGTCACGCTTAGGAGAGTCACGCTTAGGAGGGTCAGGCTTAGGAGAGTCACGCTTAGGAGGGACCTAAGCACATTACAGGCAAGGTTAGAGGGTGCTTCAAGAGAGCCTGAGTAAAAAGGGCGTGGTGATGGCATTTTACAACTTTCGTCCCCAGACTCCAACACCCCAGATACCCATAGCCAAATAAAATAACCCGAAAACAAAATACGCCTTACACATATAAGCCGGGAGACGCTCTACAACGTCGAACTATGCAATTTACAACTTCAATATTATTAGCACCGGTGCTGTAAATATTGCGATTGTATCTCGCAGTTTATAGAGGCGGAAATAGACGCTGCAAGCTCGCGCCGTCGCTCCATTTTTGGCAAGTTTAGCCAGCCCTCTCCGAGTTACTAGGTACCACTTCCGAGATGTCATAGCAAAATGTGGCCACTCCATGTTATTCTTCTGCAATTTTAGTAATCTAAAACTGGCTATTAACTTTGGACTGGGTTGAAGTTGAGCGCAAGTGACAGGCCCAAGACATTCAGCTTGAACTGTCCAAAGATCTCACCATACATCAATGCCGCGTTGTGGGTGATAAATAGTGCAGAAAGCCGCATGTGAATAAGCAGAGCGCGGCAAACTCGCTTCAGCTTCATGCGGTGGAAACCAGCGTGGCGTGGGTGTCAGGTACGGACTGGGCGAACCAGGCTGCGCGAACCAAGCGGCGATCACAAAAGCTGCTTCTCCGCGTGGCGAAACATGCTGCAGGCGGTGCAGCGAAAGGGTCACATAAGTACTCCATATGTGCGCCCAGCTTGTACGCAACGTCGCAGCAGCAGCTATTTCCACATGCCTCATCTGGCTGCTGCTGCCTAATACCTTCGCGTCGGACAAGCTTTACTCTGCACACACGACGACACAAGCCTTGTGCACGCGATCATGTCTTGCACTGTATCGGATTCGTATTCCGCCTACGAGCTAGAGGAGAGGACTCTTTTGGCCTACCTCAAGACACTTTTTCCAGAGCAAAGAGACGAGCTTCAGGTCAAGGTGCGATCCGCGTTCCGCCCGATGTCAGCGTCATCACGAGGCAACCATCGGTGCTGTTGCTGCTTACAGAATACCTCTAACAGTGGCGGAGTGTACAGAAAGCGGGTAATACTTATAGTTTGACACTGCCTCGACGACTCACAGCGGTAGGTGATTTGATCAGTGAGGGAGGCCTTTTTACATGTGCCTAACCGGGCGTTGCGTAGGATGAGCGCACGCAAATCTCCAAACTTCGGTATCCGAGGTATGACACGGCTGCCTATTAAGGCCAGTAATGAGTACCTATTCTGCACGGAGATGAAAGGAAGCATCGCCAGAGTAAGCGGGTAAAGGGAAGGGCAACGCATCTCGGGGTTCGGTAGATGGCTAAGGGAGACAGGGCTGTAGGGCAGGCTGTTCGGTCGCCGACTGGCTGCTCCCATTACCCCACCAGGTGAAGTAAAGACGATTTTTTGCCTCAGCACGGGGGATCCGCGCAAGGCATATCTTAATAAATACTCCGTACACACTCTTGAATTGTTTGAGCAGCGCCGCACTCACCTTGGCGTGAAACCGCAGCCGCAGCCCGCCGCCTCACCATCAGCCTCGCCTGGCTCGCCCCGCCGCCTGTGTAAGCCACATGCGATTCAGCACCCCCCGGTGTGGGAGTGGCAGGACAAGGTAGACAAGGCACATTTTCCATTGTGGGTGAAGTAAGTACGAGTCACGAGTGCAGAAATGCGTGGTTCTCCTAAGAGCTGCGTCAGCATTCGTCTCAGCAAAAAGCTCATGTCATATTTTCTTTGCCTTGCACTCAAATAAATACTTGCCAGGGAGCCAATTTTGTCCTGCCTGGGAAGACCACTAGGACCAGCTCTCTGTTTCCGCCGTAATCCGCACGCTCTGCGCAGCGCGGTACACAATGACTGACATTACCACTGCCGAGCGCTTCGCAGCATCTTGCGAGAGCGCAAGCCTATACCCGCAGAATTTGATGCGGACGCAAAAATTACAATGGGCACTGAAAGCATACAGCAATCGGCTTTTGCAAAAGCAGGAGGACCTCTTTCACGGCGTGCGGCGTTTGGTTTACTTCTGGGATATGCAGGAAAGCACAAAGCGTGTGTCCACATCAAACAATGCCTTGCCAATTCCACACGAGCCAAGCTGCTGACAGCTGAGCAGAATATTCGTTGAGTTCCAGTATGAGCTCGATGGAGGATCTGAAGGGGCATGTTGCCCGCAATCCCTCTCCCAGATCGAGATTTGTGTTCGTCTCCACCCCCATTACTTTCCTTGGCAGATGCTAACATGCGCGTTTGCTGACAAGATTTGTGCAATCTATTAATCATAGAGGACCAATGTGCTGCACAATAGAGCAGCTTACCTATCTGCTAACCTATCACCAAGTAATGCCGTCCTTTGTCGAGTTTTGCTGCGAGTTTGTCAACCGCGAAGAGGCCATCTGCAAAACCCTATTGCGACACGAGGATTACATTGTTCAACGACCACCTGTGTGCGAACTACCACATCTCGGCCGCTCAGGACTGCAGATACAGCATGCGTTCAACCTTCTTGGGCTAGAAGAGCAGAAAAAGCCCGACGGATACACTTGGCCATTCCGGCATGTTACGGTGTATCACTCCTTGGACATAAAAACCGGCAAGATGTTCTGGCTCATAATCAAAGGCAACAGTGTAATGCAAGACTTGATCACATCAGCAGAGGAGAAATTGCTTGGGTACGGCCCGGAGGAGATGAAGACGCCAACTGATGCACTGGCCGTGTCCCTCCAGGTTCAACTACAAATATTCGAGTGGTCCACGTGCCACTGGAACAACTACATTGACGACCTAGAGTTTGAGGCAAGAAAGCTATCCGATCTTGTCATGCGAAGCCCAGTTTCTAAGCTCGTCGAGAACGTTCCTGCAAGCCTAGCTGCTTCGAGGCAGCCCACCATGGAATCTCAGAGGGGCATCCGGCGCTCTACGGTTACGTCCCAATCTGGATCTGGGAGGCAGGCGATCAGGCCTTCGTTTGTGCAGCAACTTAGTAGTCTGTCACGCATTGCGTCTTCAATTGGGGGCCATTTTTCGCAACCTAATGATGGTTTGGAGAACTTGTTAGCGGAGCTGCCAGTTCCGCCGCGGCCCAAGATGTCTATGAGAGATGTGCGCCTGGACGACCTGTTTACTTTTGACGAGCTACAGGCGCATCATGGGTTGTGTGTCGATGTCGACAAGGCAATAATGATGATGGAGCAAAATCGGCGCATCTTGGCCGAAGTTCGGGAAAGGTACAGCAGCCTCGCCGAGTCTGAAGCTTTCCGAGCCCATTTCGAGGCCCCCTTCCTAGAGGCGGACATTGTAGGCTTTGTCAATCAAGTGCGTAGTCTGGATGGCGATTTGGAGAATAGCCAGACACGGCTTAGGACATTACTGCGGAAAATGGAGAAGGATGAGACTCTGGTGAGTGGCGCCGGCGCTGGCTAGCCCAAAGGCAGCGCTGGGCGACGTGCGTGGGGTCCAATTTGGCTAACAAGATGCTGTTTCGCGAATTAGTTCAGTCAAGTCCTCCAATATCAGAGCATGCAGACCGGAGAGTTTTGGTCCAAATCGGCGAACCTGTCGGCCGCCAAGATGGAGGAGTGGACCATCAAGATGCACGGCATTGCCGCACGAACAGAACAAGAGACGGTGGCCATGGGCATCATAACATTCTTCACACTGGTGCTGCTACCCGGCACATTTGTCGCAGTAAGATATGGCCTGCTACCGCTGGCGCGCGCCATCTCGGCAGCCCTGTTGTGTCTAACGCAGAGGCAGACATTTTTCAGCAGCGGTATCGTCACGTTTGACGATGAGGGTGCCCACTCTGGCGAGCACAACAGCGGCATGGGAAGCTGGGGCATAAAGCAGTCGGCCCTGAATCTCTTCCTGGCTCTGTCGCTGCCATTGATGGGGATCTCGCTAGGCACATGGGCCTTCTATCGGTCGGCGGCGTTTAAGAGGGCCAGAGCAAAGCTTGGTAATCTGGAGCTGCCCATGTCAGAAAAGGCGGGGGATGAGGAAACCGGCACAGAGGCCCGGACCACTACAAGATAGTTCTCCCCAATGTGTTCTATAGCCAGCGCTCATTACTCCGTATTTGCTATTTATTTATCCATGTATGATTTACAAAGAGCGATGGGCAAGGGCTTTGTAGAGGGTTTCTTAGAACCTGCGTCGCGCTCTTCTCGTTGCTGGCCGCGTCCTGGCGCCACGACCAGCAGTCGCGTCGGCGCTCTATTTTGTGTCGGATAATGCATCTGCGGGTATCGGTACTCTGTACTTCGTACGTCCGTATCATGCTCGGTGGTCGAATTGGACGGGATGATCTTCTTGTTCTGGGCACAGCGATCTCGTGCAAATAAGTGGAACGATCTTGAAGGAAAAGAGGCTTGGCTCCCGCTAGCTCCCGCTAGCTCCCGTTGGCTGAAAGCTGGCTCCAGGTGGCTCCAGGTGGCTCCAGGTGGCTCCAGCTTGGGGCGTACGAGTAGCCACACCAGCGGCCACAGCCACATGGGAGGCCTTTGCCTTTGCAAACAACCCTTGAAAGTGTGTGGGGACGAATCGGGCGGAGGCGGGGCTGCTGCCCAAGAGCACCCCACCTCACCTGTAACCTGGTAACTACGTGGGAGTTTTGAGTTGGTAAGTTACTATTGCTCGGACTGCGAGTACGTCCAGCTATACGTCCATAGGCGGCAGCGACTGAACCGGTCCATTGTCTTCAGCCGTTGACATGCTGAACAGGCCTGGCAGGCATGACAAGAGGCTACTCCGGCCTGTAAAAGAGCCTTGGGTCAAGGAAACTAGCAAGACAAGGATCTCGTGCCCGCCGTCCTCCGCTTGTGTCTCTCGCGGCCAACCAAGTCGTACTCTATCGGTCCGCAGCCGCCCGCAAACTATGGTTGGCAAACAGTCTCCGCCATGAAGCTGTGGCTGAGTCGTCGCTCGTGCACTTGACTCCAGCTCTTCAGCCACGGCAGAAGAGAAGGGGTTCGCATTCTGGAAGCCCGCCGAGTGACGTGCGATGTGCATTTTCGTGGTTACACCAGACGACGGGCTGGCGAAATCGGAATCGAAAGCACAGATTGGGCCTGGGCCAGGGCCATCATGGGCTCAAGCTACTCGTATGTACTCCGTACCATCTGCGCTATCCCTGTTCGAGGCACATGACTTGCTCACGCAGCCAGCAGAGAATACGCCCTACCTACCAAACGCAGAGTTGCACAGCCTCTCGCCCATTCCCCGCTAGGCATGCCCAATCCACCGCCCGGCCTGGCATGGCCCGGCCAAACACCTTCTGACGCCATTGTGCCCGGGGTGAGCTATGGCTGTTCGGCAATGCCCAGGACGTATGGAGTACATGTCAATGGCACGGTCAAGAGAAGCTGGAGTGGCAACGTCTCTCCTATTCTGCGTTGAGTTAGGCCTTGAATACTACACTTCTCTGTAAACCGTCTGCTCTCCTATAGCTCCCCAGAGCTCACGCACGCTCTCCGGTTGGCAACGTGGTTGGCAAAGTGCTTGTCTAGCCGTATTACCTTATCCCAGGGGATGATGCCACCCCATGTTCTTCCCCTCGGTGAAAAACTTTACCCACTCGACCCCACCACACCAGGTCCATGTCCACGTACATTGGTGGTAACTGGTAGGTACGTGCCGCCGAGCGTGGGCGACCGTGACTTGGAGTGCCCCCGTCACCCACAAGTTCGTCCAAGTCGTGGAGAGGCCTCAAAAGCACGGCACGTCCCAAACTGGATGCTGGCCGAATCTGAGCTTCTTCTCCCGTCACCCTGCCTGCTTTGAACATTGCCTGATTCCCTAGCCGCGCCTTTGGTTTTCTCACAACCGCCTCCACGGTGACAGCTCGCCGTGTGTCCGTCTGGGATTTTACCCCGCCAAGCACCCTGGTCGCCAGATCCTGCGATTTTTGCGTCACAAGCTCTGCTCCAACGCCTGTGGAACTTCTGACCTGGTGAAACAGAAACATACTTGGTCAATTTTGTTTTATTTCCGAGGCCGACCTGCCCACCCGCCGACCGACTGGTCAGGATCCCCTCATCAGAGACGGATTGAAAACAACCCTGGCCGCCTGCTTGCGTCGACAGACCTGCCAACCGACCGTGAAGCGGCCGAATCCCTGTCTCAACGACATTGCGCTGGTTCATTCCCGCGAGAGAAGAAAGACGGTTAGAAAAGAGCTATAAGGGCAAAAAAAAAAAAAAAATAGAAAAGGAAAGAAAAAACCATGGGCGACGTCGCAGAGAATTCAGGAGGCCCCAACGGCAACGACCGCAATGAACCACTTGCCGGCAGCCAGGCCCAAGAATCAACCATCATCGAATCCATGGAACAAATTGGGATCCGCGGCACACCTCCCATGACTGGTCCGATGAGTGAATTTACGCAGCTCGTTGAATGCGCAAAGGCAAAGTGCAAGGGCACGGATGGCACTGGTCGGGAACAGCCTTTCGTGCCGTACAAGGACCTGGACGACTTCTGGACCAAAACTCGTATATATATCGTGCTCTCTACATGCCAACCACACCTTTCGCTCCCAATCGAGACAATCAAGAGCAATTATCTACGCATATTTTCGCTGCTAGCCTACGCAAATCTCGTCTCCGGGCTCGCGTTCTTCGTGGAGCGGACGTTGACCGATCACCATCTGGGCAGGGACATCGAAAACAGCACACTTTCCCATGCCTTGGAACATGACATCTACAAGAAATATCTCAAGGCAGTCCGAAAGTACCAATGGCTCTTTTCTCCAGTAACCATTAGCCTTGAGAATCTTTCCAACCAGAAACTATCAGACCTCCATATTTTACCCTTTACTCTAGGTGACGAAATCCGCCGGGGATCCATCGACTCTGCGAGCATCAGAAAGGTGGAAGTCTGCGAGTCTTACTCCTCAAACTCAAAGGTCTGGCTTGAGGCTACCCCCCAAATACCATGACTGCGTCGTCACTCTGTCCTTGCTGACAATGATCTCTATACAGACAACTTATATCTTAAAAAGCTACGACAAGGACAACCACAACCATTACAAGTACGAAAGGGAGGCTTTACACGCTCTTCATCTGCTAAACAGCGAGCACATTATCGGCTTCTATGGCTCCTTTCAGCAGGGTCATCGCTACCACCTCCTTCTACAGTACGTGGACGGTGGAAATCTCGAAGATTACTTTAAAAACACTCCAAGACCAATGTCGGCGAGCGATGTGCGTCAGTTCTGGGCGAGTATATGGCCTGTTTGGCAAGGTCTTTATGGCCTCCACCAGTGTATACACGAAAGGGGCTCGTTCGTTGGGTAGGTAGGCCCCGACAGTGATGGACAGCGGCTATCATTCCACAGAAATTCCGCTAACCAGGGCGTTAAATTTCTCTGTAGCGTGCACCAAGATCTCAAACTCGACAATATCCTTATCGCAAGAGGCAGTTCGGGCTCCATCTACGACTTCACCCCGATAATCACAGATTTTGGACACAGTTACTTCGGACAAAAGGTCAAAGGCGATGATGGGCAGCTCGTGCCGGATCGACATGGAAACCAGCAGTTTGGTAAGTAGACCTCAATTGCGCTGACTTATAGGCAGCAGAAAAGGCTAACCTCGTGACTTTGCTAGCCGCGCCCGAGGCCAGTCACCACGCACCATATTTATATACCGCTCCCGCGAGGATCACACCAGGCGCTGATATCTGGTCCATGGGGTGCATACTGAGCGTTACAGCTGCCTGGGTCCATCAGGGTATGGAAGGTGTCCGCCAGTACGAATCACAGCGGCGGGAGGAAGCTCGCACGGTTCCGAATTTTAAGGATATATACCCCCACGCTTATTTTCACAATGGCGCAGAGCCACTGGCAGCTGTATCTGCCAGACACTCCTCCATTCTGGAAGGGTGTGCGGAAGATTCCATTACGCGACGCGTCGTTGGGCTAATAACGACATATTGCCTGTCTGGCGATCCTCGCGACCGCCAGACGGCTCGTTGGGTCCATGAACGTCTCTGGGGACAAAACGGACAAGTCACACCACCAACCACGCCGCCCACTAACGGAAGCACATCAACAGCTGCAGTACCGCACCCAAATATGTTCTTGAGCATAGATCAGTGCAGCGACTGGGCCCGAGCCAGAAAAGAGCAGCGTGAACCTGATAGAGAAGTCAGCAACTCCATCTCTCGCCTTCAAAAGCAGTTGAAAGACAGGGATTATATTTTTGTTATTGACGATACACCCAGCATGGGAGCACATAAGGCGCAGGTTAAGGACTCATTTTGTGCCCTGGCCGAAATTGCTAAGCCCATGGACCCGAATCGAATCGAGCTCATTTTTGCATCCAGCCCAAACTCGCCGCTTAAGCTCAACAATGGATTCTACTGGACTTTTGGAGGTACCAGAAAACGGATTATTGCGGCCTTCGACGACTGCAAATTCGAGCAAATGGTTGGACTAATGGAGCAAAATCTTGAAAAAATCCTGGATGACAGGCTGACAACGAGCTGCCGCGCAACCAGCCTGTTCATACTGACTGACGGGAAATGGGGGTCTGACGCATGTGGTGCATGCGGTGTACAGAATCAAATTCTACGGCTGATGGAATTTACCCAGCAGCGTAAAAGTCGCACACTCTTCATGGTGCAATTTGTACGCTTTGGCGATGACCCCGATGGAATACGATACTTGAACTTTTTGGATAAGCTGGGAAGCGCGCACGGATGGTAAGGCTCCCCATTAATCAGCGCTCTTCCCTACCATGATACCATGACCTGAGCTGACAACCGAATAAGGGACATTGTCGACCACAAGGCGATCACTAGTGATGTCGGCGCAATGTTGTCGGGGAGTATCAGTCATCACAGTGACCTCATGGGAGAACAGACGCCGAACAGCTCACCCACAACTCCCTCTGTCTGGTCTCCAATATCACCGAGCCAAGCCCCGAAATTGCCATAAATTCATCATTAACGAATGATGCGTTCTTCAAACGTTGAATTATTGCTGTTTGCGCGTCACCATCAATGTACCAAAACCCTATTCAATATGAACTGTTAGAGGCTTTATATTGTAACAATGATTTTAACTTTTGTAGGTTGGAAATAGAAGAGAAGCTATGGAAGGGGCGATAGCAATACACTTTGGCTAAATTATTGCTAGCAGTGTTTGATGGCGTAGTGTATTATAAAAGTGTTAATAATATGTGATATTATAAGAGTTGATATAGTGTTGTAGAAGTTCTTTTTCGTAATGTGGTAACTCCTATTGCTGCGGCGGAATGCTATTATAGAACCCAAGACGGCCATCAAGGCGGCGTTATTGTGCTGTAGCTGCTGAATTATTTATAGCTAGGACAGAAATAGTGCTAGAGGCTCTATAGATTGCAGACGCTACAATAGGCTAATAGTATTTGTCCTTTTTAGCCCGTTTTACCTTTGAATCAGTTGGTCGCACTTTGTGGGTGAACTACATAGTAGCTTACAGCCTTCACGCATGTGGAACACATAGCCAGCGGACGCACGTCGATGGCGCAGGCAACTACTCCCCACGCGTGTGTTTGAGGGGAATGTAACCCACTACTTGCTCCTGACCATTCAGCTTCTGAGGTCCCAACGAAGTATATAGATCTCTCTATTTCCTACTCTAGTAAATCGGCGTGCCCCGCGCCGCCTAGTGCCGGGTCTGGCTTATAATATTAGCCTACGGCATTCTGTACACTTCGGAGTCACATTGAAAATTTCGTCCTTGCTTATGGAGGACTTGAGTACTCGTCATCGCATTTCATCTCGCCCACAGGGCTTGTAACCTCGATTTTGGCCTACCCGCTCGTGATGTCCTGCAACTACGCTATGCAGTAATGGTTCTTTACACCCCTCCTCTACCGCAAGCCTGTCGACTAGACCACAGCCGTCAGCGCCCAATTCTTAGAACAATTTCACGCCTCACACAAGCAGCGTGCCGCCTACCACGCGAGAAGTGCACTCTTGCTTGCAGAGAAAAAGGCAAAATTGGAGCCTATAGGCGAGGAGGAAGGCTTTGAAGCCGAAATTAAGATTAGGTGCCAGTCCTTGGACGTCTACCGTGCTGCCAGCATCTCATCTACCATCTTACGTGGTAACCCCCCACCGTGATTCTCGTAGAGGAGATGAATGCTCAAAACGCTGAGCGCCTTGTGAATCAATAAATTCGATTCAACTGGTTGCACAGACTTTTTTACACCAACTGTGCCAACTACTGTGGAATTTTGACAGAGGTGTCACCCGTTCGGACAACACCCACCTGAGCGAGACCGGGGCCTTCTTGAGTCACCAAATCCTGAATCATAATCCGCCTTAAAACTCGACAACCATTCAACCTGTAGACCCCTTGTTTTCAATGCTCAAAAAGAAATATCGTCCAATAATTTTTCCAAGAATATCGATAGTTTCCAGAGTAAAATGGACCAAAATCTCGGCCTCGGCCTTGATCAACTGGTGCAGCTCTCGCCAGAGCTCGCGACTCTCACCATCGCCAACACCTTTGCAACGGCGCATCCAGATGTCAATCTGCTCGATGCGTACAGGGCGCATTTGGCTACGGTTCTCTCCGAAATAACAACCGTTGCGAAAGACGCAATTTACCCTGCCGTCATGTGGACGCAGAGCCTCGATAAAGGCGACTTTGTTCTGGCCGTCCCCGCACTTCGCGTCAAGGGCGCCGTGCCTGCGGACCTGGCTGCTGGTTGGCAAGCACAGGTAGGACAAGTTATACTAAATTGTCGTGTCGCGTTATGGCTGACAGTCTACTCCTTCGTATAGTTTCCCGCCGATGATCCTCTGTTTGAAGTGCCCAAAGTGAACGGCCATTTCCTGTCCTTCTTCGTCAAAGGACAGCCGCTATGCAGTGCAGTTTTGCCAATGATTCGCCAGCTCGGCCAGCGATATGGTTTGGTGCCCAAAGTGAATTTCTTTAACACGGTAACTAATTCTGCCTAGGGAATAATCCGTATCACGGGCTGGTGGACGTAAACAATGCAGCTGCTGGTCGTAAAAAGATTGTAAGTGTTTCTATTATACTGATCTCGAATCGAAGCTAACGGCTATTCTAGATTGTCGAGTTCAGTTCTGCCAATGTAGCCAAAAACTTTCACGCCGGCCATCTTCGATCAACAATCATTGGCAGCTTCTTGGCCAACTTGTACGAACGCAGCGGCTGGGATGTCACCCGAATGAACTGTATGACACCATAACACTGGTACAAGCTAAGAGGTTGCACTAACAGCCTATAGATCTCGGCGATTGGGGAAAGCAATATGGTCTTCTGGGAATCGCGTACGAAAAGTATGGAGACGACGAGGAATTTGACAAGACTCCCCTCCTTCATCTAAACCGACTTTATGTACAAATAAACAAGGAAAACGACGAAGAAAAGGCGGCGATTGACGCAAAAAGGAAAGCCAGAGAAGATGTCGCCGCCCTGGCTGCGGCCAGCCTCGATGAGCAAGCTCGTGCATACTTCAAGCGTATGGTTGAGGGCGACCCTACCGCACTCTCACAATGGGAAAAGTTTCGAAACATTAGCATAGTAAAGTTCAAAGGTATGCCATGGAGTTCTTGGAAGTTTAAAGTACTGGCTAACAGTTGATGCCTTAGAAATGTACGCCCGACTCAACATCGGATTTGACATCTACAGTGGTATGCGAGATTCGGCCATCTTTTCTGCACAGTGAGTGGCATTAACCAAAATACAGGAGAGAGCCAGGTTCCAGAGGCAAAAATGGAGGAAATCTCGCAAATGCTCGCCGACAAGGGAATCTCTTCCAAAGACGATGGCGCGATCATTGTTGACTTTATCAAACTTCTACCTGGTAAGGAAGGAAAGCGACTAGGCAAATGTCTTATCAAGTATGTAAACGAACAGAACAAATAAATTCCCTGCAATCGATTCTAATGCGAATACAGGAAGAAAGATGGAACTTCGCTGTATCTCACTCGAGATGTTGCAGGTCTAATCAAGAGGGCAAGTTGAACCGAGTTGTGAGAAGTTGCATCCGACTAACATGGCCAGAACAGTACGAAGACTATGCCTTTGACGAAATGATTTATGTAGTTGGCAACACGCAAGACCTGCATCTGCAGCAGCTTTTTAAGATTGTCGAGTTGCTTGGGTACAAGGACATCGCCGACCGATGCCAGCACGTCAACTTTGGCAAGATTCACGGAATGAGTAGCCGAAAAGGAGACGTCAAATTGTAAGTGTCGTATCGCACATACCACACCCCAAACGAAAACGTGCTGACTATTTGCTTTGAAACAGCCTCGACGACATTTTCAACGACTGCGCTGATTACATGCATGAGACGATGAAGAAGAACGAGGCCAAGTACTGCCAGGTGGCTGATCCGGAACGCACAGCAGATGTCCTGGGAATTAGCAGTGTCATGACGCAAGATATGAGTGGGAAACGGTAAGATGCCAGAAATGTTAGGCTTGAAAAGCGCTCTGACAGGGGATTTCGCACAGAATCAACAACTACGACTTCAACATGGACGCCATGACGTCTTTTGAAGGCGACACAGGGCCGTACCTGCAATACGCGCACGCACGACTCTGCTCCATCAAACGTCGCGTGAATCTCGACGACGCAGCACTGGAGACTGCTGATCTGAGCCTCTTGACGGAACCGCACGCCGTCAACATTGCACGAGCTCTGGCGCAATGGCCGGACACGTTCCAGAACACGATGAAGACGCTGGAGCCCACGACTGTGCTGACGTATTTATTCAAGCTGTCGCATACAATCAGCAGCAGCTACGATCATCTGCAAGTAGTCGGAAGCGATGCGGCCGTGATGCGTGCTCGCATGGTGTTGTTCGACGCCGCCCGCATCGTGCTGTCGAACGGTATGAGCTTACTCGGGCTCACGCCACTTGAACGGTGAGCATTTACCAAATAAACGGCAAATGGATACAAAATCTAACAAATGTACAGAATGTAAGCTTAAAAAGGAAGGTGTCGGCTTCACCGGGATAGATGAGACGACAAACCCACGTCTGCTTATAAACACGAGAACCTTGTGTAAGTGGGTTTTGCTGCTGGTGGGCTCTCAGCGGACGGTCGGCGCGGAGCTGGGTGCGTTGTCCGTGTAAGCAACCAGGAGGTCTGAAGAGAAAACCCGGTCAATATTAGTATCAAAACAAACCCCTGCAACTAAATCATTTACTTATAATTTTTAAAACGAGCTCAAAATAAACAATCGAGCGCAAACTGCCTCTCGAGCACCCTGAGTCACAGGCCTATCCACCTGCCAACGTCACGACCCTCCGAAAACAGAACGGGACGGCGCACCCGCAACCGCTTTCCCAGCTGTCAGACCCACCCGGGACATTCCGGCCACGGGCGAGCACCCAATTGCGGTGCCGCCTTTGGTCACTCGAACCATCGGGTCGGGTCTCGGGGGCGCCAGCTTGTCAGACGTCACGCTGGACATTTTCGCCCAGCTTATTTTTTTCTTGGGAATATCCCGGGCGGGTGTACCCAGCGATTAATTTTCTAGCTGTTCTCGTGATGGATTGAGTCTGTTTCCTTTTAGGCATTTCGCCCGAGAGGAAATAGACCGGCCCAGTCAACTTCTATTGGAAACCTCCCCCCGTCCTCCGTACCAGTCCGGCGTAGCGCGAACGTCGGTATAAGTCCTATTGTCTCACTCAGCTTCAACGCCACATCCGCAAACAGACTTTCCAGGGCAACCACCATAAAAGCATATAATTGGCATGATGCCCCGAAGCTGAACATTCTTTCTTTGCAAAGGTATACAACCTACAAAAACAACAATTACAACCACGAGCCTCATACTATATTGACCAAGACTCCATTACTCTCTTGTCAATTATTCTTTTTACCCCCATACAAAGCTCACTTACACACATTGACACTACAATGCTCTCCACAACAACAAGAGCCAGAGCGCCAGCCGCCTCTGCGCAGGCAGCCAAGCTCGTCAGAGCCACCATGGTATCCGTCAATGCCTCCTCGCCCGTCGGCCTGCGCATGAGCCAAGCCGCACAGCACCAATGCACATCACAGCGAAGCTTCTCGACGACGCGCCCGACGCAGCTGCGCGACCTGTTCCCCGCCAAGGACACGGCCAAGATCCAGACGACGCCCGCCGCGTGGCCGCACCCGGGATACACAATGGAGGAGATGCTGGCCGTCGAGCCCGCGCACCGCAAGCCGCGCGGCTTCGGCGACTGGCTGGCGTGGAAGACGGTGCGCTTCGCGCGCTACTGCATGGACAAGGCGACCGGCATGGACAGGGAGCAGCAGGTCGACAAGGCGAATCCCACAACGGCCGTGCAGGCCGACAAGCCGCTGACTGAAGCCCAATGGGTACGTATACAAGACTCACTAATTAAAAGCAAATTTCCGCAGCTTTGGCTAACATCTGTGATTCTTGTAGCTGATTCGATTCGTCTTTCTCGAAAGCATCGCGGGCGTGCCGGGCATGGTGGGCGGCATGCTGCGACACCTGGGCAGCCTGCGGCGCATGAAGCGCGACAACGGCTGGATCGAGACGCTCCTCGAGGAGAGCTACAACGAGCGCATGCACCTGCTCACATTTATGAAGATGTGCGAGCCCGGCTGGTTCATGAAGATTATGATCATCGGCGCCCAGGGCGTCTTCTTCAACGGCATGTTCCTCATGTACCTGGCGAACCCCAAGATTGTGCACCGCTTCGTCGGCTACCTCGAGGAGGAAGCCGTCCACACATACACGAGATCAATCAAGGAGCTTGAGGACGGCAAGCTGCCGAGATGGACGGATCCCGAATTCCGCATTCCGGAAATTGCAGTTCAGGTTAGTTCATTACCCTCCCGCTGAGAAGGGACCCGTGACAATTTGCTAACGAGACGTCCACAGTACTGGAAAATGCCCGAGGGCAACCGCACAATGAAGGACCTTCTCCTGTACATCCGCGCCGACGAAGCTGGCCACCGCGGCGTCAACCACACGCTTGGCAACCTCAAGCAAAAGGAGGACCCGAACCCGTTTGTGAGCAACTTCAAGGACCACAAGGAGCGTCCGAATCCCGTGCTCAAGACGACTGGCTATGAGCGCGACGATGTCATCTAGGCATCTTCAACAAAAATCCCCGCTGGAAGAGTGAGGGCAGACGAAAAAGCAATAAAGCCCATTGCGTCATAAAATGTACAAAATTGTTTTCAACCATGTATAATAGAATCTGGTCTGGCGCACTTACCGAGTTTTGGTTCTTTTGAGTATTCAGTTTACTTGCGGCGCAAGATTAATGGCAATATACCCGACTTACAAGACATTTATGGGAGTTTTTAACATGCAAGTGACGAGCAATCGTGGATTTTAACAGCCATTTCAGCGATAGAGCGCCGAGAGACATATTCACGATATCTTTCAACTCTCCTCACCTCGTGTAATGCAACCACCAAACTCCTGACGCATTACCCTATATCTCCTACACTGCGTAGCAAGCATATGGATCAAAATAATGCACAATCCAGGGACGACGCAGCAAGACCATGCAACCAAACCGCCGCCCAATCATGGGCACCCAGGCCGAAGGAGGCTCCTCCCTGGCGTGCGGCCTCCCGGTGGGTTCGGGTCCCTCTCTCCGAAAAAGCGCCTTGCGAAAACGCCTTGCGCCCGGGTGGGTCCACCCTCATCGGCCGCGCTTCCGCGTCTGTTAGACGGCTCGTGGTTGGCTACCAGCGGAGCCCCCCAGGGATTTGGGTGTTTTACATGGGGGGAAAAGAACCGAGATTGGGGCTTTTATTGGCATATTGTTCCTCGTACTCAAACGGCTTCAATATTCACAAGATTCCAACACCACCTTACGTATACTTCGTACATGCGCGCGTGCTGGGTACGCACATTGAAGGCTTGCAATCTAATCTGGTGCACATGGCTGTTTCGGGGACGCCGAATATCTATGACTGTGCGTTGGTGGTTCCACACATTGGCCCGCAGGGACACCCGGGTCGACATGGCGTCTGTTGCGTTGCAAAGTGATATTTGACTGCCGAAAGACCAGAAGAACCCAGCGTGAATACAATATGCGGTGAAAACATGAGACCAACTGTCGCAAGTGCATGCGGCGTGATGCCCTGTTTACCGTTGATTGCCGCTGTTCAGGGGGACGGCAGTTTGATGACACATTGGTTGGCATGGGCTGTTGCGTCGCCATGCATGGATGGAGGCGTGTTACATGCGGAAACATGTTGCAGAAGCTCCCAAGCAGCGGGGACGAATCATTTGCCAGTACACAACTCATAATGCTGTTCAAATTGTTTATTCCCTTGACACATGTGACATTGCGCTTTTGAGCAGGCAATCTTCCAAGCATCGCTACATCGACACCGTTTCAAGCCCACACCGCCGAGTCGTTACCGGAGCAAAAACTTCCGGATGGGCTTGCAATCTCCTTTCGTACCAATCAATTCTAGATGTACTCCTTTCGGCCGACAAACCTGCTTCAAACCCCGGGAATCCGTAATAATTTCACAATAGTGCTTTTCTCGTACCATGTCTCGCTGGTGGATTAGCGGCACGTTTATCCCATCAGTGTAGTCGGGCGTCGCTAGCGTCCGGAGACGTGGGGGAAAAAAGAGGACCGAATAGGACGGATGTGGCCCCTCTGTCTCCCAAGCCATGCCGGGATGAGCCAGTTTACATCCGTACAAATGGTACGGTGCTACGGGTGCCAAGACACATGGCTCAGACGTGGCCGCGTCACTGTCGTCTGAAATAGGAAATTATCATGATGGCAGGGAGTTTACGACAGTACTGGAAGAAGCGCAGGTTTGAGTAATTCGGTATGGAGTGGGCCGGACGGCAGAGTCTTCTATAGAATTATACTTTTGTAAGTGGTTCTGAAGACCCTTTCGACAACCAAAAGTGCCGGCGCGGGCTGCCTCCCAGACAATAGATGCCGAGTCTGCCTTGACAAAAGGGTTTCCCAGAGCAATGCCGCACCTGCCATGTCATAATCATGATGCCGTGTACGGCATTGCAATGTAAAGCACAAGCGCATCATGACGCGTAACCAGACACACCTCGCTACGAGCCCATCACCACTGTCAGCAGCCCATCTGATCTAAATTTGGACCAGAGGCTGCTGCAGGGCCTAAAAATGCAACCGGCTTGGCAAAGGAGCATTAGGCGCCGGCAGACGCCCTCTGTGCCTGACTGCCACGCTGTATGCGGCGCCTTGCGTCAAAGGGCAAGGGGGCGGGATCAATAATGTGCGAGGAGGGCATCATCTGGATGACGGAGCTGTCGGAGAGGCGTGGTGGCTGTGCTCGCCAACTAGGTGCGCCAAGTGGCTCCCTCTTCTGCCGTAAAGCCACTAGCCTACCCGCTTATAGCGGACGACGGTGTGGCGGACGCCTACCCAAAGAGGCAAAACAGAGGCAGCTTTCTTTGCGAGCGGTTTGGGGGTGGGTTGGTGGTGCGGTTCTTCTGGGCGGGCCATGGAATCTCCGTGTCAGTTGTTTACGGTACATTGCTCGTGCGTGAAAGTGGACTGCCAGTGTAACGGAACATGATGAATGGGATAGGCCCTTGTCATTGCTGTGGGAGGAATTAGTGATCCATGTGAGAAAAAGTCCCACCCGGCTTATTGATTGAGACGAGGCTGGCCGCAAGATGTCGGTGGTGTTGAGCGGCGCGCAGCCTTGCATATTTCTTTCCGAATCATTTTGCTCCGAACGCTCCGTTACTGGTAGACAGGCCAGTTAGTCTACTCGTATGCTCGGCAATCGATACGGAGTATTACCATCTAACCTTGCCTGGCTTGGACTGCTTATTGTTCTATACGCGGTGGGAGTCGGATACATGCGGCATCAACCTACCACCAGCGCTAGCCATGTGTCATGGTCCCCCATGCTGTCATGTCAGGGTAGTGTGTAAGACATGCGGTTTGACTTTCCACTTCACCCTCCATGGATCGCCGGTTAGCGTTGTCCATCAACTGCCAAAGCGTTTTTGCCGGTCTGCAAGGGCTGTCTGTCCTCCAGGAATATCACTGCCTTGCTACTACTGTACTGAAGCAATCCTGACTGTACTTAGTAGACGTGCGCGATCAAAAGCCTCGTAAAATTCGATAATTACTCAATATGCTCGTGTCCTCTAGCCCGTACCCACCTTGATTTTTTTTTTCAAGCGCCTTTTCTTTCTTGCTTTCTGTTCTCGCGACAATTTGACGTCGTTCCGTGCCCCGAATTGGCGGAACGACAGACAAGGCAGGTGCCCAGCACGCCGTACCGCACCTGCCATTCCCCGTGCACCTAACCCCTCCCCTCCCTCCCCCATCATTCATCCACAAAGCATCCACCGTCAGCCAAAAGAGCCTCTCGCCGCATATCCACCGGCCTTGACCAAATCCTGCCTCTTCCGAATCGAACCGTCGCCCGCCCACTCTTTTATTTGCTCTCGCAGAGCGCCATCGCTTCCCACTCTGCCAACCTTATTAGCCCCCCGAGGCCAGTCTCCTCCTGCGCTGGCTCCAGTCTCCATTGCCGGATGGAGGCGCGCGTCGTCATCACCATCTCTGCTCATCTTCCGCTTCTCGCTCCTGCAAACGGGACGCACACGCCCCCCTCGTCCAAAGTAACCAGCCCAAGGCGTGTGCTCCATTCCCGTACCTGGCTCGTTAAGCCGCAGTGTTGTACGAGGCAGCCCTCTCCGTAGGTTTCGTCTGGAGACCGCGCCAAGCAGGCAGGCATCCAGACGGATGGCGGACCAAGAACGAGTCCTGCCGTGTAGTCGAGACCATTCACCCCCGACCTTGCGACGTCGTCGGTGCGGTGACCACTGTTTCAACGGCGCCTTCACCCCTGCGTTTAGTCCTGAAGCACTAATCGACGCCGCTAGCCGTAGCGCGCTACGCCGGCGCCATTTCGTACTTTTTACAAAGTAGCACCTCATTATTACTGTGCATAACGTACAGGCTACTCGCTCGTACTCGTTGAGAGTAGTCAGCGTGCCGGAGGGTCTCTGCTATCTAGCTACCCGAGCAGGAGCCACTCACCTGTCCCTTTGTCCCCAAGGCTCGTAGGCTAGGCTGGCCCAAAATCTCTGCCTCTCCCCTCATCACCTCATACATATCGGGTGCGCGCCAACCCAACAGCGCCGTCGACTTTGGCTCCTCGCTACTCGCACTTGCCTGCACCTGCTTGGGCACCCGCACCCGCACCCGCACCCGCACCAGCACCGCACCCAACCACCACAGTGACGTGCCCACTCCAGAAAAAAACACCCGCCCGCGCATCTGACAGCCCTATCGCCACACTTCACTTTCGCATCGACAAACGCCGTCTGCGACCCTCTCTTTGCCTCCCTCAACCCCCGAACCTGGCTTGTCCCAAACCGTACCGCATGCGCCGTCGCCTCTCCATTCCCCGGTAACCGACCATCGAAACGGCACAACCGTCCACGCGTCCTCTGCCTCTGATAGGGTCGCCGTCCCGCGCATTGCATCACGGCCCTGTGCACAGCCTCCCCAGACTCTCGCCAACCTGGGACCACCCCCCAAAACGGCCTGGCAATCACGCCCCCGTCTGCCTTCATACACACCCCCAGCTACCGCTTCAGGCACACCGGCGCGGAGTCGTCGTTCGGTACCTCGTCAACCCTACGCTTCAACGGGCTCGACGACCCTCCGAGCCATCCACACCATGGATAACCAGTCGAACAACGGCCAGTCGCCCGCGGCCGGCGGCAGCCAGGAACATCATATAAACCAGGGCCACTCGCCGTCGCCCAGCTCCTTTGCGCCAAACGACCCATCCGCCGGCCTCGATCTCACCCTCGACCAGCAACAACAGCAGTTTGCCGCCACGGGCGACACGTCCTTTGACTCATCCTTTGCCGATAGCTTCCTTTCGTCGCAGTCGCAGCCGCAGCAACAAGCCTCACAGTCTTTCGACGCCGGCGCATTCGATCCCTCAGCCAGCTTCTCACAGCAGGTCCCCGGCTCAATGTCATTTGCCTCGCAGCCCCAGCAAACCTTCCTATCGCCTAATATCAACGACGGCGACTTCTCCCTCTTCCCCTCGGGCACGCAGGGAGACCAGTTCAACACCCCCCTCTTCGATACCTCAGGTCTGAGCCCCCAGGACCTCAACCACAGTAACAACATGGCATCTCCCCAATCACATCACTCTCCTTCCCAGTCGGGTTCGGCGCACCAATCGCCCTCCTTCAGCCATCACTTGTCCTCTCCCCAAGGGCCGCACTCAAGAAACGTCTCGCTCGGCCCTGAGGCCGCTCTGCTCCCCGGCCAGATGAGCGAGTGGAATGCGCCGCAGTTTCAGACTCACCGTCGCAGCCCCTCCGAGTACTCCGACGTCTCCTCCGTATCGCCCTCGCCGAACATGATTGCGCACGACAGCTTCGATGATGCGGGTGGCCACTCGCCCCTTCAGCGTGCTTCCGACGGGGGCATGTACCAGGACGTTCTCAACATGGGCAACTTTACCATTGCCGACCAGGCCGCCAGCCCTGGCTTGCACGCGCGCAGCCCGTCGCATAGCCCAGCCATTAGCCCGCGAATCGGCCCTCAACATTTGCCGGACCTTAATCAGCAAATGTTTCTGAATGCTGGCTACGGCGGGCTTTCAAACTACCCGACTATTCAGGGACCTTCGGATGGCTTTGCTGGTGCAAACCAGGATATGGGCCAGATGGCCGCACCGTCCATCAACATTGATTATGCACCGACAAACGCCAAGCAAGGCGGATTTGGAGGCAACAAGCCTCAGATGGACCAAGATTCCCTCGCTCCGCCCGATAGAGGTACGCCTACTTGAAAGCTCTTCTAATGTATGCCTATACTAACTTGTGCCAGGCCGCCCCAAGTCACGACCCCGTTCTGTTACCGATCCTTTCCAGCAGCCCGGAACCGTGGCGATGAACCGAGATAGCAGTGAATCGCTTGGCTCCAACCTGTCACCAAATCAAAACACCTCCCGATCGCTGTCACCCCTAGACCGGCAACCAGTCACGGCGGCAGGAAGGCGGCGACTGTCAACTTCGGCGGTCCCGACCAACGCTATTGCGCTACGTCTAGCTGACCCCGAGTATCAAAGTAGCCAAGAAAGCGGCACCAGCAAGCGCGTGCAGAAACACCCAGCCACGTTTCAATGTACCCTGTGTCCCAAACGCTTTACCCGAGCATACAACCTCCGTTCGCACCTGCGGACGCATACCGACGAGCGGCCTTTTGTCTGCACTGTGTGTGGAAAGGCGTTTGCACGACAGCACGACCGCAAACGACACGAGAGCTTACACTCTGGCGAAAAGAAGTTTGTCTGCAAGGGAGACCTCAAGGCTGGTGGCCAATGGGGTTGTGGTAGACGATTTGCTAGAGCGGATGCGCTTGGTCGCCATTTCCGCTCGGAGGCTGGCCGCGTTTGCATCAAGCCTCTATTAGACGAGGAAATGGTGGAAAGACAACGCGCTTGGCAAGAGCAGCGGATGCAACAGGACATGGCGCAGAACATGTCCCAAGGCATGAGTGTCGAGGCTCCCAGCTATCCTATGGATGCCAGCGGCAACTACGCCCTGCCGGCAGCACTGTTGGCGCAGTACCCGGCTCTTGCGCAGATGAACTGGAACGCGCCCGAGATGAGCGGCATGGAAGACGATCTCAGTGGACGCTCTTCATTTGATGCTAGTGACTACGACGAAGGCGACGATGGAGGTTATGTCAGCGGACCTGGAACGGGCTATGGCGACGGCGGCATGAGCCAAAACTTTGGTGAGATGGCCTATAACAGTGATATCGGTGCCGGGCGTTAAGGACGTTGTCGGTATTGTTTTGGAAACGCTTTTCCTTTTCTTAATTTCTTCGTTTGGGCCTGGCGAGGCTATGGAAAGGCGAGCTTGCGTCGTTTGATTCCCCTCGAGATGGGTAGCATGGGCCGTGTGTTTTTCATCTTTGGCTGTATGGAATACCTAATTCTGGACAGAAGCGCTTACAGACGGCGGTTGCATATGAGGCGCTAGGGGAAAACTTTGGGCTTGATTGCCTCTAGTATTGATGATTTTACGAAAGTTCCGTGCCTTTATAGAAGGCAGCAGATTATACCGTGTTTCTTGTTCAATTTGCTTCTTTAGTGTAGAAAGGATTTATAGACATGGACCCGCTGAGGACATGATAATTGAATCATTGGAAAGTTCTCTCAACAGTGTGCGGCAAACGCTCGAATTGCTTGACATCAACCATTGCTCGTGTAACGGCCGTTCACAAAAATGGCATCCGGTCAACAGTTTCAATATGTCCCAACTCGGCACGTCATCCGGTGAACGGGGCCCCCCGCCATCTGCCAAACAAACGTTTTAATCAACCTAGTCTAAAATAGCATAAAAAAAAGTCTGCCTTGTGAGATCTAAGATCTCGAGCAAGGGGGGGCGTGTGCATCTTTCACACGCGCTTGCCCGCGGGGCAGATTGGCTGGCTTGCATAGCCACAGGGGACACGCGGCTTTCAGCTGGGCATGGGTTTGTGCATTTTCTGTGGAGGTTTGAGATGATTGGTTTATCAGATTTAGAGGGAATGCGTGTGATTTGGTGCTGTAATGTGAACGAAACTGGTATATTGTTGCTGAGTGATGAAAATAGGCGACGATGCAGTGCGTGTCTGAGTCTCGTGAGTGCCTTGCTACCGTCAGCATTGCTTACTGGAGAGCAATACAGTGACTCAGCCATAATTGCCATGTCACCAAACAGTATCAAGCTATGGGAGGCCTTCTGATTTAGAATTTCTTCCTGGATTTCGTCTTAGTATCGGCGTATCTGGTCCGGAGAGTAGTTTGGATGCTGGCCCGGCCCGGAGGTGGTGGGGCCGGATGCCGGACCCACGAACGCCGTCTTTCTCAGCCGTTCGGAGGGCATGACTCGAGGGGATAAGCAGATAGGAAAGCTGGGGTCGTTCTTTTGAAATATATATGCTAAATTACATCCATTGATAATGCATTACTAGGTTAAGCCAAATACGTGGAGGGCATTCAGCGACGTCAAAGGTAAAATATGTTAAACGATTGGAGCCTGTGCAACTGCGCATCTTCCCGGCAACTCTGAAGATTAATTGCCTGGAAGCTTACTGAACACCATGAACAGTACGCAGTAAGATAAATCTAACTGTCTATAGGTCAAAACTTAGTCAACCTTTTTCTCAAAACGTCGACTGGGCGTAAATAATCGGTCAGCCGCCACTGACTCAGCCCAACATCAACATGGACAAGTTACATGAAAGCACAGTAATGTATATTCGGCACAATCCCATTCGTCCATTTCCTTCCATACCATTCTTCAGTCCCATCCGCATTTACTGCCAGGCAAAATTTTTCACTTGTTTGATCCCTGCCGTACAGTCTTTGTTGCGTCACCGCCTATGGAGCCCGCTGAAGCGGTGAGCGGAAATGGATTTGGGCATGTTGCCTTTTTGGGCGTTGGTGGGCGTGAGTTGTGGGGATTGGAGAGGACAATGGTCAGCAAGAAAAAGAAGGTATACGATAGACGATTGCGATTTTTATAGTTTGTGAGATGAGTTCTAGAAATATAGTTCTTTTTTAAAAGAAGAAAGTATACATCAGGAAATCGGCGAGGGAAATAGGACATCATTGCTCTCGATGTGAATATATCTATAATTCAAGATTGTCGCTTGAAGTGGTACATTTCCCACGCCGCCACACTGGGCAGCTCTGCATGTACCGCGCAGGAAAATGCGGGAGCCAGCGGAACGGGTCGCGCTGACGCTCTCCACTGGGCGGAGAATACCGCTCCGTTGCGTTGGGCTTCGGAAGTAATACTGGTTTCAAAGCATAGCTCGAATTACGCCGTGGTTAAATGGGTGCGTTCTGGGAGAGTGAGCGCCCCTTCGGGCTGTGAAAGGATAGGGTAGGTGGTTAACAACGCGCGTGCTGGCTGGCACAAAAATTGAATACCAATTTATCCCGTACCTGCTGATTCTAGCGAAATTTACCAGCAATGTACTGAATACATTATGCATGGTACATGAACCCTGTCACTGAGCTGAGCAAAGCAATAAACGTTACCCATGTATGTCTCAGTCGCTTGTAAAAATGGGCGGCGATCAAATGGGCCGATATCTCAGCACAAGGCTGCGAGTGGTGGCCAGCCAAGGAAAAACGCTACAAGCAAAAATCAGAGCGTACAGGTACATACGTAGCATAAGCAAAAAGGAAAGAACCCCATGTAGAGCAAAGCATTTGCGCATAATGATTTGCATTCCTTGGACTGTGGCAAAATACCGCACATTATGCAAGGGGACAAAACGCCAAGGGTGGATGACCAGCATCAAAAACGCAGGGCTCAAGAGTACGTCCGTACAGGATCTTTTTCTCGCCTGCGATCGTAGTAGAGAGATTCGGCACTTTTTATCTGGGGGATAGCCAGATGAACAGCCTGCCACGGATATTTGCCGAGTTCGAGGGGCGAAAAAGAGCTGACCTGGTGACGCTTTTTCTATATAGTGGCATTTTGCCTAGCTACATGACAGATGTACAAATACCACACCATGCGCATTGTTTGAGTATTATTCGACCCATCGACGATTGAAGAGCACGGAAGAGCACTCGACTTTCCTTACCACATCCTCATAACCCACCCACAATCAAGCGATGCCCCATCAAAATGCATCAAAATGGGGGTCTGGTGACGGCATGTGTGTGTGGTTGCGCCCAACGCGGCCCCACCCCCAGCCATCCATCCGCGGGTCCCATCATCCATGTCGTTGGATTCTGCCACAGCATTGTTGCTCCCGTCAGGCGTGTTTGCATATTTGCTACATGGAAGAATTGTATGGGTAATTCTGTCGGGCAGCGGCAGAAGTTAGCGGTCGTTTGCGGCAAAGAATAAAAAAAATATAAAAATAAAAAGCTGCAGCTGGGTAGGCTCGCCACATGTCACCAAATGTCGGGACCCTTTTAAGGGCAGGCACTTATAACTGCATACTTCGTACAGCAGGGAGAACGGTGGGTGGTCTACATGACGACAGGCTTGCCTCATTCTTCTTGTACACAAGCCCGAAAACGACAAAGATAGCAGGGTGGCGGAGAGAAACAAGAAAAAAGCACACACGAATCGGGATCCGAGGCATCACCGCGGGTACAAGCGAACCGAACCGGCGACGCGCGCGTGATTGTACATGGTAAGCCGGCGCCCGTGTCGGCGTGTCACCTTGTCACACCTCGTCGTCTTGGTATGGTTGGTGCGACCCCGATAGCGCCTCCTGACTTTGGCTACTGTTCTATCCTGAAAAGGAGAGAGGTGAAGGGTCCGTCATTGGCGTCGCGTATGAATGAATACGGGCTTGCTGCGCATCTGTTCTGCCTCGCTTGCTTACGGTTTCTCCTCGTCAATGTTGGGCGCCCTTTGGTGTCTACTCTCGTAATTCTCTCCAACTTGCTATAAGCCGGCCAGTCGCATAACCGCAATACGTTCAATTACTCCATTGACTGGATAGTACTTGGTGGTATGTTCTCCTACGATACCTGTGCACATTCTTCGCGTGTACGAGGTGTTTGCGCGAGTATTCCCCTTGCTGTCTCACAAAATTTTGTCATCAATTTTTTAACTCATTCCTTTTGGTGCGCAGGTTTCTCGTTTCGCGTCCGAGTCTATTAGACAAGACAAAAAAGTACTCTACGCGTCCCCAAACGCCAGTCCTTTTGGTCGCGCCGCGCCGCATTCCCTCGGCCCACGCGACCAGCAAAAACGCTTGACCCGCGAACCGACAAGGGGTCCCTGACCACTAGCGTTTTTTGCTGGCCATAGTGTGTCCGTACCGGGTACGCTACGGGCACCTGTTCCAAGGCAAGGCAAGGCAAAAAAAAAAAAAAAAGAGGCCCTGTCACTCTATTCCAACGCGCTCTGAGACGCCTACGACTAGTCTCCCCCCGTCTTTTCCTCCTTCCCGGGTGGCTGGTCACGGTTCCTCTCTTGGGAGGGTCCCCTAAAGTGGCCCTATCTTATCCGCCCGCAGCAGTGTACCGAGTACACGTCGTCCTCACCATCCGCGGGCCAGGAGGCGTTGTCACATTCACAATCAAAGGAGCAAAAAAGTTACCCACAACTACCCGCCCTCCTTCCTGCTTGCTCTCCACCGCCTTTAATACCTTCCCATTAGTAGCTTGCCGGGTCACTCGAGAAAGCTGTCTGGTACCCCGGTCTCTGTCGCGGGCGACAACTTTTTTTTTCGTCTTCTCCCACGAGACCTCTCTGATCCCTTGCGGACGCATCTTACGTGAACGAGAGTAGCTTCGTTTGCCTTCATCGTCCAAACCCTCGAAGCCGAATCCCGCCTCCTCGTATTGTCGACCCTGCTGCTCCTACGCCCAGGTCAGCAAACCACACATTCCGCGTCGCACCATCTCTCCCTTCCCTCGCGAATACGCACCGATTCGTTGCCTTCTCCCACGCTTCCTCCCCCGTCCCAGCAGCTTCCATGATTTTGACACTGGCCTGCGAGTCCACGAGCGTCAACTTCCACAATGGCTGCGGCCGCGGTTTTGGCTTTTCCCAAAAGCTGGAGAGGAAGCGCATACCGCTCCCCAGCGGCCTCGACGACGACGACGGCTGGTTGGGATGAGACGTCCCTAACACTACAACTACGCTTGATTTCCTCTGCCTGGATTTCAAAAAGACAACACTCTCACGTACGTTTTTTTCAACACTCCCTGACCCCAAAAAGCAAGATCGCGCCTCGGCAAGTGGGCGCCTCCCGCCTCAAATCCGCTAGTCGCCCGTGTCTAAGATCCAGTTTGCGCCGTTTGAACTCAATTTCCTCCCGTAGCAACTGGCCTTCTAGCAATTATCGCACTATGCCTTACACGGTATTGGTGTTGTGGCCTGCAATGCTGACCTCTTACTTCTAGACCACATCATTACACAATCAAGCTACCTCTCCCGAGAGATGCTTGATCCTGCCCAACCTCTCCCCGGCTTGGCGCCGACGTCTGGAGCACTTGAACGACTCGAAACCGCCATCAGAAGATGTCATCGACTACGGTGCAGCCCATACCCCAGCTCAGCAGCAACTGCCGACCTCCACAGGTGCTGTTAGCTTGCCCCCTTGTCCCAGCCTGCCGCAAAGGCGACGCTCCTCAGACGACCTCTTCGCAGACCCTTCCACACCCGCTTCTATAGATTTTTCTTCCGTCGAAGGAATCATCGAGGCCAAGAAGAAGAAAAAGGGTGGAAACACCAACGCCTTCGCGTGGCCCGACGAAGATGAGAAAAAGAACGAGGATGAAAATGGAGGGGATAACAACGGTGCCAACGGCGCTGGCGGCGACGCTGGCGGTGATGCTGGCGCTGGCGCTGGTGGCGATGGCGATGGCGATGGCGACAAGGACAAAGACGTACCGGCCGAAGCTGACCCTGATGACGAATGGGCGACCTTTACCACCAAAGGCAAGAAGAAGAAGAAGAAGGGCGCAGATGCTGCACCCAAAATCCCCGATTCTGATTTTGGCGGCGATGCTTTCCACGAAATAAAGCTCGGCGACGATGGCGGAAAGCTCGACGTAGATTTTGGTGGTGGCTCCTCCGATAAAAATTCATTTGGGGCATGGGGCACCAAATGGAACACAGGCGGCAATTCATGGGATTTTGGCGGCGCAGACGAGAAGAAGGAAGAAGAAGACACCAATCCCTGGGGCGTGGCAAAGGGCAAAAACAAGAAAAAGACCACTTTCTCCTTCGGCGCCTTGGACGACCTTGCTGAGACTGCCGACGACAAGAAGGAAGACGAGAAGCAAGACGACGACGACTGGGGCTTTACTGCTGTTAGCAAGAAAGACAAGAAGAAGAAAAAGGCTAGCATGTGGGATCCGGATCCTGTCGAAGAGCCCAAAGATACTGCTGCCGAGGAGAAAGACAATACAGATCCCTGGGGTTGGACCACTTCAACCAAAAAGAAGGGCAAAAAGGCCGACCCCGAACCTGAGCCTCCTGCCCCCGAACCCGCACCGGCTGAAGACGACTGGATGATGCCTACTTCTAAAAAGGATAAGAAAAAGAAGAAGGGCGTCATCGAAGTTGTCGACGAAGTGAAACCTGAGCCTGAACCCGAGCCTGAAAAGAAGGAGGATGACGTCTGGGATACCTGGGGCATGTCGAAAAAGGACAAGAAGAAGAAGAAGACGCTTCTCGACGACTTTGGGTCCGCCGACATTTCCACCAGCGCAGCTCCCGTTGAAGCTGACCCTCTCGATGACATCTGGGGCACGGTAACTAAGAAGAAGGACAAGAAGAAGAAGAATGCCGATCCAGAACCCGAACCCGAGCCCGAGCCGGTCAAGGAGCCAGATCCAGAGCCGGAGAAGAAGGATGAGGACGACTGGGGCTTTGCGCTGAGCAAAAAGGACAAAAAGAAGAAGAAGAAGGCTTCTCTTTGGGACGATCCAGAGCCCACACCACCTCCACCTCCCGATCCCCCGGTAGAGGATAGCAGTGCCAAGGACAAGGAGGACGTCGACGACTTCTGGAGCTCCTTTGGTAAGAAGGACAAGAAGAAGAAGACCTCTGTTTTTGATGATTTGCCCAAGGAAGAGCCAAAGGACGAACCCAAAATCGAAGAGGCCAAGGACGATGATCTTTGGGGTGGCTGGGGTACGACTAAAAAGGACAAGAAGAAGAAAAAGGGCGTTGAAGTGATTGAGCCCGATGAGAAGGACAAGAAGTTGGCTGATATGGATGTCGATGACGGCGATGACTTCTTCAGTACTTTTGGAACCGGCAAGAAGGAAAAGAAGAAGAAGAATTCACTGGACAGCACGGCTCTGCCCGACCCAGTCGAGGAGCCCGAAGACGATATTTGGGGCACAGTCACGAAGAAGGACAAGAAGAAGAAGGATAAGTCTAAGAGAGATTCTACTGAAGTTCCTGAAACTACTGGTGAGACAGTCCAAACCAACGACCCGCAGGAGGCGAATGCGGTCAGCGGGGCAATCGACGACGACGCCTGGGCTTGGACAACCTCCAAGAAGGGAAAATCGAAGACTCGAAAGGATGCCTCGCCTGATCTACCCCCTCCTGCCCCTACACCCCCTAAAATGGACCTTACTGAGCCTGAGGACCAAGCAGTATCCGACCTCCTGGATGAGACGTCATCCAAGTCCAAGTCCAAGTCGAAAGACAAGGACAAGGAAAAAGAAAAGGAGCCCAAGCTGAGCGAGAAAGAGCTCAAGAAGCTTGAGAAAGAAAAGAAGAAGGCAGAGAAGGAAAAGGCAGAGCAGGAAGCTAAGGAAGCTGAGGAGCAGGCCGCTCGCGAGGCCCAAGAGGCAGCCGAGGAAAAGGCTCGACAAGAGGAAGAAGAGAAGATCGCGATCGAGGCCGAGGAGGCAGAGCTCGCTGCCCTTACTGAAAAGAAGATGAAGAAGGGTAAACTGACTAAGAAGGACACTGAAAAGTTTAACCGACTCACAGAAAACGCCGAGAAGAGGGCAGAGGAGCAGGCCGCCAAAGAGGCAGAAGAGGAAGCAGCTCGAGAGGCGGCAGAGCTTGCTGCTCTCGAGGCAGAAGAAGCTGCCAAGAAGTCGAAGAAGAGTTCGAGCTCCAAGTCCAAGGAGAAGGAAAAAGAGAAGGAGAAAGAGAAAGAGAAAGAGAAAGAGAAGGAGAAGGAGAAAGAGAAGGAGAAGGAGAAGGAAGAGAAGGAGAAGAGGAGAGCGGAGCGAGAAAAAGAAAAGGAGCTAGAGAGGGAAAAGGAAAAAGAGAGAGAGAGGGAGGAGAAGGAGAGGAAGGAAGAGAAGGAGAAGAGGAAGGCTGAACGTGAAAAGGAGAAAGAGCTGGAGAGGGAAAAGGAGAAGGAGAGGGAGCGGGAAGAAAAGGAGAAGAGAAGAGAGGAGAGGCAGAAAGAAAAGGAGCGTGAAAAGGAAAAGGAACTGGAGAAAGAGAAGGAGAAAGAGAAGAGACGCCAGGAGAAGGAACGAGAGAAAGAGAAGGAGAAAGAAAAGGAAAAGGAGAAAGAGAAGGAAAAGAAGGAAAAGGACAAGAAGAAGGACAAAAAGTCCAAGTCTTCCGATGCCGACTCGCCCAGACGTTCAGCCGATTTAAAGGACGACGAAATCGATGAGCTCCTAAATCCCAAGGATAAATCGACGTCGGACGCCTTTTCGTTCTGGCGTGCTGCAGATGGCTCTAAGAAGTCCAAAAAAGGTTGGTTCGATCAGCTCCCAGCGCCTGCGCCACACACCCCTGTCCTACCCCAGATTACCCCAACACACGCGTCCCCCCATCCCCTGTTGCCTATGAAATTGCCTGCTGACTCATCGCGTAATTCTAGAAGACGCCATCGAGGACAAAGCCACGACACCCCTTTCCAAGGCAAATGATCCTGCTTTGAAGCGAAAGCCTGTCGGAGGCAAAATCGCTGATAAACTCAAGTCCTTTGAAGCTGGAAAGGCGGAAGAGCCTCTACCCCCACCGCCTCCACCGGCACAGTCTCCACCAAAGGACGCCAAGTCGAGCTCCAAGAAGAAGAGCAGCAAGGACGAGAAGGGTCGCAAGTCATCAGAACTCCCTGGCAGCTTTCCGGCTGACGACGACGACGACTTTGACATGAACCACAAAGACAAGAAAAAGAGCAAGAAGAGCAGCAGGTCAAAAGATCCGGACGCGCCGCCGCCCCCCGCCGAGCGCCTGACACCTCCTCCAGAGCCCAAGTCGTCGAAGAAGGAGCGCCCAAAGATAAATCGCGATGGCGGTACGTCCTGGGGGATGTGGACGGCCAGCAGCCGCAAAGACGAGCGCAAAGACGAGCGAAAGGACGATCGCAAAGAGGACCGGGACCGCAAGTCATCCAAATCCAAGTCCGAGAAGCCGTCTAAGCGATCGGGCGAGAAGTCATCATCTAAGGGTTCCGGCTCTGACAAGGAAGGACGCTCTGAGAAGCCTGAAAAGACTCCCTCCAAGGCTCGTGCTTCTGCCGCGGTCAGCACACCACCCATCTCCCGATCCATGTCCACCAGAGACAAGAGAGCGAGCACCAGCAAGTCTTCGCGACGACACTCTGTTGATGCACATGGTCTCGCGTCTCCCCCTCCTGACGATGTCCCTGAGATGTCTGCCAAGGCAGCAAAGCTTCTTGGTATAGACAAGTCAGCGAGCAAGAAGAGCGGCAAAATTGACGCTACCATGAGCGGTGCCCTGGATGCCGATGCGGCACGGGCCGAAAGGCGACGCAGCCGGAGGATGCAAGACGATGACGTTGTCATGGTCGACGCCGGAGGACCTTCAGATACCCCTCTAAAGCGGGGTGCGTCTGTCAATAAAAAGTCTGGCCTGTCTGGTCTCTTTAGCGGCTTCCGAGGCAAAAGCGGCAAGGGTGATACTGCAGATGATGGCGCTCCGGTGGTAGACACCGACCGTGAGGCTCGTCGAAGCGGGAGACGTGGCGACCGTGACGCAGCCGGAAAAGGCAGCGATGGCTCGCGATCCAAGGACGAAGCTCGCCATGATCGTCAACGGAAGCGAGACGAGGATGGCAGGCGGACTGAGCACCGGGATCTTGACGAGCGGGACGCTAAGCGAGCAGAGCGGCGTCGCCTGCGCAAGGAAAAGGAAGCTGCTGCCATTGCAGCTGAGAAGGAGAATCAATATGTCGATAAAGACGTAAAACGAGATCGACGAAAGTCTCGACAGATTGATGCTTCAGAGGATGAAACCGAGCGCAGAAAGCGACATGAGCGCCGCTCGTCGCGTACTGTGGAAGAGCTGGATGGCCAGAAGCGCAAGAGCAGCCGCCGCGCCAGCGTAGATGACCAAGGGTATCCGCGAAAGGACCGTCGTCGCGACAGCAAGCTCGGACAATCGTGGCCACACTCCGGCACCTCTTCTTGGGTTAAGGAGCAATCTGATGGAGCACCGCCTCCGGTAGACGGTGGAGACGCAGACGACGAGAAGGCGAGGCGCGAGGCTAGACGTCGCCGTCACGCCAAACAAGGAGATGACGAAGCAGATGACGAGCGACGCCGACGAGCAAGGCGGGACCAGCGAGACCGCCGCCATGCGCCGTCTGATGGTAGCGACGATCGTCATGGCAGCAGCCGCCGCAACTCCACGTTTGTGGAGGCACCAGCGCGAACCAGCTGGTGGAAGAAGATTACTGGTTAATGCATGGCGTTGATTATGGTTACGGACTTTTATTGTTGATTTTCGATTTACACCTTACGACCGTTTTTTGTTATACCCTACGATTGCGAGCGTCACGCGCCAAGCCATCAAGTTATAGCGATGTTGGTTCTTTTTTTGGGTTTCCGCAAATGAGCATGCGTTTGTTTAAAAGAAGCCATTTGTTTCGTATTTCGTTATTTGCTACGTGTTTTGAACACCAGCGTGCGAGATTTGGAGGGATATTATATGCTCTAATTAGTTTGTCATGTATGTCCGAGATTCTTGTTACAGTTTATGCCCGGTCTTTTTAACCTTGGCACCTGTGCTGCTATCTTGTACAACTGTATACCTTACTGAGAGATAATACTTTATATATGAATGATGATGACATACTGCAATAAACATGCTTGAACATGCGTGACTAAGACACTGACTGAACAGGTGCATTACTTAGTTTGTAGACAAGGTAGTCTGCTATACTGAGCTGCAGGCAATCCCCCAGCAAAACATTGACTGCAGAGAGCCAGTTTAAAGTTTACAAGGGATTCAGTCCTGGAGCACTATTCATAACTTGGTCGTGCGATAATTGCACGATTCGCCCCGGCCAGTGCCAGTGGCGTACCTTACCTTAGCAATTGAGTGAATGGTACATGTGACCTCTGAGAGATGTGTTCACGGCCGCCCGGAACTGGTATCCGCTACTCGCAGCCTCAGCCAATCCAAAGTGTGCCCCGACCCGCCGAAATTGATTCAACACCGCGCGCGACACACACACGCCCAGCTTCCCAGCTACTTTTGGATACGAGGCCACGTCAAAGGAGCGCATACGAGGGAGGGCTGATTTTCGCGACGCCTCACCATCCTGTCCTTTCCGCCCTTGCAACACGACTGCGGGAGCTTTGCCTTCTCCGCGCTGCCTCGTTTTTTTTGAGCTCGAGGTGCACCATCATTCCCATTACGCCCTTTTTCATCATCTGGGTCTCCGTGTCGGCTGTGGCTTTCCGAACCGAAAGCTAGCTTTCCATGGCAGTCCACCTACGGCTCGCGGCGCGAATATAGCTATCGGAACGCGATTCGAGAACGAAACCCCTACGAGTGATTCCTACCACGGACACAATTAATAATAGTAATAATATAGAGACTACGGATTCAATCCTGCACCACTAGTGGAGGGCTCCGTCATGGCTGCGCCGAACAAGTCGTCGTCACGATGGGGCTCGTTCCTCTCCCAGGCGGTTGCTGGCGTTGAGTCGCGCCTTGACAATATCCTCGCCGATGTCGACGAGTCTGCTGCACCGGCGGCTGCTGCGGCGAAGCCAAAGCCTCCGTCGCAGCAGCAGCCTTCCGGTGGCGCTGCCAATGCCGTACCACCGGGAGTGAAGCCAAGTCCTGGTGAGTTTCGCGAGGCCTTCTGAATGTTATAGATTGGTTGGTGCTAATGGTGGAATTGTGATGCAGCTGCATCGAGATCGTCGTCGAATACGCGAACGAATGATCGACTTCAAGCGCGGCTGGCCAAGGCCATGGCTGGCAAGCAAACACCGGGAAGCAATGCCTCGCCGCGCAGCTCTGTTGACAATTCGACTCGGCCATCTGTGGAGCTGCCTGCGGCGGATAATGAGGCACCGGCAGCCGAGACTGCGGACACGCCTGCGACTGAGCTGACCGAGGAGAAGAAGGACGAGGGAAGCAGCAAGGACGGCGCTGCAGCTGATCCCAAGCCTGCTGCCGCTGCTGATAGCGTTCCTGTGGATGAGACAACCGAAAAGATCGAACCTACCGAACCGACTGAGCCTACAGAACCTGCGACACCCGCGGAGCCTTCCGAGCAGACGAATGACGCGCAACCAGAGGGAATGACGAATGCGTCCAAGGAAGACGTTGTGTCGCTTGTACGGGAGGTGGAAGAGGTCAAGTCGCGGCAGCAGGAGGAGATTCAGGAATACATTGAGCAAATAGACTCTCTGCAGTCGAAGCTGCAATACCTGTCCAAATCTGCCGCTGAAACGGCCAAGAAGACGGCTGCGTCTTCGCCGTCTGGCAGCACGGAGCGCAAGATTGCAGAACGGGACGAAAAGATTGCCTTGCTCATGGAAGAAGGCCAAAAACTGGCGACGGGCGAGCAAAAGTACCGCGGTATAATAAAGAAGCTACGGCAGCAGGTGGCAGACAACGAGAAACAGACCGATGAGCTTAAAAAGAGCAAAGAAAAGGCCGTTTCCGACGCCGCTGCACTTCGCAATCAGCTGAATGGCAGCGAAGAAAAGGAAAAGCGACAAGAAGAAGCGCGGCGTGCGACGGCGGGTCTGCAAAAGGAAATTGACAGTCTCAAAAAGGAAAGGACTACGCGAGACGAAACAATAAAGAAGCTGGAGCGAGACCTGAAATCCAAGACTGAAGAAGCTAGCCATGCTTCTACTCTCTCCAAGAACCTGTCAGCAGAGAAGGAGAAGCTGAAAACGCAAGAAGAGAAGTACTCGACACTTGTTACCGAAAAGGAGACGCTGTCTGAGAAGGCACGTCAGGATGGTATAGAATGGGGCGAAAAGCTAGACCGTGCCGTGGAGCGTGGCCGTGCGACCGAGGCGGAACTAAAGGTCGAGCTAAAAGCTATGGAAGCGAAGCTAGAGGCGATGAGGTCGCAGGCAGAAGAAGTCACATCAGGCTCCGGAGGCGAGGCACAGGTGAAGCTTCTCAGACAGATTGAGACTTTGCAATCGCAGTATGCTTCTGCCAGCGACAACTGGCAAGGTATCGAGGCGTCGCTGCTGACCAAGGTGTCGAATCTTGAAAAGGAGAGGGACGAAGCACAGAAACGCGAGTCGGAAATGAGGAAGAAAGCTCGCGATGCGGTATGTTTACCTTGTACGATTGGTACACAATATTAGCTAACGATCTTTTAGACGACACGCGCACGTAACGTGGAGGAAGAGCTTGAGGATGCCCAGCCTGCCCTTGCTAAAGCGCAAAAGGAGCTTGAAAAGGCGCGTGAAGAGGTTGCTACACTCAAAGCCTCGCTCAAGAAGGCGGAGGAGGACCTGGAGCAGGCTCAATCCGACCTTGCGAAAGAGCAAAAGACCAGAAGCACAGCATCTCTCGCCGAAGTCGACGGACACCAGGAGCAGCAGAATTGGACAGACGACGCTTCCATCCACGTCAAGGACGAGAGCAGGCCAGAGTCGCCCATGCGCTCCGTGTCTCGTACTTTTAGCTCCGACCTCAGCGGGCTGGGCTTGAGTCTTCCTACGAGAGCAAAGTCGCCCATGTCTATGAATCTGCCTGAAAGCCCAGGCGACATGTATACACGCGGGCGACGTCCATCTGCTCAGCTTCTGGCCAGACCAACTACCGGCTCGCAAGCCGGTTCCGGACCACCTGCACCGTATTCGCCTTTCCAGCCGAGCGAAGCAGAGCATGTCATGTCACCCTCAATAACGGAACGGGAAAACGGCCTGGACGAGGCCACGCCGTCTTCACCTCACCAAACCGCACAGGACATGATTTCCATGTCAACGGTAGCGGCAGGCCCTTCCGTGCAGCTCGTGGAGCGCATGAGCGCTGCTATCCGTCGCTTGGAGCGTGAAAAGGTGGCAGCTAAGGAGGAGATGTCGCGCGTTTGCAGCCAGAGAGACGAGGCGCGCAGCGACATGGTCGGCCTCATGAAGGAGCTAGAGGAAGCCAAGACGGCGTCGTCGAGGGTGCCTCAGCTTGAAGAGGATGTCGCGTCTCTGGACTCGCGGTACCAGACTACACTGGAGATGCTCGGTGAGAAGAGCGAGCTTGTGGAGGAGTTGAGAGCTGATGTGCAGGATATCAAGGCCATGTATCGCGAGTTGGTAGAGCAAACCGTTAAATAAGCATGGAGGAGTTTTGATAGCAATTTACATGTAATATTTCCTATCCAAGACTATATAATTCTTATCGTAAATCAGGCAAGACGCCATGATGAGGGCTTTCTCTGCTGTGCTATATGGTAGCCTACTTCTTTAATCTGCAAACCTTGATCATGCTATCTATCAGGTCGACGTTATTCTTGACAGTAGGCCCCAAGTTCTTCAGATCCGTCGCTCTGAGACCACGTCGCAGCTTGGCCGCATCCTTCCAAACGCCCTTTACAGCGGACCCGATACCCACGAAGCCCAGGAGAATGCCAAAGATGTCCACAATGGCATTGTCCGGGTTCTCGGCAATGTCGATTGCGCCGTAGACGGCACCGCCGACCTCTGCGGCGATGGCGGCAATGCGAGCAATAGCTGCAATGCCCGTCACGGCCGTGAGGGCGCTCCCTACGCCGGGGACGATGAAGAGGACGGCCGTTACGATGAGACCGATGATGAATTTGCGATCGGCCTCCTCCAGCTCCTCGCCAATGTCGGCGACCTTGTCCATGGCCTCCGTGGCGGAGATTGTCATGAAGACGGGTATCATGGCAGCATCGACGACGTCCTCGGGAGTCGATCCCGCGTCCAGGCTGTGGATTCTGAGCCTCGTCTCGGTGTCCTTGAGCAGCTCGGGGAACTTGCGGAGGTTGGTGAGGGCCTCGGAGACGCCATCCTTGGGGTTGGGGACGTCGGCGTTTCTCTTCACTGCGGGGACGCCTTTCATGTAGTACATCTGACAGGGGCCTGAACCGCAGCCAATGCCGTCTTGAGAAGTATATTAGCAAAAGGGTGGACTGTATATAGAGAAACAGACTTCAGAAAACACTCACTATTATCGTTCGAATCTGTCCTCGTTACATATTCGATATTCTCCCAGTCAATGTCATACTCTTCGGCGATGAACTTCTTTAGCTTCTCCTCGTCCTTTGGCTCGAGTACAATTGTTACGAGCAGACCTGGCGAGCGATCAAATGGCGGACAGGCATGAGGTTCTCTTCCGTCTTTCGTGTTCCTGTAGCAATTGAAGTATTCGTCAATGTGATTGTTGAAGAATTTGCCCATGCTTGCTCCCCATTGTCTTCGCACGGCATTCGCAAAGTAGCCAAACTTGGTGTCGTAGCCATCTTCCATGATCTCGTCGTACTTGTCGAGGGACTTTTCGAGCATCTTCCCCAGAGCGCCAACAATGTAACCTTCGATGCAGTGATCTGGCATATTGTCCTTGTCTTTATTCACGGCATCAACACTGTCGTAACTGCCCTCACACTTCTCAAGCGGTTGCCAGTTCTCCAGGTCGGTGCCGTAGGAGGCGTCGCCATCAAACGACTGCAGGTCAATGGCCCAATCACTAGTGCCACCCATATTGTAAAAGTTGTAGAGAATCTTTCTGCGCGACTTTGTCTCCTCTGTCATGTAAGAAACATACTCGGTCTCTTTGAAGACAATGGTATCTGCCATGAGATCGTTCTTGACGTGGGTGAGATGATTTGCCCTCAGCTCTGCAATCTCGGCATTGGAGATGTAGCCCGCCGTATCAGTGCAAACACCCGGTTCAGCGTTGGAAACCAGCCGAGAACCAGTGAATAGACACATCTCAGTATAGCAGCCCTTCTCTGCCATCTTAAACGAGCGTCCATAGCTCGTCACACCTACGGCGACCTTGTTCGACGGCATGCCGGCCTTGGTAATCATGGACAGTGCGGTGAATGTCTCCGTCAGATTGATGTGAGAACGAAGACAGTTACCCGTGGGACAACCGGGTGAAGTAAAAGCATTGCCATAGTCCCATTGGCCATGGAGATCGTACGTCATGTGAACAATGTAATCGACAAATGGCGCCATGATGTCGATGGGATAGGAGCGGAGGTACCAGTATGACGCTGGTGCCGCAAATGAAACGCTCTTACCCTCGGGCATCTTGATCTTAAGCATGTTCATAAAAATGGCCAGTAAATCTCCTTCAATTTTGCTCCCCGGAGGAGTACCAGGAATGTCTGTAGCCTACTTGGTGTTCAGCAGCGGCACTGGGGGCAATACGGTAGAGTACTCACAGCAGGGTACTCCCAGTCAATGTCGATACCGTCGAGGCCATGCTCTTCGACAAAATCGATAATGTTTTGGCGAAAGATGGGCTGATTATTTAGCTGGACGGCGTTTCTAAGAATCTGGAATGTCGGTGCGTCATTGCTGAATGCCCATCCGCCGAGGGAAACAATCTTCTTCACCCCCTCTAGCTTTTTGAAGCGCTCAAACTCGTCCTCGATTTTGGATACATCGATTCTGAAGTCTTCTGTGACGTCTGGGAAGGCAAAATGAATGTGAGTATACTCGCTAGTATCGACTAGACAGCGTTAGTGAGTTTGGTAGAAATGAGAGCAATCGGCCATGCTCACTGTGGTCTGCGTTCATGTTAAGACATGGGCGCTCTCCGTTCCATGCCTCAAAGTATCCAATTCTAATGACTTCCTTGGGAGGGTCGCTCTTGACAATTTGAACTCCGCAATTGGAGATGCCTGTATTCAAATCAGCGTCGATTCCAAATGAGATGTCTCGTATGTGCCTTACACCCATTTTCTCCGTAGGCGGCCGTGCCTGGAGCCCCGGATTCCGACTCAGACTCCGTGCAGAACTCTGCTGTCACTCCACAATTGCCCCAAATGTTGCAGCAAGCGTTGAGAGGACATGGGTTGAGATCAGAAAGATCAGTACCAGGTTCAGGTTTCTTTGTGCCAGGGACCGCTGGCCCGCACGTGGCTTCCTGTGCTATGGTGTCAGTAGTTTGGAACTCGCACTGCTGTCTTCTGGTTGCTTTGGAACTCACAGCCACTTCATTAGGCATGGGAGGATCGCCTTCACTCAGGCAGATCTTTATGCCAATCCAGAGACCGCTCTTGCTATTACAGCCAGAAAAGTTCCAGGTTTTCTTGTTAAAATCATCAATGTCAGAGGCTTTGAGAGAGTTGGCGGCCGCGAGCTTAGAGCATGTGTCATCTGGCTTGGTTGTATAGACGAAGCAAGTACCATCGTCACCAGGTTTCGGGCGAAAATCAGGCAACTCTCCTGTAGAGTGAAAGATTATTAGCATCTGATGTCAGCTCGTTACGAATTATACATCACATACCTTGGCTGCAGCACACGTGCTGACCGGGCGTCTGGCTTGAGCACAATGCTTTGTCGTAGTTGTTGTACTCTTCAAATTTGGGACCTGAAATTCCGCACTTGGATGCCAATGACCCGCAAGAATCACCGGAAACAACTTGCCTAGTTGTGCAATAGCGGCCCTGTCTCTTGTTGACCTGGCTTTGATGCCTTGTCCTTTTGGCCTTGGTAGAAGTGGTGCTGGAGTTGGCGGCTGACCCAGGGACATCCAGCTCAATTTCGGCGAAAGGGCGCACTCTGGCATTTGATTGTATTTCAGCGACGCAAGTTCCATTAGCCCATTTTGCAGCCGCGTCTTGTATAAAAGTGATGTCGCCTTTTGTGCTCGCGGCGATTCCGACAGTATAGTCAGCGCCACGTTCGGCGTCACTGTCACAAAGCTCAACCAAGATTGATGCTGAAGCTCCATTTTCTTCTATTTGCTCGATGAAGATTTTAAGCAATTCTTCGTGAACGCCCTGCTGACGGACCTGGTGGCCCGTATATAGAGCCATCAACACAGAGCCCGATGATCCAAATGCAATTGTAGGTCGGCTGCCGTTGACGGCGAGCTTATTGTCAATGTACTTCGATACCTGTTGGGTAGCGGACATGAGACTTTCTGCCGCCTTGGAATCATCTGTACTGCCTTCTGTAACGAGGCGGACTGACGCTGAAATGCGCTCCTCATACACAGCAGGGTCTTCGGGGGATGCCTCTTCGTCTCTCTTGGACTTGGAACCCTTTGCAAAGTCCGCTGTGCAGACTCGGATATTTGTCTTAGTTAAACTATCTTCAAGCTTGTTGAAGACGTTGAGGTCGAAGACCAGAGTTTCGTTGCAAACTTTCAGACGTTCCACATCGGCATACACTGACCACTTAGAAGAGTCAGGGCCGACATCGCTGCAGTACTTCGGACACCGTGAAGGCATGGAAGAAGTATAGCGTTGATTTTTCTCTTTCCATTTCTCTAGAGCACCATCGAAGACTTCAGAATTAGAAAAGTCTGGGCGTGGGAGGGAATTGTAGTCAACCGTCTTGATAGAGTTGACAAATGCGTCAACCTCAGGGTCATCCCATTCAGCGGCAGCCTGGTGAAAAGAGGAAAGAGCCCAAAGGGCCAAACTCAAGCATGACTTCATAGTAGACAACTGCTGGTAAGCCAAAGAGTAATCAGAAGCATGAGAAGAAGGTCTGCAATGAGGCAGATGGAAGGACGAGGAGACGCCAGACGGAAGCACGGAACTCTTATGAAGTGGCGCCGGGCAAGTACCAGAGAGAAAGACTAATACCATGTACGGACCTTGGTATCAGGCCCTTAAGAATCTTGGCATAGAGCTGGGAAAGGATCCGCCTTTCTGCAGTATTATCAGGTTCTGGTGACTCCCGGCTAAACTACAGCTTACTGTACCCCTGCATCATACTAAACATAGGATACCCGAGTAAGCACCAGTGGCGAGGTAAAAGACAGTGAAATGCGGCTGGGCTCGCTTCCTGTGACAGAAGATTATCGGCGGTCGCGAACATCAGCGGTATCCACACACACGCACACACGACGTGACAAGGATTAGAGCCTGAATGTCGACTTTACGCTTGGCAAATGCACACTGTGTTGGCAGCAAAGTATATGGACGTTCTCATACGGAACCGGCTACGACAGCGCCGGGAGTAGAAGAGGCTCAGACTTCTCTTCTCCTTCTCTCCTCCCCATGTCCTTCTTCGTCTGATCAAGTTCTTGAGTTCTCGCACTGGATCCGTCCAGTTCTGCTGTTTGGAGACCACAAGGTCATTACTACAACCGCCATGAGGATCCTTTACCTTCTATTACTTTTCATTGGACTTGTTGCGGGCAAAGCAAGCGAGTCTAAAAGACTCCATATTATAGAAAAGTTCCAGTTCTATTTTTACTATCAAATAGAAGGCATACTTGAGAGCGAAGGTAAACTTGATGGCAAAAGGACATTCGCTCCAGACTGCAAAGACTGCAACTTTGACGCGGTATGAGTTTCATTGCCATTATTCGACAAAGGGAGCCCGCTAATACTAGTGAAGTTTCTCAAACATGTCATCGTCAAAAACAAGAAAGAATTCACACTTTCGGAACCAAGCACCAGCGAGAAGGAAATGATTGCCGAGGCTAGGCGTTTGGAAGGCCCTGGGTACGGAAATAATCCTGAGAAGGTGTTTGTGAATCGAAAACTTATGCCCAGCATCCCTGATGGGGTGGCGGATGAGTACAAAGAGCTCTACGACCGAACAGATGCATGGATGAAGGAAGCAATAGGCAAAATTGACGAACTACCAGACGAGAAAAAGGCAGAGGCACAAAAACTTATCAAGGCTTCTTATACTGCCAACGACACCGTACAGAAAATGCGCCACGCCGGATACCTGAACTCGCAGCGAGCAGACGCGCTAGACAAGTTTGGCGGCAAAGTCGAATTCAACAAAATCGACCCGAAAGACAACGGTGGATTGGAAAGCTATAAGTCCATTGCTTGGGACAAGATTAAAGGAAAAGGAGACATGGACTTTTACAACGACCTAGAGGAGTACACTGAGACCCGAAACACCGACAACAGGAATACGGCCAATCATATAGCTGCTCACAAGCAGTCTGCGAATCTTTTAAAGTGCTATCCGGAGTACGCTGTTCCGAAGGACAGCTAAGGTGTTGAGTAAATGGTAGTTACAAGTCTGCATAGCTAGGAGTATCAGAATTATAGCACAATGCCGTTTTTATTGTGGCAATACCACCGCCAGGTGTATTACTCGAAATGTCCCATAGTATATCCGTACACGAGCGTCACATTGATACCTCTTCACTTGACGCTCAAATGGGCACCGCCGGTAAAGAGGCCGATGCTCGCTTCATCTTCCACGCGCCGCTGGCGAGAAACTACCTGGGTTGCCAAGACAAGGCTTTGCCAAGGCGACATATATCTCAGGGCAAGTGGATGCCCCGATCAGGGCGGTGCGCTGATTAATACTCTCGTTCCCGGTCCCGAGAAAGGAAAGAGTTTTCACTCTAGTGCGTGGCTGAGAGTGCTCGCCCCCAAGGCTCCTGTTCAAACTTGGATTGCTGCAGGGCTTTTTGGTCTTGGCTACGCCAGCGCGGTACTGGCGATTTGATAATGAGCAGAGAGGACCCGTGCCAAGGTCAGACAATGTCGGCTGAAAGTGGACGCTTGGTGCTGTATGTGCTCTATTAGCCGTTTTCATGGTACCAATGCGGAAGGAGCCCACCCTCTTACTCGTAGTTAAGACGAGCACTACCGAAACAATACCCCACAGACTCGTCCACCCACTCACAGCTGAATTCATCTCCACAATCTTACATGTGTGCTTCGCCCAATAGTTGCCGTTGCAAGTTGCATATAGCCACGGCTGCCAACCTATTTCCACATGCCGCGAAGCACGTTGTGCTACATCCAGTGCCAAGAGGCCCCATTCGTACATTCTTACATCTCCGGGCGGTACTAGCGACAACGGTTACCACCCGCGCTGACCAAGTTTCTTTCGCTTCACAAGACTCGCCAAGGCGCGAAGAATGAGGCTGGGAGGCCGCGCGAATGAAAACGCACATGTACCGACCGTCCTCATATCGCAATCGCGAGTAGAGAAGCTCGCACTGTGAAATGGCTTCAAATGATGACAGTCAATTATATGCGGTCTTTTCGGCGCTGCCAGAATGGGAAAGCTTGCCAAGGAGCGAAAAGTCAGGCTCGGAGTGCCGGCGGCGAGGTCTACAGAGTTGTAAGAGCCGTGAGAATTCGAACCCGAGGCGGGCCTGCCAGACTACATGCCTGTCTATTTGACATTGTCCATTCTTTGGCGTTGTCTAGAATTACGTAGAGTACGTTCTGAAAAGCGGCGCACTTACACATATATGGGTCATCCATTTCCAGGGACATCAGACAAAAATTGGATAAAATATTCTCACCATAATCACTAGCTTCTTTGTTTTTGTCATAGTGCCAAAAATGGCGCCTTTAGTCATTTGGACTCTCTCAGCGCTCGCCTGCTTAGCAGCTGGCGCCTCCGCCGCCGCCGTCTCTGACAGAGACCTCAAGCAACGAGATGCTACCAATAACCCCAGGTACACTCCGCTAAAGGGCACCGACCCCGACTGCGTCTGGTGGTGGAACACTGATGATGGCATGACCTGTGATCTTCTACTCATGGTAGTCGGAATTTCCGAGGAGGAATTTATAACTTGGGTAAGCATGCAAACGGTCTCCCACACGGGTTGCAGCTCGACTAACACGCCCTGATGCGTAGAATCCTTCCATCACCCCTGGCTGCGGCAACTACCTGGCAGACCAATCCTACTGCGTGAAAGTAGAAAAGTCTGGTCCGCCTCCTTCAGGCACGACTACCGCGGCCCCTCCCTCTTCAACCACCACTGCTCCTCCCGGAAACGGGATTGAGACCCCTTCCCCGATCCAACCGGGCATGGTTGACAACTGTGACGCTTTCCACCTGGCCCAAAAAGACGAGGAATGCCAGTCCATTGCCTCCAAGTACGGAATCTCTCTAGATGACTTTGTCAAGTGGAACCCTAAAATTGGCGGTACTGCATGCACCGGTCTTTGGGCCAACGTCCATGTGTGCGTCTCAGTGATCGGATCAGACCCCAGCCCAACCACGACTGCTCCCAGCAACGGCGTCACCACACCCACTCCCACCCAGCAAGGCATGGTTGGAAACTGTAACAAGTTTCACTTTGTTGAGCAAGGCCAGGGATGCTCTACCATTACGTCCAAGTACGGCATATCCTTGCCCGACTTTGTGAAGTGGAACGACGTCGGCGGCTTGGACTGCCGCGGCCTTTGGGCCAACGTCTACGTTTGCGTCGGTGTCATTGGCGGCTCAACCCCTCCTACGACCACAACCAAGCCAGGTAATGGTATACCCACGCCGTCGCCTGTGCGCGATGGCATGGTCGATAACTGTAACGACTTCCACCTTGTTAAATCCGGTGATAACTGCGTCTCCATCGCCAAGGACGCCGGCATCCCGCTGGATAAGTTCTACGAGTGGAATCCAGCCTCGGGCAAGGACTGCACCTCGCTGTGGCTCAACACATGGGTGTGTACTGGCACTACTACGTACGAGCCGACGCCCACAGACCCTGGCAACGGTGTTGCTACCCCTTCGCCTATCCAAGAGGGCATGACGAAGAACTGCAAGCAGTTCCATTTTATCAGGCAAGGACAGACGTGCGAGACAATCGCCAAGACGTATGGCATCAGCGTTTCCAACATCATTCGCTGGAACCCGGCTGCCGGTCCGCAGTGTACGGGTCTCTGGGCCAACACTTATGCATGCGTTGCTGTATTGTGATTGAGCTGAAGTGAATTGCGAGGACATCAATAGTGGTCAAAGGTGCTTCACTTACACCAACAGTAGATGATACAAGACGCATAGTTGTAAATAAAATTAATCGAAGTACATAGTTTGCGGTAAATTTTTTTTCCAAAAGTGAAGAAAAAGAAAAAGAAAGAAATTAGAAAGGAAGGCAGACATTTCTATTAACTAACTTATTGGTTCAACTTGACTCGATAATACTGAAGCCACATGTTGTCCGCACCTCACAGTGTATGCAGGGTGGGGTCACTGTGGCAGGTGTCGTCAATATCCTTGGCAGGCAGCCTGTTTGTAGACTTGCCTGCTTTCATAGCCCAGCGCACGTAAGGCCATAAATAGTTCAGAAACACCCTGCCAAAGGCTTTTATCCCTCGTCATTTCATCACACTACCATCTTACCCCTTCCTCCTGTTCTTCCAGGTCGGCCACCAGCAACATGCCGGCCGACCACACGGCCGACACGGAGAGGCAGGTCGTCGTTCGCCAGATTTCACCAAATTGCTTTCCCCGAGATCCTCGCTATGAGCAGATGCGAACGATAAATGTGCGTCCAAAGGGTCGCGTCATTGGGAATGAAGCGCGCGACTCGAGCCGTCTCCTCAACTTGCCAAATGAGATTCTATGGCGCATTGTGGCGTTTGCGGCGGAAGAACAGCAATGGCGGTGCTTGTCCGCCTTTGCCTTGACCAGCAGAGAGTGCAGACAACTCGCCCGCCCTTATCAGTTCGCGGACCTCTGCATTAACCGCAGCGAGAGATCCTGGGACTTGCTCCGACATTTGAAGAAGGAATCTGAAACCCGCCACCACATCGAAATGACTATTGGGGAATGTGTCAGGTCCCTAACCATTATCGTGGATAGAGACCTCATGGAAGATGACGGAACTGCTGCATTCAACGAGATCGAGGAAGAGTGGGAAGAGTACTGGCAGGGCCTGATTGATGACTTGGGGCACGTTCTCGAACGAGCGCTGCCAAATCTCGACCGCGTCTTTTGGATGGATACGGGCGAACTTCACGTCCAGCCTCGACTGCTGCCAGCTGTCTTGCAACGCATCGCCAGCCCCAACGGCCAAGGTCGCATACGAGAACTTTACTTTGCGGACTACAAGTTTCTGTTTAACAACCCCGAAGACGTCCCACTGACTTTGTCTGGCAACGGGCCGCCTCTAGAGCTCAGCTCTTTGGCCCTCGGATACGACCAAGTCCCGTCAGCGTACAGCGACGCCTTTGGCTGCACAGCATATTTTGCAGAGACCCTGCTTCGCCGCTCTGCGTCGACGCTAGAGTCACTTGCCTGGAACGGAAGCTTTGCAGGCGATCTTTCTCCAGACGACACTACGGGTTTCACTACCCTTATTACGCTTCGGGAGGGGCCAATTGCGTTCACCAAGTTGCGCAAATTTTGGTGCTCGCTCTCCAAGTTTCAGGATATTCAGCCAAGCGTGCTGGAGTGCTTCTTGGCCTCGCCGTGTTTGGAGAGCTTCTCCCCATCTGGACACCTATGTTCCATCATGCTAGCGAATGATATGCCCGGCCGATTCCCGCTTCCCCAACTTCGCACGTTTGCTGTATCCTGTATATCGGGCGAGCTCGATTATGGCGAAATGGCAGATTATGTTGATAAAGCATTGCAAGTGGCGGGCCAGTACGGTCCACGGATCGAAGAGCTGTTCATCTACCTCGCAGAAGATATAGACACATTAGAGAACAGGCCAAGCTTAAGCCTAGAGATACTAACATCTCATTTATCCTCTGGAAAGTTTTGCAACCTCCGTTCCTTGTGTTTCTCGTGGGTCCAGGACCCGGACTTACAACTGCTGCGGTCCATTGGGTCTCATATTCACACGCTAGAGGAACTTTCGTTTAATTTCCGACCCTATGATGACAGAGCTGGGACTGGTCCTATAAGCAACTACAATATCCAGATGATGGGCTGCCCAGCAGACCAAGACATTATTGCGGCCATCTCTCCGCTCACAAGCCTCGTCAGGTTAGCCATATTTGGCGACGAATACATTGCCGACTGGTGTGGCAACCACTGGTCTTGGCACAAGTTTTTCAAGGAACACGTCTGGTTTCATCAGGGCCGCAGCCGCCTCGTTCGCCCGGACGGTGACGGTGATGTGGAGGCTGGGTCGATGCATGGCCACACGAGAACTGGTGACAGTACTGAGGACTGGACGAGCTGGGTTACGGGCAACGCTGAAGACCCACGGGCTGCCGTTGTTCATAGAGCTGAGGAGTACGCAAAAGCTTTGCCGCACCTAAAAGAGTTTATATGCGGAAGAGTTTTGGTAGAAATTACGGACAGAGGGTAAATTAAGAGTTGGTCGATATTGGCAGCGAACGACATTCCTTGAGGTTCGCTGCACGTTGTAAGGTAGATGTCGCTATGTCACACTCGCCAGTCACAAATATTCGAATATAGCGTTACAGGAAGAATGCCTGCAAATTAACATAAAACAATTAACATCCGAATACGTTGCACGTGGCGCGTAGCTTTGTTGTAAGTCGGCTTCTAAGCCTGATCCCCCACTTCCCCGCAGCGTGGCCGGCGATGTCGGGACACCCGACTCCATTCACGCCGGCGCTCGCTCCGGGTCACTCTCCGAACATAAAACCCTCGATTCAATGACATCTCGCATACACCCAACATAATCATTCTACAAGATACATTCTAGACTATACTACATACTTGAAACCCGCCAGGAAAAATGTCCATTGTCGTTGTCCCGGGCGATGCAAGGTCTGTTCGTCCGCCGGCACTCATTCCCAAGACGTTCGCATCTAACGCTGCACAGCTCAAGTATCAGCGCCGAAACAGTCCAAAAGCTAACCGCGCAGCTCGGATTTGACATATCCAATAAACAAGATGCAGAGGATTACCTCGCCGTCCTGCGTTCGTTTGAAGGCGTGCTGAAGATGACGGAGCGCGCACCGGACTACATACCGACAGAGCTGGAGCCGCACCCGACAACGTCGCTGAGGGCGTTTACCCAACCCGAAGCCGGCCAGAACCCGTTCAACGCATGGAGTCACCACTGCGAGCTGCAGTCGTCGGCGCCCGAGAGCAGCCTGCTCCAGGGCCGCAGCGTCGTCATCAAGGACAACATCTCCGTCGGCGGCTTACCGACGACCTGCGGGCTGCCCGCGTCGCTGTTCTCCTCCCCGGACGGGAAGCACCCGATATCGCCCATCGACGCTCCGGTCGTGGCGCGCATTCTCGCAGCGGGCGCGACAATCAAGGGCACGTCTACCTGCGAGGCGTACTGCACGTCGCCGCTGTCGTTTACGTCGGCGACGGGGCCGGTGCACAACGCCTTTCTGCACGGGTACACGTCTGGCGGGAGCAGCAGCGGGTCTGGCGTGCTCGTGGCCAGGAACAAGGTCGCGGGCAACGGTGAAGATGTAGGCCCGACGGTGGAGATGGCGATTGGAAGCGACCAGGCTGGCTCGGTGCGGATCCCGGCTGCGTACAATGGCATCTATGGGCTCAAGCCGACTTCTGGCCTCGTGCCGTATACCGGGGCGACCTCCATGACGCCCATGGTTGACCACCTGGGTCCCATGGCCGCGAACCTCGAAGATATTGCGGCCTTGCTAGAGGCCATTGCCGGCTACGACGGGTTCGATCCGCGCATGACGCCCGAGTCGCCAATGCGCAACAATGTCAAGGCATACTCAAAGCTGCTCGCGCAGACACGCCAGGACATTCAAAGCTCAGCAAAACCAGGCCAGGGTCTACGCGTCGGCATACTCAAAGAGGCGTTCGATATGCCCAACGTGACAGAAGGGTTGCGCAACGCCATCTGCACCAACGCAAGAAAGTACCTGGAAGCCGTCGGCGCCACAGTGATGGATATTTCCATCCCCATGCACGCCCAAGGCCCGGCACTCTGGCAAGCGTCGACCCGGCCCTCCATGGCCAACTGGCTGTGCCGCGGGAACCCGTCCGGCAACCTAACGTACCTCCCGCCGCACATCAAGCTGACCTGGCCGTTTGCGCAAGACTCATTCGAGACGCTGTCGGCAACGAATGCCGCCGTGGTGAACGTCCTGCTCAGCGAGCGCTTCGCATCTACCAGCGAAGGCGCAGCGGGCATGGAGGGCAAAGCGCACAGGAAAATCTTTGAGCTGCGCGCTGCGTACGACAAGGCACTGAAGGAGGTCGACGTGCTGCTGCTGCCGACGGTTCCGTCTGCGGCGTTTGCGCACCCGGCAAAGGACGCTTCGGTGTTGACGAGACTCATGGCGCCGGTGGGCGTGACGAACAATACTTGCCCGTTTAATATTTCGGGCCACCCTGGGTTGAGCGTGCCGTGTGGGTTTGAAAAGGTTGAGGGCGCGGATGCTGAGCTGCCGATTGGGATGCAGATTGTAGGGCGCAGGTTTGAGGATGATAGGGTGCTGGCTGCTGCGGCGCTGTATGAGCGAGGTAGGGAGCTGTCAGGTTGATTCCATACATGTGCTGTGCATGTCCTATGCATGTGCTGTGAAGATGCTGCGCAAATGCTGAGAAAATGTTGGGCAAATGCTGGGCATGTGCTGTGAAGTTGCTGAGCAGATGATGAGCATATGCTATGCATATACTTTGCATTAGCGGTGCATCAACTGCGCGTGTGTATTTTTGAAGCATGTATCTTGAACACAGTATAGTAAAATATATAACTTCTATCTCGTTTTTTGGTCATTATTTACTGCGCAGCAAGAAACTCGCTGATGGACGTCTGCAGAAACTCCATGTCCTCCTTTGCCACACCCGCACCGGCCAAATGCCCCCAAACAGACGGGATAACCTTGAGCGTAGTCTTTGGAATAGACTTGGCCTCGCGCTCATTCGCCTCCCATCTAAAGTACTGATCGGTGCTGCACGGCATGAGCAGCACCCTCGCCTTGATACTCCCAAGAGCCTTTTCCAGCGTCGCGCCTTGAGGCTCAATCAGCTTCGTAATGTCTCCGCGCTGCCACATGCGGAGCTTGGCGAGCAAGTCATCCGGGCACCAGCCCGCATAGCCCTTGCCCGTCATTTCGTTATCCCACGCCTCGAGCGTCTCAAACCCAAGCGTCTTGTACAGCTCCTCATCAAACCACTCCGCGCTCGTCAGCCACGCCGAATACGCTTTACCAAACGCCCGCAGCGCACGGCTCGGCTCCGCGGTAGTCTTGTATTTCCCACCGTCGACATAGTCCACCGCATTCTCCAGCGCGGCGCTGGGGCCCTCGAGAAACTGGTAGTTGTGGCGGCTGGTGCGCGCCGACGAGCACATGATGACGGCGTTGGGGGCCATGTCCGGGTACATGAGGGTCCAGTGGTAGGTGCACTGGCCGCCCATGGAGAAGCCCACGACGACATCGAGGCGGTCGACGCCAATGTGCCGCGTGAGGAGGGCGTGCTGCGCGCGGACGCAGTCGCGGTAGTCGAGCGCGGGGAAGGATGAGAGGGGGACCTCGGCGTTGGACGGGCTGGAGGACTCGCCGTTGCCAAAGAGGGCGACGACAATGACGCGGTGGTCCTTGAGGGCGCCGGTGGAAAAGTTGGCCGTCGTGTGCAGGCGGCCGCGGAAGCAGGAGACGACGAGCGCTGTTTTGGAGGCCGTTTGGTTGATGTCCAGGTAGGCGAGGTGGGTGGACGGCAGCGAGGTGCCGTCTTGGAAGGTGAAGTCTGGGACTTTGTAGGTTTTGACTTCTGGCGTTGACATTTTGGACGAATTTCCTGCGAGGTATAGAGGCTTGATTATAGAGATGGCAACAAGACGAAAATGAAAATATACTGGATTGTGATGGGGGTTGTTGCTAGGCTGGCAATGCGGAGAATTGAAATGGATCGGAGCCTGATACCGAACGCCGAGCGGGTAGAGGCGGAGGGACCGATGCGGCGGGGCGGGGCAGCGGTGCCGGCGACGGGTAGGAGGATCACCGGCCAGATTGTTCACTTTGCTTGTAATTCGGGTTGGGGATGCGATTGTATGTACGTCTATGATACTAGAGAGAGGAAAAAGCAGTGGACGAATAACTCATCGTTATCTACAGCGCCGAGTCGGTACATGTAGGGAGTTCCCTTGGTGTATTCCGCATGGTAAGGCTACAAGTGCATGCCGTAGGTGTTTCGATATGTGACCGGCCTCTATTGAATACCGTACTGATACACCAAGACAAGTCTAGGGTAGACACTTGTTGCAAGAGGATCCTGAAATTCGTCGCAGTTGCTATTTCAAGTAAGAAGCTGTATGTGCAAGACCGGTGACATTTCGCAGATCATCGTTCCACGTCACCAAGCCGGCAGGCGACACGCTTACACCACGCTATTTCCTAAAGCCTGCCTGCGCGCGTCCAAGTTTTTTCTCGCCAGTAGTACCAAGGCATAAATTTGTGGCTGAAGAGCATTACGCACTCGCCTGCATGGCAGCCCTGGCAGTGTTGCGAAAAAGTGGTGTAAGACAGGCTGTCGGGTGGCGTGAGGCTCGAGGCTACTTGCGGGCCGGGGCAGGGTGGATGACGGGTCCTGGTAAAGTCTAAAAAAAAATTCAAGAGACTGCAGGGCAGAAGCGGGAACAAAATGCATGAATTTATAAAATTATTTGACCGCAGTGCAAAAATGGCAGGCCACCAGAAACGCTAAGGCTTCGTGTAAAAGCGGCGAGACGCAGGAGGCGTAATTATGCACAAGCCTGCATATACCTACCCCAGTCATTTCCGACTGCTGCATGACAGTGCAGCCCAGTCTGGCGGGTGACGTAGTGGGGGAGAAGGGGGAAACAAGATGGGAGCCATCTGGCTGGGCATCGGCGCAGGAGACCCGGGCGATGGGTTTGGCACGACCTATTCGGGGCAAAAAAAAAGGAGGAGTGCGGTACCTGCACTGTACAAGGAGACTTGGGAGGGGTCGCAGCGCATTCAGGGAGAAGTCGAGGTACCCCTCCTGTAGTAGCGTTCCCTACCAACTTTACCTTAAGGCCCCCGAGGTTGGAATGCGCCCTTACTCCTACGAGTCTTCCCGTGCTCCATGCAGTGCAGTGCAGCGCTCATCCCAAGACAGGCAAGCCCAGACCTCACGATTCCTGCTGCTGCAGTAGGGCTGCCCCAGGGCCAGGGCCAGGGCCAGTGTCGCCAAGAAAGAGATGAAGACGGGGCGGCTCAGTGAATTTATTATTCCTGATTCTCCCTACAGAAGTGCGGCCCGTCTCCAAGGGGGAACGGACTCCTGGGGCATTGTCCATCGGCAGCAAAGCACTTGGCATTTTACCGTGCGCTATGCGATTTACGTAGTTTGTGCTTGGGGCGAGGAATCCAAAGTACCGGATCGGACGGCAGCCAAGAGGCGAACAAGAGACAGAAAGGGACAAACGCAAAGACACGTCCCCGACGCCGACGGGCAGGCAAGCACCTGAGCTGAGACTGAGACTGGGGGGCGAAGAGGTCTAAGGCATTTGGCGGCCAAGGGGGGCATCTGCTCGCGAGTTCTACGGTAGATGCCGAGGGAGGACGAGTCCTCGTAGCAGAGGGAGACAGTGCCGTCTGAGAGCCGGCAACTAGTACAGTAGCGTCGCAGTAGCACCGCAGTAGAGGTTACAGAGGTGACAGTAGACGTGACAAGCGTAGCAGACTAGCCACGCTGGCCGCTGTGCTGGTGAAGGTGTACTAAAATAGCCTCTTGTAGGCTGGTCGTGGTGGTGATGGCGGCATCTTCCCGCCCAGCACGAGCCTGTACGAGTGCTGCCAGTGTCGCGTGCAGGGCTATTTACGCGTGTGGTGCGGCTCATTACGAGAGTACGAGAGTACGAGTGTCCTGTGCGCCATCTCTCCCCAAACTTGAGACTGGGCGGCGACCACACTCGTATTTGCCCACAATTTCTCACTTCTCATTTCAGCCCTGGGGAAAACCCTGGCTGGTCCTCTCTGGTGGGTGTCTCGCCGTGGTCCATCCTCGGACCGCGCTACCAACCAGGCTGGCTGGCTGGCTGGCTACCATGGTTGGGTACCCTCCTTTTTCCTGTCCCTTTCCCGTCCCCTCCTTCTCTCACTTCTCCTTACGAGGACGTGCTAAAGTTGGCCCGCGGCCACTCACCACTCACCATTCGCCATCCTAGGGTCGCCGGGTCGTACCCAATTTCCACTAGCGCGGGCTCGCGTGTGCCCCTGCCCAGCCTGGAGCCCCCGTCGCGTGAGCGGTTGCCAGAAAAGTGTCTAGTGGCTTGCCTATCCGGCCCACCTGAAAACCCTACTGCACCACCTGGCACTTGGGCAATACGAGGAGATGAGATGGGAGGGGAGGAGAGGAGAGGAAAAAGGGATGTGGTGGCAGAAAAGTGCCTATGAATAGGGACATTTCTCTGTATACGAGAGCGTGTACAGCACGGCACAGTATCGCCTGGGCAAGCCCAGCAGAAAGAAAACACGGTGCCCGAGGAGATGGCTGCAAGAGGCGCTTCCCGGAAAACATGCTGACAGGGAACGCCGCTGATCAAGGTTACCATGGCGCAGGGGCCCTGTTCTATTTTCCTCTCACTCTTCTCTCCCCGATGGCCTGCCATTTCAGTCCGTTGCCGCCGCTTACCATCGCGCCGTGGCCCGCGGGGGAGGAGGAGGATCGAGTACTCGTAGGGGGGGTTCCATTACTCGGTGTTACTGCCCGTAGCTCGTACATTGCTGCTGTAAAAAGAAGCAAGCAGGCAAAGGAAAAAACTACATGACGCGCTAGAAAATGCCCGTAAAAGAAACAGTCCATGCCGGCGCCGCCCCTGCCGGACGGACCCCCCTCCCCACGATGGATGGAGCACATGCGTGCGCGAGTGAGGGCGTGAGTGACACTCGCCTCACCTCGCCTCCCTCGTGTCTCTCTGCCCTCTCTGCCTTTGAGCTAACTACGCTTAGCCTCTAGCCTGTTCAGCCCAGTTTGTAGTCTACTCCGTGCCGTACTCCGTACTCCATCCTTCTCTTGTCTCTCTTCCTCCTGTTTGACTAGGCTTTTCCTTGTTTTTCCTCTTCTTCCATCTCATCAACGCCCTCCCCAAACGAAAAGGAAACCTTGCTCTTGCAAACGACGAGATTTTGCTTGGCTCAGCTTGGCTTGGCTTCAGGAACAGGAACTGGAAAACAGGAACCACAACGGCCTACTCCATTACCATTACCACTACCTACGAACCACGCTCCTCCCCCACCGCCGTCAAGTCTTGGCTGTCCCTCGTCTCTCCTTGACCCGAAGAACGCCTCTTTTTGTCCCGCTCCCGCCCGCTGCCGAATCGCAAACTGCACCTCCCAAACACAAAAGGAGGCACGCGACCCGCGACAACCACCCAACCTTTGGGACTCGACACTCTTTACAAAGAAGACGCCGAGAGGGGAAAACAACAAAACCCTACTCCTTCGTTCCTTTACGTCGTCGTCAACCACCGTTGCGCCATGTGCTGCCTCGTTCACTGCACTACGTCGGCTTAATCTTTGTTGCGCCTCTCTCTCTCTCGTTCCCTTGCGAGCGTCACCGTCGCTTCTGCTATTGCTTCGATATTTCCATTCCTTTTTTTATTTCTTCTTTTTGGAGCTTTTTAACAGTCGCTTCATATCATCTCTTTCCCCTCATTTCTTAACAAACATAGACTATATATTTTTCCTTTGCTAGCGTTTGCAGCCCCTGATCGCGGCCGCAAATCAAGCGCAGGACCACCCCAGACATTCATTCACCATGCAGCAATTCGCCCGCCGCCTGATCTTCTCCCTTTGCTTCAACGCCATAGTCTTGGCCAAGGTTGTCCGTCTCTACATCAACGGGCACTCCTTTTCCTTTGGCACGCTGCTCCTTTGCCTGCCTGCCTTTTTCGTCCCCGATGCGCTGCTGCTCGCGGGCACATGGACGCTGCTCCAGCATAGACGGGGTCGCTTCTCGATTCTGAGCATCATTGCTGCTACTCTTCTCAGGTATGTTTTGGCGTCAATATCTGCTACCCTCACGCATGCGTCAATGGTTCTGGTTTCTTTTGTACTGACCCGTGGCCTCCTCCAGTCTTATTTCCTTTTCCGCCTGCGTGTCCCTTATTAGCTTCTGGTGGGAATCTGGCGGCGAAATCCAATGGAACGATGCCCTCTCTTTTGCCCTCGATGAGGGTGCTCGCAAGGTGGCCATGAGCGGCTCAACCTACGCCATGGTCGCCAGCGCGAGCATCTTTGTCTTGTCCATTGTCACCAAGGACCTTGTCCACATCGTTATGGAGGCCATGGTCACTAGCAGCAAAATGCTGTTTGAACTCGGTACGATGATATTCCCTGCGCGTCGCACCCCCTCGCCAACGTCTTGCTAACTTTCGCCCGCAGTCCTTCACCGCACTCTGGGCAAGTCGCTGTCCAACCGCTTGACGGCCCGCGCCTACTCGATGCTGCCCACCTACGATGACCCCCCGCCGCCATACGACTCTGACGACGAGTTCATCAAGTATGAGCCAGACTCATTGCTCTCTGCAAACACGTCCCCGAAGCGCCCAAATATCCACCACCGCATCTTCTGGGGTGTCATGGTTGCCTCCGTTGTTGGCTTCTTTGCCAGCTCAATGTTCCTCGAGCCCGGCCGCCCATACGGCCACCTTCTCGCCACTCTGCCTCTGTCTCTGTTGACCATGTTCGACGTGGGTCATATTCTGATTGCCGAGGACTGCCACGACGTATCTTGGCCGCTGCAGAACCTGGTCGCAACCTCGGAGTGGGAGTACCCCAGCGGCAACTTCAAGGGCTGGGCTCCCGGTACCGCCAACCAATTCGTTCGCCAATACCGAGACAACGTGCCAGACTGGCTGCCCGAGGAGGTCCCCCGTGGATTCGCTCGATGGGATCCCGCAGAGAAGGCGGCAGAGAGCACACCCACCCCTGCCACGGCGGCTTCTAGCGCCACTTCGACAAGCAAATGCGACCAGCCTCACCTTGCCGGAGACCACTTCTACAACCCCGTCAACGACCCCCTCAAGATCACCAACCTGGACGAAGACGTGTTGGGCGAGTTGCGAGGGTCGCTAAAGCTGGACTCTGTGAATATCAGACATGTGGTCATCTTCCAGATGGAGAGCATGCGCCAAGAGCTGTTCCCGCTGGTGAGCGGCAGCAACTTCCACAACATGGTCCTGCAGTCGCACCACGACAAGAAGACCCACGACGAGGTGAACCACCGCCTGGCTGAGCTCACCACAAACGTTCAGAAAATTACCGGCGTCCCAGGCAACTTTATTGACGCCGACAACAAGCCCATCATCCCCGAGTCGACGGTCTGGAACGACAAGACCAAGCCTGGATTCGGAGGACTAAACGTCATTGGCACACACACAACTTGCACCTCTTCCATTAAGAGCTTGGGTGCAATCCACTGTGGTGTTTGGCCGATGCCCGTCGATTCCTGCAAGGAGGCGCGTCTCGAGAGCTACCAGCCCTGCTTCCCCAGAGTCGTGGAGCTCTTTAACCGCCTGAAAGATGGCACTTCGAGCAACAGCACCGACGACTTCCGCAACCAACGCTGGACCTCGAGGTTCTTCCAGTCCATTGCCGATCAGTTTGACGACCAGGATGACATGGACCGCATGATTGGTTTCGAGCAAGTCGTCACCAGACAGCAGGTCGACGACCGCATCAACAACGGCGAATCCGAGGCAGAGGAAATCAACTACTTTGGCTTTGCCGAGACGGAAATCAAGCAAAATATCCAGGACTACATCAACAACGCGACGGCCAACAACGAGCGCATGTTCCTCTCTCACTTTACCAGCACGACCCACCACCCTTGGGGCACGCCCGAGTCGTTTGAGCGCAACGAGTACTTTGGCGAGGCCACCGGCGGTCTCACTTCGTCGCACGAGGACATGAACAACTACCTGAATGCCGTCCACTTCAACGACGGCTGGGTCGGCCAGGTGATGCAGATGCTCGACGACGCCGGCGTGGCCGACGAGACGCTGGTCGTTTTTGTCGGCGACCACGGACAGGCCTTTAGAGAAGACGCACACATCAGCGGCACCTACCAAAACGGACACATTAGCAACTTCCGTGTGCCCCTCGTCTTCCACCACCCGCAGATCCCCCGCGTCCACCTCAACCTCAACTCATCGTCCATTAACATTCTCCCCACCGTGCTCGATCTCCTCATTGCCACGGAATCCCTCAACGAAAAGGACACGGCCGCCGCCTCCGATATTGTCCAGGACTACGAAGGCCAGTCGCTCATCCGACCTTTCAAGGCGGTCCACCACGGCCGCCGATCATGGAACTTTGGCATCATCAACCCCGGCTCGCGCTTCCTGGCCATCACCTCGGCAGATGAGCCATACAGACTCGTCATGCCGTGGGACGGCGACTCGGAGTTCATCTTTACGAACCTGGCGACGGACGTAGCAGAGCTGCACGGCATGGAGAACTGGTCGCTTGGCGGCCTGATTTCGGATGTCGAGAAGCGCCACGGCGCCGAAGCCGCGCAGTGGGTGCGTGAAGCCGAGGCCGTTGCGCAGTGGTGGGGACCAGAGAGAATGCGTCTCTGGAACTATCATGAAGAATAAAGAGTCTTTTGCAAGAGAAACGTCGAAAATAAAAAGCAAATCAACGAAACATGGTTATGAGATGTCCATAATGTTGGATCTATTTTTTATCTGTATATATATTACTTCTACCTCTTCATCTAGGGATTGGATACCAGCAGAATGAAGGCCTGCATCAAGAATATTTGAACTCGTTTGTGTCACGCATCCTCATGTGACGGTCGTTGGCTCGTATAATGTGATTGGTAGGTCAATCGATCCGGCAAAGATAACGCCGTTGAGACTTGGCATCGGGGAAAGTGGAGCGTCGGACTGTCCGACGCCAACGAGGTGTTGGCGAGGATGTCCGATAACAAGCCACGTGTGAGGGAGGTCCGACGAAGAGTGATGTGTGTTTTACATGTGTAATGCGATTGAAAGCGTAGTTAGTCACTGGTGCAAATATTTAATGGCTGGATGGATCAGCTACAGGATATGTAGAATACGAGGCAAGACCACCACTTACACATTGCAATACACCAAGTCTCCATCAATACCTGCAACAGACCAAGTCCCAATCAATACCTACGACATACCAAATTCAACTTCCTCTCAAGCCAAATTAAATCCAAAAACAAAAAAAAAAAATGCACCCCAACGGCGAACCCTACCTCGCCAACCCCTCCTCCCCCCTCGGCCTCACCCGCTTCCCGCAAGCCCGACTCGCACCACACAAACCGCACCGTACAATCTACGTCTCCGGCACCGCCTGCGTGACGCCCGACGGGAACTGGCCGGGGGTAACCACGCACGCCGACGGCAGCCACACGCTGGACATCCGCGCGCAGACGGCCGCGGTGCTGGCCAACATTGACGCCGTGGTGCGCGGCGCGAGTGGCGGCCGGGGCGGCGTGCAGAACCTGGTGGATGCGGTCGTGTATGTGCTGGACATGGAGACGCAGTATGCGGGGATGAATGAGGAGTGGAATAAAGTGTTTCCTACGCGCGAAGGGGCGCCGGCGCGGGCGACGGTCGGCGTGAGGGAGTTGCCGGATAAGAGGATGATTGTGGAGGTGAAGGGGGTTGCTGTTGTGGAGGAGTAGGGCTGTGGTGAGAGGTATAGAACTAGATGTATAGGTTACTTGAAATGAATGGAACTAAAATGTTGAAGAGAGTTGCTGTTAATGTACGTACACCTGCTGCGTCTTTTGGCTTACATGGATAGTATGTAGGCAGGGGGCTGTAAGTGGGCGCCCATGTGCTCCGCGAGTTCGCCCCAGTAAGTAGAAATCCAATCCACCAAGAAAAACCAAGAGACCATCGGTTTCCCATTTACGCCACTTAATGACCACAGATTATCTCCTGATTCGTAATTGGACGCTACCCTCAACATCCTACCATCCAATTCGCAAGGCGCGGACACCCGATTGCGGGGGAACACGGGTGTGTGGAGCCTCGCCCAGCATATCCCCAACCTCAGCTGCATATAGCACACCTGCACCTGCAACCAACTCCAACAACCCAGGTGATGGAGTCGTTTTTCCCATTCATCATCTATGCTTCATAATCATTAAACCAAGGACCAATGGGCTCCGACTTTAGCCCCCCGCGGGCGCGCGCCTCGTGCACCCGCTGCCACCGCCGCAAGAAGAGATGCGATCGCGCGCTTCCGTCGTGTAAGAATTGCCAAGGGGCGCGGACGAGGTGCAGCTTTCAGGACGATGATGGGCAGAGCGCCTCGTATCCTATAGCGTGAGTAGTTTTTGTTTCTAGCTTGTCGTATTTATGAGATGAGCTGCGCATTTGGATACATGGCAAAGGTGCTGATATGTGGTGATGGTAGTTATGTGCGCAGCCTAGAGGAAAAGGTGAAGCTGCTGGAAAAGACGGCCAACATGGATGAAGGACATCGCCCAACTACCCAGGACAGCCCCAATTTGTTCAATAACCCCGACATAAACGCCCAATTACACTCATCGCCAGCCCTGGACCAAACCTCCGCCATCCATCAACCAGACACCACCTTTGGCGCACCCGCATCATCATCCCACTTCCACCAAACCCAACCATCACCATCCTTTGCCGACGAGCTCAAGGCCATCTCACTCGAAGCAACCGCGGAGCGCCACCTAGGCTCCAGCTCCGGCCTCTCCTTTGCGCGCCTCACACAAATGATTCTCCGTCGCCTAACGCCCGACAAGGCCGACTTTGTCTTCGTCTCCAACTCCAACCCCACCGCAGCGGACGCAGCAGCAGCCACCACCTCGCCCACAACGTTCTTCAACCTCGACACGCCCTCTGACCTCTTTGACGCCTCCATCTTCCAGAGCCTGAGCGAGTCCATCTCGACGCACCCGGTGCTCTTTGGCGACCTGTTCCTCGCCGACGTCACGCTGCAGCAGGACCCCTCGCTGGTCGAGCAGCTGTCGTGGCCCGCCGACGAGGCGCACGTCCAGCACCTTGTCGATTTTTACTTTGCCCACTCGCACACGCTGTACCCGGTGCTGTCGCGGCGGCAGGTCCTCGGCACGCTGGACCGCATACGCAGGGATCCGGACCCCGGCGGGCTGGCCGCGCAGCCGCCGCAGGACATGTTTCGCGTGTGGATGGTGCTGGCGATTGGGTCGACGACGTTTTCGACCATTTCGTTGGCGGAGGAGGCGGAGTCGATGGTATTTTATAATAAGGCGCTGCAGTATTCTGAGAAGGCCATGGAGGGGGATGAGATGGTGAGTTTCTTGGGTCTTGATATGGGTATGGTGACGAAAGAAACGCTGATTGATGAAACAGGCTGCCCTGGAGGTGATTATGCTGCAGGTTTCATATTCATTCTTCAACCAGCTTGGACCAAGTAGGTACTGCCTTTAACCTGTGAGATTTTGTACTTACCAGATTATAGATACTTGGTTTCTTGTCGGCATAGCTGCGAGGCTTGCGCTTGGTCGCGGTCTGCACACAGTTTCTACATATACCAACCTGCCTGTTGATGAGCAGGAGCGGCGCAAACGTGTCTTCTTTTCCATTTACATGATGGACCGGTAAGTACTCCATCACCTTATTCGTAATACACGGCGCTAATTTATGTCAGAGTCGTCTCCATAACGCTGGGTCGCCCATTTGCCATCCATGATGATGACATTGACATAACAGTAAGACACATCAACGCATCACCCTTCTCAGAAGCTAACACGCACATAGCCCTTTGCCGACGCAGAAGAAGAAGACATCCTCCCCGACAAAATCATCCCCAAATCCTCCCTCCACCCAACATCGATGGCCGTATCCCTCCACCTCCTCTCCCTGCGCCGGATAGCCAGCAAAATCACCCACCAAGTCTACTCTACCCGTGCGAGCGCCTGCACCTCAGCCGCCGAGCGCGAGGGCATCATCACCTCGCTGCACCAGGAGCTTCTCGAGTGGCGGCGCACGATGCCCTTCCCGCTGCCGGACCTGCACGCCAGCGTCCCGCACCTGACCACCACCTGGTTCGACTTCAACTACTACACGCACCTGGCCATGATTCACCGCCCCTCGCCGCTGTGCCCGATGCTCGACGACAGCCGCGTCAAGACGCTCGAGATGGCGGCGTCCATGTCCCTGCGGCTGGCGTTTAGCATGTACCAGCAGCGCCGCTTCGCCTTCAACTGGCTCAACTTCCTGTCGCTGTTTACGTCGACGCTGTCCCTCGTCTACGCCATTACTGCGCAGCACGACGAGTCGGCGCTCATGCTGCGTGAGACCAAGGCTGTTGACGACCTGGAGATTTCTGTGCAGCTTTTTGATGTGTACAGCGTCAAGTTTTCTGCCGCGCAAAAGATACGGGGCATGATTGCGGAGATTTACACGCGGTGCAAGAACATGCGGGCGACGGCAATGAATAATGGCTTAGCTCTTGGTTGAAACTGTTTATTATCGGTTGTAGCTTTGAATGCGTCTACGAATATGTACATCTATGAGAAATGATTAATATACCATGAATGGGCCTGGACAGCTTCATCCAAACTTTAAAGACCCATGCGCTGTTCAATGATCTTGACGACATCCGTCCACTCCCGCATGCCTCCAATACCAACATCTCCGCAAGCGAGGGATTTCTATAAATTGGTCAGCACAAATATCGCACATGGAAATCCTCTTTCAGTTGCCTCACCTCTATAGGCCGGACAACCTCGAACCAGCCCTCGCTGGCCAGCGGGTCCGTCTTTTCAACTCTATCCTCTTCTTCTTGGACGCCCCATTCCTCTTCCAAAACGCGAATCTGCTTCGCCGTAACTGGATGAAGCCACATGGCCACATTCATCGCCAGACACACCACGATTCTCTTATGGGGCTGACCGTCCGCCAGTCCCGTCGTATCCCACGCGCGTATCAGGTCTGTAAGCAGCGAATCACTGATGCCATTCGCAATCTTGGCCAGCGTGTTGGCGCTCAGCGGCGCCACGACGAGAATGTGCGCCCACTTGCGCAGGTTGATGTGCAAGATGCCCCTGCCCCGCGTCCACGTCGTCCCCGTCTCGTCCTCGTCTTGGTAGATGCCGTCGACGTGCGGAAGCGACGCCAGCGACGCGACGGTTGGTTGCTCGGGGGCCTGGCCGCTGAGAAAGTTGGCGGCGGATTTGGTGAGGATGACGCGGATGGAGAGGTTGGTGTGGTTACTGAGCGCGGAGATGATGTTGGGCAGCTTGATTGTTGCTACGGAGCCGGTGCTGTGAGACGTTAGTGAGCCGCGACACTCTGGAGATGAGCTTCGATGAGCCTTGATGAATAACTTACGCGGCAAGGAGGAGATGTTTCTTGCCGTCGTTGATAGCGGCTGCGACGGCATCAGCCGGTAATATTGAGGTTGATTCTGGCATGGGATTATATATTATGTATATGTGATGAATTTTATGATGCAAGAGTGTGGATGCGATGCTGCTGAATAAGTGGCGTGGCGAGATGTAGTTGGCAACGTCGATGTCGTGACTCCCGCATTAGAAATCAGGCCTACCCGCCACAACCCGAGCCCTGCACGACCCCACGTTTTGCCCGCCCATTGAGATGCCGAGTCCACCCACCCAACTCGCCAGACCCTGGCCGTTATCAAATACAAGTGGCTTGCGCGCGCCGACACAATCACTTACTATCACGTCTATCATTGTCGGGCAAGCCGCCTAGCTTGGCCTATCGGTCACCATGTCTTCCGGGACACAGCTGAGCGCCATGCCGTTTCATCCGCTCTGGTATATATCAGCTAGGAGTATGGCTGTTTAGTTGAACGTTTCGCTTTCTCGTTCATATTAAATACTGTGATTTAAATCATACTGAATATATACTCCCATTTATTAAAAGAAATACAACATGGATACCAAAGACAACGCAAGTAGCATCGGCGGCCAACCCTCCTACAAAGTCGAGCATCATGAGCACCTTACAGATGAAGCCCAGCTTGCCCAGCTGGGCCACAAGCAGGAGCTCAACCGCTCATTTTCTGTCTTTACATTGACTTCCTTGTGTCTTTGTCTCATGGCGACATGGGAAGCTCTCTCCACCGTTCTGGCCACGGCCTTGGCCAACGGCGGTGCGCCGTGTCTCTTCTTCAACTAGTACGCATTGGCAGATAATTAGCCAGCTCTCCGTGCTGACAACAAACTCGTTTAGTGTGATTGCATTCCTCGGTTCTATGTGTGTCGTCTGCTCCTTGGCCGAAATTGCGTCGGTGTATCCTACCGCTGGAGGTATGCAGCTCCCGTGCCTGGCCAATGCATCTATCTAACATGGACATGTCTTATCTAGGACAGTACCATTGGGTTGCCGTCTTAAGCAATGGCCAGAATAAATCCCTAGCTGCCTATGCGACTGGCTGGATATCTGTCGGTGGGCAGATTACCCTCACTGCAGCCGCAGCTTTTTCAGGTGGTTTACAAATCCAGGCCCTCATCACATTGAACGATGACAGTTACATCCCTCAGAGGTGGCATGGAATGCTTATATACTGGGCTGTACTTGCCTATGCCGCTGTGCAAAATGTTTGGGGCATTAAGCTACTCCCACATGTCAACTTGCTCTCAGGTATGACACTTCTGAGTACTTGTCCAAAGACACTTACTGAGGTTCTCAGGCATCATTCACACCGTCGGGTTTCTTGCCGTCATCATCGTCGTCGGTGTCATGTCGGACAAGAACCCATCATCTTTTGTGTTTGTCGACGTCGCCAACAGCAGCGGATGGGGCAATGACGGCGTCTCCTGGCTGGTCGGCCTCGCTAGCATTGTTTATTCGTTTCTTGGGTGGGCACACATTAACCATTCCTTACTTGCATACACTGAACCTTTCAAAGATATGACGCGGCGTGCCACATGGCCGAAGAGCTACCGAATCCAGGCCGCTGGGTACCTGTCTCCATGGTAGCCAGCGTTTTCATCAACGGTCTCATGGGCTTGGCTTACTGCATCGTCCTACTATATGCCACCGGCCCTCTTGAAGAGTTACTCCAGTCCAAAACCGGCTTCCCCTTTATCGATATCTACAATGAGGCTACACAATCCCGAGCGGGAGCTACAGTCCTGGCAGTGATGCCGATCTTTGTGGCTGTAGCTGCAGCCGTGGCCGGAATGACATCGACATCCCGAACATTCTGGGCTTTTGCTCGCGACAAGGCGACTCCATTTCATGACCAGTTGAGCAAGGTCGACCCGAAGCTCAAAGTTCCCTTCAATACCATCCTGGTGACTTTTACCCTGCAGGCGCTTCTGGGCCTTATATACCTCGGTAGTCCTGCTGCCTTCAATGCCGTACTTTCCATGGCCATTGTCGGCATGTACGGCTCATACTTGCTTCCGATTATTTACATGGTCACAGGTGGCCGTAAAGAATTGCATTTACAGCCACCCGGTTTGTTTAGGCTCAGGCCCTGGCTTGCACCGATTCTGAACTGGCTTTCTATAGCGTGGATAGTGGTCGTCATTATATTCAGCACATTTCCACTCGAGTTGCCTGTTTCTGCGGCAAGCATGAATTATACGGTAGTGGTTATTTCGGGGTGGATATTGTTTGGTGCGATTTACTACATGACGTTTGGAAGACACAAGTTTCAGGTTCCGATGGTGTCCAGTTCTGTTTTGGATGGTCTTGCATAGATGGTATATCTAATACTACTCCTGTGTATGGCAATTGTGCATGAAGCATGAGGCACCCTAGACTCTAATCTTGTATTGTCTATATCGCTCGGCATTATCTGTCCTGCGAGTCATTAAACAGTGAACCCGGCATCCATAATAATATTGACCCCAGTCATGCTATTGTTCTTGGCTAGGCCCAGAACTTGCTCTGCGACGTCCTATAGATCAGCGTTAGCGCCTGCGGAGTCTCGGTGACAACATAGGGAGACACGTACATCGACTTCGACAAACCGCTTGAGTTTAGTACCCTGTTTGTGGTTTGTCTTTTGCTCATCAGTGAAACGCTTGGCCCATTCCTGAGATAAGTTAGAAAATCTGTACAATATACAGGCGATAGGAAACATACCGTCTCAAGGAGACCGGGCGAAACGGTGTTGACGCGAATTTTTGGCCCAACCATTGAAGCGAGGGCTTTGATCATATGAAGCTGTGCCGCCTTTGTCACTCCGTATGCCTTTAAAATGTTAGCGTTAATTGATTATTTGACATGGTACCTAAGCACTTACCAATGAGCTTCCTGTTCCTTTGACGCCGGCAATCGAGGCAGTGGTGATGAATGCACCCTCAGTCTCCGATAAATGTTTCTCCGCCGCGTGCAACAGCCACAAATGCGACTTGACATTCATGGCGTAAGCCCTATCCCAATCTTCGTCAAACACATTGTCGTCAAGGCGCGTTACATCTCGAAAGCGCGACCATCCACCATTGGAGAATATGACGTCAATCCTGCCCATGGCATCATGAGTCTCCGATACCAAGCGATTCACGTCCTCATGAGACGCCAGGTCTGCCTTTATAATAATATGAGGCTTTTCGTCATTATTGGAATTTCCAGTGTCATTCAGCTCTGCAATCAATTGGTCTGCGCGCGCACTATCAGAGTGGTAGTTGACCACCACTCTGTACCCGTTCTTCGCAAACAGGCGGGACGCCGCGGCACCCAGGCCCGCGGATCCCGCAGTGACGAGCACTACTGGGGAATCAGCCATTTCAGTGGTTTAATTTCCGTAATACAGCCAGTTTGTGACGGTACGACCAGCCTGCTTTTGACCTGAATGTGTTAGATGTAAGCGGAGAGCCCATCTCGGGCGGCCGGCACCGGTGATCGGAGCCACCGACACGCGGATGCGACGCTAGAGCGGGCGAGCTGCATGTCGGATGAGCCGACTATGCATCACCTGCCCAATAGGCCACCATGCTTTGTAAATGGTGTGGATGGCAATACTGAAGGATAAAGTACTATAATTGACACCTGAAAATAATGACGTTTTAAAACTGGCCGTCAACATATGCTCTTCTTGAACAAACCATCGCCTTTCTCTCATCATTTCCCACTGCGACGCTCAACCATGTCACTAAAGTCGAACACGCTTCTCAACTCTCTTCCACCAGAATGGCAGAAGTTCGTAGATCGTGAACATGCAATTCCATACGTGACTGCATTTGCAGTGATTTTACTCACCTACGCTCTCTACCATGTAAGATTCTCTCCCGGCCACGCTGCGATGATTGTATACACACTTACACAGTTCAGGTGGTCTATGCGACAGACATCCCTCATATCAAGGGCCTTCCAGAAATTCCAGGTGCTGTGCCAGTGTTTGGACATTTACTTCAGCTCGGCGAAGACCATGCCAGCACTTGCGAAAAGTGGTGGCGCCAGTACAAGCACTCCGTCTTCCAAGTCAAGCTGGGCAACACCCGAGCTGTAGTCGTCAACTCATTTGATGACTGCAAAAAGATGCTTCTCGGCAACCAAAATGCCGTAATCGACCGTCCCAAGCTCTATACTTTTCACGGCGTCATTAGCAGTACACAAGGCTTCACAATCGGTTCGTCTCCATGGGACAACTCATGCAAGAAGAAGCGAAAGGCTGCTGGCACTGCCCTCAGCAGACCGTCACTGAAGAACTACTACCCCATGCTGGATCTGGAAAGCTACTGCATTCTTCGGGATATGAAGCGTGACTCAAAGCACGGTGCAATCGAGATTGACGTCCGGCCGTACATCCAGAGATATGCGCTCAACACCACCCTCACCCTCTGCTACGGTATTCGCATGGATGCCGTCTACGACGAGCTGCTTCGCGAGATTCTCCACGTCGGATCCGCGATTTCCTTGCTACGCAGTGCGTCTGAAAACTTGCAGGATTACGTACCAATCATGCGCTACATGCCAAACAACGAAAAGAATGCACGATCCAAGGAGCTTCGCGAACGCCGTGATGCGTACTTGAACCTTCTCCTCGACAAGGTTCGAGAAATGATCAAGAATGGCACAGACAAGCCGTGTATTTCGGCAGCCATCTTAAAAGATGAGGAGACGAAGCTCAGTGGTGTTGAAGTCTCTTCCATCTGCCTGTCGCTGGTTTCTGGTGGTTTCGAAACGATTCCGGGAACACTCACATCGTGCATTGGCTCTCTTGCCACCAAGGAGGGTCAAGCGTGGCAGGACAGGGCATACGACGATATTAAGCGTTACTATCCAGACGTTCGCCAAGCGTGGAATAGCTGCTACACCGAGGAAAAGATTCCTTATCTCAATGCTATTGTCAAGGAAGCAGGCAGATATTACACCGTCAGTGCAATGAGTCTTCCGCGCAAGACAGTGACAGAGGTCAACTGGAACGGTGCCATTATCCCCCCAAAGACGATGATTCTCATTAACGCGCAAGCTGGCAATCATGGTAAGCATATCCATTTCCACTCGAGAAAGACAAAGTACCTGCTGACAGAGGATAGATGTCGATCACTTCGGTCCAGACGCGGGAAAGTTTGATCCGGAGCGATGGCTCAAGAGTCTAGATCCGCCTACAGAGGCTGAAATCCAGGGCCTCGGCCATTTGAGCTTCGGAACTGGTTCTCGCGCTTGCTCTGGCCAGTTCATTGCCTCTCGCCTCCTCTACTCTGCTCTTGTCCGACTCTTGTCGTCTTACAAGATTGTGGCATCCGAAGATTCCCCGCCCAACACTGACTATGTGGACTACAACCAGTTCAAGTCTGCTTTAGTAGCTATCCCGAGAGAGTTCAAGGTGAAACTGATCCCAAGAGATACCGGGGCTTTTGAAGAGTGCTTGGCGGAGGCAGAGCAGCGGACCCGTGAGCATTACAAGGAATAGCGCGAAGTTTAGTAGATTAAACCATCTCTCAATTTGATGAATTATATTTCTAAAATTTTATTCTAAAAGTATTGTTGCCAACGTGACTATCTCTCGCTCCATGTTCCCAAGGCAGCTTCATCAACCTGTCATCTCCATCTTCAAGCAGGCAAAGGGCATAATTGCCGATATCGTTGATTGTCGGGCTTCATTTTATTGACTCACCCCGGCAGATTAATTTGCTCGTGTATAGAGCACAGGACGTCATAACTAACACCCTATTGCTGGACGGTGTGGCTCGAGGCCGCCGCCGCCTGCAGGTGCCACCATCGGAAGGTCCGACAATTGCTACATGCCCCACGGGCACCGTTATATATGCGCAATCACGATCACCAATTACTGATATCAAGTAGAAAGCAAATGCAAGAGCCACTGAATTGCATGATATGGCTTCTCTACGTACAGACACCCTCTTTGGTGTGAAGGGATACGTGGCTGTTGTCACAGGTGGCACAAGTGGCCTGGGATACATGATATGTAAAGTGAGTACCGCAACAGCATTAGGTCATGTGAATTACTCTCTAACTATAGTATCAATGAAACAGGGTCTCGTTACAAATGGTGCCAAAGTATACGTCGTTTCCTTGCCAACTGAGCCCGTCAAGGAAAAGGCTGATGAGCTCAATGAGCTGGGCAGAAGTAACGGAGGAAGCGCCCAAGGGTTCGTGACCAGCATCGTCTCAATGTATAAGTCTAATTATTTTCAGAGTCACTTGCGATGTATCTGATAAAAGTTCAATTTCTGAGCTAGCCTCATACATCAGCGAGCGCGAGGGACACGTAGACATACTTGTCTCGAACGCAGGCATACGACGAGATCCGTCCGTTTTGTGCAATGTTCTCAAGGCCCCGCTGGAGGAGCTTCAGGCGTCGATGTGGTCGTCAAATCACTCAGATTGGGCCGACACATTTTGCGTCAACACTACAGCTCACTATTTCCTCTCGGTAGCGTTCCTCCCGCTTCTTAATGCCGCTTCGCAGCTCGATGTCGGTGGTGGCAGACTTGGCCGGGACGATGGCCGTGGAGTTGTCGTCATGACAAGCTCCTGTGCGAGTATGCACAATGTCACAAACATTGATCTGACCAGCTATGCGACGAGCAAAGCGGCAACCGACCATCTGGTGAAGTTGCTGGCAGCCAAGTTCAGCCGCTTCTACGTGCGCGTTGTGGGGGTAAATCCTGGATGCAAGTTTCAGCCTTCTCTTTCTTGCTATTGTCTGTGTGCTAACATGGAGCAGTTGTCCCTAGCAAGATGAATCCGGTCGGGGCAGAAGGTAATGTCTTTGCGTCGCTCTTTGACAAGGTACCTGCCAAGAGAGCAGGCAATGAGGACGACATTGCTGGTGGCGTAATGTATCTCGTCAGTCGTGCTGGGGTAAGTCGAGTACAAACTTTTGCAGTCCTTGACTAACTAGTTTCTAGGCGTATGTTGATGGAATATCACTGTGCATTGATGGCGGTCGCATTCTGTTCGCAAACGGCCAGGAGTGAGGACAGAAGATAGTGAGCTGTAGGAGTTTGCCACAGAGTTTATTTAAGATATTGCATCAAATTTTGTTACATTATATTGCTGCCTTCACATTACTCCAAGTCAATTCCTTCTCGTTCAGCACCCTGTATAATGTACTGCCGGACCTGGCAAGCTTTGTCAGTACTCGAAACACGTTTTGGTTCAACTGCACCTACCGCTTTATCAGGTGCCAAATCAAGAGCCACTACATCCTCTGCATTCTTGATTGTATGGTCGGCACCTTCTTTCAGGAGAGCCACGGCAGTGTCGCCTGTGTAACCTGTCAGTTGTTGCTCTATTGCTCGGATTTCTTTGCTTACCATGTCCTTCCGCAACGGCGTGGTGAAGTGGTGTGAAGCCCTCGTTATCGGTAGGGTTCGTCGGGCTCATGCTCTTCAGGAGCAGCTTCACCATGGGCACTGATCCAACGGCGGCTGCGCGATGTATGGGGTACTGTCCTCTGCGATCACGAATGCGTGTGGAGGCGGCAGGCTTGTTTGCTATGAGGAGTTTGGCTACATCCATATTCTTCTTGGAAGCGACGAAATGCAGGGCAGTCTATGATGGTTAGCTGCTAGATACTAGTTAGATGGCATGCTTGGAAATACCTGGCCACTATTATCTGTGAATTGTTAGTTTCCGTCTCATATATAAAATGATAAAATTTAATCAGTTACATACTCTTCTCATTAACGTCTGCGCCAGCCTTGAGCAGAAGCTGTAATACAGGCTCGCTCTCTGGTACGCTCGCTGATATCATTAGTGGCGTCCAGCCGCTGTCGTCCTTGAAACTAGAGTCAGCACCTCATATTCTCATGGTTTATTCACATTTCTAGCCTTACTTGTACATCTGGATCGAAACTTGACTGGTTCACCAGCATAACGACAATATCGAAGCAGTTGGACGACGCAGCCCAGTGAATCGGATAGCGTCCATCGTCGTCCTTTTTCTTAGAAAGTTTCGGGTCACTCTGGTGGCATACGTTAGCTCAAAAGCAGAATATTCGCAATCAATATTCATAAGTTTACCTTTAAAAGCCACTCTGCGACGGACACTGCGGTTCATTAGCAACGTACATGCGGAGTCAAGAAAATGAGATTTACCTTTGCCTTCGCGGCACGCTGTGTGCAGCGGGAAGCGATCCTCTTCGCTGTTCATTTTCTTGAAACCTGTAGCTTTCCTGGTCTATTTCAGCGGGTGTTTAATATAATTTCGTGAACAACACAGACAGCAAATGGCAAGCTGTCGGAAGAGCTGCGCTGGTGACGAACGACGGTTGACTGAACTGTGGCGCGACCAGGCGAGCTGCCAATGAGCCACACCAATGCAGTAAGCCCCCACATCCAGCCGCCGCGTTAGCTCCTACACTATCAACTTTTTCTGATCAACACAGCAAGGCGCTACCCCAGCATCACCACCGAACGACCTTTTTTCCTCTCCGACCCGACCACAATGGAGACGCAGCAATCCCCCGAAGATGCGCTGCAGCTGGGTGCGCTCGTGTTGCAAAACTCGGCTGCGTCGCGACAACTCTACGCGCGCGCCGCAGATCTGCACAATGGCAAGCGACAGAAGCTCGACGACGTGTTCGAGGACCCCGTCATGAAGCGCCGATTCCACGCCGAATACGCCAACGTCGAGACCCTGCCTGCGTCGCTCGCCGCGAAGCAGCCTGGAAAGCAACTGCAGAAGAAGTCCGCAAAGCCTGGCGCGCCGGCGCGCGTGGGCCCGAAGCTGCTCGAAGGGCCCGGTGGCTCATCGTCTGGCGACCAGAAGAACGGCGCGGCCGCGCCGCAAAACATGAGCCTCACGACAAGAGGCGCAAACGCAATACAGCCCGTCAAGCCAGAGTGGCACCCGCCGTGGAAGCTGATGAGAGTCATCTCCGGGCACCTCGGCTGGGTTCGCGCTCTCGCTGTCGAGCCCGGCAATAAGTGGTTTGCGTCCGGCGCTGGCGACCGCACAATCAAGATTTGGGATCTGGCCACCGGTGGCCTGAAGCTGACGCTGACCGGACACATCAGCACAGTCCGTGGCCTGGCCGTCTCGCCGCGACACCCGTACCTGTTCTCGTGTGGTGAGGACAAGATGGTCAAGTGCTGGGATCTCGAAACAAATAAAGTCATCCGCCACTACCACGGCCATCTGAGCGGTGTGTACACGCTGGCGCTGCATCCGACGCTAGATGTTCTCGTCACCGGTGGTCGAGATGGTGTTGCGCGAGTGTGGGATATGCGAACGAGGAGCAACATCCACGTCCTGTCTGGACACACCGGCACAGTCACAGATGTCAAGTGCCAAGAAGCCGACCCCCAGGTCATTACTGGTTCGCTCGATTCTACCGTCAGATTATGGGACCTTGCTGCCGGCAAATCTATGGGCGTCCTGACGCATCACAAGAAGGGCGTTCGTGCCCTCACGACGCATCCCACAGAGTTTACGTTTGCTAGTGGAAGCACAGGCAGCATCAAGCAATGGAAGTGCCCTGAAGGTGCTTTCATGCAAAACTTTGAGGGCCAAAACTCCATCATCAACACGCTAAGCGTTAATCAGAACAACGTTCTCTTCTCAGGAGGTATGTCTATGCGAATAAGCTACTTCCGAATACAATCACGCTGACAAACTTTAGGTGACAACGGCTCAATGAGCTTCTGGGACTGGAAGTCTGGCCACCGCTTCCAGTCGCTCGACACAACAGCACAGCCTGGTTCACTAGATGCTGAAGCCGGCATCATGAGCTCTACCTTTGATCGTTCTGGACTGCGCCTCATTTGTGGTGAAGCCGACAAGACTAGTACGTATTACTAAACACCCCAGACAAGAAAATCAATACTAACAAAGTTCAGTTAAAATATGGAAACAAGACGAGTCTGCTTCGGAAGAAACTCATCCGCTACAATGGACCCCGTCGCTCGCGCGCAGAAAGTTTTAGAGGATGGAGAAGATAATAATCGGTATTAAACATCGCAGACGACGTTTCAAAATATTGTAATTTACTATATATTTATACCCCGATTCCGAGCGTTCTGAGGTCTGCATCATCCCGGAGAGCCATCTTCACCTCATCGTCCGCAATGGCCAATCGCAACTTGCTTGACCTCTCCGCTCTCTGTGCCTCGAGATTGATCAGACCAGCAGCGACCAGTTCAAGCGCGGCCGCGTGGACATAGCCTGGCCGGCCAATGTGACGCTGGATGCTGCTCTGAGGTGCTCCCTTTGCGGCGGCTCCCAGGATCTGGGCCATGCCGGGTGGTGCTCTCGGTGCGTGTGCAGACACTCTCTGGAGCTCATCAAGTGTGTCTCCAAAGGTGGTTTCGGCAAGGCCAGTCCTTCTGATTCTCAGCAGCATTGCCGCCATCAGGAGCTTACTTGTGAGCGGGAGACCGCGGAGGTGTTGTTGGATGGGGTTGGTAGTGGCTTCGTTGATCGCCTTTTTGATGGTGGAAATGGTAACTCGTCCGCGCCGGGACGATTCAATATCTGTACCTGGTGCTTTTTTGCTTGGCGTATTGGGATCTGGTGGCGCATCGGCCTCGGCGAGCTCGACGGCTCTTCGGCAGATATCTAGAGCTCTTCTGGCGTCGCCGCTGACGGCAGCGACTTTGCGGCTAGCGAATTGAATTGCATCCGCGTCTACAATGTTTCCTTGAACACCGCCTAGTCGTGACTGTATGATTCTCATAAGCTGATCGTGTGTATATCCTGGAAATGTAATTCGGGTAAGGCCTGTAGACATTAGCATGGGGGTGCGGCAAAAAGGGTTCTCAGGTACACGTACCTAGTCGACTGCTGATTTTGTTGCTAAGGGTTCTCTCAGGAAGATCCATAGTGTTGGCAACCGCCAAGACAATTAAGCGACTGTGTCGCAGCGTAGGCCAGTTGAAAAAGTTGTACATGACGGCTTGGTTCTTGGTGACCAGCTGGTCTAGCTCATCCATGAGCACAACGCATGGAATACGGCGCGGGCTGGGATTGCTAAACTCGCGCTCGAGCAAGTCCAAAGCTTGCGACGGGCTAGCTCTTTGTCCTTTTAGTGCTTCCCATAGTAATGAGTAGGACTGGTGAGGATCTGTAATCTTCATGCCGTTGATTTCGACGAAAATAAAGTCGTCAAGTTCATCTGCTCCCACGGCATCCTCCAGTCGCGATACCACTTCTCTGACCGTAGCGGTCTTGCCAGTTCCTGGAGTTCCTGAAATGTAGATGCAGTTTCCAGTTCCTTCGGTAATAGCCGCTTCAAGATGCGAATACACGAGCGAGAACTCGCCTTCACGGCAGGGGAGGCTCGAGGGCACCGAAGAAACGTGTAGCCGTGAGCGTGCTATTTGGAATGGGGAAGATTCGACATTGCTAGGTGACAGCTTTCGGGTCGCAAGCGGCGTAAACTCGAGCTTCTTGCCGGCGCTTCGCGGCTGACGACCTCTCGAATATGGTGTCGTACTGGTCGCCCGTATTTGCTTCGTGGGGGTCTCGGGTGGTTGGTACGCATCGTCCTGCGGCGATGGGCTCTTCGCGCGGCGTCTCTTTCGGGTTGCCTTGGTCCCATTTTCAACAAGGTCCATTAAGGTGAACAGGTCCTGCGCTCCGCGATACACCTCCTCCCAGATGAACTCGCTCGTGTACGTTGCTGTTCTCGTATTGCAGCCGCGACGACACACAAAAGTCTTGCCAAATTCTGGGGACGATCGAGGAATCTTTCCGGAGGGATATCGCCCGAGGAACTTGTCGAGAGACATGACCCTAGCCTTGCCGTTAATTGATGCGAGGGGATTCACGTCCCAAGAGGGAGAGATGTAGAGCTCGTTCTGAATGTCGTTAATTGTGCTTCATTGTGCGTAATAGGCGTAAGTTATCTTACCCAGTAGAAGTCGCTTCGTTTCTTGTCCTTGTTGCGGATTTCCTTTTCCGTAGAAAACCACATGAAGTTGGCCGCCATGTCGCCATCGCCATCATCGTCGACGAATTCGCAAATCATGGCGACCCAAGCGTCGTTGGAGCCATCGGCTTTGAGCAGGACGGTGTCACCTATCCTGCACTCAAATGTACCCAGCCTTGCACCGACAATAGAGTTGCCAGCTACTTTGCGACGCTTTCTGTCTCCGTCTTCGGCCTCGTCGTTGCGCGCCGTGGCAGAGGTGCTGAATATCCATTCCCAAGAAACTTCGTCGGCTTCGTCGTGCGATGCTTCTCGGGGCAAGCTAGGAGCAGCCGCACCGTTGGCCACTGGCCCGGTGCTGTCGTCGTGAAGCTCCATGCAGTGAATTGTTTTGTCGTTGGCCAAGGCATTCCCTAGCAACAAGGTCCAAAAGGCAATGCTACGTACCGTTTCTGACATCACTTGGAGGGTGCCAATTAACACGTCAAGACGCGTCTGGGTGTCCGATAGAGGGGTTATCCACCATAAATGCATATTTGGTGGGTGTTCCTGCTTACGCCACAACCCTACGTATCTCGACATTTTGACTTTAGGAGTTAGTGTTTATTCTCAAAAACTTAACAGTAATCAGTCAGATCCCATATAATCCTGCTACAAGTGTTATCATCCTGGGAAGGCAGGCCACATTAGGTGAGGATGCAAGCCAGAGATCTCCTCTAAAGAGCCTCAAGTTGCGTCTGGCGGGGCGAATCTTTACATGCACGACTATCAACAGCTTGATTGACATTTTCGTAATTCGTATTATTTTACTTATTTGGTGTTGAAAATGAGCCGACACACTGCCTGCTTAAACAAACGCTAGGATTACTTCCTGTTTACGTGCAGCTACCAGCCAGCTGCAAGCTGTCCTCCATGCAAACGCCGGCCCTGGTGTACAAACGAAGCACAACCATACTCTGACGGCGTAGAATTTTACTGAAGCTTGTCATACTCAACAAAATGGGGTGCTGAAAGTCCCGAAGCGGTGCTCAGAAAGCCAATCGCGGCGCTCGAGGAGGCAGCACCGAGTCACGATGTGTCGACAGCAGCCGATCTCGCTCAGGCAGCCCCAAGAAACACGAGGCCGCTCGATCACAAACAAGAGCAAACTTTGGAGTTGGTCACACTATGCGCACAGCAAAGTTTCAGTTTGATATTCAAATCACGTGCCAAATTCTCGCACAGAGCTGATTTTCTTGTCTCTTTTCTTTCCCTCTTCTTTATTTTTTCCCCACACCAAGATATTGCATCTGACATGGCGCACCACAGGAGCTCGGCTGCCGAGGAGCTGACCCGCGCGCTTCTCGTATATCTAGGGCATCCCGAAACAGAGTTAAAAGACGTGGGATATCTGAGAAATTACCTGACGAAGCGACTGCCGTTTCAGAAGCCGCAGTTCAAGCTACCCGTGGAGGAGATGGAAGAAAAGGTGCTCATGATGCAAGAGTTTGAACGAATTCTCCAACGACGTGCTCCCTCTGGCCAGGACAAACTGTTTCGAGGTTGGCACTATGGCTTCTTTGCTGTAGTACCTCTTGAAACGTTGCGCAGTATCTGCCGTGATGAAAGTCTGATCCTCAACATCTGCAAACACGCTGCTGATTTCATCAAAATGAGTAAGTTTACGCAATGCCTACCGGCTTATTACTGTCTAACAAAATGCAGATGTAGCGGGATGCTGCCCTCCTGCCGTGGAAAACGAGAGAAAGGCCAAGCAACTGGAGCTGGAGCGTGAAAGCCAGGTGCAGGAAGATGACAACGTCGGACCGTCGCTTAAGCGTACATCTTCAAACGTCTCCCAAAGACTAGGTTCATTAACGCGCAGCACAAGAAAATGGGCAAGGAAGACAGCTGAGACTGTTACCGGCACTATTACCTCAAGTGTCAGTCGTAGTCGAAGCCGAAGCACTGAAAAGGCTTTGTCCCGGCCGGCAACTGCAGATCCTCAGCTAGGGGAAACCTTTTTTCATGGAAGAGACGTTCCGCGGAATAGTCGCCTGAAAGACGTTGTTAGTAAAGTGATTCTGGGATGATGGGATACAGCAGAGCTAACATGATCATGGCTGCATAGAGCCGCCATCGTGATCAATCGAAATGTGTTTTATCTGGCAAGACAGGCAGCGTCGAAGTGTGTCACATCTTGCCATACGCATCATATGCTACCCACTCGGCCAGAAAATATCAGAGAAGCATTTGGGAGCTTGCACAGCTTCTTTCTGGAAACACCCTTGCGGGAAAAATTCGAAACCTCCTAGATGGCCCCGGATCTGCAGAGAAGGAATGGAACACCATCTGCCTGAACCCATACCTCCATAAACTCTTTGACGCCGGGAGCTTTGCGCTTAAACCTTGTGGCTACAAGGAGGAGGGGACTCACTTTTCAGTGTCTATGCAGTATATTCAGCTGTACAAAACGATGAATATCGCCCACGAAGAGTGCGTGCTATCCACTGCTGCTGCAAAGTACGCCCATAGCGAGGACTCGTCCCAAAGATACCTTTTCCACGCAGTCGAGTTCAGCGTTGAGAGTGGTCATCGCATCAAGTCTGGGAATATTTTTCAGGTACAACATCCGTCCGAGCAGCAGGCCGAAAGTATGGTTGCGGCCCTGCAGTTCAGGTACAACGCCACCATGGCGCAGTTCCTGGCCGGTGCCGCCGGGTGTCCATACTATGATCCTGACTACGACGAGGATAGAGACGCCATATATTCGTCGGATTATTTCTCAATGTTCGACACTTAGGAGCATCGAGCAAGAGACAGGTTTCCCTGCGCTGGATTCTACGAGATGCCGTCGCTGCCGGAAAAGATGAGCGATGTTACGGCGACGTTTAGGGCGCTCAGGTTGACTCCGCTCCCTGAAGAGAAGAGTGCGGGTAGTCTTCATTCAAGCTTGGACGGAACAGGTAACACTTACGCAGCGATGGAGCAAAGTATCCATCCTCGGGCCGTCGGATGATATCAGCTGGGGAGTATCAGTGCGTGCAGTCCATTGGGATGAAGCATTGAACATTGAACGCCACGGATGACGGAGCAAGAGGAACGATTGGGGCGAGGCGCTTCAGACAATATGGCCTGGAGAAGGAGATTTGGGCGAAAGAATTGGCGATCTAATCGAGTGCGTCTTGGTGATTCAAGGACGGTTGGACCATATTATGAAAGCATCCGGCGATGGAGACACTACAATAGAGGATTAAGTTATGCCGCTCGAGGAGAATATGTCGAGCGAGGATAGACTTTTATTTATTTGGCTTTTAAACTACCCGCCAGTTCATGACTGCGCGCCCTGCTGCTCCTGTTGCTGGGAAGCAAGAATTTTCGCCCGCAATACTATACACAGATGTCAGTTACCGTACACTTTCTTTCTCGTTTGTTCAATCGTGGAATACATACCTTCTTCAATTGTCCGTACGTTGTTTTGCTTCTGCTGAATGATGCCCTCGAGACCCTTGAGGTTCTCCGATATTTCCTTGACCTTTTTCTCGTAAAACGTCGTCGCAGATTTCAGTTTCTATTTCTCGCGTTAGACAATCATTCAGAGTGGCTGAAGATGACCATGCTCGGAACACACCTTTTCAACCAGGAAACCTGTACCGACATCCACCAGGACGCTGTCCGAGTTTGTCAATTCGCCGCGCACGTAGAGGGAGTTGGTCAGCGGGACCAGAACCGAGTTGGAGTCTGTTCACCAAAGATACACCACATTAGCCAAGTTCCCCTCGGACCTATCTCGACCAGGCGCAAGCGGTGAACACTTTCGTTTCTCGCAGCAGATCTCACCTGCGCACCGCCTTGTAGTGTTTCGCTCGTACGTACCGGGAGAGGCTTTCGATCGGCTGTTTACGCATCGTAGGCATTCCTTAAACTTGCTCTGTGCACCATGCAGCTGTCCAAATGACGACGTCAGGTGCTCGAGCTCCTCGTCGAGCTGCTTCTTGACCTGCGCCAGCTGCTGTGGCTCGAGGGTGTCGAGGTTGACTGATGGGCCGGGGCCGTCCTGGTTAGCGCATTCCTTTGGGTTAAGCAGTTCGCCCTGGCTGATTTCGCATACCTGATTCTCGCTCGCCGGACGACATTGTGCTGTGCGCGGGCTGTCGAGCTGTGTTGTAGCTTCTTGGGGGAGTGCGGTTTGGGAGGTTGCTGGCCCCGCCATGGTGACGATTTAGCTGGCGGACAATTTTTGGTGGGGTCAGGCAATTGGCACCAAACGCTGCTGGCACAATGAACCTGCAAAGCTATGTTTATTATTGAGACCGGGAGCAGTTCCTTACTTAATTTTTTAACGAGTCTCTTGCCCAAATTTGTATTGAATTAATCGAGCGGTATGCTGTGTTGTATTATACATTTTTAAATTAATGCTACATATTATTACAGTTTGCGCAGTAGCTGCTCGAGGAAGGCAGGCACATCATCTGCCGCGACATTCTCCTTGAGCGACAAGCTCCTGCACTGAACCTCGCAAGTTCTATTCTCCCTCCATGCCTTGCCCAAGATAATAGTGACTGGGTATCCAATGACATCAGCATCCTGCATTTTCCAGCCAAACGGCTTGTTTCGGTCATCCAGTGCAATATCAAACTGAGCGCCGTGAACACCACTGCCTGCGAGGCTATCATAGAAATTCAGCGCAGCTTCGTCGACGCCAGAGGTCGGGATGACCACTGCTTCAAACGGTGCAACCGCTCTTGGCCAGGTCAGGCCCTTGCCGTCAGCCTTGTGCTCTGCAATGGCGGCAAAAATACGCGACACGCCGATGCCGTAGCAGCCCATTTGGATAGGAATACGCTTGGTAGAGTCCTTTGGAGAGTAAAGTGCCTCTAGAGGCTCTGAATATCGCGTTCCAAGGTAAAAGGTGTGGCCAAGCTCTATGGCTTTGCTCACGTCGAGCGTGCCCGTTTCGCAGCGGGGACAGCCGTCTCCTGCAACGACAGGTGAGCTGTCTTGCGGTTGGTTGTCAGATTTTCGCGATACTGCAACCTCGTCATTGGCTGTGTATCCGCAGCTGTTGCAGTGTGCGACTGTGTCTTCGCCAATTGGGTTACCAAGGTGGTATTCGTGACTGTAGTTGCCACCCATGTCTCCAGAGCTTGCCTCTGCTACATGAACAGGCAGTTTCATGTCTGCAAAGAATCCCTTGTACGCGCCCCCAACTTGCTGATATGTTTCAATTGCTGCTTCCGGCATGAGATCAAATGTGTAAAGATCCTTCATGAGGAACTCTCGTCCCCGGAGAAGGCCCTGTCGCGGACGCATCTCGTCTCTATATTTTCTAGCTGGAGGCGTGTTAGTGGCGCGTGGAGTAGCTACATGGTCTGAACTTACTTGTTTGGTATAGTCGTAGCGGTAAATCTTTGTATGACTGGACTGTGTTGGCGACGAGAGTGGTGATTTCCTCTTCGTGGGTTGGGGCAAGCATGAGCGGCGTTTCTTTGCGATCTTGTAGTCGAAAGAGCTGGGGCAATTTAGCGACGTAACAACACAATAAGTCCTCGTACGCATACCTCTGATGCCACCTTGTCTAGCCTATCGCTTTTGCGCCAGAGTTCTTCTGACGTTATTGAAGACATGGAGAGCTTTGAAGCGCCTACATTTGGACCCGTTAGCGCATACCGCAAGCCTGAGCCGCGAGTTTGACGAACCAATTGACTCCATGTGCTTATCCAGGAGGTTCTCTATTTTCGTCTGTACTTTTAAACCCAGAGGCAAAAGGTGAAAGATGCCCGATTGAGACTGGTAGGAAATTAGCATGGGCAGTACCGAGACGGCGCCTTTCGCGACTCACCTGTCGAACAAAGCCAGCGCGAACCAGCTTTCCATGGCCGGCTATGTCATGGTAAGCATAAGAGCAACTTGAACTATTATAGGGGCCTTCCTACCTTCACCATCGGCAGCAGAGAGCCCTCCCGTCGGAAGCCATAGCTTTGAAAGTGTCGACCGATGACGGCGGACAGCCGAATTTGCGACCAAGCTAGAGGTGGCCGTCATGTGGCCACGGGAGGCGTAGCCTCTGACCCCAGCAGACGGAAACATGACAGCTCAAATCAAAACACGCAATGTATTACAAATTATGAACTCATGGGCATTGTCGCGCCGTTTTCTCGCGCGGCGCAACTTTTATGAGGAGAGCCACACTGAAATGCGGTCTCGCGACGCTGAGCGCTGTGAAGGTCGCCTGTCGCCTAGACGCAGGTTTCGCGGTGGGGTCCACGCTAGAGCAGCAAAAGTGGGGCCGGCGGTGCAGACCCTCAAAAAAAGTTCATGGTCCAAGTAAAAGTTGCAGCGGGCTCTTGGATTTTCTTGCTCTCCTACAGCAAAACTACGCCAAGTCGGTGGTCTGGGTATATTCTCGAGCCTCAGCATGTCGAAACACAAACAGAAAGGCAAATCGCCTCGCCGCAACCAGGCCGGCAATGCACTGAACGAGGATACCCTCGCCCAGCTGACCTCACGCATCGACCAGAACCTCAACGAAAAGGACCATAAGCGCAAGCGACCGCCTACAAACGCCTCGCCCAACCAGTCAGCCAAGAAGCAGCGCGGCGCTGACGGGCCCTCGTCGAAGAAGCAGCAGCAGGAGTCTGGAGGCAATGACCAGGAGGCCCTCCTCGCCGAAATTCTCGCCCTGGGCGGTGACGAAGACGACCTCGAGCTCATCAATGGCGTGGACTCGGACGATGAGTATGTCGCTGAGAACAAGGCACCCGTCGACAAGAAATTGAGGGATGAGCTAGCTGCTCTATCCAAGCAACTTGGTTTTGCAGAGATGGCTCCTCAAGAAGCAAGTGAGGACGAGGCTGAGGAGGAAGAAGTCGAGGACGAAGAAGACGAAGACGAAGAGGAGGAAGAAGAAGAGGATGAGAAGAGAAACAACCAAGACGACGAGAGAACACACGAGAGCCGCAAAATGGGAAACATGGTACGTCTCCTGCACTTCATGCCAAGCAGCTCTGACCGCTAACGCAGTAAAACCCAGACCTTTGAGCCCCGCGCGGACTGGCACGCCTACAAGCTGGCCCAGCTCCCCGAGCCCGTCGTTGACCAGGCCGGTCCGTTCTTTGGTGCCATCGAGGCACTGAGGCAATACTCAAAGACCCTGCTTGAGCAAGACTCCGACAAGTACCGAACCAGCATCTTCGCCTCGTCCTCACACAAGTTCTTGTCCACCATCATGTCGACCGGTACCTTGACCGACAAGGTTTCCGCCCTTACCCTCGCCATCCAAGAATCTCCCGTGCACAACATCCGTGCATTTGACGCGCTGATGACCCTTGCCTCGAAGAAGAGCCGTGCCCAGGCCATTGGTGCCATTGGTGCCCTGGTGGATTTGCTCGGCCCCGGCACACTGCTCCCTTCCAACCGCCGCCTCCGCACCTTTCAGAACCAGCCCGGCTTGCTCGGCGCCCTGCAAAAGCAGAACCTCCGAACTTGGTCGCCGTCGCAGCCCCTGCCTGGAAAAATGACCAAGGAGCACCTGATTTCGTGGGCATACGAGGACTGGCTCAAGGCTTCATACTTTAAGATTATCCAGCTTCTGGAGGTATGGTGCTCTGACGAGATTGAGTACTCGCGCGTACGAGCCGTCGATTTCGTTTATGCGCTGCTCAAGGAGAAGCCGGAGCAAGAGGCCAATCTTCTTACGCTTCTCGTCAACAAGCTTGGCGACAGAGACAAGAAGATTGCCTCGCGCGTCTCGTACTTGATGCTGCAGCTGCAAAACTCGCATCCTGGCATGAAGCCCGTCATTGTCCGCGCCGTCGAACAAGAAATCCTCCTCCACCCCTCACAAGATGCCCGATCCAAATACTACGCCATCAACACTCTCAACCAAACCATTCTTAGCAGCAAGGAGCCTGCCGTTGCCGAGTCTCTGATCCGCATATACTTTGATCTATTTGTTACCCTGCTGAAATCCGGAAACCTGGGTATCCCCATACAGAATGAGGTCGATACAGAAAATGGAGCAAAGCGCCAGGGTAGACCTGGTGAGAGGCCAGAAAGGAGAAAGGGCCAAGGAAAGGCGGCCAAGCAGACTCCGGCTGTGCCTGAAGCAGAGGCTGCTGATAAGCTGGTGTCGGCGCTCCTGACTGGTGTGAACCGTGCAGCTCCCTTTGTGGGCTCCAATGACACAATGTAAGTACTCTGAGCTGTTCTCCCTACTGTCATTCTCGAATTATAAGCTAACGACGCATAGTATGGAGCAACACGTCGACACTCTGTTCAAAATTGCCCACTCTGCCAACTTCAACACCGGCATCCAGGCGCTCCTGCTGATTCAGCATCTGGCTCAGGCCCGAAGCCTGGCAACGGATAGATTCTACAGAACACTATACGAGTCGCTACTGGATCCCCGTCTGGTTACGTCTTCAAAACAGTCTCTGTACCTCAACCTGCTGCTGCGCGCACTCAAGAATGACGTTGACGTACGCAGAGTCAAGGCGTTTGCCAAGAGAATGCTACAGATTGCAAACCTACATCAGCCGCCGTTTGTCTGCGGTCTTCTCTACGTTGTTGGCCATCTTCGACAGACATTCCCCGATCTGTCGACGCTGATCGACGAGCCGGAGGAGTCTGTGTTTGACGACGATGATGACAAGGAGCAACGGCCCGTGTATGACGGCAGAAAGAGAGACCCCGAGTACAGCAACGCGCAAAGAAGCTGTCTCTGGGAAATGGTATGTCAACCACTGGCAATTCATCACTTGTTTCACTGCTAACAGATTCAGATTCCCGTACAAACGCATTTCCACCCCTCGGTCAGCGTGTTTGCCTCTGCCCTGCTCGACAAGGGCAAAAAGATGCCCAAGCCTGACCTGGACAGCCACTCTCTCATTCGATTCCTGGACAAGTTTGTCTACCGCAACCCCAAGGCCTCCGACACCTCGCGTGGCGCGTCCATCATGCAGCCTCTGCGGGCGAACAAGGACTCTGGCGACATTTGGCTGGGCAGCCGCGGCGCCAGCACTGCGGGCACTCAAGTCAACTCTGCAGCGTTCTGGAACAAAAAGGCCGAGGATGTTGCTGCTGAGGACGTCTTCTTCCACAACTACTTCCAGCACATGTCCAAGGAGCCCAAGGCCAAGAAGCCCGCGGCCACCGAGGACGAGCCTGTGGATGGCGAAGACGACGAGCAAGAGGACGAGATCTGGAAGGCGTTGGTTGATGCCCAGCCCGATATTGATGACGACGGGTCTGATGTTGGATTTGACCTTGACGATGAGGATATGGCGTCTATTGGTGATTCGGAGCCTGAGCTGTCTCTGGAGGACGACTCGGACGGCGGCGTCTCGATTGAAGGCGACGACGACGACATGGATATGGACGGCATGGACGACTCAGATGGGCTGGTGCAGATCGACGAGGACGATGAGGAGGAGGAGGAAGAGGCTGATAGCAAGTCGGCGAGGAATAAAAAGGAAAAGGAGAGACGCAAGAAGCTCAAGGCACTGCCTACGTTTGCGTCGGTGGACGATTACGCCGAGATGCTTGCCAACGAAGAGGATGGGCTGGAAGAATGAATGGGGATATAGTGTATATACCATTGGCATTAATGATTGGGAATGTGCATTTACAGTTGAATTTGCATTGTATACTGTACGTGACTTTTCTTGGCGTCTGGACATGAACTGCGAAGGACTGTAAGGCGTCAACTCTGCGGTATTGTTTTGCATGTACGCGTCGGCGTCCAACTGGTTGAGTATGCCTATAAATGACGTCAAATCCCAACGACAAATTTCCACGTAAGCTTATATTAACTCTACCGTAATTTTTCCCACCTCATTTGGCTCACGACTCAACAAAATCGCCCCCAAGGTTCGGAACGGAGTCTTCGGACTTGTAAGCCGGTTGTGGTGTACGAGTAAGCCTCTTCCTTCAGGCCGGGAAAAGCGGGGCGACCCTGTACCTGAGCCTCGGGCCAAGCCAGCGCCGGCCATGGCCATAGCAAAAAAAAAAGTTCAACACCACCAAAAAGGCCGATCCGGGCCGTTATTTCCTGCGCCTTTTCCGACAACCAGCAAAACACGTCCCTGGGCGCGCGCACTCAACAAACGTCCCACGCGGCCACGTATACCGACACGCGAAATACCAATACCAAAGTACCTACACCATGTTTAGCCAACAGATTGCTCGCAGCAGCCGGCGATTGGGCCAGGCGGCGGCGCGCAGCGGCCGGTGGTCCACAAGGTGTCCGTCGGGAGGTCGACGCGGGTACGCCGGCGAGGCGGGCTCCACGCAAGGTTAGTTTTACTTTCGGCCTCTTAAGTTTCCAATCTTGGCTTTTTTTTTTCGAAACGGAGAATACGAAATCGAACACGGAGAATAGCATTCCTAAAAAGAAACGGGGAACAGCTTGGCCCGTGTTCGATCTACGTCTCATCCCAAGAACGTCACCATTGTTTCCCATTTATAAACCCAACAAGAACCATAACCTTTGCTAACCAACTACCATTTTCTTTCCACTCTACTCAGCCACCGCAACGTCAACCACCGCATCCAGCAGCTCCCACGCAAGCAAAAGCAAACCAAGCGGCAACTTCCTGAAATACACCCTCTGCGCCATCGCCTTCACCGGAGTAGGTGCCGGCCTCACGTGGAAGACAATGACGCAAAACGGCATGGGCTTCTACTCGGACGAAGAGAGCCGCACGCGGCGCACATCGACGGAGCTCGACGCCGCCGCGCAAAAGATTGACGAGACCATCAACAGCCTGCCGCTGGTGCAGGAGCTTCGCAGCCGGCCGGAGCTGACCGAGTCGCGCCCACACATGAAGATGCCGGCCGAGTACAGACAGCACACGCTCACGGGCGGCGCGCTGCACGGTCCCAGCATGGTGCCCGTGCTTCCCTACGCGTGGAACGAAGACGGCGGGAAATCCATGGTGTGCGTGACGTATGTCGGCAGCGACCTGTGCGGGCACCCGGGCATCGTGCACGGCGGGTTCCTGGCGACGATGCTGGATGAGGGGCTCGCGCGGTGCTGCTTTGCCGCGCTGCCGCACAATACGGGCGTGACGGCCAACCTGAGCATCGACTACCGCAAGCCGACGCCCGCCAACAGCTTCCTGGTGCTGCGGGCGACGACGACAAAGGTCGAGGGCCGCAAGGCGTGGGTCAAGGGCCACATTGAGCTGCTGGCCGAGGAGGGCGAGGAGCCGATGATTTTGGCCGAGGCGACGGGCTTGTTCGTCTCGCCCAAGTATGCGGCGATGATGCCTCGAATCAACTAGGCGCGCATACGCGATACGGATTCGATACGGATACACAACACATACACATACAATACGATTATACGGCGAGGGGCGTTGATAAGGGTGGCATCAGAGCACTAGCACCGTCAACTCATTGTGAAGGAGAGCACGGCGTCAATGCTAAGCAGGCATTAACGGTGGCATTATTTAAAGCCGGGAGCGATTAAGAGAGCAGACGACGTCCATTTGCATCTTGGACAAGGTGGCAGCAACGTGCGTTGTACATTTATAGACCAGTTCCTTTTGTCTGTTCAGCATACTGGCAGAGCATAATAGATTTCAATAGAGTTTCACTACACAAAATAAAACCCAGGTTTCCAATTCGATTTCAATAGAGTTCCACTACGCAAAATAAAATAGTGATTTCCAATTACTCGTAATACTACTGGTAAACATTGCACTTTGCACAGTGACGCTGGAGTGGGGGCCACACGGATCCTCGGGCGTCGGGATCTCGCGCTCTGCGTGAACTCCCGTAACGAGACGGCGTCGGAGATGGTACGCTCCGGAAGACGCGGGAGCAATACCTCCTAGCTTTTGATCTTCTCAGCAAGGCTTGGCAAAGGAATTGAAATACTGAGACATTCTACTTAACAATCAAATAATAAAACAGTATAAATATAAATAGCAAGGAAACCGTCCTTTGTCGCTGATATCTGTTCCTGACACTAAACCCACCCAGAAAACACCACCATAGTGCCCGCCCATCACGCAATCCTGCCCTCCCGCAGCGGACAGCGAGCCAAGTCGGAGGAGAACCCCACATAAAAAAGGGCAGGCCAGCTACCAAGCGGTCATCATCACTGTACAGATTGCAACACTACGCATACACCTCTCTTCTACTTTTTCTTCTTCAGTCCTTCTAGAGTCTATATTCTCTTCCTATCTTACTTGCTTCATCCTATTTTCCGCAAAACACACACACACAATGGCTACGTAAGTCTACCTCATTCTCCCAATAACACCACCCATCTGCCCCTCCCCCGCCATCATCATCGCCATCACCACCAGCGCGACGAATTCTCTCAAGCTCCTGCCTCTTCCCTCACTCTCATTCCTTTCCATTCTTCTCATTCCACGCTCTCCTCAAGAAAAGAAGCCAGCTAACAACCCCCAGCAACATCACCTGGCACCCCTCCCTCTCCCGCTCCGAGCGCACCACCCTCCGGTCCCAACGCGGCCTCACCCTCTGGCTCACCGGCCTCTCCGCCTCGGGCAAGTCCACCGTCGCGACGGCCCTGGAGCAGCACCTCCTGCACCTCGGCGTGGCCGCCTACCGCCTCGACGGCGACAACGTCCGCTTCGGCCTCAACAAGGACCTGGGCTTCTCGGAAAAGGACCGCAACGAAAACATTCGCCGCATCGCCGAGGTCGCCAAGCTCTTTGCCGACAGCGCCACCGTCGCCATTACCTCCTTCATCTCCCCCTACCGCGCCGACCGCGACTCGGCTCGCGCCCTGCACGCCGACGTCGGGGCTGCCTCGGGTGAAGAGCCACTGCCGTTTGTCGAGGTCTTTGTCGACGTGCCGCTCGAGGTCGCTGAGCAGCGCGACCCCAAGGGTCTGTACAAGAAGGCGCGCGCTGGTGAGATCAAGGAGTTTACCGGCATCTCGGCCCCCTATGAGGCTCCCTCCAACCCGGAAATCACAATCAAGACCCATGAGAACTCGGTCGAGGAGTGCGTTGCGCAGATTGTCCAGTGGCTGTCGGAGAAAGGCTACATCAAGACTGCTTAGAATATCACGGAACATAATGGACATAAAATAGACTAGACAAGAGATGTGAATGAATAAACAAACACAACGAATTAAACGTTTCTGTGCAGGACGCAGTGGTGACGAGTAAAGAATAATATTCCTAGGTGCTCGAGTCCCTTCCATACAGGAAAGACTCGTATAAAATAAAATCAACAGCGCAGTATTCTCCCTCCACTTCCCCAGGGCCTCATCACGTCTACCTGTTTATACTCGACCTCGTTGCAATACAGGCAGCCCCTGCGGCTCTAAATCGCTATGCATGCTTGCTGCTCAACAGGCTGCTTCAAGGAAACTCCACCTCGTAGTACACATACGCCGTGTACTCGTTTCCGTCGCCACCCAGGCCCGCCGCAGCCATTTCTGTGCTAAACGCCGCGTCGTCCTTTGTTAACCGTCCGCGCTTGTCCCGTCCAAAGGCGTTGCCGCCCAAAAAGGCGAAGCGCTCGTCCAGGGCTCCCTTGACCTTGGCCACCTGCTTGGTATTGGTCTGTCCAACGTTAGTAGCTGTCAATCCAACAAAAGTCAGTAAAACATACCTTGACCAGGACCGTCAGATAGTCCAGCGGGAGTCCATAGCGCAAAACAGCCTCGACAAAGACCCGCAGCGTCAAGACGTGCAGCCACACCATGACGCTCTCGCTCCAGCCGGTTCGTCCCATGCGCAGGGCCTCGCCGCACACCTTGCGCTCCTCGTTGGTCACGCGGTCCAGCTCGCGCTGCTCCTCTTCCCGGTTGCCCTCGACATACTTGTAGTTGCGGGGCGTCCACTTTTGCTCTCGGCACTTATGCACGAACTCGGCGCTCGTCTTCTTAAACGTCGTGACGGCAAACAGCACAAACTCGTCGTCGTGGTCCACCTCGACCGACGACCGCGGGACGACCATGGGGGCGAGCGTCTCGTAGCTGGAGAGGAAGTCCTTCTTAAAGTTCTTGGGCACGGCAATCAGGTGCGTCTCCATGTATTCCGAGTCGGTCACGAGTAATGAAGGGTCGACAATCGGGGCGAGCGACTTTGTGGAAAGATTGCCCCTGCAGTCCTGGTCAGCATCTCTCTATGCATCTTCAACACACAGTGATACATACGTCTGCTTCCGTTGCAGAGCTGCCAAGTTGCTCTTGACAGAGTTGTATTGGTTAAATTTGGTCTTGACGTCGTTGTCCACAGTCACCAGCTCCTGCAAGAGTGTCAGCTTTGTCTTCCGCAGCGGCCGTTGCTACAAGGCTGCAAACCTTTTGGAGAGTATCAATCAGTTCGCTAATGGGCTTGTCGGATCGGTAGCGAATCTTGTTCCAGCTAAAGTTGCTAATGTAGTGATCGGTCGGTTCTGCAAGCACCCGTTAGTTTCCCTGTCGAGTAGCTTCCCCATCATCTCAGAAAAGTACTCACTGTCGTTGACCATCTTGTACGAGGCCAGGCGGTCCGGGTCATTGTCGAGCACCGACCGAAGCGAGTCGGCGACCTTGGCCACGACAGCCTCGCAGTTGGCCTCGAGCTTGGCCAGGTCATCAGCCTCCTGCACCAGTCCATCCAAGGTGCCAATCTTAAAGTCGGGAATCTTGAACGGGACGACAGTGCCCTGGTCCGACGAGACGGTCGCCCGGAGGGAGGACAGGCCGTCCTCGCGGTCGCTCGAGTCAAAGGCGCCCAAGGGCAGCGACACGACTGCGTACTTGGCCGACATGGCGTCGTTTTCTGCTGTCCGGTGTAAAGGAGACGGAGGGGGTGTGTGGTGTTGGGTTGTCGGGGAGGGACAAGGAGAGATGCGCGCCGGCGTGGGGTTGATGGCACGATGCGGCTTGACGGGGACGCTCTCTTCTGTCGAAGCTGATGAAGGTCAAGCAATGACGCCGCAGCTGTTGCTGGCGGATGCAGTGGTGTGCGGAGCCAGCGGTGGGGGCAGCCTGTCGTGCTGTCTGGATGAGGAGCTACCCCACCAGCAGGAGTGCAGGTAGGCTGGCAGGACGATGTAGCAAAGAATGCATAGAATGTAGCGTTTTCATGGGAATTATATGGCTATGACTACATATTTCGAGGGTTATTTGATTCCTTTTATTTTTATAAATTTTCTCATGCAATTACAAGTCAGAATACTCGGCACAAACGGTCGTCAGGCCCATGATTCCCATCAGGCTGTGTGTCATGAGCATCCCGAGAACAAGCGAACCATGTTCATTGGCGACATACAGCCCAATACAAAATAAAACAGCATCTCCAGCAATCAAAAAGAAACAATCCATACACTCCAAGTCCATTTCACCCCCCGGCCAAAAAGATTGCCTTTGCACTGCCGTCCAAAAATGCAACAGAGCACCCCCGGCAGGACTCGAACCAGCAATCTCAAGATTAGAAGTCTTGCGCCTTAACCATTAGGCTACGGGGGCCGCTACAGCCTCGAGGCTCGGTTAAATTTCTTAAGAAGGCCGCGCAAGATTTTTGCGGAAAGAAAGCTGGCCGCGGCGCGCGCGCGCTAAAGGCCAGCCAGCACAGCCAGCCACTCGGATCTCTCCACCACCGACCTACCTACCTACGCAAACCCGCCCCGGCTGGGAAAATGCTACGCATCGTGCCATGAACACGACGAAAGCCTCCGACGCGCGGTGCGGTGTACATGCGCAAAGCACACGAAGCGCCTGCATGAGAGGGGCATGGGCACGCCTGGCGCCTTGAACGGGATTCCACATTCGACGACGTGCGACTGCGACTGCAACTGCGACTGCGACTGCGCCAGCGACCTTGCGCGCAGCTCGACGCAAGCTCTCCCTCTCCCCTTGTCGCAAAGTACAAACGGCGGGCCAAGAGAGAAAGAGCCCATCGGCAGCGCAAAACCAGCCCCCAAAAGCCCAAATCCACAATTAGCGACCTTGCGACTCGACGCGCAACACGAACCAAACGCCCGGCGCACGTTGACGCAATACAGCAACAGGGACCACCGAATTCCAAGAATTAAAAAATAAAAAAAAATACAGCTATCCATTCGCTGCCAATCATCGTTGCGCAGTAGCATGCGACTGGGCGGCTGTGCAGTAGTGTCATGGAACATCGGCCCCAGCTAGCCCAGTCCCAGCCCTGCATCTGACTTGTTGAGCCATGGCCTCCGTCTCCCGTATGTGTTTATTTTCTGTCACTGTCACAACCCCCTGCAACAGTGCTCTCTCCATTTCACTCTCGTCACATAAATTCACGCACAGAGTGGCTAACAAAATAAAAACAGCCACCCTCCTCAGCGCCCATTCCGGTAGCTCAGCGACGGCAAACAACACGACAACCACGACTACGTCTCGCCCAGCGGAGCCCACCGCCAGGCCGCCGGCCGCTGCCGGAGCGGGTGGCTCTGCGTCGCCGCCAGGCCGCCCGTCGCGCGACGACTCAGCGGCGCCAGGTGCCAACCCGCATCGAGGTACGTTGTATAGTAAAGCAGAAAAATGACTTGAATTACGGCAGGCATGGGAGGGGGGAATGTACCCCAGGAAAAAAGAACCCCTCTTCTCCGCCTTTTCCTCTCTCTCTCTTTATTATTTTATCATTTTTTTCTGCTGTACCCTTGGCGACCAATCTCGTGTGTCCCGTTGCGCTGACCATGATGCTGCAGTAGCCGAGATTGCAGACTTCAATGGCCAAGCCGCCTTTGTCACCACCGACGGCCGCGTCAGGAACCCCGTCCCCAGCAAGCTCCATGGCATGGCCGACTCCAAGAATGGCAACTTTGCAGTCATGCACATTGATCTGAAGCGCTCCTCCGAACGCGGCGAGCGCAACGCCGCCGCCAAGCGCACCAGCGAGGGCACAGAGGCCGCCGCCCGCATCGCCAACCAGGCCGGCTACCAGCCCGTCAAGCGCAACAAGCTCGCCTGGCCGCCCCAGGACGACGACGCCTCTCACAACGACGGGCCTGCTGCCACGCGGCCGCCGCCTCCCTCATTAGGACTCTCGCCTCATGATGCGAAAGCAGAGCAGGCCCGCTTGCTGACCCTGCTGCGCTCGGTACATCCCATCGTCGTGGTTGACCAGCTGTGCAAGGCGCTCGCCTACTTTGGTGGCATCCCCGGGGCTCCTGCACCCGAATCAAGCAGCGCTTTTCCACAGAGCGCCGGCACCAATGGCTCAGGGTCACATCTGATATCGTGGCTCGCCGAAATCTTTCCCGCCAGAGAAGGCAACACCGCGTCGCTCGGGACGCCACTTATACCCGACGCCGCATCATCAATACCAGGAGCTACTCCCACAGCACATACTACCCAACAACAACAACAACAAGGTCAACAAAGTACCACATCTCAGAGCACAGACGCTGCCGCCAACGCAGGTGGTGAAGCAGCCGCCGCTCCGGTAAAACGAGGCCGCGGGCGCCCCAAGGGCAGCAAAGGCAAGCCCAAGGTCCCCAAGCCGCCCGACTCTGAAGCGCACGACCCCAACGCGAGCGGCGGCTGGCCCGGCTACTCGCAAAACCCAAACTCCCAGACCGACGGCGACCCCAACGCCACGCCGGCCAAGAAGCGCGGACGTCCCAAGGGTTCCAAGAACAAGCCCAAGAACACGGCGCCAGATGACCCTCACGCTCCATCGTCATCTGCCGCGCCGCCGGCAGCTGAGCCATATCTCCCTCCTATTCCGCAAATGGCAAACTCTCTCCCTCCGCAATCACAACAATCTCAATACAACTACCCCGGCAGCATGAACCTGGACGTCTCCAACATGATGGGCTCAGGACCCCAAGCGAGCAACAACAACAACTGGCCCGGCCTCGGGATCCAATCGACACCCAACGCGGCCATGGCCAACAAGCCACCCAAAAAGCGAAAACCCGGGTCGACCTCCCAGCCGGAGCAAGACAACATGTCCCAGAGCACCAGCGCAGACCAAGCCAAGCGCCGCCGAATATCCCGAGACGCGCACCACCCAGACAGCAACCCGTCGTCCTCGCAGATGCTCTCCTCCGCCACCTTTAACGCGCCGCCTCGTCCAAACTCTCAGCAGCAGCAGCAGCAACGGACGCAACAGCAAGCCTTTTCGCAGCACCAGTCGCCCACGCTCGGAACGCAGCGACCAGGCATGAACGTGCCCAGGAACAGCAGCAGCAGCAGCAACATGTACAACACGCAACACATGCTCATGCACCCGGCCGACCTCTTCAACCAACAGCGCCAACTCCCCAACGACATGAACGCCTCCAACACCACCACAACCTCCTCCACCAACCCCAACCCCAACACCAACAACCCCTCCGCACCAACAGCATCCACCACCACCACAGCACGCAGCAACAGCGCCCGCAACAGTAAATCCCCCCTCTTCCCCCCCGCCGAAACCAACGACCCCCGGCGCGACGCCGCCGCACGCATGGGCTACGGCACACCGCGTCAACACCAGCAACACCAACCAGCCGTCACCACCTCCGCCTCCTCCCCATCGCTCAACAACACGCATCACCAACACCAGCACCAGCAGTTTCAGCAAAACTACGCCGACCAAGGCGGGTACATGGGCCTCGGGTACGGAACCATCAACAGCAGAAGCGTACAGAGCGCCGCCAACGCGGCGGCGGCGGCGGCGTCGTTTGGTGGCACAAGCGCAGTGAACAGTAGAGGCACAAGCGGTGGCGCGGCTACCTCGTTTGACGTGCTGGGGTCTGGCGAGCAGACGAGCGGGATGCGGAACCGAATGTATCGGACCATGCAGCAGCAGCAGCAGCAGCAGCAGCAGCAGCAGAGGCATTAACAATGTCCCAACGTGCCGAAACCTGTATTCATAAGCAGCGGACGACGACTTGCTCTGTCCAATTTTTTCTCTTCCGTTTTATTATTATATACCTTTGTGTTTTTGCCTATATTGGAGTGTACGGAGTACGAAGCTACATGATACGAATTTTATCTACTGGAATGGGATGGCATGTTTCAATATTAACTACTTTTTTTCTACACAGAAGCAACGGGCGTTTTTAATTTACAATTTCACACGATATAAACCAAATACTACATGTTACACTTATTACATCACACGATGTTCAATATTACAACTTAAGTTTGATCGTGTCATCTCTTTTGTATTCCACTATTCTGCTCACCCCATCCATAAGATAAGCTAAACCTGCCTTTCTAGCCCCAGGGCATAAAAAAAAGGACAAGAAAAAAAGCCGAGACTTCTTGAACAAAAAATTCGCAACCTGCGCACCTCTTTGGTACTTCAAAACGCATCATAAAACCTGCCATACATTGGCACAGCCAAGCCAGCAATGAAAAAAAGATGGGGGTAATAAACGAAGAAAAGCCATTGATTTCAATAGCTCAGCCAATCTATAAACCGTGGGTTACTTTGATTTTTTTCCATCACCGAGCATGCTTATACAAAGCCCTCCACACCGTCTTTTGTGCAAGTCGCAATAAGAAACGAAAAAAAGCTGTTCCAGCAAAATGCTCCTCCAGATACACCCAATCCGAAAAAAAGGCAAGAAAATAAAGGTGGTAAACACTGGCCCGGAATGGTATATGGGCGAGTTGAGATCCCTCCACTGTAAATAAAAAGCATAAAAAGTTTTGCAACAACGCCGCGTAAATGCTCAACGTCTGAATGTAATGCGTCCCAAAAAAAACGGAATAAGAAAAAGGAATGATTGTGGCACCATGGCGGTGGATATAGCACAGCTAATGGTATAGGTTTGTGTATATATAAATCATGAGCAACGGACCTTCCAGGTCGGAAGTCGATTAGTCCGCGTCATCATCTATCGCGCTGGTAGGTGGCCGGACAGACTCGGGGTTATGTCGTCCGTACCACCATTCGTCCTCAGCCTCGATGCCGTCCATGCGGATCAGATCAAGCATGACTTGCTGGTTGCGCTTGATGTCTTGGGTGCGTTGGACAATGTTGCGGTCCAGAATCATGGCCTCGGCTGTTGTCAGCCAGATCTGCTGCAGAACGGGAAGGTCGTGGAGCAGCTTATCGGACTGCTCAGGGTCCAGTTGCGACATGGGAACGTCGGCGGCGAGACTGGTATTAAAGACCCAGTTGGGGTCATAGTAGCCCATGTTGCTGGCGTCGATCGACCCGTGCGGACTGCGCGTCTTGCCGCCGTCACTGAATGACGAGCGGTGTGGCCGGTCGCCAGCCGTCGACTTTTTGCGTCCAAAGGACTTGAGGCTAAGGCGCGACTTGCCGTGAGATTCTGCCTGGGCTTCCTTGGTGAGGCCGTTATACCAGACATCAACCGCGGCTCGTCGGCTGTTGTATCCCTTAATCTCCCAGAGCCTCTCTACTTGTCGCAGACCACCGAGGCAGAGAATAGCGACGTGGACGTCGTCGGATGGCTTCTCTCGCAGGTAACCACGCAGCGACTTTTCTAGTCGACCAACATATGTCGGTGGGCGAAGTCGTCGGCAAAAGGATGATATTACTAGGGGAAACACTTCGTGCACGCGCAGGAGCGTTTGGTCGTCGTACATGTCCATGATTTGCTTCTCAATCGGGTTGAGCGTATACGGCTCGTGCTTGAGGCCGTAGCCGTCGTGGTCGGCAATGTGTTGCAGGTGTAGTCTGCGGTATGTCTCGAAGAAGTGGAAGATGGTAAAGAGGAGAGGAATCAGACGTCGCCTCATTCGCTCGTGTTGTGAGGCAAAGGCTAGTCGCTGTGCTTCCGTCTGTTGCAGGAAGATGTCCTTTGTGATCCATTCGCACATGAGGAAAGCCAGCTTGGCGGCGACGTGGAGACGGTGCCATAGACTGCACAGGTGGTGGAAGTTGATGTCGGTCGAGTCATTGGTAGGGTAGAGGCGAAGTGCATAGGCGGGAATGTGGTTATCGAGATGGAACCGTACAATGGGTCCCTCGTTGAGCATGATGAGGCTGTGCCATGCTTTCGATGCGATTCGCAGATTAAGGACGTCGGTCAACGGTAATGATGAGATGATTTGGATCTGAAGTTCGTTTGGTAGTGCCAGGAAGAGCTGGTCAAAGGGAATACTGAGGGATGGGTTAGTTGACTTGCGTTTGCCGATGGCAGAAGAGAAGGCTTACCTCTTTTGTGACAGGTCCGCCGTGGCCGTGGTCTGCGGTACTGTCTCGACCGTAGAGTCGGCAGCGGCTGTTTTCGAGTGCCGTAGTGAGACTCGTTGTCTGATGCTGAAGAATCGGCTCTTGTCCTTTGCCTTTGGTGCGACTTGGACTTCGGCAGCCTTGGACTCTCTCAGCGGTAGGATAAAGGTCGACGAGGGTGATGTGACGGTCGTGGTAGCGGAGCCTTCGGCCTGCTGCTCAGTCTTTTCCTGGCTGGCATTCAGCTGGTTCAGCTTCTCAAAGTACCGCGCCGAGGCGAACTCGGTGATGTGAGGAGGGTCCATGGCCACCGGTGGCGGCCGGGGGGTTGTGCTGTCCGCCATGCTGGGCGGTGTTGTGAGCGAGCGACTATAGAATCAAAATCTAAGAGTAAAAGGGTGTTGTAGTTGACGAGCGGCCGCCGCTCCTGGCCAGCCCGAAGGCGAAGAAAGTGATTGCTATTTCTTCTAATTGTCTAGTCGAGCAGCCAGACGGATCATGTCGTGGACTTGACAGGCAGGTTTCGAGGCGGTCGACAGAAAACCGGGACGACGCTGATGTCCTGGCGTGGGTATGGCTGAAGACGAGTCGTCGGCGAAGCGGGTGACCGACAGAGAAATACGAATCGAACAAGCACAACAGACTTTGTTTCGCTGTTACTTAACTCTGCTGGCCGCGAGGATCGAAAGACGCAACGAGAAGGAGGGTCGCTGCAACTTGGTCAAGGCGTCGTCGGGCGCGAGGATGTCAAGAGTAGGAAAACGAATTTGGCCGTCGAGCGCCGAAGAAGGTGTGGGGGTGAGAAAAACGGCTGGCTGCGTCTGAAGAAAAACGTCGAGTCCGAAAAAAGACGCCCTTCGCTTCGGTGAGACTGGAGGCGCGATGCAACGAAAACGAGCGGCTCGAACGGTCGAAAGAACGAAAAGGGCGGACGATTCGGACAGCGCGGGCGGGGGATGGGGGCGTCCAATATGGAAAAAAACGAAGTCGATAGGTAACGTAGCGGTCCGAGGAGAAAGATTCGTACGAAAGAACACGAGGCCCCGATGCGTCGTCGGCGCAGATGGGTAAGGGGTGAAGGAGATGTATAGAGGAAGAAGAGAGGAAAGAGAGAGAGTTTGATGATGGTTTCTGCGAGTGGTGGTGGTATTGGCGTGTGTGGTAGCGTGCTTTGGTTTGGTTTGGGTTGGTCAGGTCAGGTTAGGTAGCGGGCGTAGGTGGGTGTGGGATGGGGAGAACGGGGGAGGGGGGGGGGGATGGGGGGGGTGAGTGTGGGTGTGCTGTGCCAGGCGGCTGAGAAGGAGCGAGGCAAGGAAGGCTTTGGGGAATGGAAGAGTTGGGTCCTTGTCTCTGGCTTCTTTCTGGGTCCGGCCGGGGTGGGAGGCAGAGGCCCTCAGAGGAGGGGAGAGATGGGAGAGGCTTTCGTGGAGTGTGGGCATCGGCGGCAGGGGGAGGGGGTGGGTGGTGACGAACAAGGAGGACAGAGGGAATGGACGGACAGACCGGGCGGGCGCAACAGCCCACGCTGGTTCGCTGCGGCGGCCGTTTCGCCGGCGTAATAGTGGGGGGACGAGCCCAGATTTCGCCCAGATAGGTGCCTCCCCGCCGGGCCGGGGGTACATGGTGCCAGGCAAAAGCGGTACCTGCACCTGCGCGCAACAACCGCCCGTGATGCTGCGTAATGGCCATGTACCACTTGATGTTCCCGCCCTCTTTTGTTCTCTTGTCCCGGTTTGGGTGTCTGGCCGCGAATGTCTCTTTTCCATTTTCTTTCCCTAGGTTCCTTTATTTTCCTTTGATTTTTCCTACAGTAGGTAGCGTGCTAGTGGGCAAGCGTAGGTACTGTAGCAGTAGTACCCGTGTCGCTTCTGTCTCTCTTTCAGTGGTGCTACCCTCCCCCCCTCTCCTCTCCCCATCCGCCTCTGGCCGCTCTGCAAGGGCAACTCCGCCTGGATGCTACGCTACTCGTGCTAGGTACGCTACCTGCGCTACCCAGCACTCGGTTGGGAAGGCCAACGCAAGCACATAGTACACTACGACGTACATTATCCGGAGAAACTCCACTGGGCAAGCCTGAAAATCCCCGTGTGGCAAGTTCCAGAGCCGCTAAAGAAAAAAAAACGCCAACGAGAGCCATGCGGCCCTGGCACCTGAGACAGAGCCCTCGGGTGTCCCATACATACGTAACGGCTCCCTACATCCGGTGATGGTCGTATCGGCACATGCGATAGCTGCCTCTATGTAGGTACTCAAAGGTAATCGCCATCCTGACCTGTTGTTCCGTAGATAATGCAAGGCGACAGGGGCGCCCCGAGATTGAGAGACCGGGGACGCCCTGCTTCCCGCACCGGCTGTCCCAATTAGGGCAGTCCGGGCCTCCAAGAAAACCTTTGGGTCCTTGGGTCCTTGGGTCCTTTCGGGCTACTCGTGGAACTGGCCCCCAGACCAGACCGAGAAACTGGCCGCCGCCATGCTACCAGTACCTAATGGCAACCCAGCCCCGGCCCGCTCAGCACCCGCTTCTTGGCACAGTGCCACTCCCATCTACCACGGTAGCCCACCTCCAATACAACACCACCTAATACAGTGTGAAATCACCACAAGCCTGCACATGCCCAGATCTTTCCTCCCCCTCTGCGTCCGCACCAGGCTTGCTCTTCTGCAGCACGGGTTCAACACTGCCAAGGCCAGCGACAAGTGCTTTTTGCCAATGGCGTTTTCCGTTTGGTAAGGCAAGCCCCCCACCAACCAGAGAGCCACTCACCGGTGCCCACCACCCGTGCATTGCTATACCGCCGAGGCACTCTTTCTGTTGTCATTCACCCATCCATCCACGTCAAAGCGATAACCACTCGGAACATTTCTTTCATACATGCCATGCCCAGCCTAATCAAGATACGAGATTACTGTACAGTATGTACGTATCTACAGTACATGATACCAATGTTGCTTTGCCCACTTACACGTCAGATTTGACTCTGCATATGCATCCATCCGTCTCGGCCAACAACTTTTTTATTTTGCCCTATCTGAATCATGATACCACACCGTCTGCCCCATAGCCAGAAGCTAGCCATCAAAGGTGCCCGTCGCTGTAGATAACACCGTTGTAATGGCGTGGGTTTCGCCTGTCTGACATCTGCGACAATATAGTAACCATGCGGATTTGCTGATTACAGGTGTAAGGTAATTCGGATTTTGAGGCCTTTTTCGCAACATGGCAAAAGTGCCAGCAACGTCACAGCGTCTTGGAGTGTTTCTCGTATACTACATCTCTGACACGCTGCCGACGTACAACGGGTGCAACCATATCTGCGCAAACTCACCACCCAGTATTGGCAAACTCGTTAGTGCACGGGTGCTACACGTACATGTGCGCAAACCAGAACAGATGGCCACATACTAGGTAATTTTCACGAGTAACCAGTCCTCAGTTCCAACGCAACGCGTCTACTGTAATGGAACAAAACCGTATACATCAAGCACGTACAGTCCAACAGCGTTACAATGTTATCATCACGGCAATAGCTCCTCCTGCGGAAAACCAACGCGCCGCGGTTCTCGCTCCTTGTCTAGCTTCATTCGCTTAACAATAAACGCACACGTCCTCTTTGAATGCCAAACTTTGAAAAGCAATGTCGCCTCGACGTGTCATGCCGCCCGCCACGCCCATGCCTGCCTGCCACCCTCCCTCCCTTTTCGGCCCCCACCTGCCTACCTACCGCACCTCGCTGCGACAATCCGTGTGCTAGGTTAATTAGCAGCATACTCCAGCCGAGTGCGACCATTTGCTTCTATTCTCGTCTGCCGCTCAATTCTTGCCTCTGCGACCATGTCTCTCACGCCATCAGCACAGACTACATGTACTTACGGGCACGGAGCTTTGTTTGGCCAGCGCGCGACCCGAGCCCTCTACAGTCGACTTATGCCTTGTTTGGGTTGCTTGTCCGGCGCGCTACGCAACAGCACCAGCCCTCAGCGGCCGCACTAACAGCTACACAGTACAGCAAACGGGCTGAGCCGCGCTCTGCTGTCGGGCCGGCTTGCACCACGCACCGGCGGCAGTGCGGCGCCTTCACGCTCACGACGGTCCTTGCATCCTTTCAACGGTGGAAAAACTTCGCGGTACAGCCAACCAAGGCTCTCCCAGTCCACGTCCACGGGGCACGGTTCCATAAGCAGCTTGGCTCCCGTCGGGGAATTCGGAATGGGGTGACGCATTGGCCAACAAAGTAAGCAACCTTACGGGCCATCACCACGTCCCTGAGAGCACGAGATGTTCCAGTCTAAGACGCCCTCATCCATCACCGATTGGCAACAAATCTCGGGTCCACGGTCGCCCCCATCCGGCACTCACCTGATATCCTCTTCAATGGGGTCGATGGAGAGTCGTAGTCGCTTGCTGTTCACTGTACAAGGCCTTTTCCCCAGTATTCTCAAGCTCCACGCCAGACCTCTATCCGAGTCTCAGAGGGCCACAGCCACCGGCGGCCCTACTCCGGCCATTCTCCGCCGTCGTCCGACCCTGTCTCCAAGACAGTCGATCGACACTCCTTGCCAGGCGAAACAAAGCCAAAGCAGGCTATTTGACACAGCACGTTAATGTTCCGTGGTGCACTGCCGCGGTAACAAACGGGTTCCCTGTACGCCCAGGCAGCCCGCTGAACAGACACTCTCAGAGGCCCTGGAAGCGCTGTAAGCTCTTCTGAAACTCGCCGCAGGAGCTGCCTCATCCACTCAATAACCTTCCTTAATCTTCCGAAACGGTGACGACATGGCGCATGACATGACACTGCAAAATCATCCAACTCGGCCCGCGCTGTTGGCCAGTTGTCGATGTACATAGCATGAACACCTGCATCTCGGCATATGGGGATCACGTAACCCCTTGATGGTTTGCCCATATCTTCATCATCGCACTCGGACTCATCGCACAACCCGAAATTGGCACACATGTGAGCCGTAGGAGCGATGCAACGCTTCGCCCGCCATGTCGTGGAATGGATGTGCTTTGTGTGCGAACCGCGACAGCTCTCCCTGATTAGCTCTGTCATCCGTCTCACTCTGAGCTACTCGTATACCTGCTTCTCCGGTCACGCCTGCAACGTTGAGTTGGATCGAGGGGTCTCTGAGACTGTAATCCGTCTTCAAAGACAGCAACCTATACGGAGTATTGTTTCCCGGCTTTTGTCTTCACTTTTTTTTCGCCACAAAGGGCCAAGGCGGCCATCATTACACGTCCCGGGTGGTCATCTCAATGTCGCTTCCGGCATAACCGTAATGCATCCGAGGATCCCCACGATCCGCGGAGCTGGGTACTGGTGGAGGACTCTCAACTGCCGTCTTGCTAGTGTCCCTCTGCGTCTCCATCAATGATTGTGATGAATATGTGCCATCACTCCTCCTCGCAAAAGTCTTTACCAAGCTCCCATCATGGCGGATATTTGCGCCTCGGGAGACTGCAGCAAAAAAGACACACAAGGGCCCGTGCCCGCGAACCCCGTCTGCAATACCACCGCCACCCACAGCCATCAATGCCAGCAACATTCCTGCGGCCTGGTATCTGAAGACATCGTCCAAGACAAACCCATGCGCCACTCTTTTTGGAGGTCGGGCATATTACCCGGAGCGCGTTCAAATGGGCCAGAAATGCCCGGTCCGCCACTCACAGGTGTCGCCGGCCCAGACAGCGTGGGGATGTTGCGTGCCATCGCGATGGTAAACCACAGATCGGCATGCACTTGCTGCCTTGGTGCGCGCGCCAGCCAGGAAGGATGCTGTTGCAGGCCTCCCCCCAAACCGCGGTTTGCCCTTAGACTGTAGCTTGTAGCGCCTATACGAGCAGAGTTCGTCAAGCTTGACGCAGCGGAAATGGCTTCTGTCGTCCTGTCCACGCGAGGTGGAAACGAAAGCAAAGCTGCAGGACTGCACGTGTCTTGGCAGGCGGTCCCCTCCTGCGATGTGTAACCGTTTCGCGATTGGCGACCGCATGACACCACCAGGCGCTGACGCTGCAGTGGTACGCTATTAGTGCGTTCAGAAATGGTTAGTACATGCTATTAGTATTGCGCTGGCGTAAGAAGTCAATTGGGGATACGAAATGCTGGGTAGTATTCGCTGTAGTGATGACTTGTTTACTTTCTGTTAGTCTCCGGTATAGTCTACCAATTGCGTCACTGTCAGCAAGGAGAGTATTTGATGAGCTAGTAGTAGAACAACTGATGTACTGTAGACTACAGCACATCGGTGGAAGATTCATCTCGACCATGCTTTGAACATGCTATAGAGAGGCAACATGCAATGATAAAGCCCATATACATGAACAGGGACAGCACTAGCCGCGGGACGCTGTACGAGACTGCGATATAATACTGCAAATACCCCTTGTACATACCCTGTGCCTTGCTGGCAACATCACCAGACAGGCAGTTAAATTAGCATGCAACCTCAGTAAAAATAGCAGCCTGCACCTGTTCAGTACCCTACACTACGATCTACTGAGGGTAGTATCGGGCTCAAAAAGCAGCCATACTACACACAGGTACGGGAGCACTCAGCCACCACCTCCTGGTAGTCTACTGCCGCAAGGAGTGTATTACGACAATATTAAGGCACCTCCCCATTTAATTAACCAAGCACGTAATGTACGAGTAAAGACAGGGCAGCAATACCAGTCAGGAGGTCCTAGACTCGCAGCTCAGCTGATTCTTACACAGCTCTGTACGCTGCTGGCGGCCGAAAACATCGGTCCGGAACAAAGGCATTGTCGGCCCATCTCGACAGCTGGACCCCAAACTATAACAGTATAGGCGCCTCCCCTAAAGTAGCACGGCTTTGTGCCGGCGGACCGATTGCAGCTTTTCTTTTTTTAAGCTCTGCTTGCTGCGACTTGCTATTAGGCAGGCAACAGGTCTGGCGGCTTCCCCGGGTGGGCTTTTGCGGCGGTATTTCGGGCACCCTAGGTCAGCTGCAAGTGGTATGCGGGCGTGCTCTGGCGAGAAAAGCACTACAGAACGGCCGCCTGGCGCTGAAGAGATAAGGCGGGCCGGTGCGATCGTGGGCACAATACAGCCGATTGTATTGTGGTTCTTCAGCTTGAGCGATTGTACGATGGCGCTTTATTGTTTATTCTTCTTCCTGAGACGGCGGAGCTGTTGGCTGCAATGGAGTAGGTGAATAATAGAGTGTGGAAGCTATAAGTACTAATAATGTGTGGGATGCGTGCAAATGTAGTCCCTCAGCTGAGTTGGCAGCAAATGCCTGCCTAAGCTTGTGTGGGGAAGGTGCTGTGCTGCATTTGTTCAGTGCGCCTATTGGGGCTCCCCACGGCAGGAGCCGGGCTATTGTAAGGCAGGCGCAACCTTTATAAATAGGCGCTTAACTGGCAACGAACGAATACGACTAGGCTGCTTGAATATTTGAAGTGCAGATAATATAGCAAAGGCTGTAAACCTATGTATAGTAGTAAAGGATTTAGAATATTGCTATGTTATTTGCTACTGAAATTGATCTCTTATCAGTGTTGCAGGCCTTGCATTTGCCTAGCAGCTTAGCTTTGTATACTGTAACTTTTAAAGTTTAAAGGCTATCTTGTCCTCTAGCTACTGCCTGCTATACAACCAGCCATATGCTACCGAATATACGGCGCAGTATGGGAGCTAGTGTAAAAATAGTATAGAGCACTCTGTTTAACGCTACTGTGAAATGATGAGCTGCATCCTATCACTGCTGCCTGATAAATGCAAGGTGTAAACCTAAACTGCTATCAATCTGGACCAGTAGCCTCAATTGGCCTAATCTAAACTATAATCACAAGCTGGCGCCGCACCTGTTCTTGTCCACCGTACGAATACGTACCTGCCTACCTTATGCGCGCCTGCAGCCGTGCGGGCTTGGGGCGGGCGTGCCTTTGTCATCCACCTCCACCAAAGACGAACCCCATCCGCCCCCGTCGATCATTTCAAGGCGGGCGGGAGACGCGCGCTGAGATCCAGCCTCCATGCTGTCGCCGCGACAGAGCCGAAAAGCGCCACCGCTCGCATACGACGAATTGTCCCTATAGCTGGCATTGACTGCGTTGCCAAAGCTCGCTATATTGGCTTCTCAGCAGCCCTGACACGCGCCCCCGCTTGCCTCGTGTTGCCGCCGCCGCACCGCACCGCCCCCGGTCGCCATTCTCGCCCCCGGGTCCCCAGTTTATGTCACGGCAGCCTCGGCCGCTTTACGAGTCCCAGCACGTTCAGCTTGATAGTACGAGTAGTCGTTCCCGGAGAGCTTGAACAGGCCCTCGCGTCCCGCCTCGCAGCACATTGCCTTGCCGCGCATTGCAGTGCAGCAGTGCAGCTCAGCGTAGAGCTCTCGGCCTCGCGGTGCTTCGTGGCTCAGCTCCGGCTTGGCTGTGTGTCGACCTAACCGCTGCTACCCCCATTCAGCGTCACTTCGGCGAGCACAACCCTCTACCCGGCCGCCGCCCGGTGCTTTTCCCCTCTCGCTTCCTACGCCGCAGCCTAGATACGTCTAAATCCTACGCTGCTTGCGTCACAGAGCTAGTTCTCACCGGTGGCCATGGACCCAAGTTCGGTGTCTCCTCGGTCTGATGGCCCATCACCAACGCCGGCAGGCGAGCAACCACAGGTGATTGCAACAACTCACCTGGCCCGCTTCGAGTTCAGCGATCAAGGAACAAAGGTCCTCATGGTCGAATGGCAGCCCGGGACCGAGACTGACCCCGCCTCCAATGATCATGAGGAGGAAGCTGGCGCCGAATCCCACAAGGGCTCAACGACAGCAGCCTCCGCGGGGCCCAATGCTAGTATGCCTGGCTGGGAGGTCTCTTGGCCAGGCAAGTCGACTCTCTTGCCAGCCCGAGATACGGATCAAGACGGTGCCAAACGGCGGGTCTACTTCCTGCTGCCGCACGATGTTGCGGTGCCGCCAACCGTGACCATTGCAAGAGATGGTCAGCCCAGCCTAGTTCTCAAGCCATTGCCCGCCATCTTTCCGGAAAAGTTTGATGCCGAGTCTGGTTCGCGCGGCGTCTTGCATACCCTATGGGCAAAGAAGCGTCTATCTGAGCTGGAACGTGAGATGGATGCTGAAATGAGGGCCAATGCCGAAGGTGTTGGCCTTCAGATGGCGTTTGCGGAGAAGCAATGGATTGTCGACAACTTTTTGACCCCGGTGTCTACACCGCAAGGAGCAATACCCATGAGTCCAAGGTCTCCCATTGCTGGTCGCCTCGGCGAAAAGCTAAAGGGTCTACGATTGGCCACCTCTCCAGAAGACCTGGCGAGTCCAACTGGTAAGACGACCTCAGCAGTATTGTCGCAAATGGCCACTAACACCGTCCTACAGCAAATACGTTTACCGACGCAGATGCACCATCGCACTCCTTGTCTCCCCTTGGCGGCGATATTGCCGTCTCGTCCTTTGCTTCAATATCCCAAAGCAGCATCGATGGTGCCACGGCAGGCAAACAAGCCCCGCAAGACGCTGAAGACGATCTGTTTGCGCTTCCAATCAGCCCTCGCAGCCCAGACATGAAGAGGAGCCCATTCAGTACACTGTGACGCAATTGTGTTACACCATGTAAAAAGCAAGCGAGTATGCCGTCGAGCAGTTCCCACCTTGTCCACTTTCAGCATGATGACGAATGAATATGTTAGCGATTTCCTTGTTTTTTTCTTTCTATTTAATACATTCGTTAGCGTCGATAATGAGGGGTCATGGTAGAAACGGCGAATAGAAAAGCAGAGGGTGCAGCAGTCTGATGTCAGCCATCATGACAATGACGAGATTAATACACATACAGCCGGAGGTTGATACACGACAAAAAACAGTCGAGGGTACAATATACTCGGGGTATTATATAGAAAAAGTGTTGTCTATACATGTAAAACCAACTAATCCATTTTCATTTACAACATCAAGTCATTAAAAACAGCCAGCCTCAAACATCCCCAGGCCACCACAAACCCATCCATCACCTCCACCCGCCAACCCTACCCTCATCCCACCTCTCCTTCCTCTCCTGCCTCAGATAAAACAAGACCCTCGCCTCGCGATACCGCCTCACCCACTCCGCAACATCCCTCTCCGACAGCGGCCCGCCATCACCACCACCTCCACCTTCCAAAAAGCTCTCCTCCACAGCCTGACACACCTGCGCCTGCTCCTGCACGCCCTGCCCGAGCTGCTGGTACAGCGCAGCGGGACTAAACGGCGCGAGGGCATGGTCCACGTCCGACTGTCGCTGGCGCCACTGCCGCTCCAGGCCGTGCGTGGACAGCAGCTGCGCCTGCGTCGCGGAGCGGGCGTGGGCCAGCCGCGCCTCGAGATCCGCCAGCTGCGCGGCCACGTCCATGTTGGACTGCAGAGCGGCCGTCAGCGCGTCGTGCGAGGCTTTGAGGGACGGGTGGATCGTGTCGGGGGCGTGGGTGAGGGCTTGGAGGAGTTGAGGGTTTGCGAGGATGGCGGCGAGGTCTTGGATGCTGGTTGGATTTTACAAGTTAGCTGCCGGTTAAAGGGTTTTGTAGAAAAAGAGGTAGGAAAACGTACGATTTATCTTGTAAGCTCTGCGGGAGCCAGCCGTCTCCCGGGTCGGGTATCTGCGGCGGCATCTCGAGGTATTGCTGCGGCTGCTGGGCCGCTTGTGACTGTTGCTGCTGCTGATACTGCGACTGAGGCTGTTGCTCGGCGTAGTTGTTCTGTGATTGTTGTGGAGGAGGAGGAGGAGGCGGCGGCGCGGGCGGCACGGAGCTGCTGGTCGGGGTAGCTATGCGGCTCGTCTCGTGGCTGCCTGACTTTGGGGGCGGCATGGGCGGTGTAGCCGCGTGGTCGGGGTTGAAGCTGGCCATGATGGGCGTTGTGAAGTGATTGTTGGAAGAAGGCCGCCTGGGATGGAGTGACGTTGGATGGTGTGGGGTTTGGGCCTGTGGTGGAGGTGGAGGTGACGTTGGCTTGGCTTACACCAGCTTCATCTGCCACTCCGCACGCCCAGGATAGCAACTACGAGAGGTCAAATATAAATGCCATAATTTGTTTTTCAAATTTCATCTAGCTCCCTTCATGCATACACACTACTCTTAATCCGACCAACATATAAAACAAAATGAGCAAGAAAAACTAAACGTCCCAGATACCAAAAGTTTTACAACAGCTGTCCATAATCAACCAGGCTGGACAACAGTAAGAAAAAAAATCCCATTTACATCTCCCCAAGAATGCCTCACGCTTTCTTCATTTCCTTTCTAGGACTTTACAGACCAAATGTCGCGCGACCATCCCATCTCCCGCATCTTCTTGCTGCCGCCGCCCGCAGCGCGCTTCTCGCCCGTCGCAATGGCCAGCGCCTTGCTGCACGCCGCCAGCGCCTCGACCAGCTCCGTCATGCGCTGCGCGGCCGTGAAGACGGTCGTGAGGTCCGAGTTGCGCTCGGCAATCACGGCTGCCAGCTCCATGCACTCGAGCAGGTTGTCCCGCGACAGGCCCGTGCCGGCAAAGTGCAGGGCGCTGACGTAGGCGAGAATCGTCTCGGGCAGATACGTCTGTCGAATGGCGAGCAGTTCCTCGTCGCCTTCTGTAGTTAAAGTTGTCAGCGTCAAATTTGTTGCAATTCCTTGACAGCGTATTGGGGACTCACCGGTAATACCAGAGAGAAGCCAGTCCTTTAGAAGAGGCTGCATGCTCTCCTTGGTAAGTTTAATCTCGTCGCCGACATTGTTCCAGAATTTCCGGTTGGTGGCGGGCATCCTATGACTTGGGTTAGCATCAGAAAAGCACATCTCAATCTGCGGTACATACTCTGCCGAGAGCACAACAAGCGATGCAATAGTCTCCAGGTTGTCCAGGGCCTTAACAATGGCTTCCAGGTCGCGGTAGCTTCGCGCGTCAGCCATCGCCCGCTCCGCCGAGGCGCCAGTGATGTTGCTCTTCTCCAACAACGTTTCCCAGAATGTTGCGTCATCGACCTGCGGCTCTGCCTCGTCCTCCATTATGCGAGCAACCAGCTCTCCAAACGGAACACGTCGCATGAGTTGGCGCGCCGCGTTTAGGTGCATGTGTCCTGGTAAAGTCAGTATTGGTTGAAAATTCACGACAGCGGCAATACTTACTTAAAAAGTATTTATACACCATGCTTCCAACGGCAAACACCCTGTGCCACTTTTCATGCACAAGGGCCAGCCATTCCAATGCACGAATGACATTCTCGTGTCTTGGTTCAATGGCATCCTCCTCATCGCCGAAAAAGTCTGGCTTGATGGCCCGGCCCTGTCTAGAGGTTGGCGTGCCAGAGTCGACAATCCTAAACAGCTCGCGCACGGGCGAGGTCTTGCCAGATACAGTCTTGAGAGCGTCGTATGTGATTGCAGCCTGCGTCTCCACAAAGGCCATGACGTTGATGCCGGCCTTTTTGATCAGCTTGAGCTGCATCATCCGCTGCTTGTAGTCTTCTTCATGAATCAGGTTGTGGCTCAACACCTGGTAACGTCGGGGAGGCTCCAGGATAGAGCAGTATAGGGGTATCAATTCTTGTAGGCCTGCGCGTCGCAGGTAGTCGGTATATGACGCCAGGATATTTTGTTGTGCGTATGTCCTGCCCGCATTTGCAGACGAGCTGGTTTGCAGGCCATCTTCAATATCCAGCTGCTCCATGAGGGCCTTGAGAATATACACGTGCGTCACGATGCGCATGCCTTGGCGTTGACCCATCGTAAAGAACTTGCGCTTCATAATGCCCCCGTCGTATACTCCTGTCTGGTGGATTAATGATGACAAGCCGGCGTCGGGCGCCTCTTCCGCCAGTAATAAGCCCTGCTCATACAGATACTGGTCCATTTCCTTGGCGATATACGACGCCTGCAGGGCTTTGGCCGGTTCCGTTGCTTGTATCGCAATATCGCTTCGTGATTCCAAGGTCCGAATCAGTCTCCTTTCGATCGTATCCTTGCCATCATGGAACTGCACGGCATCAAACACTGAGAAGGACTGGGCCAGGTTGGACGCCGCATCGGGAGGGCATTGGCCAAGGATGAAGGTATCCAGTTGCGTGCGCAGTAAGGCATTGTAGTTTGCAAATAGGTGATCTTCCCACGTCCGGGCAACTTTTTCGACACTTGAGATATCACCGGACAGTATGCCGTACACGGCCCTCTCAAAGTCGTCGGCGCCGCCCTGTCGCGCCAGTCCGTAGCACATGCGACGCCACAGCGCCAGCGACTCGGGCGAAGCATCCATGGGCGCCTCGTTCCCGTCGGAGGGCAGAAGCATGGCCGACATGGAAATGGCCCTCCACATCTCGGTGCGCTCTTGGCACCAGTCGCGAATGGTCTCGAGGCTGCTGCCGCGGCGCAGGTGCTCGAAGCAGCCAAGCCAGATGGAGCGCTCAAAGTATTCGTCTTGGGGCTCGAGCTTCCTCGACTGCCTGGTGACGGCGTCCGGGTCGAGTTGTGTGACGAGAGGAGCGCCGTCGGCGTTGGTATGCGACTCGGCGACGCTGGGAGACTGGCGGTCGAGCAGATGCGGCCACGCCGTCATGCTCTTGCGTAGCTTAATCTTGGACTTTGTGTGCAGCCAGCCGTGGGCAATAACATCGCCACGGTCGGCATTCGCCTGCAGGCCCTTGACGAGGTCGTCAATGTCCGGGCCAGAGGTTGCGCTGGTCTGGAGCCACTGAAGCACGGCGTGGCGCTCCTGGGCCACAGAGTCGCTAATCAGAAAGTCTTGGGCCCGGTCGCCGGTCGTAGGCTTGGCTCGCCTGGAAGCGCGGTTGTCTGCAGCGTTCGTTCTCGAGGCGGAGTATCGAAGGGGCAGGAGGCGTCTGATGAGGTCCCATATCTGGATCTCGCGCTCGAGGCGGATCGTTTCCTTCTCTTGTGCAGCGTCTCTATCTTCGCCGTCGTCGAGGTCCATGTCGATATCATCGTTGCTCGAGCGGCCACGCCTCGGGCGCCTTTTGGACAGGCGTCGAAGCGAGGTCTCGTAGTATATGCGAGGCAGGTCGAGGATGCGCTCCCTCTTCTCGGCCGGCGCAAGGTACGGCGACAGGCATTCGTCCAGGGCGTTGGCAAACTCCTCCACCTCGGGGCCCGAGGTGACGGACGGCGCCCCGAGGGACTCCCGTAAGGAGCTCATTGTGTTCGGTGAGCGCGGTCTGGAGCCTGGGTGGTGTGCAGAGAGGCGTCGCCCTTTGCCCAGACGGCAAGGACTTTTTTCTCTACCGTCGACGCTGCGTCTCGTACGGGCGCGTCTGTTTTGCGGGATTCGATTTCAGACGAGTGGTGCCTGTGTCAAGCTTGACGGATCCCAAGCTCGTGGATTCTCGTTCGTTAGGGGGGAAGGGCTGTCGTGAAGCTGAGAAAGCCGTAGCTCTCTGTTGTTGATGGGAGCACGCTCGATCTTTTGCTTGGGGAGCCACCTGAGCTGGGCGCTGGTTGGCGCGTGGTGGGACCAGTTAAACGCGGTTGGAGGTGCGGTGCAGGTGTGGTGAAGAAGCAGGTAGAAGTAGGCGAATACAACGTATGTGCATTTTTGATTGGGTTTAAAGTGAAATAAAGGCCTTTAGAGTCTATTTCTTATTTTTCTGCATTTTATTTTCGCATGTGGAATATTGTTACGAGGTAGTTGTAATGAGATACTGGTCTTCCTATCAATCTCAAGTGGTACTAAGCTATTGGAGCAGGCGGCAACCGTACCTGGTACGAACTACAGACACGACACAGCATATTGAGGATCCAATCACCTATTTAATGATACATAAGAAGCCAAAGCATTATTTAAAAATACCACATCATTCAAAACCCCCCAAACACGCCCCAAACGCGTCCCGTTCAACACGACATTGGCCTGCAGGGTAAGCCACCACCCCAAGCCAGGATATGCAACAAAGCGAGCCCCACAGCGCAGCCGGGCTTTTCTAGCACCAAAATTTTTGCCCGTCTCTTCCTCCTTCTCTTTTCCTCCTTTCTTCTTCATAATGTCATGGGCATTCATATTAGAGTCTCGGAACAAGGTATTCCTCAATGCTTGTTCAGGTCCCATGAGGATCTCCAGCGTGCTCAATGATCGCCTAGAAGAAGGAGAAGATTTTTTTTTAATTTTTTCCAACGCTCTTCAACAAGTTACCTTTTATTCCTCTGCATCGGTGGACATACTTAGGATGAGCGTCACATACTCTTTGGACACGTAGCTGCAAGTTTTTTTTTGTTTGATGAATTCTATATAGGCCTGGCCTATTCTATGACGAATTTTCTCGCTGCTGCTTCATCTTGAGCCGCAATAGGCTCGGCTTGGGGCAGCTAGGCGTTTGGCCCTCGTCGCCGTAGCGATTGTAAAACGCCTCGCAGCATTCGTACAGCGCCTTGACAGCGTCTTGGCACTTGGCCTCGTTGTAGTTGTTGCGGGTAAGGCAGTCTATCGCATCATGTTAGTTGAGCCTTTTGGCTTTCAGATGCCAATGGCATGTGTATTTTGGTGTCGTTATCGTACCTTGAATGGCACACTGCGGCAGCGTCACAAAGTCAGTCTCCATACGTCATTGATGTCCAGAGGAAAAAAAAACACGTACTGCTCGAGGATGGCATGCGGGCTTTGCCTCTACATCATCTTTTGGTGAAGACTAGTCGTGCAGTAAAATTAGCAAACCGAATAACACATTGTCATGGCCGCACACGTACCATGGCTGTATCGGCAGCAACAGTCTCTCAAGGTGTGTCCGCCTCGTTCGTATCAAGCGCAGGCAGCAGCGCTTCTCAGCCAACCAATCCGCAGCAAAGAAGTGACTGTCGATATAATGACCAGCAATAGACAACCAGTCAAACCAAAAGCGTAACCTGAGGTAGCAAAAGAAACCGAAAATCCAGTATTCGTTGCGCCGAGGTACCAGCTTCACAGGCACCAAACATACCGTAGCAGAGTCACCAGCCTAGCCCACACCAAGAGCGCAGCCAAGTCCCAGCTAAGGCGGCACTGGCACTGCCCACCTTCACGCCACCCGTTAATAAGCACATTCCCATTTTTGCCTAACCCCGATCAACCAATCACACGTCTCGCTCCCCACAAGGAACGACGCTTCGTCGAGGGCCGACCGACTTCTCTCTCGCGCCCGCCGCCGCGTATAACGCCCAAGTTGACAATTTGCAAACTCGCCTTCTTCACCAACAGCCCTGTTTGCATCAAAACAACCCTTTGTTCTTCCTAACGAAGCATCCAAGTCACCCACAAGAAACGGGGGACCTCACCGAGAAACGTCAAAACTTTTTGTTCGAATACATCTCCCCATCCAAAATGTCCGACGACAACGGAGGCCAGGACGCCGCTCCCGCCAACCTCGAGCACCTCAACATCAAGGTCACCGACAACAATAACGAGGTCTTCTTCAAGATCAAGCGCACTACCAAGCTCGACAAGTTGATGACTGCCTTTTGCGAACGCCAGGGCAAGTCGATGAGCTCCGTGCGATTCCTCTTTGACGGTTCGCGAGTCCAGCCCACCGACACGCCCGATGCTGTACGTTTCTGTCTCCCTTTTGCCAGCGGCAAATCTTGCCCCATCATCTCTCCTATTGTCCCATCAACTAACTTCCAACCCTAGCTCGAAATGGCCGACGGCGACACCCTCGAAGTCCACCAGGAACAGGTCGGCGGCTCAGCCTAACTTGCGCAACCAAAAACGCAAACGGCGCAAAGCGACTGCTCCGCAAAAACCAAGACAGGAGCGCGCAACGAAGTGAATGTGGTTTCTTTTAAACGCGGCGTTATAAGGGGGATGGCTTGCACGAAACCCCTGACGGAAGGGGGTGCATTGCATATGTCTTTTTTCATAACGTCCCTGGAGGGGGGAGTTTTGATTTACTACTACACTGCCCTTGGAGGGAATGGAATTCTTTCTGGCACATTTACTTTGCTTTTTAACTAGTGCGCCGGCAGCTTGTTTCTTCTTCTTCTTCTTTCCTTTCTGTCTTTCATTATATTACGTCTTTAGGATTCCGAGATTATTCCGAATATACCAAGTTAACATAAATCACCGAGACCGTAATGTAATCTTGCTTCATATGTGAAGTGTCGCTTCAAATCAAAATATATTCGCGCATTAAAGATGCCAATCCTATTACCATATCAAAAGCAAAATACTCCCTCCCCTCCCCGTCGTGTCCATCGTAGCACCATAAATAACATAAACAGGACATGCCATAACATTCATACATATACACTCCAATAAAGCATAAACCATTTCATGCGTAATCGTAATTTTGCGTCTTCTTCCTTTTGCAGGCGCGTCTCATCAGCGCTTCAACTCGGCCATGCGGCACTGCGTGCACGTCACCACCATGCTGCCCGACTCCGTCTCCTTGGGAAAGATTTGGCCATCGTCAAAACCGCCCTGGCAGTCTGCACATCGGAAGCATTCATCGTGCCATTCGCCGCCGAGCGCCTGGACGTACTGTCCGATGACGGCCTTCTTGCACCTCTTGCACTTGGGGGCGCGGCGTTCTGTTCGCTTGGTCTGGCAATTGATGCACCACGCGTACCCGTCCTTTTCAATGTGCGTCATGCCATGCTCAAACGGATCACCGCACTCGGCGCAGAAAAAGTGCCCGTAGTGCCAGTGATCGCCCAGCGCGACAATGTGCTCCCCAAGAATGGGCGTCTTGCAGTGCTTGCACCGAGGTGCAAACAGCTCGTGCCAGTCAAGGTGACAGTAGAAGCGCAGGCGGTCGTCGCCATCTTCCTCTTCAGTCAGGCCAGGCACCTCGTCCAGCACCTCTCCTTCAGTCCTGCGCCGAATTCTGTCCAGCCGAGCATTCCTGGCCGATTCCGGCTCAGGGCTAATCTCCATGGCCTCGAGCCCGGTACCGCACGCGTAGCAGCTGAAGCATTGTGGGTGAAATCGTTCCGTAATGCCGGCCAAGGCAATAAATCGTCCCTCGATGGGAAAACCGCACTCGTGACACAACGTGCGCCCGCGGCTGGAAGTGCCTGGCGCCGGTGACCAGTGACGGCGGTTTTGTGCCTTGATAAGACCAGCTGCTTTGCGTTTGGGAGCAGGCAGAGGCCGTGAATTGCCACTAGAGTCATCATCAGGTGCCACAATGGACGGAGCCGATGGCGTCTCGTCCACGCAAATGGTAGGGACGTTAATGGCCGGTACTGGACCGCTTGGCGCATCGCCATCGTCTCTCACACAGATGGTCGGAATGCTGGGAGGCTGCGGTTGCGCTTGGACGGGTTCTTCGTCCGCAACAACGATAGAAGGGATTTCCAGAGGCTTCCGGTCTCCGCCGCGGGCACCTCTGAACGCTGCGGCTTCTTGGGGCCGGCCTGAACTGTCATCAGTCGATTCGCCCGGCGGCTTCCAGTTCGTGTTAAAGCTTACAATGGGCCGCCCGGGACTGTCGCTGACGGCCGTCGGTTCGGGAAGCTTTGCGCTCCGATCCTTCAACCTCATGCTCGTCGCCTCGCGAATATCCTTGCTGCGAATCTCTACCCCGTTCTTGCGTTCCACCTGATCGTCTGTAGCCGGGATGGAGGAGGGCGAATGCCCGTTGGTCGTGTAGTAGGCATTGTTCGAGCGACTTGGGGGATTGCGGTGAATTTCAACGCTATCACGAGCCTTGACAGCACCGACATCGCCCTTGACGCCAGGGAAGTGTGGCCGAGCCGTGTTTTGCGACCTGTCCTCGAGAGTTTGGCGGCGAGGCGAAACAGAGGTAGGCTTGCCTTTGGGAGTGTTTGCTTCAGGCTCTTCCCAAATCTGATCTTCCGAAAACGGTCGGCCAACCTCGCCAGAGATGTTGCGTTGCTGGCTGCTCTTGCGACGGCTGCCTCCCATCCGCATGCCAAAGCCGATGCCGCCATACGTCTTGCGACGACTACCGTGGCTGTCCTTTCGCGATACCGACTCCATCGTCTCAGAGGACTGTCTTTGGCGGCAGCTATTGTAGGAGTCGCTCTCGGCGGAGCTATTGGACACGGACCGGTAGCCGGCGTCACGCCGAATGCCGGTCGCCGTAATGTGGCTTCCGTACGAGCCAATGCTTGCAGTACGAGCATGCGCATAGCTGTCCTTTCTAAGATGCGGCCTATAGCGGTATGGCCCGTCGGGTCGAGGTAGTTCGCCACCATTTTCGTGCTGCCAGACAAGCTCAGCGGCCTCGTCGAGGGCTGCCTGGTAGAGGCGGCTATCCTCGTCGGGAGACTCGCGGCCGAGGCCACTACGCATGTCCATCTGCTCCATTGCATCTCGCAGGGAAAATGCTTCTTCCTTTTCCATCCATCGCTGCCCTCGCTCCATGTAGGTGGAGGTGGGAACGACCTGTGATGGCTTTAATGGCGCGGTGCCGCCTGCCTGGTAGTAGTCGCGTCCCGTTCGAGAGCTTGCCGTGGAATAGCGAGATGCAACGCTGGCAGCACCAACACTCGGGGCCTGCGAAGGTACACGTTGCTGCGGCAGCTGTTGCTCCGGAATAGGTCGTTGCGATGAAGCGTCGAGACTGAACCGACCGGCGAGCGATCGGGCGGGGGCGGGAGCGTACGAGGGCTGGGGTCTTGCACCTCCTGGGCGCTGTGTGCGGTTTGAGCGAAGGGCAGATAGATAATTTGCTGCAGAGGACATGCTTATTAGCTTTGCAACCAGCTAGTTGGGTTCGCACACTGCCTACCGGTCTGGTCCTTGCTCATGTACGACGGCGACGGCGGCGTCACCTTGCGCTGCTTCTGCTCGCGCGATGTCCACATGGTCGCCATGACCACAGCTGGCTGTAGTTATAGAAGATTATTTGAAGGCCACTTGTGATTTTTGGAGCGTTGGATTGTTGTGTGTTGTCCGTCTTGGGTCGGTGGTGTGCGAGGTTGGGCAGCTCGGTGGTAGCTTTGTAGGGAAGTGACGGCGAGGGTCGGCCGTTACGGCGTTGGCTAGGCAACGAGTTGTGCGTTACCAGCGCATCACCACCCAGCAACGTGCAGCTCTCCCTTGTGCGTGTGGATGAAACAGGCAATTATTATAGCTTTGATTGCTGCAAAACTCTATTGATACATTTTAACTATTGTACATGGCAATTATGAAAGAATTGCCTTTGTATCCGTTGCCTTTGGCCGCAACGTCTACCAGTGTAGCTCGCCCTTGACGCCTTTTTCCGGTTCCGACCCTGGTCGCGGCTGGCCCGGCTTTGCGCCGTCTTCCTGGAAGCCGAGGTTTTTAAAATCATCCCTGGCCATGAGATTGCTGGAAGCTTGTGTTAGTGTGATTGACAGGTTGGGGCTATGATTTGTCCTTTACCGGTCCATTCTACACGCAAGATATGCTTTTGCCAGCTCCCGGCACTGGTTCTGGTTGACGCCGCGAGCTTGCTTCATGCAAGCGAGGTACTCCGTCATAACTTGCTTGCATTCGCCTGGGAACATATTAGACAAGTTAATTTTTATAACCTCCAAATAGCTTACCATCATGGTCGAGCGGGAAGCTTCCACGTTGTGGGCTATGAGCCGAAGCGCAATGTTAGCTTGCCTTTCCATGATGAACTCAACATCGTTGTGATGCGACACTTACGGCGTCGGCTTTGTCGTTGGCAGCTTGCCAGGACTTCCAAAGGTACTCATGACGTATACACTTGCATTTGCCTCTGGAATATCCAGGCAAGAGCGATGTGTCTACCCGTAGAGGTTGGCCTTGCAGCTAAAGTCCAGGCGTCGGCATCAGGCCAAAACCCATGACCAGTAATAAAGCCGGTGGTTCGGCGACGCAGAGGGAAAAAAAAAGTGGCGCCCAGTCGCCCTGCTGGACTGTGGCGCGTGTACGTGGCGGTTCAAACTGCCTGCCCACAGTGTTCGCCGCGGACCCCATGGTGACGACAGAATGTGCGTGTTTTTGCCCGTGCCAGCGCGTACCGGAGAGGTACCTCCAGGAGCAACACGTGAACCACGGCAGCACCCTGCGCCCCATCACTGCGCTGCCCTGCTTTCCGAATTGTTAGCGGCGACGCGAAGCGCATCCCATCGAGCGACAAAAGACTGTGTGTGTCGTTTTTTTGTCCTTGGCCCGCGGCCTGCCTCATGATAGAATCGTTATCCCACCTCGAGTAGTCTCCCCCACTGTCGCTGCTGCGTACACCCGTCCAGCCCAACCGCAATCATGGCTGCCCTCGGCGAGGATTTGCTCATCACCGTCAACAAGCTTCAGGACCTCGTCTTCAACACCATTGGCAACGACTCCCTGGACCTGCCACAAATCGTATGCACCCTGCCCGTTCTGCTGCCACGTCGTTGGCGTTTTGCTCACCCCTACACAGGTTGTTGTCGGCTCCCAATCGGCAGGCAAGTCGTCTGTTCTCGAAAACATTGTCGGCCGAGACTTTCTCCCGCGAGGCAGTGGCATCTGCACCCGTCGACCCCTTATCCTCCAGCTCATCAACGTCCCCGAAGATGAATCCCTCCCAGATCCTATGGAAGACCGCTTCCGGTCCCCTGCCGCCGCGCGACGATCTGAGTGGGCAGAGTTCCATCACATCCCGAGCCGCCGCTTCACAGACTTTTCCGACGTCAAGAGGGAAATTGAAAACGAGACGTCGCGAGTCGCCGGCACCAACAAGGGTATCAACCGCCAGCCCATTAACCTCAAGATCTACTCCCCTCACGTATTAAACTTGACGCTTGTGGATCTTCCCGGTCTGACAAAGGTTTGTCCATTCCCAGTTCTGCGTCTAAATCACACACACTAACGTAAGATGCAACAGGTCCCCATTGGCGATCAACCGACCGACATTGAAAAGCAGACCCGAACTCTCATTTCCGAGTACATTGCCAAGCCCAACAGCATTGTTCTCGCCGTCTCGCCCGCAAACGTCGACATTGTCAACTCGGAAGCCCTGAAACTCGCCCGCCATGTCGACCCGCTCGGCCGCCGAACCATTGGCGTCCTCACAAAGATTGATCTCATGGACCACGGCACAAACGCCCTTGATATTCTGTCTGGACGCGTCTACCCTCTGAAGCTGGGCTTCATTGGCGTGGTTAATCGATCCCAGCAGGATATCCAGGGCAACAAGCCTATGGAGGAGGCTCTGCAGGCTGAGACGGACTTTTTCAAGCACCACCCCGCCTACCGCAACATCTCGACGCGCTGCGGAACTCAATTCCTCGCAAAGACGCTCAACACGACCCTCATGTCGCATATTCGCGAGCGTCTGCCCGACATCAAGGCTCGTCTCAACACGCTCATGGGCCAGACCCAGCAAGAGCTCGCCAGCTATGGTGACATGCACTTTAGTGGCAAGGAGCACCGCGGATCTCTTATTCTCCAGCTCATGACCCGATTTGCGACGTCATTCATCTCATCAATTGACGGTACCTCGACTGAGATCTCTACAAAGGAACTGTGCGGTGGTGCCCGCATCTACTACATTTTCAACTCCGTCTTTGGCAACTCCCTCGAGTCGATCGACCCTACATCAAATCTCACCGCCCTCGACATTAGAACAGCAATCAGAAACTCTACTGGTCCCCGACCTAGTCTGTTTGTCCCCGAGATGGCCTTTGACCTCCTCGTCAAGCCGCAGATTAAGCTGCTGGAGATTCCCAGCCAGCGTTGCGTCGAGTTGGTCTACGAAGAGCTCATCAAGATTTGCCACACCTGCGGCTCGACCGAGCTGTCACGCTTCCCCAGGTTGCAGGGCAAACTGATTGAGACGGTCTCTGACCTGTTGCGCGAGCGTCTCGGCCCCGCGTCTACATACGTCGAGTCGCTCATCTCTATTCAGCGAGCCTATATCAACACCAACCACCCCAACTTCCTCGGCGCCGCCGCTGCCATGAGCAATGTCGTCAGTGCCAAGCAAGATCGCGAACGCAAGCGCCTCATCCAGGAGGAGCGTGAGCGCAGGGAAAAGAAGCGCCTCAAGGAATTGGGTGCCAACGGCGACGCCGAGGAGGAGGGCGAGGATGCCGAAAAGACGGAATCCCACAAGCACAACAAGCACTCGCGAAGCCTGTCACCCGCTGCTGCCCACGATGGACACGGCAGCTTGGCCGCTGCCGTCAATGGCGTCCGTTCTCAATCGCCATCCAGACTCAACGGCCAGGGCCTGGGCGGGGCAAAGGACACCTTCTTGAACTACTTTTTCGGCAAGGAGGGTCTCTCGCCAGCCCAATCGCCTGGTGGACTTCCCAACGGCCGCCATGTCAGCCACCACAACGAGCCCAACTTTTCCAGCAGCTTGCGCCGAGAGGAGAAGGTGGTTATCCGCCCAGCACAGTCGTCGCACCAAGACGAGTACGACCCGACCTCTCGAAGCTACGGCCTGGCCTCTCACCTGGTAAGTCGCAAAATACATCCTACCCGAAAACCAAAATTGACCCGGCTAACCATATTCCAGGGCGAATCTGCCGAGCCTGCCCTCACCGACCGCGAGGCCATGGAGACGGAGCTCATCCGCGCTCTCATCTCATCGTACTTTAACATTGTACGCGAGTCCATTGCCGACCAGGTCCCCAAGGCCGTCATGCACCTGCTCGTCAACCACTGCAAGGACGTGGTGCAGAACCGCCTCGTCAGCGAACTGTACAAGGAGTCGCTGTTCGAGGAGCTCCTGTACGAAGACGACGGCGTCAAGAAGGAGCGCGAGAAGTGCGAGAAGCTCCTCCAGACGTATCGCGAGGCAGCCAAGATTATCGGCGAGGTGCTATAAACCAGAAAAAAACGAACTACAAAAGAACAAAGAAAAAAGAAAAAAGAAAACAAACATCCCAGATTCTTTATACAAACTTGCTCATTTGTTCTGGTAGAGCAGAAGTTAAAGTTTTATTGGCATCACGACGAAGAAGAAGAAAAAGCAAGGAGATACAAAGCAGAGCTGCATAGATGTTGGAGCGAGGATGAACATTGCAGAAGAGCAAAGGAGAATGTGTGTACGCTGGACATGTAAAATTTTTGCCATGTGTGTTGTTTTTGTCTATTATTCACCTGCTTTTTCTTTCTCTCCTTTTATGTTGCTCATACACACACACTCCCCTTTTTGTGGTTTTTTTAATGCGAGAACGGCCACAGCCATGGATCGCTTTGCAAAGGCGCAAAATGATCCGAAAGATGGAGGAGGAGGAGGGGAGGTGGTGGTGGCAGGCAAAGGGATACATGTATTTATGGAACACTCGACTCGGTGGCGATTCAACTCATGATTACTTTTTATGTCTTTTGATTCGAGCTTCTAATCCGTGACTTTATCTCTGTGTCTTGGTAGTTGTAGCTAACATGTCTTTTGGTGTGGTCTTAATACCACGGACCATTATAAGGGGGCAAGTTTGTCTGGGGAGGAATGGTGTAATAATAGACGCCGTTGAAGCGTCGGCCCAGCGGTGTGGCCTCACCGTTCACTGGCTGTCCGAATATGGAACCAAACGCTTCCTGCGGCGTGGCAGGAGGAAATTGAGGCTGCCAATGGCCAAGTACGGGATGGATAGGCTGGCCCGCAATCTCATGGCTTCCAGCTTGCTGGTTGTAGCAATTTGGCGCCGGCACACTGCTGCCCGTGGTATCGGGATCATTTGCCTCTGAGCCTGGCTCGTTTGCCGCGACGGATGTGCCGTCACTTCTGGGTCGAGGTACACATGCAGTGTCAGAGGGCTCTGTCTTGATCTTCTTGAGAGGCATGTTTCGCTGCATCGGAGTTTCTGCTTGCCGCTTCTCTGCACTGCTATTTGCCGACATTGGGTGCAATATCTTTGCCGGGCTGGGATTCGTTTTCTGTCCAATTCCATCCGTTCCAGATCCATTTGCCTTTTGTTGTGCGTTCTTCCCCCCCTTATACCTGCTGGCTTTAAAGAACTTGCATACAAAGGGAAATGTCTGTCTCAATATGTCCAGCATCTCCTCATAGCCACTGCCCAATAAACGAGCATACATTTCGGAAATTGCGTTGGACCTCGGAGGATTGATCATCATGGACGGCCAGTCTTCCATGTGTTTAGGCATACTGTGTTGTTCCTGGAAGTGAGTCGTCAAAGCAGACAGAGAATAGGTCTGCTCAGAGAAGAAGCACTGGCGGCAGTGTGCATGAATTTCAGTTAGCTCGCGCGCATCTCGGAGGCGTTTATAGACTGTAAACGCATTTTTCATCATGCCAATAGTGATTGGCTTTGGAAACCTGGCGGCAAATTGCACTGCAATCTGTTGAATAATGATGTATGCGAACATTGACGTCGGCACGCCCGCTGCTCTGCAGTGACGTATGGTTTCGAAAACGACGTCGGCAATAAAAGGGAGGTGCCTACCACTGTCGTCGTTTGCCCCGGTCAGCACCACAGCGTCTTGTTTACCTTGCTTCACTGGCTCATCTTGCGCGGGCTCCATTTGTGCCAAAAGTCGTGGCAGCAGCTGGCCCCAAGAAGCATTATCAAGCGGCTGCGGCACCTGCAAAGCCGTCTGAAAAGCAGGCAGACCACGCAGCGTATCAAGAGGAATGGGTGGCTGCAGCATCGAAGCTCTTCGTTCAATATCTGCCTGCTTGTCTGCTTCAACTATACCAGAGTCACAAGGAACACGATTCTCTGTATTTCCTTGAGACTCCGGAATAGGAGCAAGTGCCAAGTCAGCGCCAGACGGTCCACTGTCGGCAGCTCCAATGGCACGAGCAGACGCAACGAAGTCCTCCAACCGAAACCACGGATCTCTAAGGGCTAGACGTAGCGAGCAAATCTCGTCTAGCCATGTAGAGGCGGCCGCCGTGCCTTGTTCCACAGCCATTTGGAATTCAGCCTTGGCCATGTCAACGTGGTTCCGCCAAAGGAGAGTGGGAGCGTCTGGTGAAGAGCCGTCATCATCTGCGTGCTTCCAACATATTGACGGCAGAGACGAAAGAACCATCTTGGGCAGTCCATGACCAGTAATCAAGTCTTCTTTCTACAACGGAAAGGACATCAGCCAGAGATACTAGACAAGGCCGCCGGATGTGCCAAAACATACCATGATGCATCGCTCCCATAGACATCTCGGGCAAGAAACGACAGAGAATTGAATCACCAGCTGAACAGACTGGTCACAAAGCCCGCAAAACTGGCACCGTTGTGAACAAATCAGCCGCCAAAGATCAATCTCTGCCATCTGCTGCCTCTCTGGAGCGTGCATCTCTCTCGCCGTCCTCCAAATGTAATCTGCCCGCAAGCTCTCCAGAACGGAGCAGTCGGCAGTCTCGGCGGTCGGCGACGGGTCGAGCAGCTCGTGAAAGAGCTTGCAAACGCGCAAGACTTTGCCAAGCGTGGCGGGTGGCAGGTAGCAGAAGATGTGCTGCCAGACTTGCACGGGAAGACGTCGGGCGCCATCTTCGTGGTGCTGGGTCTCGGGGGACAATGCAAAGGTAGTCATAGCTGGCCGTTACAGAAACAGTTGGCTTCTTTGCCCATGGATGTGCGTGACCGGTGTGTGAAAGATGCAATTAATTGCCAGTTCACCTTGGTCAAACGAGGAAAGCATCACCACACCCTGCCAGCTGGCAACTGCTGACGGCCTCCTGACATTGTCAACTCAACAAACGCTCACCCGTTCATCACTTGGCTTCCAGGTAGGTAGTTGCAGTGCAAAGTGAACAAAATCTGTAGACCAGAACATATAACAATGCTATTGAGTAGAGCTTATTTGTAAAAAAATGGAGAGTGTATCCTTTTCCGTCAACCAAACCAATCATCCTAAAACATGCTCCGTCTACCGTGCCAAAATACACTCCCAAACCCTCAAAAACATAGGCAAAATCGTATAAACTCCCCAGAAAATAAAAATACTCACATATATTTCATATCATCGTACAGAACCAATTTCCCCCCTTTCACTGCAGGTTATTTACCCTATCCTTTTGTTCGGGTTGCCCCGGATAGATATTAAGCGTCTGCTCGGTGCCCCAGTTGGACATTTGCGTGTAGTTCTCAAAGGTATTCTAGCGGGGCGTTAGCTGTTGTATCCTATGATAAATCCTCCAAGGAAAAATTGCTTACCCAGTCAAAATTGTTCGCAAAATCCACGGCTGGATCTTGTCCGCCTCCCACTGTCGTAAACATGGACAAGGGAGACAGAGGGCCACCAGAACTAAAGCCAGCGAAGCCATCCATTTGGATATCGCCCATGTTCACTGGCGGCAGTCCAAAGTCCATGCCCACAAATGGCCCCGTGTTGGTGGCGGCGAATGGGTTCTGATCGAGTCCGTTACCCAGGCCTGCAGAGGCCAGGATCGAATTCGGATCCGTGGTCTGGTCCATGTCAAAGTTGGAGGGCATCATCGGAATGGAGTCATTGCGCGATTCTGGCGTGTTTTCTGTGCTGCTGACGGGCGTCTTGATCTTGTCCATCATAATGTCAAGGACCTTGGATGCCTTGACAGCTTCCATGGACGAATCTGCCAGACTTTTCCAGATGGCGCCAGCCTGCTGCAATGTGGCAACCATTTTGGTTCTCTGCTCATTGTCCCATACAAAGCCGCCCTCAGCATCCTGCGGCGCATTCGACTGCATAGCGAGGTTGTCATAGTGCAGATCCAGGATGATGAGCATGGCGGGCATGATAAACTCCCTCGTCGCAATGGACTTGACGTACCAGCCCACAGCTCGGAGTTTGCCGCCTGGCTGAGATTCTCGGTGCAGAGTGGACAGGTGCTCCATGGCTTCCATAGACGCTTCCATGGCTCGGCGCCGCGAGTGGGCGTATCTTGGATTCGTGCGTGCCTTGCCGAGGTACTTGCGGTGAAGCAGGCAGATAATTTTTTGGTACAAGACATTGACATTGAAACGAGCGACAATCAACGTAACTGGGTCCTGCGAGCCCTCGAGGCTTGTCAGCTTCAGGTGAGGCGGGAGCTCCTGCATGATTTGTCGCAGCTTGGCATCGAAGCGAATAATCTCGTCGTACGGCACGGGTTTGCCTAGCCGGTTTGTAGCTTGCAAAATATTTCCGAGCTCAAAGCACAGCCTGGCTTTCGAAATCATGTACGAAATTGGCGTCGGTTCAGAAATGGGGCGCGGGGGTGGCAGCTCTTTGATGGTCGGGTGGAAGTCGTCGTCAAACAAGTTGTTTGGCAGCTGGGTATCGCAGTCGTTTTCGTTAATCATGCCCGGCAGGGAGACCTGGTGCGAGAACATGACGTCGGACATTCGGATGAGGGCCCAAGTACGTCGGCGCATTTCCTGGCTGGATGTCAGTGGTTTTCTCAAATAGGTGTTACAACAAGAACTTACTGCTTGAAACGGTGTAATGTTTGGAAACCAGGTGGCATCTCTATGGTATCCCATGCGAATGGCTATGCGAGCAATCATTGAGTTGATCAGCCACATACCCAAATCCGCATCCCACCGCGACGTGTACTCTCCCAGAATGTAGAGGAGCATCGTCTCCACCGTGTGCTCAACCGGTTTCGTGTAATCCGCCTTGATGAGACACTGTACAGTACGCAAGCGATACTCTTCGGCAAGGTCCAAACTCTTGTTTTTCCAATCATGTGGCTCGTCGCCTACCTTGTTATAGCTGAGCATGGCGAGGCACAGAATCGAGTAGAGCTGACCCAGCCACATAATGGGCGTCTTGTTGGGATCTTGCCAGTGAGTTCGTAATTGTTGCAGAAACGTAGGCCCGTGAATGATGCTGACGGCATTGTCCATGGAGTTGAAGTAGCGGCTGCACAGAGTCAAGACGCTAGACTTGGGTGGCAGAGAGGTGCGCAGCTCAATCTCAGAGGCTGGCACGGCGCCGAGTAGCAGTGTCGGGCCCTCACGAGCCGCCATGGGCTTGGACATTCGAACGCGCTCGTATGTCGACTCCATTTCCTTTTTGTGAGATACCCAGTAATTCTTGACGTCGGCAATATCGGAGAGAATGGTGTGCCAGTGCTCTTGTCCAATGTACATGGACTTGCCCTTGTCCGTGTCGACTTTTAAAACGCCTAGTGACGTGGCGAGACTCTCATCAATGTCGCTCTCTTCATCTCCAGCATATGCACCGTCGTCCTGCTCCATCTTCGCAGAGGCACCGCTCTCTGTCCCAGGCTGAGATAAGGACTGCCTCCCAGCGGCAGCAGCGGCCGAGGAAGAATCGGTGCTGTTGCCATTGTGCATGAGCGACAAGACGAGGTTCTCTAAACGATCTATACGGTTCTGCATGTCATCGGGGCTCATATCGGCTTGGTTGGGACTCTTCTTTTGCGATGCGGGCGCCGCATAGGTGCACGAAGACGTATCCATGCCCTCGCGCTTGGTACAGTTGCTGCACGGGTGTTTGCGGTCACATTTCCTGTGGCGGAGTTAGCAGGCTATAGTATAGGGCGGGCAACAGTTGGGTCGTCGGCGCTCACAATCTGCGAGGCGGTTAGCATTCGCGATCATACTTTGGAGTGGTGAAGCATCACATACTTTCTGGTCCGGCATGGGTAACAGCTGAGCGGTACTCGGTTTCGTTTTCTTACAACCTTGTACTGCTCTTCGGGGGATCGCCCGCCGTTGGAGGAATTGGTCGAGGGTGGTGTCGGTGTCATGTTGAAGGTTGGCGCGGCTTAGTGGGGGTTTATGGTGGTTCTGGTGGCTCGAATGGCCGTTGGCGACGAGTTGAAGGGGCCTCGCAGTGGGCTATTGATTTTCGTATAACAATGACGACGGATCAGGTGTTGGGGTGCGAATTGTAAAGGCGAAATAGATGGCCAAAGGGCATTTGTGGCGTCGCAGGTTCTGTCTAGGGCTTATCTCTCTCGGGGCGAATCCGTTCTTCTGCCCAATGCAGCTGCGGGTGCTGACAACCCAGGACGGCCGCCGATTGAGGCTGGGGTTTAGGTTTCGCTGCTTGGGTAATGGGCGTTGGTGTGTAGTTGTCGCAATACTGGACACGGCCAATGGTTGTGAGCAGGCTGCCTTGGCGGATTGCGAATGCGCGGTGTGCAGAGGCTTGGTGGTTGGGGTTGCGTGTTCTGGCGCGCGATCAAACAGATTCCCAGTAAGCACCAACTATGAAGCTCGCCGACAATGAAGCGAACCCGAGCACGAGTTGACGCACAAGGAACGTTGACTATAGGCGCGTAATAGTGAAGCGCAAAATCTCATTCCACAAGGGACGAGACAAAGAAAGACGGGAGCAGTGTAAGGATAAAGTTGCAGGATTGGACGTCGAGCGCTCAGCCGCGCGATGATGTACCAGCCAACCCACCGCAGCAGCTCTTCAAGGCTGGTTGTGGTGGGGGTTGACAGTGACGGTGGCTGCTTTGGTGCTGATGTGGGTGAGGATGGCGCCCGTTACAGTCCCATGGCGTCCCATGGAGGGAGTGGAGCGGCACGCTACGGGTACGTACCCAGCGCCTGGCGCCGGATATCGCCCGCAAACTCCGAAAGCATCAGAAGCGACTGATTCGATGCGCCCCTACCTACGGAGTACCGTATGGCGGCCGGAAGTCCGTGGCCTCTGGGTGTCCAGACGGGGCGAAAATGGGTGATAAAAATGAGTAAAAAATACTACGAATCTCTATGAATCCGGTGAATATAAAATCTCTCCAATACGTGTCCCAAAGAAGCCTGCCCGTTGTCCCGTGTCCCGTAGCCTCCTTCGCCAGCCTCACAACGGCCTACCTACACTGCGCCGCACAGCCATCGCCTCTAGAAGCCACAGCGGAACAGCCGCCCATTCCAGGCTGCCGTTCCCTTACGCAGGCCCCTGCAAGCACAATCGAGCAGCAAGGGCAACGATTCTGTGACTCACAGGGCAGAACACGTCCACTGTCCACTGATATACCAGGGGGCTTCAATGATCGCCTGGTACCAAAGCTTGCCTCTCATTTGTCAGCCGCTAAAGTATCCCACAGCGGCATGGCCGGAGGTGTGGGAGGCGCTACTGTACAGGTGGCTGTCCGCTAGCGACGTCCCCTAGCGACGTTCGAGTACGATGGGCAAGCGAGCCGTGATATTATCAGCACCGTGATCCGTGCTCACTACGTATGGACCAACTTTTTTGTCTTATTGTATTGTATTTTTATACTTTTGCGTTTGCTACCGACCTGTACTTTTACTGCCTTCCTTCCATCATGTCCATAATCCAGCGCACTCAATCAAGCCGGAGCCAAGCAGGGTATTCCAGGAACGGCTGTCTTTGCTGTCCGCAGACAGACATTGCGTTCTCTCTCACTTCTCTGACGTCCTTTCCATAGCAATCCACGGCAGCGTCTTTTGCCGAATCTCTTTCATCAGGAACAATTCCGCATCGATCCTATTTCGTTTTTCCGGTTCGCCACGTTTTTTTCTTCTTTGCAAAAGCCAGTCCCATTACCTCGTATCACAAGCCAATCCCCTGTGCGACGCGCGATATTTTGTTAAGACGTCGCCAGTGGTGAATCGGCCGGGACGGCATATGGCTTGAAGAAGTTTTCGTCGTTGCCCAGTTCTTCCTTGATCTAGAGACAAATATGTTAGCATAATACAGAGACATGCGAACCGTGGTATACGTACAATATCTAGACCGCCAACCAGCTCGCCGTCAATCCACAGCTGGGGGAACGTAGGCCACTCCGCATACTCCTTGAGACCCTGGCGGACCTCGTCATCAGCCAGAATGTTGAAGAAGCCGTACTTGACCGAGTTCTCGCGCAGCATGCCAACCATCTGCCGCGAGAAGCCGCACTGCGGGGAGCTGGGCGTGCCCTTCATGAAGAGCATGACGGGAGCCGCCTTGACCAGGTCGCCCAGGCGCTTGAACAGCTCCTCCTTCTTCTTCTCGGGGTCAACCTCGCCCTCGTCCTCGGCAGCGGCATCAGCAGCCGCTCCGCCGCCGTTGGCTCCCTCGGTGGCCGCAGCGGCGCTGCCGTCCCGTTGGGCGTGCTTCTCGATGGCGGTGCGCACCTTGACGGCGTTGCTGCCGCTGACCGTCTCGAGGACCTCGCCGTTGCGCAGCAGCACCAGGAACGGCACGGCGGTGACGTCGTAGGTCTCACTGATATCGCTGAGCTCCTCGGCGTTGATGGAGACCCATTTCGTGCTGGCCGGCTCGGAGGCGGGATATTCAGAGGCCAGCGTCGACAGCACCGTGGCCATCTGCGCACACGGCGCTGCCCACGGCGCATGGAACGACATGACCAGCAGGGTCGAGGGCGCCACCGAGCCCAGGACCTGCTCCCACTGGGACATGCTGGTGACTTCTGTGATTGTCGACATGGTGATTGCTATTGTGTCTGTGTGTGTGTATGTATTCGGCGGGGGAGGGGACAACGCTCGTCGAAGGGGAAAAAATACACAATGGCTGGGGATGAACGAAACTCCAGAGGACGGTCGTTGTTTCTGCGGCGTTCGACGGTTTTCAGAGGCGCAACTTTATGCGGTGATGGGCTGGTGTTGCACCTGCTGCACCCGGCCCAATTTGGCGGGGCAATTTTTTGCGCGGGCTGCCCACCGGCGTTCGGAGAGGGGCGAGTAAGGTCAAACAGCCTTGCGTCAGTTGGCCAGAAGGTTGCGCTACATTTGCCGCCCGCCGGCGACTGCGTGTCCGGGCGTGTACTCGGAGGGCCGCTGGGCAGCCAATGGACAAGAGGTACCTCCCGCCCTCACCTGTCCTTGCTGCCGCCTCTGCGTACCCAACGTCATGCCCCACCACCGTCGACCCGGTAGCTGCAACACACTGGCACAGCCCGCCTCTGCACACGCAGTTATGCTCGTAAGCGGTGCCTGGAGCTTAGCCACCCCGCTTCAGCCGCCATCGTCACTGGCAACGTCAACTATCTGCAGCGTTGACAGCTCCCCCAGTTAGCTTACGCATCTTGCACCTTTGCCGAATAACTTCTCCTTCGTCGCTGTCTCTGGATAACGACCTGGAGCCATCACAAAAGAGACGCTGAGCATCACTTGCAGCTCTCTTGTCCGACCGCCATCCTACCCCACCTCGGTCTCCTTTTCTAGCCTGCTGCTCACCGAATAGCTGTGCTGCTGTGCTTGGCTGCCTCTGAGCCGTCCTGCTGGTGAGGTCATACACTTTCGCAGCTGCTCCTGTGCCATACAAGCTGCTCCCCCTGATTAGACCTCGATCTAGGTGAAACTAACTGCCTGCAGCCCGTCATGGCTTCGCTAAATCTCTCGATAAACGGGCCCGCCATTAAAAACAGCTACAATGCTGTCGTGGACGGCCCAGCCCCGTCCTCCGATTCCCCGACCTTTGCGCGATGGGCGCTCTTTTCCGTCCAGGCGCCCCTCGCAAACGCCTTTCAAGATAGCGGAAGCAAAGAAAGCGTGCTCAAGGTCCAGAGCACTGGTGGTAGGTCCCCCCGAGTCTTTTCCGGCCATGCCGGCGCGGAGACGAAAGATTTGTGCTGACAGACCCCGCGCGCAGAGGGCGATCTCACGGAATTGATCGAAGACTTTAGCGAGGGCCGTGTCCAATTCGCCTTTGTAAAGGTCAAGGACCCCAACACTGCGCTGCCCAAGTATGTTCTCATTGCCTGGTGCGGCGGCGGCGTGCCTGAGCGCACCAAGGGCTACTTCACCAGCCACACCAATGCCGTCTCCAAGATCCTGCACGGATACCACGTCCAGATCACCGCCCGCTCCGATAACGACCTCGAACCCCAGGCTATCATGCAAAAGGTTGCCGATGCCTCTGGCTCCAAATACTCCGCAGGTTCCGGCGGCGGCACTGCCTCTGCTGCACCCCCTCCCACTCTCAAGCCCAAGCCTGTCTTCACCCCGACCTCCTCCAGCGCTGGCCGCTCAGTAAACCCGCTCGTCGCTGCTCGCTCAAAACGAGACGATAATGTCGACGAGGACGGCTGGGGTGACGATGCCCCTCCCGTCACGCGAACAGAAGTCGAACGGGTCGAGTCGGCCTACAAGCCTACCAAGGTCGACATGGGCAACCTCTCCAAGCAGAGCGAGCCATCGCGATACACTGCTGCACCGAAGCAAGACGAATCTGCACCTGACGTCATCGGCGGCGGATACAAGCCCGTTGGCAAGGTTGACATTGCGGCCATCCGCGCCCAGGCAAAGGGTGACCGGGACGACAGGCCGACCCCCGTCAAGGGCGCCTACGAACCCGTGGGCAAGGTCGATATTGCGGCGATTCGAGCCAAGGCGAAACCCGCCTCTGAGGAACGTGCTGAACAACCCGAAGAGCAGACTGAGGAGGCGCCTGCGCCTAAACCCGTCTCTGAGCGAGCCTCTGCATTTACACAGCCCGCCGCTTCTGAGAGACTGACGTCTCTTCCCAAGCCCAAGGTAGCCAACAAGTTTGGTGGCGCTTCCAGCTTTGCGGGCACCAAGGCTCCCGCACCTGGCTCGCTGGGCTTTGGTGGCCCTGCCCCCGGCACTGCTCCCGTGACGACTACGAGCCGAACCTTTGCCAATGAAGGCGGCAAGACGCCAGCGCAGCTGTGGGCGGAGAAGAAGGCCCGCCAGGGAGGCTCTGATGTCGGAGTCGCATCTCATCCATCCGGCGAGAGCCCTGTTTCTGAGCAGAAGAGCGGCGGAAACGAGTGGAAGAGCGGCTACAGCGGCAAGTCTTGGGCAACCGTCCAGACTCCCGCGTTTGGACGTGGTGGAGCAGACACTGTCCGTCAGAATGACACCGGCGTCAGCAACGAGGACCAACAGGAAGAAGACGCATCCGCTTCAGGAGGCGTGTCGGCCCTGCGCGACCGATTCAAGGATACCGCACCGATGGGATCGACTGGTGGTGCTCCTCCCGTGCCGCGGGATGCAGAGGAGGAAGAGGAAGCGGCACCACCACCTCCTCCTGCTGGCTCTCGCCCCTCCGGCGGATTTGCTCTACCTGGGCTTCCCTCGAGGCCTCCCCCTGTTGATGACGAGGAAGAGGCTGAGCGCGCAGAGAGTCACGAGAGGGAGGACTCTCCCATCCGAGTGGCCCAACCCGTTGCCCGCGAGCCAGAACCCGAACCGGAACCGGAGCCTGAACCGGAGCCTGCCAGAGAGCCATCGCCGCCGCCTCCTCCTCCCGCAACGGCCACAAGACCTCCTCCGCCTCGCGCACCGTCGCCTGAGCCTGAACCGCAGGCTGAGCCCGAGCCCGAGCCCGAGCCGCAACAGGCTGCCGCTGGCGGGCAGGGCATCCAGGCCGTCATCCTGTACGACTACGACAAGGACGAAGACAATGAAATCGACCTGGTCGAGGGCCAGCACGTCACCAACATTGACCAGGTCGACCCAGACTGGTGGATTGGCACCAACGAGCGCGGCGAGAGCGGCTTGTTCCCCAGCAGCTACGTCGAGGTCGTTGAAGGCGGCGCCGGCGGCGCGGCTCCTCCTCCGGCGGCTGCTGTGCCACCACCTGCACCTGCAGCCGCTGCCGCGCCGGCCGCGGCGGCCGAGGGCCAGACGGCCACAGCCCAGTACGACTATGAAGCGGCGGAAGACAACGGTAAGCTCGTTTTCTACGACGCAAATTTGCAACCTGCAGACGCTAACCAAACGTGTAGAACTGTCGTTCCCCGAAGACGCCAAGATTACGAACCTCGAGTTCCCGGATGAGGACTGGTGGATTGGGCAGTACAACGGACACACTGGTCTGTTCCCTGCCAACTATGTCACTCTGGATCAGTAAACGGAACGAGTTTGTGTTGTGTTGGTGTGTGTGATGTGTAAGGCAATAGGTTCGATGGAAGGCGGTATAGGGGAGGATTGGTAGGCATGCCAGGGGGAAAAACCATGTGTTGAATTTTTGATTTTTGATTTGTCTAGTCGTTTGTATTCATTTTTCATTATGGCAGCTAGGAAATGGCAATTATACGTGCAGACTGTCACCTATGCAAAGCTGGCTGGGGGGTTCTGGTGTCTGTCACATTTCCAGCTGGTGTAAATCAGCAGAGCTTCCAACCCAGTATCCGAGTACACAAAGTCAACCACGTGGTATGAAAATAAATTTGATTTAACTAAAAAAAGGAAATCAAGTCCCGTCCAAGGGGCGTAATGGATGAATTGAACCCGTAGGAAACACCGTAGCTCGTAGCTCTTTTCCAACAGCGGCGAAAGAGTTGCCAGAACTCTGGCACCAAAAGGGACAAAAGATGCTAACCAAACCACAACCGGGTTTTCATTTGTCCAGTTTAAACCAAACGCTTTAAAACCAAAGAAAATTTCCGTTTTTTTGCTTCGTATGCGCGGTGTTTCGATTTGGTATAGAATTAGGTTTTGTATCAAAGGGGCGGTAGCAGGTATTTTAGCAGAGGCACTCGCAGCATTCGAGGCTAGAAGAAGAGAGGATTGTTAGCGAAAAAAACACGGGCTGTATTTTCAGTAGAGAAGGGGGCCAAAAAAGGAAAACTCACCAGCACTCGCAGCTCTCTTCGACAACGCAGCAGCAGCACAGCGCAGCCAAGCAGCCCATCAAGCAGCCCTGGCCACCGCCTTTGCGGCCGCTGCCGCGGTTGTCGGGGGGAGGAGGCTGCTGGTAGTCCATGGGCGGCTGGCCGCCGTACTGGCCTTGCGGGGGACCATATTGGCCCTGGGGAGGACCGTAGCTCTAGAGAAAGGTGGTAGTGTTAGCTGGTGACCTCTGTCGTTGTTCCATGCTTCTTCGTTGCTGGACGAGGAGGGTAGGAATTTCGAGGTTCGTTGCTGGTCAACGCCGAGCTAGCTCCAGCACAGCTACCACGACCACGACCTAATACGTAAAGTCGATTCACGGCACGACTCCCTTGTAGCTGCTGCCCGAATAGCTCTCGTTTTTCCTTGACTCGTTCCTCCAAGCCTCGAGACGGTAAAATGCGCGGTGTTCTTGGCATAAACTTACGGCCGGAGGCTGCTGGGGATAACCACCCTGCTGAGGATAGCCGCCTTGCTGAGGGTAGCCCTGCGGAGGACCGTAGCCGCCCTGCTGGGGGTATCCGCCGCCCTGGTTGTAGTAATCCTGGTTGGACATTTTTCCGTTTTTTTTTCAATGCGCGCAGCGAAGGGGGGGTATCTAGGAAAATAAGAAAACGGGCTGGTCAGAAGAAAAAGAAGAGGAAGAAGAAAGATTGAAATGGTGGTAGGGGAGACAGAGAGAGACGGAAAAGAGGTACCGAACTTACCCAGTTGCGGCGGGCGGCAAAAGCCTGGGGCGTGCGTGTTTCCGCTTATTCGTACGGTACGCGGGGCGCGCGCAGCTGGCGCCGTGGCTAGGCTGTGTTCGTTTGCTTCGGCTGCCGGGGCGGGCGTAGTGGGGGTGGGAGAGCTTGAGTTTCGTTCCGGGGGACGTGTTTGCGGTTGGTTCAGCTGGCTTTGGCTTCGCAGTGGGGGTTGCTTGTGAAGAAGATGATGATGCTTGGGCGTATTTGTATATTTTCGTTGGATTATTAAAAGTGCATCTCTAATGGGGTTTTTCCAGCGTTCTGGATGTGGTCTGCGTGACGGGATACTTGCCGGGCGAGGTCCGTGGGAACGGCATATACCGCACAGAATGACTGCCGGCGGAAGTCGCCAGCAAAAAGACCATCAGCCTCGTCAATTCAAAGCCAAAAATACAAAATACTGAGCCTCATCACTGATTCAGTAGCAAATCATGTCCCGGTATTCCCTATTCGAGCTCGGCGGTGCCGAACCACGGACCCTGACGCAGCGCAATCCCGCAATCGGCATTATGGTTTTCACGCCGATCACCTTTGAGTCTACGAGAACCGAAAGCCTTGTGCGCATTGTTCGCGCTAGCCCTGGAACCAGCTTTTCAAAGCATGTCACGATTAATTCTTGGCCCCGATAGGCGATCAAGCAGGCTGATTTCACAGCATCTTGTGAAAAAAGAGATGAACAATCAAGATCAGCCACAGTGCTTCCACACTGTACTCCCGTACCAGTGTCCCGACTCGGCCTCATCCGCTGCGGCAAGTGGGTTTCCGGGTGGGTTACAGTGGCGCGTACCATGCAGCAACCTGCTCACAGAGTGGTTTACAGCACGGTACATTGTACTCCTAGTCAAAGAACCGGGATCCCTTTTTATTAGCGACGCCCGGCTTATGTCCGCGCCGCCTGAGACCATGTGTGTGCCACGTCACAAGGGTCACAGGGAACACTTTTCCACACGACGAAAACCAGTCGAAATCACGCCAAATACACAGCTTTCCCTTGCTGTATGAAAATCTGAAAAAAAATCATAAACCAGGCCATGGAATCCAAAGGGGGTCCCGCAAAGCGTACGTCATCATCCTAGACACAGAAAAAAAAGCCGCGCAATATTTCCTCGCCTTCGCCCGAGGGGAGCCACTTCTGGTGTGGCGCCATGTGCCGAGATTCCGAACAGGGAGGCGGTGCAAAACGCGTATCAATACTACATGACCGTAATTTCCATACGGCCCTGCAGGTGCATGCAATATACCTACTGTACCTAATCATGTTCCCCCCACGGGACAAAGGGCCTGGAACGCAGTGCCACTGCGCCGCCCCGTGAGGGTGACCAGTGGTTCTATTTGCTCGTTTTTCCTGGCTCACCTCACATGACCCTCAGCTGCGTCAGGTTGGCTTACACTTGTAGGAGCTGGTTGTAAGCCCGCCAGTATACAGTGCAGTCAGGGTGTGCCGTACGGAGTACTTGTAAATTATACTGCGAAGAAGGCTGCGAGATTGAGCTTGTTCTAGAAAGCGTCGTCTACTTTGGTAGAACGTCAGATACAAACTAGGCGAGTTTTGTTGAATCTCCATAGATTCCTGCTGCGCTCGCGACTGCACATTTAATTGTACACTATAACCTCCAGCTTGTATTTATGAATATATCCCTGCTGGAAATTACAGCAGTCAAAGGGATGGTTGTGCTCGGACTAATGTTAGTGCGCTTCGGCCGAAGGCTCATTCCACCAGCCAACTAAGGTTATGAGCAAGGTGGAAACGTAGTTCAGGTACGGCTTCGACGTCTATGGTCGCGCCATGGTTGGAATGCGTCGTCCTTCAGCAACCATTTGCAATATTGTTAATATTTTATTCAAACCTGATGGCAGACCCCTTAAGTATCGCCGCAAGCATTGCCGGCCTGGTCGCCATAGTGGGCAAAGTTGTCGAGATATCCCATGCGCTCTGCAACCAAGTCACGCCGCAGCTCCAGTTGCTCAAGCGGCTGGTTGAGCAGATCACAGATTTCCATATTGTACTCAGCGACCTTAACAAGAATTATTCTCCACATGCCCTCACTGCCGATGAACAAAGCGCTCTACGGCAAGTATCGATGCGCTGCGAAAAGACGCTGATTGACCTGTGCGACCGCCTTACCACGCTGCGCATTATCTTTGCGCAGGGCACAGCTCAGAGGTGGTGGTCGGCGGCAAAGATAAAAACGGCCCTCAGAGACGTGGAGGAATTAAGAACGGACCTTGCTGTGTCTAAGCTGACACTAAGCATTGCTCTCAACCTGAGAATTGCGTATGTTCGGGAACAGCCAATTAATAAATCGTACACCGCTGATTCTTGTTAGAAATGCAACACAAAAGCTACCAAATTCAACACAAGTCGACCAGCTGCACGCCGACATACTTAATGTTCGAGCTCCGTTGCAGCAACTGCTTCAGTCGCAACCCGAGCACCCTATACGGCAGTACATAAAAGCAAGTGGCGACGCTGCAAGGGCTGCATTGAATGAGGATACAATGAGTGTGAGGCTTTTCGACAGCTTCAGCGACTGGGTGGATTCCTTGTCCACCGAAGATGATGTGGTAGAGCAGCCTGACGCAACCGCCAGTCCAGGCAGCAGTGCGAATGCGGAACCTTCGGATCTAACGAGGGATACGAAAGCACAATTCTACGTCACCAACCTCGGTGATGCAGGAAAAAGGAAATCCGAAATTGTAGAGCTAGCCATGACTGACTTTCTACAAAAGGCAATTGATGTTCTGGATGAGAAAGGTAACTTGTAAATATTGACTTGCGTGGTTACTAGCTAATCGATACTCATTATAGGCCATCATGGGATATGCGGCTTCAAGTTCGGTGATGTTGCAATCAGTCCTGTGGTTTTTGACGAAGACCCTGTGCCGATTTACATCACCAACGGCCCATCATCTTACTCGCCAGACTGGTTTGGCATCAATTTGGACGAGCCGCTGGACGACTTCTACGATAATGTGTTCCGTACAGAGGAGTCTAGAGCGTCCCCACTCAAACTTTCTATACGCCATAACCAATTGAAAGTTATGGATACGCATTCTAATCGCGAAACCTTTGTATCTTTGAATCGAACGCTCAGGATTCCAGAGGATGGGCAGATTTATAACCAGCCTGCATTGTTCGGAGGCTTTCCGTTGTTAAGAATCGATGATGTGCGAGACAAGTTACCGGAATCTTTGGCACGAAAAGGCGGCGTCGTCATGCCGATGCTGCCACGAGAAGCCGCTTCCATTGGCATCTCCATTGGCAGAGAATCACCTTTGCCCCTGAATGGAGATGAAGATATAGAGCCGACCCGATCGTCAACCCTTGCAATGCGCGTCCAGTGCGGTGGTGTCAATGCCGTGTCTGGGAGGGCAGAGCGCGAAAAGGCGGAAAGCCGTTCTCCTGCGCAGGATTATATTGTAGCACCAGAGCAACGGCGGCTAGATGGGTTTCAGGATAAGAAGATATATGGCCCTAGGACTGTTCGACAATTCGTGACTATGCCCGCTGGACAGGGGTACTCGGTAGAAGAACAGCTTAACCAGGAAGCGATTCTAAATGGAATCCAGATCACAATAGCGCCACAATTTGTAGGTCGCTTTGGTCAGTTTCTATCGTGCCAAAACGGGAGCACCGTACAATGCGAAAATACGAGCAAGACCCCGAGAGCGCTGTCGTTGCGACCAGGTACATGGCTCCTCGCACAAGGCTATAAGCCCAATGACATTCGTGCTTTATCCACGAGGCAAAGTATTCAATATAGTACGACACATCTCGGCATTCGAGAACAACTGCTGGGGAATGATACCGGAATTCAACTTGGAAATAAGTGCTCTAGTATGGGCAGACAACATCTACAGACGGCCATAAGGCATCGCAGAGTAGGCGAGGCCTTCTTTCTACTACCCACTAAGCCTCGGCCTCATTCCACAGGAGGGCTGCGGTTTACCGTTGAAGCGGTTTTCGAGGTGACAATTCAGTTGAGGTGGCCTCAAGACAAAGAATTCAGGCCATTTGAGCGGACACTAAAGTTGTCTCCGTTAACTCCGATGAGTTGCCTTTTCGCAGAACTATCCAACCACGGCTATATTTGCTGCTCTAGCCATGTTCAACTCATACTTGGCAACACAACGCTCTTCATCACTGACACGTTATTTGATCACGGATGCTTAGATGGGAGTGTTGTCTACATTCGCGACATGAGGCATGTCAATAATGTATGTAGCGACCATATCTGGAGCCACACGTCCCAACAATTTCATTTACATGGTAGGAGCCATTGGACCGCTTTGGGAGAGCCGCCCCGTGCCGGTCGGCCACCTCCTGTTTCAACCTGGGAAATGAGTGTTGCTGTTGGCGGGAGGATATACCAAGAAATACGTGGCGACTCTGATCGAGACATGTGGAATTGGCACAAGTCGCGCACATTTAACATCCAGATTATGCATGCAGTCGCTTTCAAGGGATTTACGGGGCTTAGTGCGCCACAGCCACCAATCTCATTTACCCAGTACGTTGAATCTGGCATTCCCTTCGAAGAAGTCCTGCAGACAGCGACCAGTTTGAGTGGAGGCGCGCAACCCAGTAAAGTTGTTCGTATTTCAACAATCGATCTATGGAAGGGCTTGTCAAGAAACACTAAATATACTGGACCATTACCGTTTCTTTGTTCAAAGTGTGAAGAAATGCTGGCTGATTCCATGTAAGTAAGGTTCGGGATTTCTCGAACTTATAAATACGACGCTTGAGTAACAGATTCTAATGTATTCTCTACATTCTGTGTGTTAGACTCCGACCCTGCAACCACATAGTCTGTGGACAGTGTATCGCATCTGAGCTGGAGGAAGACAGCTACAGTTGTGCCCGGAGACAGTGTCACCTCTGCGAGCGTAATTGGTCGTATGTTATACAGTTCCAAGGTCCAATGGAGAGGCCGTCATCCGATAACGGCACACTTGCAAATGCGAAAAGCTGCTAGTGGGTAGAATGAACATGAGGAGTACTTGGTACTCCGTACACAACATAGACCTTCCAGAGAAGCCGCCAACACCAGCGCACGATGCAGAAGTCAGAAAAGATGCTAGGGCAGCCCATTAATTATAAAGACGTAGAGAGCCGGCCAGGATGAAATATTTCGAGTTGCAAAGTCTGCGCCATTATCAGTTGCGACGGACACATTTTCGACCGTTTACAATCCGTTTCAATCATTTGACGTCGCTGGCGTCCTGCGTACCTCGCGCCCATGCCTAATATCACACAGGCGCAAATCGAGCGTTACCATCAGCGGCTGCGGGTGACTGAGGAGTCAGAGGGGTGACGAATTTTCGGCGGTAAGTGCCGTACGAATATGATGTCACTCCACTTAGGTTAAGTATCGATATTAAGGGCAATAAAGCGAATGTCTGAGGATTGCTACAGATAGTGTACCTAGTGACTTCCGCGGATGCAGAAGGGCAAATGCTGTCGCTTGGAAGGCACTTACTTATACCTGGCTAAAGACTCAACCATGATACGCATTCCCCGTTATTGAAAATAACATGCCACCATTGCATGCGGCTCAAGGGCGAAGGCTTCTGGGGAGACCGAGGAAAGGGGAAGACATCTTTTGGAGATTGAGATGCAGCTGGATATCATATGCTCCGTATAGGGTGGCGGCCACTCGTTAAATGATAGCTCATATAATGATGGCGTAAGCAGTAGAATATTTAAGCTTCGGCATGATAATTCGTCCCATTGCCAAGTACATTAACTACTGTTTACTGGATGCTTCCACTGCTGGTATCCAACCCACGCTTGGAAGATACTGACGGCCAAACTTAGAGTCCCAAGAATCACCGCTAAGATAACTCCTCCTAGTGTGGCCATCATAACATATCTCGCGCCGCTTCTGCGTTCCACCCACTTCTCGACGTAGCCAGTCGGCGTTGGATTCTGCATCTGCTCGTACAAGTCGTCCAACCTCGTACTCCAATAGCGTAGTTGGACCGTTTGTTCATCTGCTCGCCTGTACTGCCGGACATCCACACGCAAGCAGTCGGGATCATACGAATTTTTGCTGACAAGCGTGCGCAAGAGGACTTGGGTATCTGAGTCAAGTGGAAAGAGGATCTCTTTGAGAGTTACCAGCGTTTCGAGGGCTAAGTCTCGCGGAATGTTCCCCCTTTCAGCGCATTAGACGTGTTCTTTCAAAGGGATGATGACAGGACAAGGCGAACCTACTCAACTATGCTTTGCGCCGTTTGTTTGCGTTGATCACAGTTCAGACCTGCCAGGAGATGCTCTTTAAGCACGCTGCTGTGGTGATAAATCTCGACAGTTTTGTGTCTGAGATCCATTCTTAAGTGGTTTTGTAAGTCATCTGTAGGCAGCAACTGCAGTCCCGCCACTTTCTTCAGGCCCGCAGCCGCCAGTTTGGCCAGCTTATCGCTTTGAATGGATAATTCTAGGCCACTTGTCACCTTCATTGTTGTATCTTGTGCCAAGAATGCAGCCTCCATGAACTCGGCAAATGACGTATCATCGCGCCACGTTGGTGGCACCGAACCCGATTCTAGCATTCCACCGTCCATCTGTTCCTCGGCAGCCGAGTTGACCATGGCCATAACCTGGACAGCCAAGCTGAAGGCCTGATTCTGGTCGTTTTGTGTCGGGAGAGCCGCATCTGCACGTAGGGAAGCCCGACGGGCGAAGTGCGACTGTGTGATATCGCTTCTCTGGAGCTGCGGCCATTCCTTTATATCTTTAATGATGGCTAACAAATCGCGGTGGGTTTTGAGTGCTGGTATGTTGCTAGTTAAATCAGGCACATGTGCAGATGTTTTTCGTCGATAATACTGGAAGAAGGCCTCGAGTCTTGCCGATTTTTGCCACGGACACGCCTTTGACTCGCATGCTGTGCTAGATTCACAGGCTTGGCAAAACTCCCAGCGCCACAGTGTCTTACACAAATAGCGCAAGTCGTCTTCACTAGCACCAGCAAGTGGGAAGATGGACTGGCTGAATTCCATTAATGCCGCGGTTGTAACAGACGGTTGACTGAACAGGGCTGTGCTGATTCGGAATTGAAACGAAGAAACACGTCGCGGCCTACAGGCGGGGTTTTGTCCAAGTATCACGATACCCTGCATGGCAAACAGCCATTCTTAGTGGTCGGCAAAAAGGTGGTTGGCACAGCAGGGCGCTTAATGTGATGATTGACGTAGCAGGTTATCTGGGCCATGGCGCTAAAATTTATTGATTGGCGGAAGGTCCTCGTCACTGCATGAAGGCTATGCTGGCACAGCCCCTGCAACGAGGTGGCTTGCTCACGGGAGCCATGGCGCGCCAGACACAAGTCCAACTACTTAAGAGACACGGTGAGTAAATGATGTTCTTGAGTTGAAGTCCCCTTAAAAAACATACAAGGTTTATCGTTCTGCGCCATCATGTCTCTAATCAACCATCCCAGACCAGAATATGCAATGGAGACACAGCCACCCCAATCGGCCACAGCCGGCGATATGGCTTTGCAGCCAAAGGAAGGACAGTCTCAAGCCAATATACTGGCAAACAGGCAGCGAAGACCGCTGCATGGTGGGCCACTGGTGCCGTTGAAGTCGCAAACCACCGACGAAGAAAGACGAGACGAGCCGAACTCGAATTCAGATAGGCCCTCCGAATCGCTCACGTCGGAATTAAAAGCTGGCTGCACGGACAACTCGGCAGAGGAAACCGGAAATGAGCCTAGGCTCTGCCTGTCTAAGAACAAAACTATGTTGGTGTTCAATAGGCCAATTGATCAGGCCTATACTGCGCGCTTCTTTGCGATACAAGGTAGTGTTGAGTTGTTGCTGGTGAAGTACACAAGCAAGAAGTCATTGCTGAGAAGAGCGGCATGTCCAAAGCCAATGGCTGTGCGGCTCATGACATTGGGGGAAACAGCTCGCAGCGCAAAGCCGCACATTGTTGTCTTCTGCGCCCCCGAAATACGTAAACGAGTCCAACACTTCTTCGATACTGATGTTCTCGTGCGGGAATTATACAAACCGGAGGATGCCTCAGTCCCTACCTTTGACGTTATTGTCTATGGCTGTGAACCAAGGCTCCGGAACGAAGCGGCAGTCAGCGTTGTATGGGAAACGGTCCTCGACCCCCTCTTGGGAGTGTGTATCGAGCCTGGGTTTTCAGATACTTATTGTGGAACTCCAGTCCAGTTCCAGGCCAATGGAAGTTGCAGGAACGCGACCATTGGAGGGGTTATCAAGATTACGGATAGATTCGGGAACATGAGCTTCTGGGGCATCACCGCCGGCCATGCAGCAAGGGCGTGCTTAGCCAATGACAATATTAGACCGGAGGAGACAGGTTTAAGTGCAGAAGGCGACGAGGAGGAGGACTACGATAAGGATTGCGAGTTAAGTGATGATGATCCGGAGGAGTCAGTGACTGACTCTGGCCAAACAATTTGGCCGGGAGAAGGCATGGATGATATTGACGACACGTGGAACTTTAAGCAACCGATGGCATTTGGAGATGCGGTGCTATCATCGTTGCGGCGTTCTGAACCAGGTGCAATGCACGGCGTGAAGTCCAAAGGGTATTTTGACTGGGCTTTGCTTCCTATCCCGGGAGCAAGCTTAAATCTGTTGCCAGAGTCGGTAACTTCCAGCTCTGAAGTGATTATTAAACAGATCTACCCTGAGACACCGGCTCATAATGTGTCTGATTCAGCGGTTTTCGTCCTCAGAGCGGGAAACGGACTTCAAAGTGGGCATTTACTACCACAGCCGTCGCGGGTTCGCATCAATCCTGGCGACGAGTTTGTCGATGTCTATGTCGTCACTTTGGATGGTCCTCATGGTATGACAATCACTCCTCAAACTCCAGCTATGACAGTATGTTTAACCGGAACAAAAGCAGAGTTTAAAGATGGAGACTCCGGAGCATGGGTCATATTGGCCACAACTTACGAGTTGCTTGGCCATGTCGTTGCGACGGATTGCTTTGGCGCAGCATATGTGATGCCGGCTTCCGCAGTGCTTCGCGATATCCAGGAGGAGCAAAACGCCACAGACGTCTCATTACCTACGCTTGACGATGGCTTGGCTATGAAAAGCGGTCGATCATTGACGCAACGGCGATCATCCGACCGCGTAGCAATAACGCCTAGTTTCTTGACAGCGGACCGGTTTACCACCAGGCTAAGCCATGAGAGGGAGCCTTCAACCTATCAGGCAAAGCCAACGTCTGACCATTTTCGCAACACTACCAGTATTACTCTGGAAAATATCCCCGCCTCCATCCTTACCATATTCCGAGCTAAGTTGAGCCAAATGGACGGCTATAAATCTTACATCTACGAGCGCGACGTAAACTATTGTTGGATCAGAGCAGAGTTTGAAGACTACTGGACAGCGTCATCTGCCATCCACCAAGCAACATTACTAGCCCAGTCCAGATGTCTGAGTGGTTTTACTGCGTTCTTCTCTAGGTCGAGGAAGAACCGAGACCAGGAGGCGGAGGCAACGCTGGGAGAGATAAACGTTAACCATTCTCAGCAACCAGGAGCATGGAATCAGGGGATTCGTCCATATAGCTCTGTGCTGGTTGGAGGATCAAAGGAGCCACCGAATCGTGAACCAAAACAGCCGTTGCACTCGTTACATACATTATACAGTGATGAAAACGACCCTTCGCCGCCGAGCATATTGCTCGCCAAGGAAGAAGAAGAACGAGCATATGCAACGGATGCAGATATGGATTACTCTGACTATCAGCTACTACCGCGTATTTAGTGGAATCTGTGGTTGGGGGATTATACATAGGTATTTACGAAAAATTTAGTAATGTGGGGAGACACTACATGTATCTTGAGTTGACTTGGTATACATGGAATATAATCTCCATGCTTTAGGAGAGAAGTCATGTTTTTACACACTCTTGAAACTCATTAAGGTGCCAGTCGGACATTGCCACTCGGATGTGCTCCTCGGGCAGCCAGATAGGAGCTTCTGGACTAGCGAAGCCGCGCGTAATTCGGTGCACAGAGATGTCACCTTATTTACATCTCTTCCATCCAGAGACACACAGTCGCCGGAGTGGCAACTATCCCTTGACTCTGGCGCGGCCGTGCACGGGCAAAGCGGGCGGCGCCAGGATTGCGGGGACAGTAGAAAGAGTACGTCCGTACTTGGCCTACCACTGGCTTCCACCATGGTTATTAATTTGTGTCAGATAAATCTCGAGAAAGCAGGAAGGGAACAAAGTCAAAGAAAATAACACAGGCAAAATAATAATGTATCAGGTCCAGCGAAGCTGGCAGCCCGCTCCAACCAAGGCAGCGCTCTCCAAGAGAAGCCTATCCCGGCGACCCCCAATTTCTCATTAAGGCCGTTCTAAATTGTGCAATCTAGTTCCCCAGCTTCAAATGACCGATCAGATACAACAACCTCTTACAATAAAAAGCCCCTTCCCTCCCGCACCGTTGCTTCGTGGAAACAAGGGTCCCCAAGGCGCCGGTTCTTGGCACTGCTCCGCCCTTTCTGGGATGTACATTACTCCCGGCATGCATAGATTGTTCGTTGACATGCATAATATATCGTTTACTCCTTGTGCACAACGTTATACAGCCACACGCAGCCTTGCTACAACACTCCGTCTGCAACAGCATCAAGCACAAAAGCCATGGACATAATCGATAGATATTCACCTGCAAAATCCTAATGTAGCCGTCTATCTCATTATATCATTGCATAGACACCAAACAAAACAAAAAGAAGCAGGCCTCACTCTTTCCCAGCCCTTCATACTTTTTTATGTACCATTTCTTCGCAAACAAATACCCGTTTCAGATGCAAAAGAATCTAGCCCATTTTCAACCACTCACACACAGAGTGCCTGCCCCTTACTCGTTGTCCTCGCCATCCTCAGCATCCTCCTCGTCATCCTCCTCATCCTCGTCGAGGCTGCCGGCAGGAACCTCGTACAGGCGGAGGATGGACTTGTTGGGGTCCTTGACCAGGACAAACTTGCCGTCGCCGCGGGCCTGGCACATGTCGGCAATGGTGCGGACGATGCCCCAGCCGTTGGACAGCGACAGGTTCATCTGGTTGGCAAAGTCGCGGGGCTTCCAGCCGATAACGCCCAGGATGACGTGCTTGTCGTTGGAGCGGGGGCTGACACGCGAGACGAAACTGGAGAGGGAAAAAAAATATTGTTAGTTTGATGGTCAAAAAGTTGCACTGGCAGATTTTCACTTACCCAAGCTTCATAATGTCCGACTTGGACAGGATGCTCTGCACCGTCCAGCGGGCCAGCTTGCAGCTGTTGTTCTTCATCTCGGTGGCGACAACGGCACCGCGCTGGGTAACCAGCTTGCTGCGCCAGTCCAGAGCGCCGCCGCTGCCCTGGGCACGGCTGTCAAACTCGTTGAGGGCGCGGATGGTCATGTGCTGGTCCTCGCCGTTGATGGCGTTCTTCTGGACGGCGTCGACCTCGCTGCGCACAACCAGGTACACGGGCTCCTCGTCGTTGGTCGACAGGTCGAAGCGGCGGTACTTGTAGGCCTTGCTGGCGGGGGGATCCGTGTCCTCCGAGGCGTTGTAGAAGGGGTTGGCGCGGGCCATGTCCACCTTGGCCGAGTCGTTCTCCTGCACAACCTGGTTGGCAAAGTTGTGGTTGATGTAGGTGGCCTCCTCGGCCAGGGCCGCCGGCTGGTTGATGGCCTCGCGGCCACCGTCGGCAGCGTCCAGGGGAGCGTCGACGGCGTTCTCGTTGACCGTGACCATGTCCAGGTTGGAGCTATCGCGCTTGTCGAGGAAGATCTTGCTACCCTGGCGCGTAATGACAATGTCCCAGGGGTACACCGAGCGGGTCGAGCACATGAGCATCGACAGGATGGTGTCTGTGGCAAAGATGGTGGCCTCGTCCTTGTCGGCGAGCTCCTGGATGATGGGGTCAGAAGAGGTGGTGACGTTGTAGGCGGCGCGGTCGATGGCCGTCAGCTTCTTCTCCATGCCCTTGACGGGCTGCTTGTCGTATGCGCGGTCATAGTAGTACAGGAAGCCGTAGTCCTCGAGGTCCTCGCCGTCGTCCGTGTCCAGGTTCAGCTTGGCCAGGCGGTTAAAGTCAATCTCCTCCAGCAGCTCCCAGTCGCCCTTGATGTTGATGCTGGCGTCGCGGTTGCGCTGGGGCTTGTCGTAGTCCCTCCAGCCGAAGCGACGGCCACCGCGAGCACCGCCAGCGTTTTGACGGCCGCCGCGGTCGTAGCCACCACGTCCGCCACCAGTCTGGCGCTGCACGGCGCTGCGTCCGCCACGGCTGTCGCCACGGGCACCGCCGCGCTGGCCACGGCCACCACGCGTGAAGACGGCACCGCGGCCGTATCTCGACTTGGCAGAGTCGCGGGCGTTGCTGACGACGGAAAAGGTCGATTCGTCCTCGGCAGGCGGGGCGTTGAAGGTGATGGCGTGGCTGGATCCGTACACTTGCTGGTCTGCATTGGAATTTTCATGTTAGCAATTTTGACGCTCAGAGTTCCTTTCGCCCTCCCACGAAAAGCAGGCTTGTTCCCAAGGCTGCCGACAGGAGGGCGGCAAATTTCCTCCACGCACCTCGGTAGTTGCGGTTATACTGCTGGCGTCCTCCACGCTCGCGGTCCTTGCCCTCGGCCGTCCAGTCGGCCATGCGGCCCAGCTTGTCGCCCTTGGAGAACGGCGCATAGGGCACACCGGCCAGCGTCGTCTCGGTCGTCACGGAGGGGCCCCAGCCGTCTCCGGCAGGGCAGCTCTCGCAGATGCGAACATAGTCGATTGAGTCTGCCATTGTCAAAGTTTCGACGTCTCTCGATGCGTCAAAGGCTTTGGATGCGTCTGGGCAGATGGCGGGGTGGGAGAGAAAAATGGGTGAGGCAAGGCCGCTGCTCGTGATTCTCCTTGTCCCACACTTGAATTTGATGCTGAAGCGAATTTGTGGTGGGGTGTGGGGCCAGCCAGCCCAAAGGCCGCCCGCCCACTGGCTGGATGCCAGGCGGTGCTCATGCTGCCAGCCCACAGTTTTTGCTGCCTTTTGCTGTGCGCGCCGGACACGAGTGACGGAGAGATAAGTCTTCTCAAGAGCGAACATAGAGGTTGCGCAAACGATAGCACCGATACGTAAAACTAACTATACAATTCTGTGTCTCATAACGTTTCATACATCTGGTATCTCTTACGTTCCCCCTTCAACTTAGCACGCTACGGCCTCGATTCTGTTGGAGCACACGCTCTCAAAGGCATCCTTGAGCTCAAAGTCCTCCATAACAGCGCCGAATCTGTACATGTTAGCCGCTGGCCCATTAGCAAATTTCAATTTACACTTGAACACGTACCCGTAGCAGCGGACCTTGCGCCTCAGCTCATCGGCAATCAGGCCGAGGTCGGCTTCCGTCAGAGACGCGAAGCGAGGGTGGCTCATAATCATGCCCCAGGCCATGACGGGCGTAATCTCGCCATCCAAGTCGAGCCGCTGGCTCAGATCAAGGAGAGTCGACAGATCAGCCTTGCTGATGTTCCATGTCCCTTGGCTGGGCGCCGCTTCGGGCGCATCAGGCGCCTTGCTCTCGAATGGCCTGTCCGGTGTAAGCTTTTGAAACTGCGCCGGCGGGCAGGACGCCATCAGTGCGTGGCCACACGGCTCGCCTGCTGGCTCGTTGGCCCTGTCGAGTAGAAACGGCAGGTGTGCCATGCAGGGCTTTTCAAGACTATACATTGATATGTTAGCTGCGCTTCTCTCTATCACTTTCGGAGCTTAATATCTTACGCAAGTACAAAGTCGATGCCGGCTTGTTCAACGTCGACTTTGGTGAGCTCCGATGCCTGCGCAATAGACCGGTACTGGCCGCCCTGGCTGCCTGTCATGCCCTGGTAGTTGCTCGCCTGGTTCGACGTTGTCGACGGAGCTGTGCCCTGAGACATTTGCCCTGGTGAGAAGCCCCCCTGGGAGCCGCCGAATCCAGCGCCAGCACTGGGGTTGTTCTGATCATCATCTCCTCCTCGTGCATTGGGAACGTTGAGTCCGTTCCTGACTAGCACGTCTTTGAGTAAGCGGTTCTCTTCGGCAAGCTTTTCACGGTCTTGCGCGACCGAGCTGTATATCTCCTTTAAACGAAGAACTTCGTCTTCCAGCGCCTTGATGTATAGTTCCTTTCTCTCGCGGTGAGTTCTAAACAATCAGTCCTTATTCCCCCTGGTATACAGCCAACGCAACTCACCGCTGTGCTTGGCGATTAAGTTCCTGGCGTCTAGTTAGGGCAGGCTTGCTGTCCGGCTTTGGGCCGCGTCGCTTTGGCGCCTTGCCATCTGCAGTTTGTCAACACGATGTTCAGTCCCTGCAATCGCATCGCCTCGCCTACCTCGATTCGTTCGCTTCTCGCTGAGGTTCTTGAGGAAGTCCAGCTTTGCCGAGTTGGGGCTTCGGCCGTCTTGAGCTGACCCATCGGCCTGCGTCTCGGGGGACATCGACGACATGTTTGGCAGCGCGTCGTCGTCAATCGACTAAAAACCTGAAATAATGTCAGCTATTTGTAATCGTACGCCGCATGGCAACCGATCAGCGTGCTGCGTGCGGCTCAAAGTCGAAACGCGTGGTTTTGGCACAGAGCTTCGGTCGAGGCACCAGCAACCAGACGTAAGCAGCGAGATCCTCATGGGGGCAGCTTACCGGTGCAATGCCGGCAAATGTCCTTTACGCGTGCGCCGTGCGCGGGACGGCGGGTTAAGGTCTGCGTAGCTGTAGAATGGGGTCCGATTTCGGCACTGCGTGCTAGACGAGGCCAAAGATGTTGTTGAGATGATGTCGTCAAGCTGGCGACAGCCCGGTGCTACCATCTCTGCCAGCGAACGCGGCTGGTCGAGAGCCGGAAGGCTGGGGGTTGCAGCGGGGTCGGCTTGCCACACTCCCGTTGGCTACCTCATCCTAAAGCATATTCGCAGTCGCAGTCTGCGACACATATCGTCCGAAGTTGCCGGCTCCTTAAAGCACGAAATGCGCAGCTACAACTTTAAAGCTTATTATACCGTATAAGGTCCAATATCATTGCGCGTCGTTGGACCATGGCGCGGCAATTACAAATTAATGCGCCATCACCCTGAGGCATGGCAGCGTTCGCCCGAGGACGCCGCGTACCGTATATCTGGCTGCCTCTCAGTAGCCCATACATTGCTAGTAAGCAGGCGAGCGGCGGGCATCTTTCGTCGTTATTTCTCAATATTTCCATTGCATCTGTTGGAGGGGAGGGGATTGAATCCATAGTTGGATTGTAAGAGAGTCTATATTGAATCCTGCAGGATCGACATCACAATTAGGTCACAGACTGCAATACAGGCGAATAGGGGCACAGATAAAGTGTAAAAAACAAAAGAAAACAAGACATTAGATTTATATATTAAAGGATAAAGCAAGCAAAAATTTCGGCATCATTTCTGCACGACAACACGTATTAAGGCGAGTATAATTTGCAACTGGTTGCGCAGGGTAGCGAATGAAGCATGCTGCACCTGTGTTTCACAGCACATCAGGCTTACATAAAATAGTTTAAGGAACGTTTTGTCAATAACAAATTCGGTGAGATGGCCGAGTTGGTTATGGCGCCAGGTTAAGGTCACCTTAGCATCTCTTCCTGGTGGAGCAATCCTCCTGGGTTCGAGTCCCAGTCTCATCAGAAATTTAATTTTTTGCGGTTGTGGGCAATATTCAACCCCCACATCTTTATATTTTTTTGGACGCCACGATCCATCAAAATGCCCTCTTAGGAGCAAATAGAAACACTGTCTTTCAACCAATCACATCGGTGAGATGGCCGAGTTGGTTATGGCGCCAGGTTAAGGTTACCTTAACATCTATTCCTGGTGGAGCAATCCTCCTGGGTTCGAGTCCCAGTCTCATCAGATTCTTTTTTTGCCGTTTCCTCCCCTTGAGGCTGTGTATCAAAGTGGCACGCTACACAGGAGAGGTTTATTTTTTTTTTGCGTGAATTACGTTGTATTTTTGCCTCTCGTGACTTGCCCGGTATAACAGTGTGCCATTGGTATAATATTTCCATGTCGGAGTACTCTAACTGGACCCAAAGACGGCATTGATGGCGGTTTTCGTTGTGGTTACACGGAATATCGGTTGCTGATGTGTATGCCTGCCACAACCGCCACTGGTCCATACTTTTAAACCCCTCTCTCCTGTGATGTTTATTTCGAGTATTTTCCTACATAAAGTAGCCTGGCCTTGACAATCGAGGACCTAAGTGTCTTTGGAACATCGACGTGGCCGGCGGTGTGAGCCGTCATTCGTCATGGTGGTGCAATCGACCTCGGTGTGAGGGTGGAGGCTCTCGCACCACATGCTCTTGTAATACTGGAAGTGCCGGTGCTCGACGACAACGTACGACATGAAGGAGACGGCCCGTGGCATCTGATGCGCCCTGTGCGAGTAAAACGTGGGCGTGTGCCACCAGACACAAACGTGCTGCTGGCATGCAGCCAGCGAGTGTGGATGGGCTGGGCTTCATGCATGTTACAGCCCCAAATGAATGCCCACCGTCTGAACCTTTGGAGGTGTCCATTGCAGGGCGCACAGCGTCAAGAGACTTAGGTAGTACCGTGTACGAGACATTACACAATTTGCGGGGTTAGAGATTCTGCGTCGCTCAACACGAGTCCCCCGTGTGCGCATACGGCAGTGTCTACGTAAGAATCGCACATCTGCCCGTCCATTCTGCGGCTCGCCGTCCGCGGGCAAACAGCGCGGGATAGCAGAGAGTGGTGCCCGCCCAAACAGCGACTGCAAGCGCAATTGCAGGCGACGATCGCCCTGGTGGCCGCCTCCTTATTAGCGCTTTCCCCGCTGCCGTCCAGCGCACCACAGTTGCGCGCCCACCTAAAGCGGACGCTACAGCGTGCCGTGTTCCCCCCTCCAGAGAGATGCGCATGGCCCCGAGTACGCTAACAAGGGAGACGAGAGCCCGTGATTGGCAGCCACTACGAGCTTCCCCGCTTAATGTGTCATGGGGGGTCGAAACGCGACTGCTGCCGCACTCTCGCTGAACCCCATTTCGTGAATGGACGTTTCTGTTGCTTTGTCCGCCCACGACTCTCTACACGGCACCGATTTTCCTCACTGCTGCTCGCCAAACCTCGCCAGCCCGCCGTCGACTACAGGCACCCTTTGGGATACCTAGGGTCGGGTCTGTCTCGACCTCTCAGGGCGCCTGCTCTCACCATCTCTGCGTGGAGCAATCGATTGCACCTCCGCCCGCCCGCCCTCCTGTCCGACGCCTCGCTTCGTTTGCGTTGGGGGGAACCAATCCGGCACCGCTCGACGATATATCCAACTCGGCCTGGCTGCTGTCGTTACGTTGGCACCCAATCATACCGTCATGCCTTCAGCTCTCGCGGGCCTCTAGTTCTGGCGGTTCTGCCAGACCCCCGAGTCCCGTCCCGGCGGTTACCGACTGCTCGGCTTACGGCCACAAGGAGCAAATATACGACCTATTGAACCAACAGCTCACCTATAAGCGAGTACCCCGCGACATTCCCTGCACGATACAATGGAATCCGAGCCCCCGGCGGCGTCGCTGGCTCCGCCGGCCGTGGCCACGCTCCGCACGCAGGACTCGACCGCCATGAGCCGATCCATGAGCCAAGATATTCGAAACGAGCGCGAGGAGCTGCGAGAGGCCGCTGCTCAGACACTCAATACAATTGTCGACCTCAACCTCGATGGCACAATTAAATGGGTCAGCCCATCATGGACAGACGTCGTCGGCACCCCTGACGACGGTCTCCAGGGCAGGCCCATCTCCGATCTGATTGTCAGCGAGAACAAGAATGTGTTTACCGACATTGTTGGTAGCATGAAAAAGGACGACTCAAAAAGCCACAAGGTTCGCTTCTCAATGCATCTAGGGCCGCTGTCAAAGCTGCGGCAGTTTCTGGCCGAAGAGGCTGAACCGGAACAATTCGACGCCGAAACTCAAGTCGCCCACCTCGAGGGTCAAGGTATCATGGTCTATGATACCGCCTCCGGCGGAGAGAGTCATGTAAGCCCGCTCAATAATTCAACGACCTCGGTTGATCGTCGCTAACATCACTAGACCATGTGGATGATTCGATCGTGGACGCCTCCACAAGAAATCCAGATTGACCTGCCCGAAGTCATTGTCGACTCCCTCGGCTGCGGTGCCGAAGTTCTGGCAGGCTACCTGACCCAACTAGCAGAATCTGTTGAAGAAGATGCTGAGCCCAAAGATCCACCGCCTCCCGTACTGTGCCGAATTTGCGAGAGACAGATCCCCCCATGGTGGTTCGAAAAGCACACGGAGCTCTGTCTCCAAGAACACCACGCCGAGCTTGACGTACAAATGGCACAAGAGAGCCTCAATGATCACAGACATGCCATTGTCAAGGTGCTGGATGCTCTCGAAACAAGACAAAGCCGGCCGCTAGAACAGCAAGTCTCTGCTCTAGCAGACTACAAGGGCCTGCCAATTGGCCCACCTCCGTCTACGCAGTCTTCACCTAGCACGTCTATTGCGCGCTCCAGGGACCGAACGAGCGGATTTGGGCACTCTAGAGGCCGCTCATTTGCCGTTCGGAGACCGCAGGCCCGCATTGTCGAACTGTTGATGGATCTTTGTGATACGGCATTGGAAATTAGCACCCCAACTATCAAGGAGAGCGTGGCCCATGTCGGTGATGGAGAAGTGCGCACGCAGTCTCCGCAGTCCGAGTCGCGCATCTCCCAAGTTCTACAATGGCACTCCCCTAGCACCAACACGTTGGAGCAGGAGCAAGGCTTGGCACTTCTTTGCGCTGACACGGAGAAAGCAGCAAGGGCCAAGGTTGATGCCGTGTTCCGCCATCGCAAGATATTGGAGTATTCGGAGCGCATTCGAGTAGAACTCTCCTGTCTCGTCCAAGACTGCGTCGACGAAGCCATGCGAAAGGCGGCCCAAATTGCCGCCGGAGAACTCAGTGACTCTACGGAAGGTCACAGCGATGACGAGCCCCGAGAAGCCTTCCCTGAAGTGGAAGTCACAGAAGAACTGCCAGAGCCGCGCGCGGCTGAAACCACTGAAGCCACTGAAGCCACTGAAGCCAAACCTCCATCTGAGGACCCCGACTCTCGTGGACGATCCGAAGGCGGCTCTTTCAGCCAGCAGCACATAACGAGCCCATCTGCCCTGGCTGCTGCGCTGAGGCAGGTGGACTTGGCGTCCGGCCTTGCTCGGCCGACGTCTTTTGTCGGTTCTGCCGGATCCAACAGCCCCAAAGAATGCCTCACACCACGTTCGCATGCTGGAGGCTCATCTAGCCAGCCTAGGGATGGACGACGAGGATCCTCCCTCTGGCTTGGAAGTGACGCCGGAGACGACGAGGGACTTCGTTCATTGGCCATTGCCTCTAGGACAGGCACGCGGAACGAATCTCCCATCTCTGAATTCGGTGATCTTAGACGCGCGGCAAGTACTCGACGACGTCCGCGCCGTAGCTTGATTATACCAGGTACATCGTCGCCACGGCGTCAAGAGTCGCCTTCTCGATCGACGCAGCCGTCATCGCCGCTCCGCATCAAGCCTCGAATGATCCCTGGTGCTCACGACGCCCTCGTCTCCCCAGAAGCCTCGCCCATGTTTCCAAGCAGCGAGTTTAGCTCCCCCGTTGCCCACCCCACGCGGCATCACAGACGACAGTCGTCTGCTGCTATTTCTGACTTTGTCATGAGACCACCACCATCGCCACGTTTGGGCGCCAACCAAGCTCCGCCACAAGCACGCTCAAACCAGCCATCCATCAAAGACTTTGAGATTATCAAGCCTATCAGCAAAGGCGCCTTTGGTAGTGTGTATCTCTCCAAGAAGAAGTCTACAGGCGAATACTTTGCAATCAAGGTTCTGAAGAAGGCAGACATGGTGGCCAAAAATCAGGTCGGCAACGTCAAGGCGGAGCGTGCCATCATGATGTGGCAAGGGCAGAGCGATTTCGTGGCCAAACTGTACTGGACGTTTTCCAGTAAAGATTACCTCTACCTGGTCATGGAATACCTGAACGGTGGCGACTGCGCTTCTCTTATCAAAGTCCTAGGCGGCCTGCCCGAAGATTGGGTCAAGAAGTATTTGGCCGAGGTTATTTTGGGCGTCGAACATTTGCACGAGCGCGACGTCATTCATCGAGACCTGAAGCCAGACAACCTGCTGATTGACCAAAAGGGCCACCTCAAGCTTACCGACTTTGGCCTGTCAAGAATGGGTTTGGTTGGCCGTCAGAAGCGTGCGTTGAACAGTGAAATCGAAATGACACCGGATCTTCTCAAGCAAGGCCCTTTTGTGCGGTCTGCTTCCATGGCATCATCTCGGTCCACATCGCTCGACCTGCACGGGCATACACACTCACCCACTATGACGCCGCAGATGACGCCAGACGTTGGGAGCGTTGGCCAGCCGTCGTATTTTAGTCTCGCCCACATGCAGGAGCCGAGGCGTGTCTCGAGTGGACAACGAAGCGACAGTGGTGGCAGCGAGTCGCTCACGCACATGTTTACCAGCTTCTCTCTGAACGACTCGGATCCTGGAGCACTGTCGAGCAACAAGTCGCCAGTCGATGATGACGGCTTTCTCCAAGGGTCGCCAGATATGCTGGGAAGCCTACCCAGCACCAGGGCCAGCATAGATAGCCATGCACGGAACTCGCTACCGCAGTCCAACATGATGCCCCCTCCGATGGCTCTCTTTGACCCGCAGGATACGAATCGACGATTCGTCGGCACCCCAGATTACCTGGCCCCGGAAACAATCAAGGGCGACAAGCAAGACGAAACGTCGGATTGGTGGTCTGTGGGCTGTATCCTGTTTGAGTTCTTGTTTGGCATCCCACCGTTTCACGCCAGCGAAGCTGAAATGGTATTTGAAAACATTCTTGCACGCAAGATTCAATGGCCGGACGAGTCAGAGCTGGAAGCCGTGTCTGACGAGGCAAAAGACCTCATAAATAAATTGCTTTGCATGGATCCGCCGCAACGACTTGGATCTAACCGGGATGAAGTGTATGAGTCTGGCGGAGAGGAAATTCGCAATCACCCCTGGTTTGAAGGAGTCAACTGGGACACTCTGCTCGAGGACGAGGCGCAATTTGTGCCGCAGCCGGAGAATCCTGAAGACACCGAGTACTTTGATGCCAGAGGAGCCGTTCTGCAGTCGTTTGCAGAGGAAATCGAAGACCAAATGTCGCCCCAGTCTCCAGCTGGTGTTGAAGTACAGGATCGACCCCACGACGCATTGTCTCGGGTGCGCTCACAGGTCAACTCGATGACGCGCAAGCTGATGCCTCTTCACATACCGCCGCATGTCCGAGACATGAAGTCGCGGCGACTCAGCGAGCCAGTGCAGTCTGATGACTTTGGCAACTTTTCGTTTAAGAATTTGCCGGTACTCGAAAAGGCCAACAAAGATGTTATTCAAAAGCTGCGCGCCGAAGCAATGGCGGCGCAGAACAAGCAGTCGCCCACAGGCAGCTCTGGAGGAAGTGCTAACATGACCTCGCCAGCGCCGTCTCTGGAAGGCAGCCCTGTACTGGCGAATCACCTGCACCGTTCACTTTCTAACGCAAAGGGGAACCGCGCTCAGTCTCCGTCAGGGTATAGCCACACCAACTCGTCCCCGAGCCGCGTCTCGCAACCTTCTTCACCGCTGCTTGTCTCATTCGTCACCGGCCAAGGAGCAGAAGGACGCAGGAAGGCTTCTAGCAACTCGTCGAGCCTGTCACACCAGTCAGGTCAAGCTGGCCAGGCAAGCCAGTCGGGCCAAGGCAACGCGCCGCTGGACGTACCAAAAGTGCCGCCAAGTCTACAAAAAGCGGCAACGACAGTGGCGGCGTCTCCTGTCAAGGGCCGGGGTGCCACGCCTCAGCTGGCACTCTCGCCGCAAAAGATGACGGCTACGCCGCGCCAGAGCAGCACATCTACAAGCCGCTCACGCTCTCTGACTGTGGGATCGCAGGACGCAAGCCCTGTCGCGTCTGATATGCTGCACCAGCACCACCGTAACCGACGCAGTCAAGTCTTTGACATGTCGCCGTCGTCGTCGGACAACGAAGGAGACAAGCATAGTGCGCTACTCCGCGTCCAAAGGCGGCGACAGAGTTCGAGACGCCTCTCGCAGATTGCCTTTGACGCCGGGCCAACATTCCGGCCACTTGACGTACTCATCTGCGAGGACCATCCCGTATCGCGAATGGTCATGGAAAAGCTCTTGGAGAAGCTACGTTGCCGAACAATCTCGGTGTCCAACGGATCCGAGGCGGTGCGGTATGCGATGAGCGAGGTCAAGTTTGACGCCATTTTCTTGGAGTATAGGCTACCACAAATCAATGGCGCAGATGTGGCTCGCATGATTCGCGAAACGAAGAATGCAAACTCTCACACACCAATCATTGCTATCACGGCGTACCTTAAGGAGTTGCAAGCGCCGCAGTACTTTGATTCGCTTGTTGAGAAACCAATCAGCTCCTCGAAGCTGACCGAGGTCTTGCGCAGCCTCTGCCAGTGGCGGCCGGAGTCGCCTCAAAGAGCAAGCTCAAACCCAGTATCGAATCCAATGCCGCTCAATCCCCGCAAGCTGAATCCCCGCTCGGATGACAGCCCGTCATCGAGCATATCGGCTTTTGCACCGAGGCAGAATCCGGCGATGATGTCGAGTCGTGAGGACTCGATGACGTCGAGCGTCTTTGGCGACTCAGAATCGGTCATGACGGATGACGTTCCCGTTGTCATTAGTCGCAAAGCGACGGGTGACTGGGAGGAGGGCGGTCTAGGAATATCAGAGGCTGATATACTTGGTGGAAACGAGGGCCAGCCGAAGAATGTCCCTCATCTGGTCACACAGCAATCTGCGCCAGGCCAAATGGAGCAGGCATCGAGGCCGCTGGAAAAGCTGCGACCCAAGCGTGGCTCCGAGGGTAGCAGTGACTCTGCCGATGACGAGGACGAAGAAGGCGAACAGCCAAAAGAATCGCACCATTTGCGGCGAGGCAGCAAGGCCATGCAGGGCAAGACGCCGCTGCCCAGTTCAAAGCTGGGTATCGAAATGATGCGCGCCAACAGCCACGACAGCGTGACGTTTGGCTCCGAAAGCACACCGGAGACAGTGACACAAGTAGCGACTACGCCGTCGCAAGAGATGGAGACTCCGGTACTGGACGGCAAGAGCGGCGACAAGGGGACAACGACGCCTCCGGATGCTGCCAAGGACAGCGAAGACAGCGTTGATGCCACGCCCAGGCCTGGCAAGACGATGGATGCCGACGATGAACCGACACCGCGACCGTCAGAAAAGCAGCCGGACGCGGCCTGACTTTGATTGCTTTACTTTTCTTTTTTCCTTTCTTTCTTACATTTTACTTTCCTTCTGTTTTATATGCTCCTATGTCTTATAGCTAGGGAATGGAGATTGCAGCGCGGCGTTATCAGGATAGCACTTGAGGTAGTTGGGCAGTTGAATTGCATTGTGCTATAGTTTGAGGCAAGCATATACTGGACTTGTACGTGTGTGTATAGGGGCAGTGAATATGGTGCGTGCGATTTGAGTGTATGTATTGAACATGAAAGTTTAAACACGGACTGAGCAAGATGCTGTGATTGACTGAGACGCGAGACCGTGTGTAAATAAGCTGCTTATATCAGAAGACGGTCATCACACAGAGCAGAAAACCGTCGAAACGGTCAGTTTAACGTTTTACAGTTTGGAGACTGACGGTACCATTGGAGAATTAAGTTGCGGGACGTTGCATTGCGCCCATGCTATTCCCAGGTGCGCAGTATCTACATAGTACGATTTTTGATTCCATCTAGGGCGTGGGGAGTGTCTTGCTACCCTCATGGCAACACCACTGCATACTCAGCTGCATAGGACAGAACGCATTATAGTTGGGTCCTCCCAAAACATCTCACCGACTACTCGTATTTCAAGCAGGGCACAGCTCGCAGCCCTCGCAGGACGAGAGATGTGCAGCACAACCAGGCTACGACCCCTGTCCGCGGCGTCGCTAGCGCGCATCTCACATGGGCAGGGGTTGGTGGGCTCTCACCAAGCGGGGACGCAGCTCTGGCAGTCCCAGGACCAGAGCCAGGATGGAACAAGAGTCGTGTTCCCCCCCCCTCGTCTTTTTGCGATATGCCGCCAAGAAATGTCGGACGGGGAATAGAGGATCCTGTGGTTTTCGTGGCGCACAGCAGTCACACGAGCAATTTCCCTTTTTGCGAGGTTGAGGCGACTACAAGTCCTGCGAGAGAGACATATCATGACATGATGTGATGTTGGGCGAGGTTGCATACGGCGGGTGTATGTCGGTGACGGATGTGACCCAGCCTTTTTCGCGAGAGACACGGTTCGGTCAACGAAAACGAGTTAAAGCAAAACCCCCTCCCCATTTGTTGCGCGTTAATGAGCGCCGGACCGGTAAAAAAGGATGGATCGGCGTGCCGTTGTATCCGGGCACAGGCTCAGGCGTGCGACGCATTTTACCTTTGATGCTGGCACGATTTACGGCTGGCGCTTTTCGCCTCTGGCGGGAATCCCTCCAATGGCGACTAGGCATGACAGCACGGGGTTTACGCAGCGATTGAGATTAAACTTGCTATAATGTTTCTCTCGTATGCTGTAATGGATTTGCCGGTTGAGCCGAGCAGAGCTACGATGGGTGCTGCTTCTCTGCAAGTGACGGACCGGGATTTGGGCCGGTGCTTTGGGCTCTGCCTGCAATTAGTCCAGGACTTTGATTAGCTCGAGGTGCTTGGGGTGGCCAGGGAGCAAAAGGACGAGACACATGGCAGGGTGGGCTGCATCTGGATGGTGCAAGCGAGAGAGAAACGCTACGAATGCTACGACGAGACGTCATGCTGAAACCGGATGGTGTCGAACGAGGAGACACTACACAACAAATTAGCCCACCTTGTCCGGTTTATACGTAATTAAGGGACCAAAAAAACATCCCGTGTCCAGCCGCACCTTGTCCGTAAAAAAGTCCTGTTCGCCGAGCCGGGCGGGAAGAAACACATCCCAAGAATTTATGGGTGATCTGGATCCGAGTCGCAAGGCAACATCTGTCGTTGTGCGCGCGCGCCGGGCGCCTCCCATGCATCCGCCGCGCGGGGCAGCCGAGTGTCCAGGGTCCCGCTCGTTGCTCCTTTTTAGTGGTGTGTGGCGTGGTGCTGTCATCGAGCGCGGAGAGCCAGAGGATCGAGAGCGTGGTGCATGTGCGGCTTCTGATTGGCTGCTTATTTCGAACCTTTTTTTTTTCTGCCATGGGTGCTCCTTCCCTGTGTCGCAAGCGGCGGGCGGCGGCCACTGCGGGGGCGAAGAATGGAAAGAGCGCTGGTAGGGAAGGAACTGGGCGCCCCCGCTTCCGGGCCCCACCTGTTGCTGTTTTCTGGTACCGGGTGCAAACAGGGGTACTGGTACTGGCAAGGTGCTGCACAGTACCGCTTCGATACTGCGCTGGTACGCGAGGTGCACCGCACTCGACCCGCCTGTAGCTCGGTACCTATGCCGTCACTGTCAGGCGCTTTTAGCTCCATTCGTCTGTTTTTTTTTCCCTGGCGCAGCCCAATGTGTGTTTTTTTTTTTGGGGGCGGTCGTCTCGTTTGCAGGCGCCGCCGCGAGCAACGACACACGACCAAGGGTTCCATCGATTCGACCGAGGCGTTGCTTCCGTCCGTGGAGAATCCATATCCAGATAGTGTACGGAGTACGAGTAGCTGTCTATCTAGTTTTCTAGCGTTCATCCTTGCCCTTGATTTTTCCATCCCCGGTGCTCCGTAGCTTGTGCCTGACTGAGCCGGGCTCTGCTTTATAGCCTTTCCCTCCCACTTCCCACCTACTCTCGGCCCTCCCCCCTCCTAGCATTCTTTTTCATCATCTGCATTCCTTTTCGCCCATTGTCTCGTCTGGCCTTTTGCTAGACAAACCTGAAAAAAGGTTTCTTTCTCTTGTTTTTTCTTTTCTACAACGGAAAACAACTCGAGAAGTTAAGGCTCTTGTCGTTTTTGCCTTGATCAACGCGGACGCACGTCGACGGGCACATCTGATCTGCCCGCCAAGCTCGCCAAGGCAACCCGCCCAGCGCCCATCATGGCTCCCGACAGGACCAGCGTCGATGCCCAGGCCGAGGGCCAAGACATTCAGTCCGATCTGCACCAGCACCACCAGCATCATAATCACCATCACCACCGCGATCACGTTGTTCCCGGTGAAATTCCCGTCCCCCATGGACCCCCCGGCAGCGACGACGGCGACGAGTTTGCCGTCGGCGCCAGCCCCGAGGAGCGCCGCATCTTTAGCCATGTCACCCGTCCCGACGATTCGTATACCGCCGACGGCGTCTACTGGGCCGACCTGCCCCTGCTCCAGCGCTTCAAGTTTGTCTCCCAGGTCGACAAGAAGGCCGCCTCCCAGGAGCTCAAGACCATTGGCGGCATGATGAAGGAGGATCCCCTCTCCCCCATCTCCTGGTACTTTCGCCATGCCATTCTCCCCGGTGCCGGTCTCGGTCTCGAGGGCTACGTCCTCTTCTCCATTGGTAACCTCGAGCCGCTCTTTGCCCAGGTCTGGCCCGAGTGCTGGCACACCCATGAGGTCTGCAGCAAGAACTGGGTGGCCAGTGTCCAATACCTCGAAATCATTGGCATCATGGTTGGCCAGGTCCTTGTCGGTGTATGTTGACTCTTGAAACCCCAATTCGCCCTCAATTCGTGAAACTGACATTTTCTTTTCTCTGTAGGTTATTGGTGATTGGATCGGTCGTCGATGGGGTCTCATTCAGGATGCCGTCATCATGTTCATTGGTCTGGTCATGCTGACTGCCTCTTGGGGCATGACACTCAACGGCTGGGTCATTTGCTACGCCTGGTCCCTCTTCTTTTACTCCGTCGGTGTCGGAGGTGAATACCCCATCACCGCCACCTCGTCTCTCGAGAGCGCCGTCACCGCCGGCAAGCTGTCCACCCGTGAGGATCGCCTGCACCGTGGTCGCCGCGTCACCATGGCCTTCCTCATGCAGGGTTGGGGTCAGTTTGTCAACCAGGTCCTGTTGATTGTTCTCCTCGTCATCTTCAACAGCGGCAGTGGCTCGCCTCCCTACTCGACCTCGGCCGCCCAGTACGCCTACCGCCTGTCGTTTGCTTTCCCCGCCGTCGGCACTCTCTGGCTCGCCTACTACAGAACCTGGAAGATGCCCCATGCCTCGCGCCAGCTCGCCGCCGCCAAGGCCCGCAGCAATGTCACCGGCTACGACTTCAACGCCCTGCGCTACTGCTTCAGCCACTTTGGCGGTCGTCTCCTCGCCACCGCTGGTACATGGTTCTGCAATGACGTCTTCTTCTACGGCAACAAGCTCTTCCAGGGCCAGTTCATCAAGGTCATTTCCAACAACCCCAACTCTCTCCTCACCACCTGGAGCTGGAACCTGGTCAACATCACCGTCTCCCTTGCCGGCTACTACTGCGCTTCGCTGCTTATTGACAACAAGCTCTACGGCCGCAAGATGATGCAGCAGGTTGGCTTCTTCATGTGCTTCCTCATGTTTGTCATTCCCGCCTTCAAGTACGAGTACTACACATCGCCCGCGGGCATCCACGCCTTCCAGGCCATGTACTTCATCTCGTCCTTTTTCAACCAGTTTGGTCCCAACTCGGTCACCTTCTTGATTGCTGGCGAGGTGTTCCCCACCCCCATCCGTGCCACCGCCCACGGCTTCTCGGCCTGTCTGGGCAAGGCTGGTGCCCTCTTGGCCTCTGTCCTCTACGGCTACATTGACACCCAGACCAAGTTCTATGTTGTTCCCTGGTTCGGCCTGGCGGGTATGCTCCTCACCTGGCTCTACCTCCCCGACACCACCGGCCTTGACCTCAAGGAGCAGGAGCGCCGCTGGCGCTACATTCGCGAGGGCCGCGCCGACGAGTACCACGGTGTCGCCGTCAACCCCCAGCATCTGAGCATGTGGGAGCGTTTCCGTGGCCACGGCAAGGCGTATGACCCTGAGAAGGACTGGAAGGCCAAGATTGCCGACATGCGCGCCGAGTGGGAGGATGTCCAGGCCAGCCGCGGCCCCAAGGAGACGGAGGGTGCTGGTACTGGTGCCGACGATGGCCACCACGGCATGCCAGAGGATGGCGAGTTTTCTCAGGAGATTCACAACTACTTTAAGCGCTCAAAGCCTCCTTCGCGCCACAACGGCGTGCTGAGTGAAAAGATTGACGAGACGGATTCGAATTCGAAATCAGGGTAGTTTACAACAGTACATTCTATGGCGTTTTGGTTACAGCGTTGATTGATTGGCATATACATAAATACACATAGCGCAGAGCGCACAATACACAATAGAGATTGCCTAGCGATTATATTTGTTCAAGTCTAGCTGAGTGATGTGTGATACAAGATGCAACCGTGGGTATCGCTTATACCCATGAAAAATAACAGTACATGTGCAAGTGGGAGAGTATAGTACAAGTTTTGCATGTCGACGCAACAGCTCTACGCCCTCTCATCAATCTTGCCTCGCTCCTTGGTCATGTTGTCCGCAAACATCCGCTTTAACGGCGGCAGAGCATTCACGAGCCGCATGCCACCACGCATCATCATGGTGGCCAGCGCGCCCCTCCACCCGCCCTGGAACACGGCGTCGTCGGCGCTGAAGCGCTCCAGCGACTTTTCGACTCGCTGCCACGCGTAGCTGTGCATCTGCGTCTCATAGTCGGCCACCGCCTCCACCACGTTCGTCATCTTCTTTCCATCGGCGTCATCATTTTCTTTCTCGCCATCCGCAGCAGCAGCAGCAGCAGCAGCAGCAGCAGCTCGCACGAGGTTCCCCGCGAGAATCTTGGCGTCCAGCAGCGCCGTGTTGGCGCCGACGCCCAACCCGGGCGTCATGGTATGGATTGCGTCGCCAATGAGGGTAACGCGGCTGCTCTCCCACGCCTCAAGGCGCTGCGTCGTGCGAATCGTGAGCGGGAAGCACGTCGTGGGATCCGAAAGCGCGAACAGCCTGCGCAGATGCGGGTGCCACTCCGCCGTGCGCTCGCGCAGCAGCGCGTGCAGCGTGGCGCCATCGAGGGAGGCGAAATCATCGGGCAGCGTCTTTCGGTGCGTGCTGAAGCCGAGGAGGATGTAGTCGCGGGTATTGTCAAAGTTGGCGCCGGGCCATGCCTTGAGGAGCGCCTCGTCGTTGCCGCCTATATTGTTTTTTAGGGTGCCGGCGTGGTCCCAGGCGAATTCCATGACGTGCACGATGCAGCTGTCGCCTCCTGGGGCGGTGATGAGGTTTACGCCGCGGAGCATTTTGGGCGCGAGGAGGGTCTTGGTTTCCGCGGTGAGGTCGACTTTGGCGGTGATGGCGCGGATGTTGGCGTCGATGAGGGCCGCGTGCGGGAGGTATTGCTTCCGCACGCGCGAGTTTGTGCCGTCTGCGCCGACGAGGAGGTCGCCTGTCGCGGTGGTGCCGTCTTGGAAGGCGGCTGTGACTTGGCTCCCGTCGTCGCTGACGGTGTAGCCCGTGAAGAGCTTGTCAAAGTGCACCGCGTCCTCGAGGCCCGTGAGGAGAACCTGGCGGAGTGTCATGCGGCTGACCGAGTGCTCGGCGGCGATGCCGTCGGCTGAGGTCTTGCTGAGGCCGTCGAGGCTCAGGAGCTCGTCATATTGTTCTGTGAGCATGTTGAAGTAGTCGGGCGTCACGGCGCAGGTGCTCTGGAAGACGGCGAATAGGTCATCGGGCAGGCAGGACGCCAGGCAGCGTGAGCCTTCGGGGGAGATGCCCACGCGGTAGCCAAAGAGGCCGTCGCTGCGGGTGCGGTCGCGCTCATAGATGGCAAAGGTTATGTTTGCATTGGACTTGCGCAGGGCGTGAGCGAGGGCGAGGCCGCCTGTGCCGGCGCCGATGATGAGGATGTGAGGCATGGTTTTGGTGTGAAATCTTGTAAGTCGGGGTTGGATGAAGCAGTGGTAAGCCAATGATGCTCTTCTAGAGCGTATGAGACCTTGACATGGTGTTTGAGCCAAGAAAAAGACTTGGGACTTGCAAGACTTGCCAGAGGCAAAACTTTCTTTATGCTCTCTGGCATGACTTGCTGTCGTAATTGATGACAGAGCTAATGTGAGGTTCAGGGTCTGGCAGCGATGGGGCTGTTGAGGCGGACGACGCTAAATCGCAAAGCTAGCCTGACTGGGTTTAGCGCATTGCGCATTCCCGGCGATGCGTATGAGTACAGGGTCACTCAGAGTGGAGCGGCTGAGGTCGTCAACGCCCTCGCAACGTTTGCATGGTCCGAAGTCCGAATTCGAGCCTTAGACGGTAAGGCTGAGATGGACAATTCAAAGAATAGAAATACCTAGAGGTGAAGCTTCACCTTACATCTGTCGCAAGAAAACTGTGTTACCCTTGTCTGATATATTGATAACGCTGCAGAGATCATGGTTGGCGTTTCTGGACGGAGCAAGGGCTGCGCAACATGTCGACGGCGCAAGATCAAGGTAAGAGAACAACGAGACGCTCTCTCTGATACTCACGTCATTTCCTATTAAAACTTGGCGCTAATGACGTTCCTAGTGCGATCTAACCCTCCCGCATTGCGTTCGTTGTCTTGAATCGAGACTTCCCTGCCCTGGGCCGCGAACGGGCGCTTTCTTCGTTCACACCAGCACAGAAACAAACCAAGCAAATGGTAAAGCAGCAGAGCATATGCCAGTTGACCAAGTACACTGCACAGAACTCAGCCGCCGCCATGGAGCTACCAGCCAATACACCCAGGTGCTGGTGCGAACAGCCCCAGCGATGACCCCAGCATTACGAGCCTGTCGCGCAACGGCCTACGACCAGCTATTCCTCTCTCACTTTATCGACTCCTTTGGCTACCTATCGCAGAAGCGCTTCTGCAACGAAGCAAAGACTACCTGGCTGGAAGACTTGCCAGCCTACATACACGGCCCCGCTCCCGGACGCGGCAACGCCCTCGCTATGTCCTCCATCCGCGCATCCGCCATGGTGCGATACGGTACGTGGACGGGCAATGCTGCGGTGACGGCATCGGCGCACCAAGTATACGCAAAGGCGCTGCGGGACCTCGGCGTGCTCGTGTCGAGCCCGTCGGCGGAGCTGCTCACGGAGAGCACCGTCTGCGCGGCCGTCATGCTGATGCACTTTGAGACGGACTACCAAACGGTGCCGGGCGCCTGGATTAAGCATGTGCGCGGCGCGGCGACGCTGCTGGAGGCGGCTGGCCCTGCTGCCTGCCGATCAGGGTTTCTGCATAGAGTGTTTCAACACTTACGAATGCAAACGGTTCGTGAAACCCTCTTATCTGCGAAGTTTATTGGAAAACAAGTTTGCTAATGTAGTGGTTTTACCGCAGCTTCTTGCAAGCATGCATGAGAACAAAACGCCCCCATTTTCATCCCCGGAGTGGTGCTCTATCCCATTTGAGGTTTATCCTGCCAACGCGTTTGATAGGATTGTTGAGATACTCCTTTCTGTTCAAAATTGCTTGGTGGCTGTGAACCAGCTTGTCGAAGACGCAGACGATGCATCGCCAGATGAGCGCAAATGGGAGTTGAGGGACAAGCTGTACCGTATTGTGAAGCAGCTAGACAAATGGGCACAAAGCTACATGCCAAAAAGGGATATGAAAGCATTCCGTGTCTACGACGCGTCTCTACATGCACATCCTCCACCTGGCCTGTCAGGCAACTACTTCGCAGACTCTGGCGAAACAAACTCCCCCGTGGTTGCGCTGGCCTCCCTCTTCCACGCCACAAGCCTCGTCACCCTTCGCCTCTTGTCAGCCTGTCACGCGGACCGCGCCGCAGATGACGCAATCCTGGAACACCACTCATGTGCGATATTGTCCGGGCTGAACTTTGCTCGCAACGTCTCTGGTGCCGTGAGTAACTTTGGCAAGATTATGATGCTGCCGCAGCTCAAGATGCTGAGCATCTGGGGTGCCCCGTCGCAGGCAAGGGCATATGCGATGAAACTTTGGGCAAAGGAGTCACATATAACGTCGCTGTTTGCAGACGATCCCGAGTCACCGCCTGGCTACTTTGCTGACTTGGCGGCTATAATACTTGAAGCAGCAAAGTGAAGAATCTGTACTATATTTGATTACCAAGCCTTTTATTATGAATCTCTCTTGGCAACATGAGCTACTTTTGTTGTACCAACGCAGCGGAATTATTGCATGGTGGCCCTAACTTTGCGACGGCGCCGCAGCATGTCGTCTGCCCACCTACTCACGGCCAACGCAAGGCCAACCGAGAGCACTGCAATCGCTACGCTGAAGCCGCGCCTATACAGCGGCCGGTCATCTCGTCTAAATATCTGTGCACCATATATTCCGGCAATATTGGCATTCATAATGACTCTGGTCGCATGTGTCAGTGAAGAACGTTGGACGGCAGGATGTAACACTTACCCAGCCATAGCGAGCGCCCGCTGTTCAGAGTCATCGCAGGCTAGAGACAGCCATGCGATGTTGAGCGGGTGCGAGAATGTTCCAAACACTTGCGTCCAGACCACGCCGAAATAACGAACGCCTCGAGAGGATACACCGGTAAAGACGCGGTTGAAGACGTATCCCAGCAAGTGGCAAAAGAAGCCGGCCATGACGGTTTCGCCTCGGCGGTTGCTGTGTAATGTGAGCGTACGTCTCTGGAAATAAACAGATGCCAACTTACTAGTGATCGGATATCCAGCTGAATGCGAATGACATGGGGACCTGCAGAAAAAGACCAACTGCCGCAAGAGCGTTGCTGACGAGGCTACCAAAGCCAAAGCTGACGACGATTGATGGCGCGTACGTGTCAAAGGCACGCTGAGGTCCATTGTTGGATAAAGTAATGAGGAAATGAATCCAAATTCGCCAGTTCAAAAACTACCCGACTGTCAGTGAGTGACCTGTTTGGAAGCGTTGCACTACGTACCGCTCGCTTAAAGGCATCCAAGCCAATCTTTTCCTTGCGCTTCCCCTTCATCGGATCGTCATTCAGGACTCTAGTTCGAAGAATGTGAATCTCACGCTCCGTAAACCACGAAACCTTGGGCAAAAAGGTGCTGTGCGGATTCTTAAACGAGTCCGGCAAGAAGAACCCAAAGACGAAGCCGCCCAGAACGGTAAACGCCCCCATGAGCGCAAAGAGCCAGAACCAGCCCGGCTGCCCGCCGACGCCGCGCATGTGCAGGATGCCAAAGGCGAGCAGCTTGGCCGAGGCCTGGCCGATTTGGTTGCCAAAGTAAAAGACCATGACGCGCTTCGCCGTCTCGTTGCGCGTGTACCACGTCGAGAGCGTCCACAGGCCGCCGGGGATGAAGCCGGACTCGGTGATGCCGAGGAGGAAGCGCGTGGCGATGAAGGCGCCGTAGCCGCGCTGGAAGGCCTGGAACGTACTGACGGTGCCGAAGAGGAAGAGCTGCAGTGTCAGCCACTTGCCTGGCCCGACGCGGTATAGCACCATGTTGGAGGGGATTTCGAAGAGGACGATGCCGAGGGATAGCATCTGCTGGCCGACGTTGAACTGGTCTTGGTCGATGCCGACGTCTTCCATGAAGCGGTCGGTGATGGCGTTGGCCATGTTTCCTCTGTCGAGTTCTGGAGATGTTAGTACGTGGTGGTCTTAACTGCAGGAAATCGACATACGTAGGCAGAAGAACCCGAGAGTAAGAATGGGCATTATAATAAAGTCCAACCTGTAGTGTATTAGATTTTGTTATACAATAGATGCATACAACATACTTCCGTTTGGCCTTGCGCTCCTCTTCTGCGGTCCAATCCACCACATTATGTTGCAGCTCCTCCTCATCGGTAGACACAGCAGCGCTGATCTCAGTAGGAATAGTTTTTCCTTCTCCCATTTTTCTTATAAATACAAAACAAGGATATAGTTAAAAGTAAATAGGAGTTTTTTACTATCAAGTCCAGTGCAGAAAAGGCCCTTTTTATGACCATCTAGGCTAAGCTTTTGCCAAGACATGAGCTTATTCTTCTGCCGGCTGCTCAGATCCGACCGCTCTACCAATACAAGCTGTTTTCTTATGCAAAGCAAGTATTATCTATCATTCAGAGGCGCTGATAGCACTGCCCAGCGGTCGTGGTGATGATGGCCCGCTTTGATTGGTTTTTGTTCGCCTTGGCAAGCGATGACGACGAAAAACACAGCTGCCTCTTGGCATGTCGCCATTGCGCCCCGGATTTACACCATAGAAAATAATTTGCTCTTGGGAGTGAATATCGAAATAAAGCGGGTAAAATCTACGGAACTGCCCGCAAGCGTGCACTTGCACGCAACAGGCACTTTGTTTTCTATCCAGATGGCGCTAGTATCTACTCTGCGCCACGGGTACAAGTAAGTGCCTGTTCCGAGTACGCATATAAGAGATTTTATATATATTGACTGAGAGAAAAGAACACAATTCAATATTAGCAACCTTGGTCGAATAAATGTAGTCGGCCCCTTGCGCGCAGCGAAGTACACAGTGTGCGCGTCTGGATGCTTTACAAGATTATCGTGACATCGTGACACACTTGTACAATTCCATGCTGTGTACGTAGTAGCCAGTCAACACATAAGTTTTCTTCATAAAACATAATTTTTATTAGTCATAATGAAACCGCATCTTTTATTCATTGCCGAGGCGAATACGGCTGCTCTTCTCCGTCTGCATATCAGTGATTAGCACCTAAGAGGTTTCCATGCCTTGGCCGGCTAGCCACCTCCAAACGAATTATCTAAACATACATCGGCTGTGGTATGTAATTCTGACATTAAAACAAGTCTATGACCGTTTGACGTCGGCGTGGACTTTGGAGGCTTGGCGAAGGATCACTCGGCTGTAGCCGCATGTGAAGGTGTACTAGCGGACAAAAGTTCCTGGGGGACCAACGACCCCCTCTTCCGCCACCAACAAGCGAAATATTGCTCCAAAGGCGAGCTACTAGGGCAAATAACGACAACAAACATGAAACCGGACAGGATCCTAGCTCTTTTTCTGACTTTGGGGGGCCACGCGGTTGCTGAGAGAATACACGAAGAGAAATATAGGGGCAACTACAAACCCGAAGTGATCGATGGCGAACTTGGCAAGCAAATCGTCGCCCCGGATACGCCTTATGTGGCAGCAGCTGGACGCGACGGGCTCTACTTTATAGACATTCGCAACTCGAAAGAAGAAGCAGCTCATATTAAGGAACAAATTGAGCATGCGTCGGTGCCTAGGAAAGGTAGCATCACCAGGGTGGACGAGAAGACTGGCCATGTGCAGAACGTGCTTGCGGCGACGGGGGAAGTGCTGTTCACGTTTGACCCAGAATACGCCAAAATATTCTTTGCCAGTTTGCTCAACGACTTCGACCCCGAACTCGATCTGGAGGAGCCTGAACCAGCTGGAGACCAGCTTGTCATATACGACTTGGAAACGAGGCAGGCGGTGATGACGGGGCAAGACTCGCGCTGTGGAATAGGACGCAATTTTAACAGCAGAGGGCAGAATGTATTCGAGTTACCAACTTGCGCGAAGGATGGCTAATCGAGACTTGCCGGCGTTATGTTGTCACGCATTTGCACCAGGGCCTATAGTAAAATATAGACTGCTAGGTTGCTGTCCTCGCCAGCAGTCTTGGTTATGACTCAACAGAGTCCAGCGTGTCACCAATACAATTACATCTTTGATTTGGGTGGCTTCAGATGATCTCTTTCCCATTTCTCCATTAAATCTCTTGCCTTTTCAGATTTCTTGACAAGACCTTGCAATAGAGCGGGGAAACCACCGCCAAGAGTGCGAATATCTCTTCGGCGGCCTGTCCTGACATCCACGTGCATACTCGTGCCCGTAACTTGTGCAACAATAGCCTGTTGCTTAAGCGAGAAGAGGACAGATGTTCCACCGTTACTAAACGGGTCCATTCTTTCGTGTCGATATGCAGCAATGACCTGTTTACGTGATCTAATCAATACCAATGACGCTGCAAATGTTCTGCTGGGAACACTAACCACATCAGGATACTTGACCTGCCGTTTAATTTCCACCTCCAGCCGTCGCACCATCGGCGCCATGGTCTTGGCCTGCATAATGCCCTCTAGTTCCTCTGGCGACAGAAACTCATCATAACTCTCCAAGGCACGGATCCAGCTGGCACCCATAAAGGACATGAATTGGGCCTGCATCACATGGCCGAAGGGATCTTGGTGCTCTGCCCAGAGAACGCCGTGCTCTACCATAGTGTCAGCGTCGAATCCCATGGCCTCGAGAGTGGACAGGGCGCGGGCACGGAGCGGCGCATAGGGGTCAGTATTTGGATGGGGCCGAGGAGCACCATGGCGCGCGTAGGGTGATAGGTATGAAGAAGCCGCCAACCTTGCCGACTTGGGTTCGGGTTTGTCGTTATCTGACATGATGATTGACTCTCCGTCGGATTAAATGACCTGAATAGCCAAAGAGTATAAACATATTAGGGCCTATGGAGAAGGTAAAGGGCTGAGTAGCTGTAATTATAATAGACGGCTATAAGAAATGCTGCAGAAGGCGTTGACCATTGTCGTGTAAGCCTCGTTCGGCACCTGCAGCTTTGTTCATTTACCAATCTAAGTTAGGAAAACGCCGATGCCCTTGAGCCAAGTAGAATATACTGGCTTGCGGGCCTCAATAACCCTTAATTAAATATATGCTGTCCTCTGCATCGCAGCGTGGGTACTGAGGCTGCAGAATAATTAGTTCCATGCACGCCTGCATGTGGCGTGGCTGGCGTTAAGAGGCAACCATCCAAGACGCAGATTTGAAGACGGCCTCATATAAATGAACCGCTAGAAAATTAATAGAACGGATAAGGTATTGAAGTAAAGGCCTCGTATACTATCGTATTTAGATCTGTATAATTGCGACCGAAAGACTTAGACATGTAATTTCCCGATTAGGCAACTAGCCAACTAGAACATGGCGGCTTTGGGTGCCGTTTTCAAGCCATACAGTAATGTGCCTGCATTGGTCGTGAAAGTAAAGAGCAGAATCTATCGCAACTTTGATCAACATTACTTGGTAAACAAAAGGGGATTGAGGAGGTGCCTGAGCTTTATGTGCCTATGCGCGGCGGCAGAATGGCTATGTCATTAGAGGTGATATTGTGGAGAAGATGCTGATTCTCTGCTGATCATAAAAAGTAGGACCTACCCCAGCGATGGTACGACGGACGAGTCGTGGACATTTTCTGTGACTGCCCCTCCCAACAAACCCTTACGGATGTCACCTTGAGCAACTGATTAATCGCAGGCCACGTGAGAAACTTCCGTTTTGGTCCTGATTGTTGAACATGAGTTCCTATGAGACGCTCGCAGATCGCAGAGGGACAGACTTAAACTCGAAGTCTTCGCGACAACGTTACAAGGCAGGTTGTTGTTCTTCACCGTTTTCTTCCGTTTCTTTGGCCAATTGCTTTTCTTTTTAAATTGCTATTCCTAAAATAAAAGGCGGCATACGAGTTATGCGATAAGCAAAGATTAAAACACTTCGCCACTGGGCGGCTAATCTCATTGGTGCCCGGTCCGCCCGCATGGAATATGATCTGGCCCCATACTGTGTAAGTGTATGGGCTGAGCCGGGGAGAGTCGAAATCGATTCTAGAACGCCATTGAGAATCGTTCCCGCGAGGCAGAATTATTTTGCCGCCAGAGGTGACGGCGCTGCCCACGACTTGCACCGAGGGGTAATAGACTTTGGAGACTTTGCTTCCTAGTCTAGCACGACTGGTGCAAACTCTAACTAGACCTAAGCCTCTGCTATGACCTCCAATGGATACCTTCTACTGTGTTGGATACGTGTAACATCGCACGATAATGAGGAGCACACTCCTTTGAAATCTGAATTCCTCACCATCAGGCTCCTCATAGGGCATTCTCTTTAAACTGGCTCATACTGCTTTGCTACTTCCATAGTAGTGCCGAAGAACTGCCTTACTCGTACCACGCACTTGCTTGAGAGAAAGGGCACCAAATTTAGAAGCGCAATGATCGTGGCGCGACTGAGTGGCTGTGACATGCGCGGTGACGACCAACTGCCGTTACTAGTTTCTCTTAGATCACGTTGTCGACGGCTTCTCTTTTGATGATGTTAAACACGCTTCGTTTAATTGAAGGTCTTGATCTTTTTAATCTAAGACTCATGCGCGACTACTTACAACTTTGCCCATACAAGCAGTCGTTATCAGTTGAATGCCGTCGGAATATTCGGTGTGGCGGGGGCAGTTAGGGACGCGGCCAAGAGCTAGGCATCTTCGATTGACTCGGCGCAACGGGCTGCGGGGCTTGGCCGGGGATGTCTCCCTTCACTCTGGTGCTAAAATCGGGCCATAAGGCTTAATCAGTAGACTCACAGCTTCGAAGAAGCCTTGGGAACGCCTCGAGGGTTCGGGCACTTTCACTTTTGTTTCTGTGCAGACGTCCGGCTCTACGTTGGCCCATTGCCTGGTGCAGTAGCATCATCTCCGTAACACATGAAAGTCGTCAACTTTTAGAAAATGGAGTTGGTCATGGCTCGACTTACAGTTGGAGGCTGCAGCGATCATGGTACTTGCAAGGCAGATTCTAACTTTAGAAGCTGTGTTGAAGTCCATGAAATTCAGTAGAGTAGAAGAGCGGTTACTTTTAGCCTGCCGGAAGTACGCAGAGTATTTTGGTGCTCCAAGATCAGATCATGCACGCCCACACCGGGGTCCGGATCAGTCGACCAATCCCAGCCCCTCCACACCTATAAGCCAGCCGTGTAAGAGGAATGGATCTAGAAGGATACACCAAGTACAATGAGAGCATTATCGAGCCAAAGCAAACGCGGCAAGTTCCATGCCTGGAAACCGCAACAATCTGATAATGCTCGATTATAAATATGCCATGTCTTCCCTGATTTCTTCGCATGATCCTCATCAATCCATCTACAATCCTACCAAACAATACTCAAAAAACTTACAACTCAACAACACCACTACCACCTTCAAGATGATGCCCCGCGCTGTCCTCCTCGTCCTCCAGGCTGCTGCCATGGCCACTGCCATGTCTCTCGCTGATGTTTCCACCCTGTCTCGCGCCGACGTTACGCAGCAAGAGGCCGAAGCCCTCTGCGGTGCCATGGGTGTTATGGAGGTTCCAGAGGGCGTCGACCCTAGCGAAGTCCGCGTGTGCAAGGAACACCCCGATACGGACGATTCCAATGTGCTGAAGAAGCGCCAATGCTGGCACGGAAAGGACGTCGGCTGCTCCAACAGCGGCTGGTGCTACAAGTCGTGCAAGGGTGGCCACGGTGCCTGGTGCTGGTCCACTGTCGGATCGCCCTGGGGTAACTGGAAGAGCTGCCGCGGTGATTGGGACTGCGCCAAGCACGATCCTTGCTCTGGTGGTAACTGCGCAGCCTGCGGATGTGGTTGTTAAAGCAAATATACGGAGACTTTTACGGGATATTTCAGTGCGAAATACACAAACGCAGTTACGGTGGTTCGTGGGTGGGTTTGTGGAAGGAACAATATTGCCTCAGGAAATGAATATAGTTTCAGAAATATAGATGGCTGCCAATTCTCGCAACGCTCAGATAATCGCTCCTACATACCAACTGGTGACGCTGGTGAGGCAAGCCACAGACTGTAGCCTGCGATGTTTGTCGCAACTCGGTACTGCGAGGCAAAACAAGATCAAGAATACCATTTTCGCAAGCTTAGCTAAACACTAAGGAGTAGTGGAGCGAAATACAAAGCTGCAAAGAAAGTTAAAGCCTATAGGCCACCACTGCCGAGCGTGATGCTATAATTAGTCTCATTGGCGCACACCTTCCGGGACTTCCGGGCGAGCCGCGCGTCTGTCGATCCGCCACAGCGATCTAACCCAAGGCATCACCGAGATCGCATCTTCTGAGATATCAGGGCAAGAAGGCTATTATGTGACCATATCTTGAGTAGTTCTATAATCGTCTATAAACTGACCCAATGATGCCGCCCAGTCTCCAGTCTAATGTACACGAAACAATGTATAACACAATGAAGAAAAACGAATCTTGATATACATAAAGTCGTAATCAGGCACTCGCTGCCGCAGAGTCCGCAGTTGGCACCGCATACTCCCCATACCGCCACCTCTTGTTATTTTCGTCCACGAACCACCGCGCTATAAAGGCCGCCTCCTCCGCCCAGCGTGCCTGCTCCACGCCGTGCCTCTTCTCAACATCGCGAAGGAACGACGCAAAGTCGAATGATTCTGTCGGGTGCAGGTCGCGCGGATCAGTCTCCAGGTCGTTAAACGTCCACGCAACGTTCTTGAGAACCGGGGCCACAAGCCGCCAGTGCTGCCGTCGCTTATCGCGGATGCCAACCATGGCACGGCCCGGGTTCATGACGATGAATTGCCAGTTTCCCAGCACGCCGTGTCCGGCAGTGTCGGTCTCCATGGGTTTAACGGGGGTTTCGGCGGCGGCAGGTGCCGAGTTGCGGAGCTTGCGAATGAGCGACTGCCCCTCGTAGTTGGCAAGGAGATCGCCGGCGGCGGCGTTGGCTGCATCGGACAGCGATCCCGTCTCGCGCAAAAGATCCAGAATCGTCGGCAATATCTCCATGCTGCTGACTGGGCCGTCGACATTGATAACTGGGAGCTTTGGATGCGAGAGAACCAGGGGGACACGGTTGCAGCCGGTATTGGGGTTGTAGTAGGAGGCAGGCTTATCGTTTTCGGGCAGCGAAATGCCGTGGTCGCCGACAAAAATGACGAGCGTCTCGTCCGCAACGGCTTCTTCGTCGAGGACGTTTAGAATCTGGGCGAGCCAGCGGTCATCGTATCCGATGCTGTTGACATAGTCGGAGAGCTGCTGAAGACGTCCGTTGCCGAGTGGGACGTTTGTTTCGTTGGCAGGCATAGTGTAAGGGTGGTGCGTCGTGCTAGTAATGTGTGTTAGGAACACTCGCTCCTTGGCCTTCTTTGCCGAAGCGAAAATGTCGTGGAAATAATCCAAGAGCGGCTGCTCCTGAAAGCCAAAATAGTTTACATCAGGCAGTTCAACCTTGCCGAATTTGGCCGCATCTGATCTCAAATAGCCCGAGTCGACGATATTTTCAGATGGGAACCCAAACTGCCGGGTGCCAATGTCACCATTATCGTAGTCCATGGTGATTGACTGCAGGAAATGCGAGCTCCATTTAGCTGCCGCAGAGCCCGTTGTTGCGTTTTCCTGATCCACAACAGACAACGCCTCTAGAATCTGAGGAAGACAGGGCTGATAGATATGATGCAGGTATTCCATATTGAGGTCGGCGACGAGTGGCCAAATTCCACACATGGTGGCAAGTGTACTTTTGAGCGTGTATGTTGCTGCCGTGTATGCGTCGTTGAAATTGAGGCCGCCTCTAGAAGACTTGGCGCTATGCGAAAATCCATCGTCATAGTCGCCTGTCAGGTAGTTTGCGGTTGGTGTTAAAGATTGAAGACGCTTGACGGCTTCGTCGGAGAGGGGTTGACCCTTTTGCGCCTCGGTAAATCTATTCCACACCAGGTCATCTTTTTTGACGGGAAACAAGTCCTTTCGTGTGCTTTCCAAAAGAACCAGAACAATATGTTTTATAGAAACGTCACCCAGAGCCTCTCGCAGCTCAGGCAGCAACTCCTGGTCTAGGTTTGATATTTTGAGAGGATCAGCTGCCGCATTGTAGTGGTTTCCGCCCGTCTCATACCAGTCCTCGAAACCGGCCAGGACGGTATCGCGCGGCAGCCAGTCGAAAGGCGGAGGCTGACTGAGAGCTGTCTTGTTGTCCCAAGTATGGCCAATTCCCGAATCGTATACGGGATGCAGCCCCTTCAGGTTCGAGACCGATACCTTGAAGTCGACAAAGGGCACCAGCGGCGCCGTCCATGACATGTATGTAAGTGAGCCAATGGAGGGCCGGAAGATGTAGGACACAATCTGGCTTATAATGGCGACACTCCATAGTATACGGGAAAATCGATTGCATGCGCGCCCAATCGAGTATTCGGCACTTCGAGGGTTTGTTTTATCGTCGTCGAATTCGTCGGGCAAAGTGGCCTGCGGTAATTCGCTGTATTGGTGAGGCGCTCTCTTCCGGCCGTTCCTGAGCTCCATGAGACGCTTCCACGGCCACTCAATGACGTCAATGGCCACCCGCGCAAACTCGAAGATGCCATTCTGAAACGTAACGGAAATGGCCGTCAGCAGAGACACGACCACCAGCAGAGTGGCAGAAGCCGACATGAGCACGCCGCGGGACGAAGGATCCTTGGCAAAGCCGACGTTGCGCCAGCGCACCTCGGATCGTGCGTAAGAGAAAAAGGTAATGTTGATGACGGAAACAAAGGCTGCAAAGCATAAAATGGCCATGGCACACGTCTTGACAAGCACCCGAAGCAGCGCATTCTTCTTTTGCTGGCTATCCGCCCACTCGATCATCAAGCGCAGGCCGACCAGCAGGATGAGGTCCTGGGCCACAAACGAAAAGCTCCATAGCGCCAAGTGTCTCCTAGGAAGGCCTCGCTCCTGGGCAACAATGTGTACGATTTTCGAAGCAATTACCGCAAAGGCCGTAAATGTATACGCAAATCGCTGGTTTAAGACCTTTGTAAAAGGCGCCGCGAGCGCTCTGCGCGCACGTGACGCACAAAGAGGGAGCACGCGACCGCCCACAAGGCCGTTGTCCGCCAGCCTTGCGGGGCGGCTGTCGCGGCTGTCGTAGTCGTACATCTGCCCGTGCGAGCAACTTGTCGAGTGCTCACAGTCCAGGTACGCAACGAGAGGGCATTGGGGAGGAGGGAGAGAAATCGAGCACTGTTTGAAATGTGTAAAGTGTAATTTTCTGGCCACTGGCCCAGCACCTCCGGCGTATGAACATGCGCTTGAGTGACAGGCCCTTGCCCAGATTCGTTCAGCTCGTACCAGACATCGAAAAGGGCTGATCAGGGGTCCGCTCTAGTGGCTATGGCGCGGGGGGGAGTCCGTACTGGAACCCGGAATTCCTTGTACAGGCATCCAACCCAGCGAGTGACTATTTGCAGGTACCTATGAATGCCCTAGTAGAGGGTAAGTGTCGCTAGCTCACCGGGTCTGGGCCCAATCACAACGGTCACAGCCCGACCCTGGGTCTGGATGGAAGCGGGGAGGAAAACGGGACGGGTACCTTTGCGAGTAATTAGGCACGAGTGCCCTGAAATTCTTTGCTCGCCGGCAACTCGGCACTGCGAGTTGTACCATGGTGCTGGCAATCCCACCCAGTGCGCGCTTTTGTCCCTATCCAGCCTAGCAAGAACAACAAAGACCGCCCTCGAAGGAGGTCTCGTGCAGGCAGTGAATGGGACGTGGACGCTAAGCCAGCCTAACGAGGTTGCTGCAAAACAAAGGAACCAACCCGACGGAAGCGACACGCTGCATGACATAGAATCCCAGTGCTTTGCTGGTATTAGAGGCTCTGGCCAAGAGGAGCTAACTGCAAGCCACGGGGTAACTAAACGACCTGTTTTGCACCAGGCAAGCACCAAGCCAGCCACTGGGAGCAGTGTACGACATTGACGAATCCACTACTTTGCCCTCTCAGGCTGATGAACCTGACGTGAGGCGTTGTTTTGCTCCAGGGGAAATGGAGTGTGATCCACCGATAATCAAGCCAGTCATGTCATGTCTTGAGCCATTGATTTTTTTTTTCTTTCACTCGCAGGCCACCATGGGCTCGGTTGGTCTTTTTACCCGTAGTAATTACGTACCGTACCACTGTTCGATCGACAAAAGGTATCCAGTTTAGCGACATGGCAGCAGCTCGTCATTTGGCTTTGTTTTCCGAGTGAAACGGAATGCGCAGGTTTTCATTTCGCAGGTCGCAACCTTGACTCGCGGGCTTGATCCATCCTGGCCGCCTTGCTCAATCCGGGTACCAGAGCACGCCAATGTCCAGACTGAGGCTCGGTGAGCACACTCGCGCAAGACACGCGCGCTATTGCTGAAAACGGCACCCGCGAATTGCCGGCGGCAGTGCCATAGGCCCAATCGTTGGCCACTTTGTTGTGCGAATGATTACGTTCTTGGTCACATTGGCCGTCTGCTCGTACGGCCTTGAAGATTGCCTTTTGTAACAGCTGGTTCAGAGATGCATCTATAAAGAAATGATGGAAATGCTTTGAATGAGAAATCAACGTCTATGGAACATGAATAAATGAAAACCTCGTAAACTACATGTGGCAGATGCGAATAGATTCGGAATCGGCGAAATGAACCACATTGGGTGCGACACCACCTCCGATACTGTGTCTACACGATATAAGGAAATATTGCAGAGCTGCTCAGCACATACGACCACAGCCGCTTGAATAATCAGGGTCCCGTCCGATCCCCCAGGATAACCAGGCGAGCGCTTGATTAGTAGTTGGTTCGGAGACGACCAGCGAATACCAAGTGTTGTATGTTTTTGCCGGTCGCCTCTTCTGTTTGATTTTTTTATTCCCCTGCGACTCGTTTTACGGTTTATTTTTCTTACGGCTCTTATTTGTCGAACCGTTTACTTTTCAATGATTTTTCTTGTTTCTTTCTTGACCTTTAGCTTTTTAAGGGATCGTGAGGGGCGGGTGACGGCGCATCCAGGGTTCTACAGCACTTATCAGATGGTGTGAGATCCACACCGGCGCCTCTATCGTACAGAATGCAAAATAGAGTACGAAAGGCGGCTAACCGCGTTTATTTTCACTGAATAACGTGGCAGCGGGAAGGGGCATGTGCCGAACATGCATGCATCTATTTCGAGTGCAGCTCGTCCAATGTCCAGAGCTTGTAGTGAGCAGAGAGCCTGATTTATTAGGGGGTTCCCCGCTGAATAAGGCTCTCTACGGAGTATACGCTAGCTCATTCGCCAGAGCTGGACGGGCTCTGGAGGCGTCGCGTTTTGTGGACTAACCGTTAAAGACTTTTGGCCCGCTAATTGGGATGGCTAGTGGCTAGCGACCCAGCAATAAGTCCATGATAATAGAGACGTTCTACTATGCTGGTATTAATTTGACCGTTCATTAGCCGATTTCAATTCAGTGCGACCGGACAATGATAATGTGATGCCTCGTCCGTCGATGATGGCGCAAACGAGAGCGCGGGACGACCCGTCGTTACAGGTACTCATACAGTTGAGTACAAACCGTCAGATAATAAGCAACTCACGAGAGTAGCTGCTTATTTATCTTAATCCCATGGCTTGAAATACTATTGCATCTTTATATCAATTCATGGACAGGTGGCACAAGCGTAATTTTACACATCCGTACAAACGGGCATCATTTTGCAGCTGGCAAATCCCCGCCAAGATGCCAGCAGCAGTGAAGCTTCTGCCCCGTGCAAACGTCTACATACATCGCAGCTCCAACAGCAGCTCCCAGACAAAGGACAGTACGGAGTACTCTGTAACGACATCCATCATCGTGCCTCGCAGGACCGCTGAGTCACATCACTATCGACCGGTCCTTTGGCGTCGCACCAAAGTCCCGCCGCTGGCGGCCAGAATGCGTGGCGTCGCTAGTGCCTCCAAGTGACCTGGTATACTGAGTTCGCTGAACTGGACGCAAGGCTCCCATGAGCCGCATACGGTTGGCCAGAAATTCAGACCATCCGCAGGACCAGGCCAGCATGCATTCTCGTTGACTCATCTCATTTCGCAACCATGTCGAGCATCTGGGTATAATAGACAATGGCAATGCCCAGAAGAAGGGGCATGTCATCAATACAGTCGTAAAATGGCGTCCCCAATTGACTGGCTGCCGTATGGCACGGCTATCCAGTTGAGCTGTCTCACCCTCCTCGCTATTCCGGCCACCAAGGGCCTTTTACATCATGGCCACAGCATTTCACAAACCAACGACAAAGAGTGGAAGCCATACCGTGATGAAGATGGCGAGGCGACCAAAGAGTCGGAAGCTGCCTGCTCAGATGAGAAGCCAATGTCTATTATGAATATTGCGGCTGCCACAGGCCTCGCCGCTGTTCTATACAGTATCAAGGCGTCCAGTTCTGCAAACATGGCTTCTGTTTATACCTGGGTATGCAACTTTCGAACCCGTTCCGAGCTTGCCGCTGATTGTACAGGGACTGCTTGCGATGCAAGTAATTGCCATCTCCCTTGAGCCTCAGCGTCACCGCAGATATGGCTACGGCATCAACTGCGCCTCTTCGGCGGCTCTAATCATGCCAATTTCCATTTATAAAGCTCTGCAGCTCCCCAGATTCAATCATCTCTGGCTGGAACCCGTTTCCCTCTTGGCTCTGACGCTCGCAAGCCTGTCCATTCCCAAGAGACCTATTGTCTTCTTTCAAGGATTACGAATCGACCAAGAGCTCGGCGTTTCATTCCTTGCCAGAGTATCGTTTTCGTGGGGCCCCTTCCAGCAGCGAGGCGCACGCATTCCGGAAAACATGACGATGCATGACCTGCCAGATGTTGGCCACCTTGTGCGAGTGCAGACTCTCAAGGAACAGTTTGCAAAGAGGGCAGGGCACACGAAAACTTTGTGGAGGCAATTGTTGCATGCGTTCCTACCACACATGGGCCAACAGTGGCTATTTGTCTTTATCAATTCTTTGTCCGAGTTTGGTAGCCGATATGCACTGTTTAGGATGCTGCAGTGTTTGGAAGGCGTGGACAAGACGGACCGCGCACGGGTCTGGGTCATGGCCATGGGAGCCGGTCTGCTGGTAGAAACAGTGTCAGCCAGCTGGGTCATTTGGGTCTCGCAAATGAGGTTGCATCTTCCGGCTGAGCAGCTCCTAAAGGTAATGATTCTTGAAAAGACGACGCGGAGACAACTTATTGCCGAGAGGGACGAGGCGGACAGCCGACACGATAGCCCGTCTTTGACTGAGCTCATATCCAACGACTCGTACGTACTCATCAGCACCTCTTGCAGCACATCTAACAGTGTACAGCATGGAAACTGCTGGTGTATATGGCCACATCCATTACTTTCTCAAGGTTGCCGTTAAAATGCTCCTCGATGTCACCTACCTGTCGCGCCTCCTAGGGGTAAAGAGTATTGTCATTGGCGCAGTAGCCGCAATTATTTTAAGTCCGGTATCAACCAGACTGTCAAAGAAGCATGGCGCCTTGCGCAAAGAGCTCCTAAAGTCACACGACAGCCTCTCCAAGCTCATTTCGGAAGCTCTAACCGGACTTCGACAGATTCGCCTTTCATCACTGGAGCAGGTCTGGCAAAGGAGATTGCTTGAAGCGAGGTCCGATGAGCTCGACAAATTGTGGAAAGCTGGCGTGACGCTGGCATCACTGACGTTTATTGCCAATCTCGGTCCCATTCTCCTGTCATCTCTGGCGCTGTCTGTCTATTCTTATGATACTGGCCACCTCACACCGTCTGTTGCCTTTGTGTCGCTCAACCTGTTTGGAAATCTTTACACCGCTTTTCAGGAATTGCCAGCTAGAGCTTCGGAGTTGAATGTTTCCTGGAATAGCTGCCAGCGTATTCAGAGATATCTGGATGGCCCGGAACAAAAAGACACGGCCACACCATCTGAGAATGTCAGTTTGGAAGCTGCTACATTTGCGTGGCCAACGGATGCCGGAGCTTCTACTTTTCGCCTCTGCGATGTCGACGTCAAATTTCCCAAGGGTAAATTGAGTATTGTTACTGGAAAAACAGGTTCTGGAAAAGGCTTGCTGCTGGCTGCAATTCTTGACGAAGCTACGCGCGAAACTGGACGCCTCCTCAAACCCAGCCCAACAGTTGAAACAGTTGAAACAGAAGAAAAAGCAAGCTACATATCGCCAGGAAGCATTGCTGCCGTCTCGCAGCCTCCGTGGATTGAGAATTGCACCGTCAAAGACAACATTGTCTTTGGCGACCCATACGTCGAGGAGCGATATAAAAAGGTACTCTATGCCTGCGCACTAGAGAAAGATCTGGAAATCCTTCTCCATGGGGATCAGACCGTCGCTGGACTCAACGGGGCTGTGCTCAGTGGCGGGCAGAAGTGGCGAGTGGCCCTGGCGCGAGCCATGTATTCGCCTGCCGAGATTCTAGTCTTTGAAGACATTCTAAGCGCTGTTGATGCACCAGTTGCAAAATGGATATGCACCCACGTCTTGGAAGGCGAGCTTGCCAAGGACCGAACGATTATCCTCGTTACCCACCGGCCTAGCCTCTGCCTTGCCGCTGCAAGCTACCTGGTTGTTGTGGAGGATGGTACTGCAAAGGGTAGTAAGCCAGATACTCGTCTGGTAGATGCTGAAAAGGCAACGCAAGAGACCAAGGTTGAGACGCCAGATACGACATCGGAGCCAGAGCGCAAAGCACCGCCGAAGCCGTCTATATCAAAACCAAAGACTACTTCCAGGACCCCAAAGCAAATATTCTCTGCCTACGTTTCAGCCGTCGGAGGCATATGGCCCGTCATTATCGGCGCAGCAGTCACACTGGGCTATAGAGTCGTCTCCAACAGCAATTCATGGTGGCTGGCTCGTTGGACATCGAGCCAAGACACAGCGACGCCGATATCATACAACATTGCCATCTACATGGCGCTCTCTCTCGGTTCAGGAATAGCCTTGGCCGTCAGAGTACTTGCTTTGCAGAGCCTGAGCGCTGCTTCCTCAATGGCACTGTTCCAGAAAATGGTCCAAAGCGTGCTACACGCGCCCCTGCCCTGGATCAACAACATGCCGCTCGGCGAAACGCTGCAGGCACTCGAGCACGACATGTACGCGCTCGACTACAGAGTAACTGGCCAATTGAACAATCTCTTGGGCAATGTGCTGCATCTACTCTTCATTGTTTCCACAAGGTAAGTCTCCTACGCCCTTACAACCCCTCCAAATTACACGCCAAATACTAACCGTTCAAGTTTCTGGTCCGCTCCGCAAACCGCCTGGACCAGCATTGCCATTCTCGTTGTATACTACCAAACCGTGCAGGCCCATTTCAAAGTCGCCCGGCTCCTCCAGCGTCTCATTGACGCCTCGATGCGCCCCGTCTTTGAGCACGTAGCCTCCGTCTCGGCCGGCATCGCGACGATCCGCGCCTTTGGCAGGACAAAGTTCTACACGGACCGCATGGAGGCGCTCACCAACACTGGCACCAAGCTGGGCTGGCACCTAGCTCTCGGCCAGCGCTGGCTCGCCGTCCGCCTGGGCTCTCTCGGCGCACTCTTTGTCACCGTGACGGCAGCCGCGCTCGTCTTCCAGCACGAAGATGCAGCAAAGGCCGGCTTCATCATCAGCCTTGCTTTTCAGCTTAAAGCTGCCCTATCCGGTGCACTGAACGGCTTCAACATCCCAAGCCTTCTCGAGGGCACCATGGGACGCATCGTCAACCTGGCACACACAACCACAGAGTCGCAAGACGGACTGCAACCCCCGCGAGCTTGGCCAGCACACGGCGCCATCGACATCCAAGACCTGACCGTCTCTTATGACCAGTCCCTCCCACCAGCCATCAAGAGTATCTCCCTCTCCATCAAACCGCAGAAACGCCTCGGCGTCATCGGCCGCACAGGCGCGGGCAAGACAAGCCTAACAAACGCCCTCCCCCGCTTCATCAACCCAACAGGCGGCAGAATCATCATCGACGGGCAAGACACCTCGAAGCTGCAACTGAAAAGCCTCCGCAGAGCCCTCACGCTCATCCCGCAAGACCCATTCCTCTTCTCAGGCACCTTGCGCGCAAACATCAATCCTGCCAGCAACCCGTCCACAAACGACGACGACGATGCTCTCCGCGCCACCCTGCGCAGAGTCCACCTCATCACGGAGCAAGACACCAAGTTTGCCGACCTAGACATGGCCATCCAGCCCGGCGGTGCCAACCTGTCCCACGGCCAACGCCAGCTCGTGTGCCTCGCGCGCGCCCTCCTCTCCGAGTGCCGCATCCTTGTCCTCGACGAGGCGACGAGCGCCGTGGACGGGGCTACCGACGCGGCGATTCAGCAGGTCATTCGCGACGAGTTTGGCGATGCCACCATCATTGTCGTCGCGCACAGGCTGCTTACCGTCGCCGACTTTGACGCCCTCGTCGTCATGGAGGGTGGCCAGGTGGCCGAGTCCGGGTCGCCGAGTGAACTCCTCGACAAGAACGGCCTCTTTTCCGACATGGTGCAGCAGAGCGGAGACCAGGCCGCCATCAAGGCAGCCATAGCCAGTCGGACATTACACTAAAGACAGTATACCACGAGGAATGAAATCACAGCTGAGAAAATATATTGATTTTTACTTAAAAAAGCGACGTCTAAGAGAGCCGCCCACCAAGCTTCAATATCCAAAGAGAGAGAAGAAAAGTGAACAACACAGTGAAAAAAGAGAATAGTAGCCACCCAACATTATAAAAAAGAAACGCCCTTGCCTATATACAGGTATATTCCGAAAACGAAGATAAAAAACATAAACATTTCCATCGCAGGCTGCATATTCTGCGGGGTAAAACCTCAACGTGTAAGAAAAAGCAGGTATACTATATTGATACATTGACCGAGGAGAGGGGGCATGCATATGAGAAGCTTCAAATAACGAAGAAAAGACGAAAAGAAGGTCTTCGTAGAAAATTCGTGCTAATCATCAAGTTCCATTTCCGTATCGCCAGAGTGCACGTCGGCGCCCGGTGGGCGTTCGTGCTCCATTTGCATGTCATTTATGGCGACGTCACGCACCGGCGGTTTCAGGATCGGATTATAGCCCGTATCAGCACCGCCTTGTCTGCGATCTGGAGGATCGTGCGTGTTGTCAGGTCTGCGGTCTGGAGGACGTGTCATGCGATCTGGTTCCAGTGGCTGCGGTGGAGCTTGCTCATGCGGGTGACGTTCTGGCGGTTGAGGCGGCACTTTGGGCTTAGCGCTTGGTTCTGGCGGCTGAGCTTGCGTGTCCGGAGGATGTGTTGTGCGGTCTGGCGGCTGAGGTAACGGTTCATGAGCTTGTCCTAGAGATCGGTCTCGGTCACGTTCGGGCGGAACTGGCGGATCTGGCGGATCGTTGCCATGCCTATAGTTTGCAGATTCCGATGGCTGATCCCGATCATGCCCGCGCGCGTCTGGAGGATCTGGGGGATCTGGTGGACGATGCCCATCTCTTTGCTGCTGCGAACCACTACCTATTCCTTGCTGCGCCGGTAGAGCCTGTGCCGGCGGATCTGGAGGATCAGGCGGGCGGGGCCGGTCATGCGAATCTTGTGCCTGTTTCAAACGACTCGATTCCGCCGCTTGCGCCGGATTCAGACTCTGCTCTTCTGGTCGCCGTGTTGGCGGGTCCGGCGGATCAGGAGGGCGACGACTCTCATAGGGATCCTGTGCCTGTCGGTCCGGTTGTTCTGAGCGGCTATAGTCCATCTCTTGAGACTCTTCATTGGCAACCTGCGCCGACGGACGCCGGGCAGGCGGGTCTGGAGAGTCCGGCGCACGATAGCTGTCATACGGATCAAAGGCTCGTTCCTGTTCTGAGCGACTGTAGTCCATCGCTTCCGACTCTGGACGGCTTTGCTCTGATTGTCGACGTTTTGGAGCATGGCCATTCGACTGCGGCTGGTGGCTTGGTCTCTCTTGAGCCGAGGGTCCAGCTCCATTGGTATAACCAGCATCTCGTCCTTGGCCAGCTGGCAAGGGCGTACGCCCGGTTGCGCTTGCAGCCTGATGTTCGCTCATGCTCTGCGCATAGCCACCATTGACAGGTCGGCGTTGCCTGGGAGTCATGGGGGTGTCCATCTCCTGAACATAATCCTCCAGACTAGTCGGCATCATTCCTCGCACTGGCTCAAGCTCCTCGTCGGGCTCCTCTTCAGCGAATCGAAGGTGCTCCGGGATCAGCGACGTCATTACACATTCATCAAGATGCTCGTAGAATTCCTGAGGTACTGTGAACTGGACGTCGCAAATCGTACAACGGCCGTCGTTTTGCACTGGGACACCCTTGTCAGTGAGTGGCGTGGTGTCAGTGACTGGGTGCTGAGGCGGCCCGTCCGGTACGAGGGTGCGATAGTCAATAACCTCCTCCTCCTCATCCTCGTCATCAGAGTCGTCAGAATCATCGGAATCGTCCGAGTCATCGTCGTCCATGTCTCTTTGATCAGTGCCGGGCTCTTTCTTTGTCTTCGGCTTCTTGCTCTTCTTGTCCGACTTTTTCGACTTCTTCCGCTTTCCGGGCGTGGCGTCTTCAGTCTTGATCGACACATCTCCGGTATCGCGCTCATCGTCACCGTCGTGCATCGTCTCGTCCTCGTCCATGCGCGCAGCACGCTCACCCTCTTCTTGACCGTCCTGTCCGGGCTCGCCGCCTTCCTTGCCTTTGCCCTTGCCCTTGGCTGCGGCCGCGCCACTGTCACGCTCCACATAGTGAACCGAGGCAAGATGGCGCTTAAAGACGTCGGGTCGGGTAAACATGCACTCGACATTAACGCGGGCCACCAGTGGGCAAAAGGGGCAGAGTAGGGTTCCGCGGTAGTGCGTCAGCGCGTGGCGGTTCCTATCGTACTTTCGGGCAAATCCCTTGTGATGGTAATTGCAAGTTTGGACGGGACACTTTTCAGGGCGCTCTGCTTGATGCGTCAACATGTGAGCAGGTAAGTCTCGCAGTACCTTGCCACATCCTGGATGAGGGCAGACATTTCCGCCAGGCGTCTCCTGTCCAACTGAAGCCGTGCTGCCAATCTGAGAGGGAGCATCCTTGAGGTCAATGTCGCCGTGCTGATTGTGCCTGGGACCGCGACCAGGCCCGTCTTCGTTGTCACTGTCGTCACGACCGCCGCCCAAGCCGTTGCCGCCGTTGGCATTGCCGTAGAGTTCATCGGGAGGCTTCTCCACCTCCTCCATCCATTCCCTAAGCTCGCCCATGCTCGGCCAGTCGCTGGCAGGCTTGGGAGCGCCTTTAGGAGCGCAAAAGTGCGCTCGGCGCAAGTGGGCTGCGGCGTTGTAGTATGCGCCGTAGTTCTTGAGCATCAGACAAGCCTTGCAGTTGGACAGAGGTACTGTAGGCCGCAACGTGTCAGGCTGGCGAGGCCCAGGCGGTTCTCGGATAATCCAGCGCTTGACGAGTGTCGAGTGTCTGGCTTGTGTGTGGCGTCGCAGCTCGTGCTCGCCGCGGAAACCTTCTGGGCAGTCATTGCACTTGTCGCAAAAGACACGTCGTATTGGTGGCCGCTGATACGAGGCTTTGATGCGCACACCTGCGCCGGCAACTTTGCGCTTCCGCTTGTCAGTCTTCTTGCCAGTTTCGGTGCCCGACGCCTCGTCTCCCGTTGGGGTTTCAGGCGCTGGTTGCGCCGGCGTGGTAGCTCGAAACGCGAAGAAATTGCCCTCGTTTGCGTCAGAGCCGCCTGCAGTCCGTGACTGCGGTGTCACGGGTGCTTGCGGTCCCATCTTTGCCTCTGCTCTTCTTTGTGCAGCGGCTTCCGTCTGGATCTGAGCCAGATGTTCTTCCGCTGACGCGGCGGCAGTAAACTCGAATCGTTTTGAAGAACTTGGCCCTGGACCGCCAAAGTCGAACGTCGGGGTTGCAGGGCGGACGGTGCTAGGGGATGTCATGTTTGATACGGACTGACGATCAGACGATCGGTCCGCAGCAAACGAGACTGAATTCTTCATGGTACTGGCTGTGCTCGGTCGTGGCGAGGTGGCCCTGGGAGTTCTCGACCCGTTGGTTTCCGGTGAGAGCGGGTCGTACTCTGACGGCCGTCTTGGGCCAAAGCCGGATTCTCGTCTTGAGCCATAGTCTGAATATGCTATCGGCGACTGCGGGTCGTGCATATCTGGCGGCGCCCGAGGTGTGCTAGCATCCGACGGCGACATGGGAAAAGATCGTTCCGATACCGAGTGCGTGCTGCGGTATCCGGCGCTAAAATTTGATGAGGCATATCCAGCAGTGTGGCGGCTGGTATCATGGCCGTTTTGCAAGGGCATGTCGGAATGGCCATTCATCGGTTCGTCTCCATGATAGCCATTCTGATATTCTTGCTGGTAGTCCTGTGCCGGCTCCTGGTCGTGGTCCGATTCATCATCGTATTCTGACGGGTCCTCGTTTCTTATAGGCCCTTGACCAAGTTGTGAGCCGTAGGTTGGCCATTGTCCATTTGGCCCACCATTCTCTGTGGCTGGTGACGCACTCCCTAACGGACCGCTATATCCAGGAACGGGGCTGCCAAAGCCTGGTGCGGGCGGTATTTGGCCATTTGTATTTTGCGATGGCTCTCTCGTCATGTCCACATCCATCGTGTGGGAGTCCGTCACGCCAGAGGCGAGCCGACGCATCGGCACTGGTACCCAACCCATGGGCATCTCAGGGCTTGCAGGGCTGCTGACGACGTGCGACTGGTGAGAATCCGGCGACGTGGGATAGCTAGATACGGACTCGGGGGTCATGACACCGCTCGGTGTGTGGTCACCCCGTGAGCGCGCTTCGCCGCTCGGGTCCAGATCTGCGAGGCTGTACAAGAACTGCGTCGTTGATTCGTATCCGTGCAGGTTCCAGTTTTCGCAGTGAATGGCCCTATATGTATTCTCAAATGGAATGGTGTCTTCCGTCGGGACCGTAGTGGCGGGCGAGTCGAGCAGGTTGGTGCCCGTGCTGCCAAAGGCCTCGGCCAGAATCCTGAACGTGTTTTGGAACGACTCGAAGAATGCGCTCGACGTCATGACATTGTCCTCGCTGCCAATTAGCCTGGTGAGAGTCTCTTCTGTCGCCTCGCTCAGCATACTGCCGACGACGCTGAATATAGTCAGTGACAGAAACAGCGCAAGCCACTGTCGCGGGCGGTTTCTCCGTGACGAGCAAGTCGCCTCAAACATTTGGATAAACTTCTTGAGGCGCGCTTGAACGACGGCAGTCTGATGAGCCAGTAGCGTGTCGTCCGGTACGGGAGGATAGTACGTCATGGATCCGAGGCGGAGAAAGGGTTTCTTGCCCGTGATGCCCAGCAATATCGACTCGCGGAGTAACGTCTTGGCCTCGGCCAGGACTGGATACATGGCCACCTCGTCGGCTCGGCTCTTGGAAAGGGTGCCGGATGCCGCGAGCAGAGATATAACACTATAAGGTTCGCCACGGCCGTTCCACCACGTCGCCAAACTGCAAAGCATCGCTGATGGCGGGGAAAAGACGGACCAGGCGACCTCAGTCAGGAGGTGTTCTTCGGCAACGGGCACAACCAACTCAAACGTGCGCCAGAACCCATCGTGAAAGTCGGCGTTCTCACGAACCATGTTTCGGACGGCGTCGGGAAAACCTAGACTCTTGCGCAGGTACGTGTCGAGGTCCTTGCGGAACCTTTGCACTATTTGATATTGACGGGTTGGTCTAGTCCCATCTCGCTCACCTGTAGTGCGCACCTGGCGCCACTGGCCATCTTCTTGCTGATGCACGATATCACATGTACAGGTCTATCTTGTCAGTGATTGGATGCCATGCCGTGAGCCGCGTAAACCTACTTTGTTTTCCAGTGCGGGACAGCCGACACAGTGAGCCTGCTCGCCAGGCAAGTCGAGTTCTCCTATCGACTCCAGACGCGGAGGTGGTGGGACAGGGTTTGCTCGCTCGCTCTCGTATTGAGGCGGCATCATTTCACCAAACGTGCTAAACGCACTCAGCGTGGGGGACATGGTTCCAGCGTCGGAAGCCACGGCCGTACTCGACGCGGCGACAGAGGGTGGACCGGGTTCATAGGGAGGTGAGATTATGTTCGCAATGTCCAAGGGACTCAGTTTTGGCGGTTCTTCGGGAACAAAGGCGGTCGTTGAGGGAGAGAGATTGCCATCATCGGCGGAGGGGAGATCATGCGTTAGGCGAAAGTGTTCCTCGGCGTCGAGGGATTTGTGAAGGAGGTGGTGCTTCTCAAGCTCGTCTAGCGAAGTGAAGCCGTATACATAGTTGCGACACGTAAAGTCGGGGCATCTCCAGGTTCTGAAGCGGTCGTCATTCTTCTCCCGGATAATCTTTGCCGAGGCGAAGACGGGGTCCTGTTGACCCATGCTTCTTGATAACCATGGCCGGAAACTTATGGGCGCCGCAGAGGACGCTGTCCTCATGAGGTGATTTGGGTCCAAACCTAGAGTGGGCGTGAGTAATTGTAAGCAAGAGGTGAGGCATCAGCCCTACGAACCTCGTTGGAAGCACGCTGCAGCAATACATTCGCTGCGATATTGCGCAGTGCGGGCTTCTTCCATGAAGTCGAGCCTGGGGATTTTGTGGGTGAGATCTGATAGAACAGTTAGCCACAGCAACGAAACATCGACAGGACCTCAAGGCTATAGTCTTATCACGGTCCACAGGTACGCAACTCACCATGCTGAGCGGCAAGGTCAAAGAGAATCCTAGCCTTGTGCTTGAGCATGTCGGCCTCGTACGGAGCGTCGACAAAGAGGCGTTGGCGGACCGACGAGGCCTCTTTCGCGCTCAGCAGATACGGGTCCCCATTGTTGCTCCGCGTGCCGGTGTCGTTAAACTCGGCGAGCGCGGCGTTGACGGGCATCTTGGTGGCGGCGGGAGGGTCTTGCGAGGGCTGGAGAGCAAGACGTCGTCGTCGTCGTCCGGGAGGACAAGCTGCCCGTGCAGCGGGGGGAGGGGGGGAAGCGGGAAACGCTTAAAGGGCGCCTAGCAAACGAAGAGTATGTACTATGCGCAGATATATGTGTTGGTTCTATGTCCGGGCAGGCTGGAGGCGGTTTGCATCAAAGCCTGGGGGGTGGGGTCAAGCATCAGATATCAGCGAGCAAGTCGTCGGCGGCAGGTGCATTGTATGCGCATTTGGGGGTTATATCTGGAGCGTGAGGCGAGATACAGAGCCGGTATTCGGTTCGCAAGAGCTTGACAATCGAGGAACGAAGGGTCAGGACGTCGTCGGCGGGTCGAGGTGGTTTCGGCGGCCGGGAGTGAGCTGGGAGCGAATGTCGAGCAGGAAGCGCAGCGGAATCGTGAGCGAACAAACGGGCACCGCCGGGGCTAGGAGAGTCCAATCGTTTCGAAGAAAGAGGCAGTCGAAGGCAAGGCTATCGTAAGCGTCGAAACCCCTCGAAGCTGAATAGCAGGAGAGGGGCGGCGTGCAGCTTGGGGGAAAATCCTGTTAGTGGTGAGGCGTCCCCGTTGGCCGTGAAGCTGTCGCCGTGCGGCTGGTGGGAAAGAGCTGTGGTCGTCTCACGGTGTATACGGCGCGGAAGAGACGGGGTACAGTGCCGGGACAATTCAAAAAACGATGCCCATGCAGGTTCGAGAGACAAGGGGAATAATCAGACCAAACGACGAGGGGCCAGCAAAAAAAAAACCAGGCAGGGCAAGGGAATTGGCAGCTGTGCAGTGTAGAGTAGCAAGAGAGAGGAGACGTTCGTTTGGGTGGGTGGTGATGTGCCACGCCCCGGGTCGGTCGCGGAGAAGAAGGCGAACCGATTTTGGGGTGGGTGGGTGGTGGAGGGTACACTGTCGCACAGGCGCAAGAGGCACGGCGTGCTCGTAGTCGTAGACGTCCAAGGAAGACGGGGAGGGGAGACGAGACGGGAGGGGGGTACGCTACCTCACGAGTATGGGTACGACACACCACGCTAGGTATCTGCTATCGCCAGTATGGGGTGCCACAGTACCCAGTACATGGGGCCTGCAGGCCAGCCGTACTGGGACAGGTACATTCTGGAAGGCTTAACGGTGCTAGAACCCCGTGGTACCGCACTACGAGGGATTCCTACGGAGTACCTACATCGTAGTCCCTAAGTGCCCAAGTCGCAGGCGCTAGGCTCCTGGGGGTACAGAGTACGGCGGAGTACGGTGGTATTGTAATGGGGTACGCCGCGCAGGCAATGGCCAAGAGGGAGCCGCGACCTACCAACACTCGCTCACACAGGAGCAAAAGGCCCCTGCCAGCCCAGGCAAGTCGCAGGGCCCGTCGCAGGCAAGCCGGTTCATGGTGGGGGTCGTCCCCATCGCCGGCCGAGTAGATGTCGATGGCGGATGTTAGCGGTGCTCTAGCCTGCTCGTTGACGGCGTGTCTGTAGGGAACTCATGCGTACGAGTAGCGAGATCCCATTACGGGGGCAAAACTCGTTGGCTCATTACTTGCTCGGCGCGAATACTGTGCTGTCAAGTACTTTGCAGTATGGCGTCCACTGCAGAATTGCGGTGCAACCAACGACAACCTGCACAGCAGCCCTATTCGCACTCTGGCGCCGCCGCTACTGCCGCGGCTGCCACGGCTGCTGCGCCAGCCCGGCCGCTTAAACGAGGGGCACGGCACCGTGTCTCGGTTGCTGTTGGCTTGCGTGCTGCGTTCTGTGTGCTGCTTGCTCCTCTTGCTCCTCCCCGGTCATTCTGCGAGTACGAGCTACGAGCTCGCCGTCCCTCCAGGTGTGTCCATGTACAGCGCCACGGCGCCCCGCGAAAAGAGCATTACGGCAGTCGAGCCTCCACTGGGGGCCGCGGCCGGAGGGCCTGCGGGCGAATCTTCAGTGTACAGAGTCCCCCGGAGTGGCGCCGGGCCAAGCCAACTTACTTCGGCCTGGATGAGGGCTTGGATACAGGGGTCATCTGCGGGAGCTGTGAACCCCGGAGAAGGGGGAAAATATGAAAAGAGGGGAGGGGACTTTGTTGGCCCGAGTCCTATGCTGTCCACGCACTGTCAGTCAGTAGTGCTGATGCTGTGGAGCTATAATGTGCATCACCCGAATCCCACACTGTATAAAGAGGTACTTTTGATCAGCAAGAGGTCGTGGTGTCTCGTCAAGCTACCCAGTAAGTCGTCATCAGCCAATCCTCCCCCGCTCTGGCGTTTGGGTGTTCCCACCGTCAGCCCTGGGCAGCGCCTTAGCTGAGGGCGAAGACTGACTCCTACGCTGAGAGGGGACTTACAGCAGTGCCCCAGGGCGTCCAGTGTTGTCTGTCTGGCCGCCTCGTGGTGCACATGCCACAATGCCTTCGTACACACATTGTGCTTGCATGCCACGGGTTCTCAGGCCGTATGAATCGCTGCGAGCTGCCGCCCTGTCTCTAACGACACACTCTGTCGTCAAAAGCGCCCCAGACTGAGACAGCATTAACCATCAAGAGCCAAGACGCCAGCCCAGAAGCGGCCAGGGGACTTTTTTATCTGCTGCACATGATGGCGCCAGAATACTACCGAACCGCAAAGACACACCTCAGCACGGTGCCTACATGGTTGGTAGCACGGTATCTTCAGCATCCCGTCTGGACGGGCATCAGCCTGGAAGAGAGAGTCGGTCCGCAGCCCTGTCTTGCAGCTGAGGGGAGACAGACGCCTGCGCCCATCGGCAGTGCTCTGTTTTGCGCTCGTGGCGCCCAAGCCCATGGAAAACGAAATGAAGCCAGAGCCAGACTTTGAAATGAGGCCGGGTCACCAACGGCTCTGCCCTGCGCTTGAGGAGATGCCGCCGTAGATCATGGCCTGAGCGACTCCCGCAATCCACGCTGCGTCTCGAGCGCCAGGCCACGCGCACACAGTATTGGGAGGGCCAGCTGTGGTCCCTGAACAGTGCTGCCTCGTGCCTCCAAGCGTGCTCGTGCTCCCTCGCACCGTGATTAGTGAGAATATCTGGGTCCCGGGTCCGTTCCACTCGACTCGGGGACACTGTACAGAGTACGTTAGCGTCCAAGGTTGCAGGGGAGGGGGTGCAAGTGGTGCAAGTGGTGCTGCGGTGGTGTTGCGGTGGTGCTGGTTGTGGAGGACGTTGGGTTACATTATGGCGCATGGGGCGACCAAAGCGACACCCAATGCGGAATGCCTCTGGACCCGCGACGGCTGTCGTTGTACTTTTGAGCAGTATTCTGGGGCGGTCTTGTCTTGCAACCCATCGTCAACGGCAGCGATGAGCATTGCGCGTGAAAGCCAAAGGGCGCACGAGCATAAAGGCCACCACTCGTTGGTCGTTGGTGGCCATGCTGGTGCATCGAGACAACCCTGCATCCTTCCTTGCAGCGTGGGGCAATGGACAGCCTCGTCTCGCTGCTTTGTGGTAACACGCAGTAACTCGCAGCCGGCGCCAGCAGCGGCCAGTTGCTCCCCCACACTCACGCTATACACTTGCAAGTATCTCCGTCGTACTGCGAAAGGTCAGGTCCTGCTGGAAGTCGGGGCGGAGTACGGAGTATTCTGTACCGCACCCAGAGCTTGTACGGAGCAGCCCACAGTACATGCACGTACTATACCGGTAGCACTATAGCGCATCCCCATGCTGCACGTTGATGGGTGGTGCATACGCGGACAGAGGGCGTACGAGTATACTTTGGCCGTAAATAGTACGACAGCATTATTATTAGGTACGGCCGGCGGGTACTCTGTATGTCCTTGCAGCGGTCCTGGAGAAGGGCTGTCGTGGGCGCCGTTTGCGCCTCGCTCGCCTCGACTTGTGCATACCGTCTTCAGCTGCTCCATGCTACTCGCACCTATGCGACCTGTTTCGCTGGCGCGGCGGCCATGAGGCTGAAAAAGACGCTTTCCAAGACGACAGACCTGTGCGTTCTTTTAGCCCTCCTTCCCAGAGGGGCTTGAGACTTGCCTTGCTGGGACTGACGTGCGCGGCGTTTTACCTCCATCTTGTTGGTCGATTCAGCCTGGTGCCCGTAATGCTTGTCATACTTTTTATACGGAGTACTGTGTAATAAACCCCAGGACGACTTGCTCTTTGGGGGCCCCGCGAACCTGGCGTCGACGCCACCTTTCTCGGCCTATTGCCAGATTCGCGGCCGCAGCCCAGTTTTTAGGGCCATCTTCCCCCCTCATCTGCGAGACAAGAGAGATTGGCAAGAACGGCTCAATGATCCGCGAGCAGCCGGTCGGCCGAAACGTGAAATTGTCTGTATCAGCTCTGATTTGAGTAGCCAACAACGCCAAATAGGACAATTGAGGGCAAGGGGATCCGTGCTTATGGTTGGCGTCGTTTTTTGGAGTGCGCAATGGCAGACGGAGGGCCGCCAGATGGAGCGGCGTTGAGCCCGTTTGCACCCCTCGTCGCACCTTCCTTCCTGGGCACTGAGCACTTGCCCGCGCCTGAGCCACCTTTTTTAGTCGTATAGTCGCTCTAGTACATAGTACTACGAGTATGTACTCGTAGTGTCCAGCCTGGCACTAAGTATGTCCATACTATAGCATTTGCCACAGGTTAAGATGCGTTTCCAGGATGCGACAAGTGCTTTGTGGCTGGACGTGGAGTGCAACAAGTGCCTCATCGTCCAACTATACTATTACACTATGGCACAGTGCCCTTTCTCGGTCCGCGGTGCTATTATAGCGCTGTCGCCATAATGGAGTTGCGTGCCGTCTCCGACCGATGACACAAAAAGGAATGATGCCTTCCGTCTGCGGCTCCCCAGCAATAGCAGCGCTTATTATGCCAACGTCTTGAAAAGCACCTCTGGGCTACGAATGTCCCCTCCTTTGCGTCGCTGCCCTTTGCTGCGCCGCCCCGAAGCTTGTGTGCCCCAATATATCCAGTATATATTATCAATCCGCAAGGCCAGCCACGCCCTAGACCATGCTCGGTAGGTCGATAGCAACACGCAGGAGGGCCCATGTATACTCGTACTCTGTGCACAGTATCCTGTCCTCGTCCACGCTGCTGTCATGAGGGCGCTCCAACACCAAGCTCCGCACCGCACCCCGCGTCTGTAAGAGATACGAGTACATGCTCTCACTCTTCTCGCCCTCTGCTCTGCTCTGCCACTCGTACATAGCATGTACCCGCCACCAAGGCGACCAAAGCAGCCTCCGGGAACTCTAATGCGCACGCCGTGCCCAATCTCTCCGCGTCAAGTGGTGTTGGTCCCGTCCCAATACTACCCTCCTGCCTATTTCGGGCTCGTCTTCGGTGACCACTCATCCGGCATTATTCTGGGTCCCAGCCTCACTGCCCAACCATTGGCCAGCGCCCAGAGCACGGGATCCACGCATTCCACCCTCCCCGTTTGCTCATGGCACTCGTACCCAGACCCGTCCCACGCAGCATTGCACTCACCCACTCGTGCTCACGCACGCTCTCTCTCGCTCCCCTCTGCGTCTATCTGCGACTTTTGCTGGCTCAAGTTCTTGACCTTGATAATTGCTCACGCACTCGCAGTCGGGGTATTTTTTTTCTGTCCCCCTCCCCCTCCCACCGTAAGAGTCCGGCCCATTTTTGCCTGCCCCAGAACCCCCCCAGTCCCCCAGTCCTCAAACGCCACCGTCGTCGCTATTGGACGTACCGGCAGCGCCACGCCTGAGCCGCGGCATCTACCGCAGATACGCCACTAGATCCGTGTTGGCTGTGCCAGGAGGGTGAGTGAGAAATCAATAGAACTAGTCCCGGTGTACCGGTACGTCACGACACATTCAAGGTTCGGCAGAAGCGCTGGATACGACCCTTGCGCTGCATTGTCTACAACGTCGCCATGAAACCCCTGGCCGGCGCTGTATAAACCCGTAGAGTGAAGAAGCAAAAAGATCCTGAGGCTGCCTTATTGGCCCGTGCTGCACTTGGGCGGCCCGAATTGTCTGGCATACCAGAAGCTAATTGTGCCTGGCGCCAGCGCTTCGCTTCGCGTGCTGGTAAGCAGACGGTCAGCTTACATTTCTGGTGGCAAGTGCGTGATTTGATTGTCTGATGTGCGGTTTAAACTGTATTCCACTGTGTTCAGTGGTGGAAATACTGGTTGAAATCTCACGACTGATGTAAGCCGTTGCTGTTGTAGGTTATTGCCTCACCGGACGACCTGGTACCTGCGTCTTTACACGAATTACTATAATTGTCTGGATTATGAATATCTAGAAAATGCATAACAAGTTGGATAAAGAGATAACAACGTAAGCAGTCTGAAATATGCGCAACTTTGACAACCACACTACGGGGTATGCAGCGTCACCCAACTTACCCTATACCAAAATCTGACACGGAAATTCCGTCGGCCGTCATGTCATCTCACATTTTCGACATGTTTTCTACATTTATTCACCACGCAATATTAATCCTTTAAATGCCATTGAGCTACTATAATATATACGAAGAACCGCCCAAAAAACCAAAGTATAGGCCGTATATCATGCCCTTCTTCATGTTGAATGACCCTTCTCCCCCATCCACTGTATTATAAAAGGTACGCCATTCTCCGGTGCATTCCAATGTGTGTGAATTGTTCATTTGTAGAAACCGCATCTCTTCAAAGTCCTTGCGCAGTCGTCACATGTGCTTGCGAGCAGAACAAAAACGCTCCCCAAAAGACAAGACAGGAAAAAGACGATGCTAAACGTCGTGGACGGCACGCCTGCGCAGAGATGGTTCGCTTCGCTTGCTTGGTGAATTCTTGGCTAGCTGTGAAATGCATGACTGTGTCAAATCCGCTGGTGATCATTTGACGCGTTATAATGGCGCTTCCCATAGATTCTTGCTTCCCCTCGCTCATTCGCTCGCCCACGTCTTCTCGCGCAGGGGCATCTCCTTGCCGGCGGCGGCACGGCTTCCGTCCTGCTCGCCCTTGCACGCCCAGTATTCGCCCAGGCGCAGCTCGGCGTACGAGGCATAGTCAAAGTCAATCTTGGAAATGGTCGCCTGGATCAGCGCCCAGATGCCCCAGTAGAAGCCGGGGACGCCGCGGAACAGGTTGACCTCCTCCATCAGCAGGCGGGTCTCCTCCTCAATGTCGAGGTTCTGGCCCGACAGCTTGGCATAGGTCTCGACGTACTCGCGTACAAAGGCGAGGCGCTGGCTGCGCTTGGGCATGTCGTTGTAGTCGCAATCGTAGCCCGCCCATTCGGCAAAGTGGTTAGCCACGTCAAACGCGGCGGGCGACGGGGTCGCGTATTCGTAGTCGATGAAGCTGACAGAGGACAGCTCGTCGCCCTCACGGTGCATAATGACATTGGCGCTCAACAGGTCGCAGTGGGCAAACACAAGCTACGCAAACAGATTAGTCGGCTGTCTCTTGATTCTGCGACGCAGATATAACTTACCCCATTTTGTCCAAAGCCAGGGCGCTGGCTCAGCTGCTTGACAAGCAGCTCGAGCTCCAACTGCAGATTGGCCTGGCGTTCGCGCTGGGCATCCGTGTCGACGGGAAGGGCGAGGATCCACTTCTGGATGGTTGACCACAGGTTCGGCAGAGGCTTGCCCGGGGCAGCATTTGCAATCTTGGCCCTGCTGGTAGCGTCGTCGATGGCGTCCTTACGGCTGGACGGGTCAGGCAGGCAGGGCACGGTGGCATGCCACTGAGCGAGGCGCTTGGCAATGGCCTTGCTCAAGGTCGGGTCGGGGAGGTCCTTGGGCTGGGCGACGCCGCCAGGGATGAAGCGGTAGAGCATGCCGTTGGCAAATCTGGCGAGCAGGGCCGGGGCCAGGTTGTGCTTCATGAGCAGCTCGTGGTTGGCCGCCTCGCGCTCGCGGTCAATGAGGATATCGGTTCCGTTGCCGTAGGCGCGGAGCAGGATGGCGTCGCGGTCAATCTCCTCCTTGGACATGCCGGGCCGGCGGTTGATGGCCTTGAGCAGGGTGTTTGTGATGCCATCAGTGAAGCGGACAAACTCGACATTGCCCTCGCCGTTGGCCCATTGCGGCGCAATGGTGTGGATGAGCTTGAGGGCGGTGTTTTGCGAGTCGGCGGGGTCGTAGGAGAGGGGGATGAAGCGGACGTGGCTGTTGGCAGCGCTCAGAGCAGCGGGAGCCATGGTGTCTGTGATGTAGAGGCGAGCGAAAGTCGCACGCAGAGAGCTGGAGGAGAGGGGAGGCGGAAGCGGCCGAGGGATTCAGGAGAAGTCGTCTGGAGGCGCTATTCAGGGGAGGCGTTCATGCGGCAGCGGAGGGGCAAGACGGGGTGTCGGCACTGTAGAACTGTGAGGGAACAAATCTAGAACGATTAATCTGCATCAGCAGTCAGTACGGCGTGCAGACAGGCGATGAGAGCGTCAGACTGACCGTTTCAAGCGGGAGATGTAGTTGCAAAGACGCACGAGACCTTTTGCCGTTCCAAGCCTGGGGCGAGGTTTTGTGGGCGGAGGGGGAGCCAGTGACGGGCGGCACAGCGGCCATGTGAAAGCCGTTGCAGGGCTTGTTGGCGGAAATGGCCACCGCCGGCACAAGCCAGAGGCGCTCACAGGGAAGCTACTGGGCAGCCTGCCAGTTTTGGGTGGACTTTTAGCGTCTTTGGCACACAGGCTAGTAGTTGGGGATCGGGTCGCTGCGGTGGGTTTATTTGTTGCAGCCTCGCTTCGATTTGTTGGGTAATTGCGCCGTCGAAATGAAGCACGGCGCGGCGCCCTGGCACAGCGCCGCTCAGCTACGTCACTGTGTGATACAGAACCGTCGGCAGCGAGCATTACGCACTGCAGCATGTCCTTGAAGCAACGTCATCGTTGTCAAACACTTGAACGAGTATTTAACGTCCTTTGCTTCCACCCCCAGGCATCTTGCCTCCCCTTTTGCCCCTTGCTGGCCCGCCCGAGGTCCCTGGACGCCACCAACGTAGGGCCAGCTTTTTAGCGGACCTTTCGTGTCCCCTTCTTTTACGAGGCGGGGCTCCGTCAACCGAGGAGGGCTAAAATTGGTGCGCTGTGCTCCTGGTGCGACTGGCGTGACGGTGGCGACCTGCGTAGATCACACCTACTGTTCGTCACGGGCAAAGCCCAGCACACGCGGCCGCAGCGAATGACCTGATGGCTGTCGCTCGTCAGATTAGGCTTAGCAGCGCCTTTTCGTGCCGAAGCCCACCAAAAACCTTGATCACCGTGGGCTCGAGTGCCTTGACGGTGGGCAGATACTTTGTAGAAACCTTGATAAGGCGACTAGGCGTCGAAGAGCCCTGAGTGGCTCTAGATCTCGGCGGCTTGTGGCCTGAAGCATGCCGCATGTGAGGCAATGCCGCCGATGCGCCATCGCTCTGCCGAGATACACACCGCTTCACCGCTGAACTCTGCAGGGCTCTGCATACAATAGTGACTATGTGCTAGGAGAAGACGCTAACTGGCGAGCTGTAATATTTCTGTCAGTAGACTGGTCATTATCTTGCACTGTAAAGAGCGCACATGGCTGGTAACGTACACGTCGCCTCCATGCCAGTGATCGTTGCATGGACTGGCCTCCGAGATATGGAGCTGTTAATATCAGGCCGCCATGGCTCTGTAAACGGCAGTTCGTGCCGGGGTAGTATTAATTTGATGACGAAAGATGTGAACTGTAACCTGTACATCATGCAGGTGTAGTACATGGCGCTCTCTAACTCGCCAGCGTAGCTTTTGCGCTATTTCTCTTCAGCATGCATGGCTTGGCGTTATGCCGACATGTGCGGCGTACCTGTTAAGATATTTATCACTACGTATTGAACATTATCAATTTTCCGCATGTGATGATCTTCTCTTCGCTGCTCTTAGTATTGTGTAAGGAGGGTAAGGTCAGAGGAGAACAAACGATGCCAATGCAGGTGCCTGCCAGGTGCGAGCTCTGGGCCGACAGCTGTCAACAAACAACAACTTCTGGACCACCAATTACATCTTATGTAGACCTAGTAGTAGAATCATTGATGCCACGAGATAAACCATCTGTACTCGTAGCATCATTTCCTCAGTCCCGTCATATCGGCAGTGTCAATCACCGCGACCGATCGTCGAGTGGAGCCGGCCCACAGTCAACCTCAATGCAGCTTCGAGCTTCCTGCGGCTCAACACCATCAACCCAAGCACAGCGCAGGCCCCGTGCGCATCCCGAGCGCCGTACCCAGGCGGCCATGTGATGACACGCACCGAGAGACAGCGACAATGTCCAGCGTCAACCCGGAAAACCTCCTCGCCGTCGCGCTCGTCATCAACCGCTCGCGCGACGGCCCGGCGTTTGTCTTCCACTACCCGCCCGACGTGCGATCGGTGACGGGCGGCGGCGGCGACCCGGACGACTCGAATGGCGACCTCGAGGATATACTGCGCGAGCGCATGGCGCAGCCGAACCGCCTCGACATGGACGGGCTCGAGCCCTCCATGCACCACCGCCCGCACGACGAGCACCAGATGACGGACTCGGGCACGCAGATTGTGCCCTGGGAGCGTCTCGCCGGCTTTCCGACGCGCGACCTGGCGGGCATCCTGACGCCGGCGCGCGCATATCACAAGAAGCTGTTTCAGCTGTCACTAGAACCGTTGTACTGCGTATCATACCCTATTCACGTCCCCGAGAGCGGCAAGTGGAAAAAGGCGAAAAAGTCGAAAACGGTGGACGACGAGGCCAAAGACGCACCAGACTCGGACCCGGCACAGCCCAAGACGGAAGCCAAGGAAAAGGACGAAGAAAAGGAAAGGGGCAAAAAGGAGGATGACGAGGAGAAACGCAGCTCCATGACCATGTTCAACCTCGTCTTTATCCTACACCCGCGCAAGAACGAGGTCCGCGACCTAGTCTACTCGCTCTACACGCATATTGTCAAAAAGGTCAACAAGGCGTTCAAGTACAGCCAGCAGCACAGTGACTTTGTCTGGAAGGAATCTAAGCGAATTCTCGCCACAAAGGACAGGGCGCGCGAAGAGCGTGAGTTAAGAGTTTCTTTTGCTCCAATATGGCCTCCTATGGCAGGCAGCTAACTTTGTGCAGGCAAACGAATGAGTGAGCTCTGGAAGCAACTGCTCACAACGTCGTCTCTGGCGGCGTCGGTACACGATATATACGAGGCCGTCTCGCAAAACAAGATTGCCACACTGCACCTCGACACTCCGACAGGTGTTTTGAGCCCGTCGGTACAGATTCCCGCGCCGTTTTACGTGGCCGACATTCCGCCTGGCGAAGAGTCGCGCGAACGAGGCCTCTGGCTGACGACGGCCAATGCGTTCCTCAGCCAGGACGAAATGGAAGAGCCCGGATTCCTCGATAAAAACTTTGGGCTGCTCCTCATGGAAGACGAAAAGAAGATTGTCGCCGAGCTACAAGCCGACGGGGATCCGGCGACGATTCCCATGGTAGAGTTTGTCCGCCTATCCAAACCAACCATGTCGTGAGTGACATCCATCTCCAAACCCACCACAGCTTGCTAAACGTTCACCTAGATTCTTCCAAGTCGGCCAGAGCAACATCCTCTCGCTATCCCAAGTACGCAAATACGCACAGCACTTCATCTTCTGGCGGCGTGCCATCGCCATCCCACCGCTGCACGCGCGCGACACCTACATCGTGTCGCCCAACTGCGACCTCACGCGGCTCCCCGAGGCATCGGCCGAGTGGCAGCGCGCGTTCCCGCTGGCGCCGCCGCTCGCCAACTTTCTCTCCGACATATCCGTGTGCCCGCGGCCGTACAAGACGTTTTGCCCGAGCAAGATCCACCGCCCGCTGTACCTGCGGATGCTGGCGTGGCTGATGCGCGGCGGCTGGGTGACGCAGCTGTGCACGTTTGCCTACGTGGTGGTGTGGCCCGAGATCCTGTACGAGGTCGCCTACGAGATGGAAGCCGAGGAGCTCGACGGGCCCACGCCCTCGACGTCGCCTCACTCCGCCGGCGGCGACTCGGCCATCTCGCCCACGTCGCTCGTCCCGCCGCCGTCGCGCGGCAGGATGGGCAGCATCAACACCGTCGCGGGGGGCGACGACCAGCTGGCGCCGCTCTCGCCCACGAGCACCAGCTCGTCAGTCGTCTCCAACACCCTAACAAGCACCATCTCGGGAACCTCGTCGTCGACGGGCACACACGCGCAGAGCGGCAGCCATCCGCACGCGCACCCGATCCCCATGCCCACGACGGCCGAGCGCACCGCCGAGATGGCGCGCCTGGAGCGCATCGCCGCCAAGGCGCACCGCGAGGCGGCGGACAAGGCGGCCGCGCACGCACGCAAGACGCCGCCCCAGGCCACGACGCACCCGGCGACCAACCGCGCGCCGCACCTGGCCGGGCTGAGCCCGCACATTGTCATGGACGCCAAGAAGGCGACGGGCAAGGAGTCGCGGTACCTGTCGGCCATTGCGCGGCGCATCACCGACGAGAAGCACCGCCAGGCCTGGCAGAATATGTGCAAGTACTTTGACGGCCACTGCGCGCTCGAGCGCATCGCCCTGCAAGAGGACATGAAGCGTAAGGAGGCGTGGACTCTACTGACGGCCATGAGCGAGTACTTGATATGTACGCGGCACTGGTAATCTTCTATATAGTACAAGAGGCAATCACATAAAGGTCACAGACATCAAGTATAGAGCGAAGCCATGTTTATATAACAGTTGTATTGTTGCATAAATTCCACCAGTGGTATCTGAAAGGAAAAAAATAAATAAATAAAAGAGCACAGAAAAAAAATGAAGTAGTGGAGAGAACTCGACCAGCCAAGCTCAACAAGCACTTCTGACAAGTATAAAAAAGAGTAAAATCAAAATACACGCCCCTTGTATAAGCCGGAAAACAAAGCAGTAATAAAAACAAAAAAACCCGCAAAATGAGGTTAGCGAGGGCAGCAAGGTTGTTATCAAGTAACAGCCTCTGGAAGCAAAATCTTCCTGTGATTAATAGAAGAAAAAAAAAGGGAATAATAAAAAAAAAGCAAAGCGGCAGAATATAACAAATAAACAAAGCATAAAATGACGGGCTAGATTGAAACAAAAACAAGTCTCGTCCAAATGTATAAAACCCCCTTCCAGTGTATATATCAACCGACAGTGTGCCGTGGTAAAAAACGGTTTGCAAAAAAGAAGCCAGCGCCTAACCCTCTCTGTAGTGTCCCTAACGCCGGCAGGTTGAATGCAAGAGTGTATGATGGGCCGTCTCTTCCAACCCCAAGAGAGAAACCAGAACAAAATGTAGCAACACCGTAAAAAGACGCCGAATGTATGATGCAGTGAGATAGACACGCAGACCTAGAGACAGCAGTTACTGCGTCAGGTCCATGTCGTACTCATCCTCGGGCTTAAAGTTGATCGGAGCATTGCCACTGCCGTCATCATCCGGGTCGTGCCAGAATTGGGCTGCGTCTCCCAGGTCGGGAGGCAGGCCGCCGCTACCTTCGGGAGTGATGCCAATCGAGTCCAGGTTGGGCCCGGCACCGTTGAGAGGCTCTCCGCGGTAGTCGGTGTGGCTGGGCACACGCAGACCAGAGCCGGCTGTGCGGGTGTAGGAAAAGGAGCCGTTCTCGTTCTTGGTGATGGCCTCCATGAGCTCGCTCTGCATGCGACGCTCATCGTCGGTCAGCTCAAAGGGAAACTGGCCGCCCAGCTCGGTGATGGTGTTCATGAGTTCTTCTTGCTGCTGAATCTTGACCTGCAGCAACCACATGAGGTCTCGCGTCCAGCTGACGGCACCATTGAGGATGTCGCCCTTGTTGGGGCCCTTGTCCTTGTCCTCGATGGGGAGACCGGTGGTAATGTTGCCTGTGGCACCGGCTGCCCTTCTGGCGCCCGGACCAGCCAGGCCAGACGTAGCCTGGGACGGGCTAGGCATGCCAGTCAGGGTGGGTGAGAGAGGAGTTCCGTTTTGAATCAGCTTGCGAATCTTTTCATCCTCGAGGCGGTGGAGAGGAACCAGGCGGCTGAGGTCTTGGATGCGTTCGTTGATGTTGTCTCGGCGGCGGCGCTCCACGAGGTTGTGCGACTCTCGCCGGCGCTTACGCTTCATCTCCTGGGAAGATACTGGTGGGACGCCAAGCTTGGCAGGCATCGAGGTACCGCCCTTCATCATGACCTCATTGATGGGGACCATGCCCTGTTGCATGGGGGATGAGAAGCCAGAGTTGTAAGAGGCAGGGATGCTGCCGGTGGGCGTGTTGAGCCACTGACCCGAGGGGGACTTTTCGTGGCTGCCCGACTGGCGCATGGCTTGCGGCCCAAAGTTGGGCGACTCCTGGGAGCCGATGGGGATACCGTGGATGCTGTTGGTCTTGGGCGTCATGGGGCTGCGGTTGTTGGATGCCTTTCGCTGCATCTGCTGGGACATCCTGGCACGGGCCTTGAGGTAGTTGGGGTCGTTGCCGTCGGCGCCCATGTCGCCTCCGGCGAGCGGCGAGCCGTTGTAGGATAGGGGCGAGTGCAGCGAGGTGCTCATCTGACGGAACTGGGCGTTGAAGCCGTGGCTGTAGGGGCTTTGGATCGGGTCGCCATCTGGCGTGTGCGAGTAAGCGTTGGCGGGGTCGATTTGCAACGATCCGCGGTGGGAAAAGTTTCCTTGTGAGAAGCCCATGTTCATGCCGCCAAAGTCCTGGCCGGCCAGGTGCTGGTTGTCGCCGGGGCTGGCAAGGCCATCGAGCAGCTCGTCGTCGCCAAAGACGGCAGAGCCGCTGGAAAAGCCATTGGATTGGTTGTTGCCGGAGTTGAAGTTGTTTCCGCTTGAGAAGGAGGGCGAGTAGCCGCTTGACATGAGGTCGTTGGGGTCAATATTGCCGCCAGTGGCGGAGCCGAACTGGGCGAATCCGTGCTGAGCCATCTCGTCGATGTGCTTTCGGGCCGGATTGCGGTTCGATGGGGGTTTGATGCCTTTGGGGCAAGTTCAGAATTCGGAGTGTGCCTGATGCGACGCACGCAGGCTGGCGAATGGTTATCGAAAGAGGGCGAGCGATGGGCTGTGACGAGTCGGTTAGTGTCCGGAATGATGCAAGCAATGATGCGAGCCGTCGTGGCGCACAACAAGAGGCACCAGCGATGAGCGGCGCGGATGCGTCACAGGTGCGATGCCAGCCGCCAGGGGCGTCAAGGCGGCGGCGTGCGGGACAGTCGGAACTCACCTCGCGGGCGGTGGCACTGTTTGGGATCAAGGCAGCGCTACCTCTGGGCCATTTAAATTGCGAAGCACAATTGCAGAGGGCAAATGCGTCGGCGCCGGGAGGGCAGAAAGAGTCGGAGTCGGAGTCGCGAGGGGCGGCGTCAGCGTCGGGGCGGTGGTGTTGGTTTTGTCAGAGGAAGTTTCGAGAGCAGGGCGGAGCCAAATGCGGGCAGGCGATGGAGCCAGGGTCCAGGCGGTGACTGGCGGTTTGCGGCGAGGGCGAGGGCGGCGGCTCTGGGCAGAGGCAGAAGAGCGCGCGAGTCGAGCCTGACGGTGGGCGGGCGGGCGAGCCAAAAAAGACGTTGGCTTGCGCTGGGACCGGAGCGCCACCTTGGCTTGGGATTGGCCTGGTAGCGTTGTGTGGCTAGTGGCTAGTGTGGGAGGACGCTGCAGCCTGTTAACAGCCTGCGCGGCGCTAGAGGTCCGGGAGCCAAGCGGAATGAGGGGAAAGCAGTAGCGTCAAGGGATCGGCGATACTGCGGACAATGGGACGAAACGAGCGGGGTGGAATGCAGATGGCAGAGAGATGTGAGATGGGAGAGGGAAGATGACAGGACGGCGATGCGTACTGCGATGTCGGCGTTGGTGTTTGGACGACTTACCAGCTGGCGAGGGCCGACGGCTGTAAACGGATGCGGATGCTGACAGCTGGCGACAGGTGCGGTGCGTAACCTCGAGCAAACGCGCGGCTTTGGGAACAAAGCGGTGGATGTTGGGACTAGGCTGTAAGCGCCTGGTTCTGTAGATGCTCGCGTTGAAAAGGGAGCAGGAAAAGAAAGAGCAAGGCAGAAAAAATGACCAGTCTCTTGTGCTGTAACGGTCAATCACGCCTGGCGCGGATGTGGCGGGAGAGGCGGGATGGGCTATATATGTCTCTTGCGGTATAGAGGGGATGGGCCCCAATCGTAGGCAGTGATGTCAGTCTCGGTTGGGTGCCGGTGGTGGTCGCAAGCGAGCTTGATTTGTCGGGGGGGCAGAAAGTTTAAAATAAAATGCAAAAACCAGCACTGCAGGCAGCGGGAGTCGCCCAAGTATGTATCTCGTTATTTTTGGGATACTCGTACGGCCCAAGCTGAACGTGAGACTTGTCGACGGGTGCCGGAGACGAGAGTGGCGGCTTTCTTGATTAGTGTGGTGGTGGCCAAAGTAGTGGCCAAGGCGGTGTTGCTGGGCTTGGGTAGTAGCAGTGGTGGACTGGGTGGTACCTTGGTGGTTTAGCGTGGTAGGGGTACCTCGTACCGGTGGACGGTCGTCGGTGGTGGTGGCAGTGGGCGGTACGGGTGGCAGAGAAGTGGCCACTATGTGCCTTGATACTTGCACAGCCGAGCGAGGATTCTTTGGCGAGGGCTTGCGGCGTGGCGGCAGGCAGATTGTGGAAACGACCTTGTATGCCCGTATTCCTTGCTTTTTGTCGCAAAGAAAGTCGAACTGGCGCCAGCCTGTGGTAATCGGAGCGTAGAAGTTCGGAGCGTTATCCCGCGGGATCAGCGGCACTTGCGCATACAACCAAGCAACCAAACGGGGGGTTAACGCAAAAGAGGTTGCATGCAAAGCACCGACGGCAACACTAACGGGCTCGGGAGCACCAACAAGACGATTCACGGTGCTTATCGCAAGCGGCGGAACAGGTTCGGTCGTGCTAGTCGTCCAGTAGCCGTCTAAGCCAGAGACCCAACCAGTTAGCGTCGTTGCGGGCGGGTGGCGGACGGTCCGGCAGCGGTATTTGGCGGGTTGCGGGGAACGGACGGGCGAGTCAAATCAAAGTGCAGGGACGTCGATTTTGGCTTCTCGAGGCTCGGGGGATTTCCTTGGTGCGACGGCGGGTGCATATAGTACTAGGTAGGTATGTAGTACGTTGCGTGTGGTACGGCGAATGCGACTGCCTGGGTCGGGTAGGTTTATTAGATTCGTTCTTGGTTGGCAATCGAGTGAGGCGCAAATTGGCAAAGGCAAGGCGGGTTGGGGAAAGATGATGCAACAGTTAATCCAGTTTCGGCGCATGTACCTCGGGGATGATGCTCTTTATACTGCCACACAGGCAGCCAGTCTAAAAATACAACGCTCTGCACATGGACGAGGGCTTGCGAGGTAGAACGTGAGGGTGAGGAGGCAAGCAAGCACCTGGTGTACGAATACCATGGTGTAGGTACCTTGTGCAGCTGCCACTATGTGATGGGTACATGATGCCTCACCCTCTTGCGCCGCAGCCCTGAAGCCATCACAATGTGCCCGTCCTCTCTACACCTAAACAAAGTATACAAAACAACCTACACAATGCCCACCACCCACCCCCTAACCCAAAAGGCAGACCCGCTCCCTCGCGCCCATTGTGTCCTCTCTTGCGTCTCCTGACATGCCAGATACGCCGCTGGTGGTGGCCTCCACCGTCCAGGTGTGTGGCCGGAGTGGTGGGCTGCCCGGCCGAACGTGACTCGATATCCAAGACATTTTTTGGGAGACTCGCCGTCTACCTTTTTACAATGTAGCTTTGCACGTCTGTACGGTGTATTCCTCCTCCTTATCCTGGAGGCGCATGTTGGTGGCCGGCGCGTCGCCTCATGAGCATCATGGCCCATCTCCAGTGACGCCCAGGCGCGGTCATGCGTGGCCCCGTCGCGCCAGGCCACGCGATCATGTAAGGCACCCGAGCAGGTTGATGTAGATGATGATCCGGCACTTGATGTGATAAGACCGCCGATAGGCCGCCGGAAGGGATATATGGTACAAAACGGGCACCCAAGAGGCCCGTCTTATCGATGCAGTTGTCGCCCATGGATATCTAAATCTCCATCCTGCAGGGAAACCATCTGGGTCATGCCTATTCTGGTCATCCGGACATGGGCCACGGCGATGCTAAGCCACGGGCTGCGCGCGCCTTCGTATACCGGCGCCATGACGACATCCCTGGCTTTTATGGTGCGTCTATACGCGAAAATAGGCCACCTACTTGGTATGGCATCATCTATGCAGAATGTCGTGCATGCTATTTCAAGCATCCCGCCGCTTCCGTATGCTGTATCTCCCCGTCCTTCGTACCTACATTTGCATCCCCGTATCAAAGCCTGTCCTTGCTTATACCTCAGGTGATTTGCATTCTACATGATCCTGTTGTAGCACAGCGCGGTCCCAAAGCAAGGTCGCTCCCCGTTCCCACGGCCTGCATAGCTGGCCCCAGGACGAACCAGCGGGCGGCATGCATTCGCACCATCTCGCATGGCTGAATCGCGCGTGGACCAAGCGTTTCCCAACGGCCCTTGCCTGGCTCGTCTCGTCTCGTCCCGTCACCGCCGCCCGTCACCGCCCGTTTGGCCGTCCATCCAAGACCCTGCCTGCCCACCCATTTGTGACCTCTCTCGCTCTCTCTCGCTCGCTCATTTTCAGCCCTTCCCTGTAAGACATCTGCCCGCCACCAGACGTCAAGCGCAAAAGCTGCCGAGACGAACCAAGGCGATCCCCCCTCCATCTGCTCCCCTTCCCACCCCCGGCAGAGCCAAAGTGAACAGAGGCAAGCGCCCGTTGTGGAGTCTCCTCACCTGCCACTGGCAGCCACACCACTAGCCACTCCCACCAGGTCGCATCGACCCGCCTCTGCCAATCATGTGCCACCTCCTCTCCACAAGGCTATGTTGCGTCAACCTCCAGTCGGCCTCCGTCTGCCTTTTTGCCTTGATCCATACTCGACGTCTCTATCAAGCTCGACTCCGACATCTCGCTGCCACCCCATCTGTCACCTCTCGCATCGTTAACACTCCGGGAGCCACACACACACACACATAGACTCACGCCCACTCACACCGTCTCCGTTCTGCACCAGGCCGGCCCTTTCCTCCCGCGCCTTGGAGATACGCCCCACTGCCCGTCATTGGTCTCTCTCGCCTCTCGCCCGTCTGCACAGAGTACGCGCGGTCGCGTTCGTGATCTCTGGCGCTGCCTAGCTCCTCGACTGCCGGGCTACTGCTACTCCGTCTAGCTGCGTGGCGACTTACGCACTCCTGGTAGGCTTCTGCCTTGCTCCAAAAGGCCATGCTAGCCTCTTCCGGCCGAGGCCTCGGCCCTTTGTATATCTGACCCTCGCCCATGACTGACCTTTTGTTCGCAGTAGCATCGCTAGCTGCCTTTGCGGCCCGTTTTCCTGACCTTGCGCCGATCCGTCTGCCCTTGCGAGCACCACAATTGCCCAAGCACCACACGATACGACCATGGCCTCCAACTCGTTCCGAGACTCCATCAACTCGCTGGGCTGGTCCCGCGCCAACGATGAGCCCGTCAACACGAGCCGCCCGAGCGGCTTCTTTGCCAGCGTGCAGAACCTCAACCCGTTTCAGAATTCCGGCTACCTGCAGCTTCCTACACAAGAGCAGCCTCCCGGCGCGCCGCTGCCGGCTCCGTCACGTCGCGAGGAGGAAGAGGGCTGGTTCATCCGTAAGTTTTAGTCAAAAAGGCGCCCACCCTACCCCTGCAGCAGGCTTGCAGCGGGACATGCACGCCTGTCTCGTCGATTCTGCATGTGATGCAGATGCGACGCCTCGTGGCTGCCCCGAGTCCAGAAGCTAACGCGCGAATGCAGTCAGTCGCTGGGACCGCCTATTGGTCTTTACCGCCTGCAACCTGGGGGCCCTAGCGTGCTTTGTCATATGCTTTGCGCTCCTCCCCGTCATGGCAGTGCGGCCACGCAAATTTGTCATTCTGTAAGACATCCCGCATTGTCTATTGTTACCTGTGTCGCGCAACTCGGCCGATTACCGGGCTGCCCTACGTCATATCTCGCTCAAAGCTAACATGACCCAGATGGACTGTCGGCTCCGCGCTGTTCCTGGCCTCGTTTGCGGCCGTAATGGGACCGATGAACTACGTTTACCATCTACTTTCCGCACAAAGACTGCCGTTTACTGCAGCCTACTTTGGTTCCATTCTACTCACGCTAGTCTTTGCGCTCAAGGTGAGTTGTGCACGACGAAGAAGAGGCCCGCCCGCCATACTAACTGTTCCCAGCTTCATAGCACTATCCTGACCCTTTTCGCGGCCCTGATCCAGCTGGCCGCGCTGGCGTGGTATCTCGTCAGCTACTTCCCCATGGGCTCGTCGGGCCTTCGTTTCGCAACAAACTTTGGCGCCAGGCAAGCAACCGCTTGGATGTCTGGCTAGGCTGTCCACAACGTTATCCACCTATACGACCTGCCCATGTACGATATATTCACTTGGCGAGAATTTGCATAGACGACTGCATTATACGGAGCTTAGTATGTACTTTTGACTAGCAAAAACGGGGGCATGTAATAATACGACGTTTGCCACATGCGCAAATCTTTAATACTACCTTGAACACAATGAAACCGTCAAACGCGATTAGTGAGCTATGTACATAGGGTGTGACTTGTCGACTACATTGTAGCACTGTAAATAACCTTTGTGAGCACTTTGCGACCTTGATGGACGACGGCCAGTCTGCGCGGTAGCCAATATCGTGGCGGTAGCTAACACAGCTCGGACAGTACGCCATAGCAACTTGGTACAGTTGTACCGATAACAGTGCTCAGACATCTACGAAACGTAAGCGCCGACGCGATGCGACACCACACTGCGATGCTTGCAACTGTAACATTGCGGTTCTTATTCCGCAGCAACCAATACACACCAGCCATCTACGCAATAAATCCACCATATTAACGTCGCCAGAGTTGAAACCCAACGCACCCCTAAAGCTTAGCCTTCATCCCATATGGGGAAAACTAAAACGGGAATTTGTAAATCCCCTGTCCCCTATTTTGCGATGTCGTAGCGCGCCGCTACTTGCAAACCAATACCACCTTGAAAGTTCAAAGGCGTGCACGTGATGTGATCTGTCATGGAGGAGACAACTCCGACCAAAGGGGTTTATTTCTTGCGTGCAAGGCAAAGATTAATACGCCAGGCGTCAGCGGGCTATTCTTTCAGCGCTCCTTTGTTATGTTTTGTCTTGTATGTGCTATATTTACGCATGGCTGGAATGCGCGCGCGCGGTGTTTGAAACATGGAGGCGGGTATCTATCTCCGCGATGGTGTACGGAGCACTCGTACATCCATTGCAACCCTTGAAAAGATAGAGTTTGGGGTTTGAATGTCACGGTGTAGATTAAGCGCCGGCGGTTAGTGCGATCCTTTTTTTTACAGTGAATGGGGAAATGATGGGCGCGCAGATTGGGCGTTTGGACCATCGCTTTTGTCGGTTTTATGATGTGTTTTTTAGCGATGCGACGTGATCGGAGGTGGTGGGATTCCATCGGCGGAAAAAAACGAATCAACCAGGCTTATGGAGGGAGGGCGTTTTGAGGTTGAATCGCGACGGGATAATAGCAACAACTAAAAAGTATAAAAATTGCACGTCTGGATATTCTGAGTCATAAACGATTAGGCAGCTACAGTGCTTCGTCAATGACGGTTGGCGTGTGTCGATCGACAGGGTCCTGTTTGGCCTTCGAACGATGACGGACATCCGGAAGGGAAACTGGCTGCAGGTCATTAAATTGCCATGGCAGAATCTGATATAAAGCACATGATACTTTTCAGAAGAGCCTGCAATTTCATGCAGCCAGTATTATACAGGAAATACAATAAGATACAATAAAAATACAATAGAAAAGCCTGCAGCCAGCCCACTCGCAATCCTATTCTCCCCGAAACGTCACAGCCTCCCCGGGTGGCGCACCTCGCCGCGGCTGCCGTTTCCAAATTACGTCCCTCGGCAGTAACCCCATCGTGGGGGCCGGGGCCAACGCCAGCATGGGCTGATATTGTGGGCGGTGCTCAATTTTTTTTTTCTATCTCTTTCTGTCTGAGTGTTTCCCGGGCAATGGGTCTATAATGTCATTGTACGAGTATGCGAGTATTTTACTCAGGCGAAGCTTGTATCCGGAGGCACGGAGATTGCAAAGGTGGTTCTACGCCGATGAGAGGAGCAACTCTGTTGGCAAACATGGTGCCTACTGGATATTTCGTATGGGGGAGACATGGATGACAGCTACGCAAGGGAATAAACCCCCCACCCCGGCCGGGCCTGGTGAAGAAAACAAAAAGCTGCGCTAGGAACAGATGACTTGCTTGGGCCGCAGGTATGACTGCATCCCATCGTATCCGGGTCGGGCATCCCCTCTCTTGTCTACAAGGATGCGTATTAGCAGGCTACTCGTACTACTGCAAGCAGGCCACCCACCCCAGCAAAGGAAAACGAAAGTGCTTGCATTAGATGCCACCTTGTCCTTGTAAAGCTTGCCAAATAGGCTTGCCCAACGCCTCCGCGCTAGCGTTGCCGTTCTGGCCTGCCTGATTCATCCTTGCCGCCCGCCTTTCCCTTGCCACGCTATGGGCTCGGCATGCTGCAGAACGGCGAAGACAAAAAAAATGGGTGGTGCCATGATACCACCTACTGTTTACAGGCATCTGCAGAACCGGGGAGAACTGGCTCGTATGTGCCATGTATGCACGGGAGTGAAATGTAGGACACACATACGGAGAGGGACGCCCCCGTCACAGAAGCGACTTTCCGTGCCCTAACAATGCGGAGACGAGGGGCCGGGATGGGGGAAGAGAGAGACTTTCTTGGTTTCGGGGGAGTATGAGTGCTACCTACTTACGAGCACATGGTTATAGTACCCCAGTATGGAGTATAACATGTGTGGTTCGGCATGACGGGACTGACATGCGGCAGTCCGGGTTCTTTGAGTTTGGTCAATATAGAAAGCGATGTAAGCCTGACAAGAGGCATCGTATGTACTCTGTACGACCATTCAGAATCTAGTAAACAGCCTCATAACCAGACCAAAGGAACCCTCAGGACAGCCCCAGTTTAGTTTTGGGCCTGGTGGCTTATTTCGCGCAAAAAGAAAAAGGGCCTAAAAAGGCTGCACGTTTAGTGGTTGCAGAAACCCGGCCCGTCCAGCGGCTCACCTCCCCCATTCTCCCCCCCCCCTCCTTCTCCTCCCTCTCACTCTCTCTCGCTGGTTTTCCCTTCTCTCCACCCTGGCTTGGGCTCTTGGGAGGTTGTGACGGATATTCCTTGGGTTTTCCCTGGTGGTGGAGAAGAAAGCGCCGCCCCGAAATGGGCGGGGGACTGGAACCTTGGTGGGACTGAGGGGAGGGGACAAGCACACGTTTTGCAGCAGCATATTTTTTTTAATTGATTTTTAATTGAAATTTCAAGACGGGACGGGGCTTCTCGGAGACGTGGGAAAAGAAACCACTTATACTCGCCTAAAAAAAATTTTGTCTGGTCACGGAACACCGGGGTGTGTGGTGTAAGCCAGCGGGCTCAAACAGAGGCGTATGCCAGTCTCGGGTGGTGAGCCTGCAGGACAAGAGAATGAGGCGAGGTGGCCAGTACGAGTAGGTACAATTGGTGCTACCGCTCTGGGCATTGTTTGTACCTACCTACTCTGCTAGCTTGGTTGTACCTTGGTAAACAGGCGTTTCCGCGCCGTCATGGTACAAGACCAAACTAGTTTCATTAGTAGCCGTGCATGTACATATGTGGCCGTGGCCAGATGTAGTGGTGTGTGTGTGTGTGTATCTGCAGCCCGTGGAATACTGTGGTCATAAAGTACCCAAGGTACATTGGTTCCCGCGCGATTCCCCACCATTCCTTGGTCCCCATACTCCGTACTCCGTAATGCCTACCTTTGCGCACCCGGCACGCACTGTACCCTGCCCGAAGTTGGCACTGCGACTGTCGCGGCTCCAGGCGCCTTCCCAGCGCTGATTCGGGGCGTAAAGTCACCCGGGACGCGCTGTGAGAGGGTACATCAGGCCTTGTACACGGTGCCCACGGGCTTACAGTCCAGTCCCGCAGCCAAAAGCCCAAAGTACCTTTTTTCCCTCTACCTACCTATTCCGTGGCCGCAACACAGACCATTTCCAGTGCTGAGAGGGACAGAAAAAAAAAAAAAAGGACCTTTGCCTTGGTATTAGCCCATACTATCAGGCATGTACCAAGGCAGAAAAAAATTAGTACGAGGACGGTCACTGGCACACAACGGGCAAAATTTATTACATAGTATTACTGTACGGACGTAGGTACTGTACAGTACAGTACGAGTACGATTGCCCTCACCTGCAGGACCACCGGACACCGGGTTGTCCTTTTTTGCCGGCCAAGCTGCAGTGCACCGCACCACTACCGCCACCAACTGGCACTGTACCGACCTACTGTACGGCCACTGCGGTGTCTCTCTCGCCAGCCGCTGCCAGCTGCCACACCCGACAACCCGCAAACCCGCCTCCACAGGTATCTTTCCCGCGTAGTACCACCCGTACCACCGCCTTAGTACTTTTCGTAGTACCTACCTACTGCTGCCACTACCGGCCCTGGCCTGCAGCTACCAGCCAAAGCCCTCTTTTTTTTTCCTTCCTGTCCCCCAAACCCTCACCCAAACTCGGCCATTCATTCCCCTTCCAACCCCCCCCTCCCATTCATCTCTCTCTCTCTTCCCTCTCCTCTCCCGTCAAGCTCGCTTCGATTCGCGATACCCGCCGTCCAATTCCTCGAGCTCGGTTTCGCACGCTCCCAGTTTGCAACCCGGCTCGTGCCCGCACACCTGGTTTTTCCCCCGTTGCCGTCCCTTCGTCGTTCTGTCGGGCTGCCCCGTTCGGATCGATTCCCTTTCGGCTCCCCGTTGGACCGCCCTCACCTGTGCCTCGTGCCGTGCTGTGCTGGTGCTCCCACCCTCCCCCCAAAGCCGCAACACCACATCCGACCGACACACACACGTCCACGAGCAAAGCTGACTCTTTACGTCTGCCTCGCTCGTTCCCGTTCGCTGTCCGACTGCGTTTTCGTATCGAGATTCGTCGAGAGCTGTGACTGATCAAGGTCGTCCCGGGCATTGCATATTTTTTTTTCTGCCCCCGGTCCACGGTTTTTTTCGTTCGATTTTTTTGCGGCCACGGCTGATCGCCCAAATTTTTGTTTTTTTTTTTTCTCTCTACGCTTCCGTTTGCTCGCTCGCCCTCGACTGGCCGTGAATTCGGAACCCTCGACGTCTCATTGCCCGCGATTATCGAATTTTTCATCGATCGCCCGAGATATCAAACACCGACAAAACCCACCTTTTTCGTGGAATTTGTTCCCCGTCCCTGGTCGACGATCGAGAGCCGGACAATCGCACAGTCCTGCTGACTCGGGAGATCATTCGTCTTACCGACCAGGACTCCCACGTCCCCAAACGACTCCGAGTCGAATTCCCACTGCAAACTCCTCGCCGTCCCCCCCGTGCCTTGATATGATTTCCGGCGGCCCCTCCACTTCATCCGAGATGGCTGCTGCTTCCACCTTTTCCTACGCGCAGGCGGCCAAGAGCGCTTCCTCACCCCAGACCTCGCAGGCCTCTGGCCAGCCCATCCCCACAGACTCGGCCACCTTGCTGGATGATGCCTCTGCCACGGACTCTGTCCGCCCCTCAAATGCCGACAAGCTCGACTGGGATAGCATTGTTGGCTCAGAAAGCGATATCCGCTCCGAGTCTGTCCCCAGGCAACCCGAGGCCCAAAAGGAGGACCGTCCCCTCGGCCGCTTAGAGCGTCCCTGGCGAAGAGCCGACCGCGAGTCCCTCACCTCGACCTCGGGCGCCACCGCCAAGTCCATCGACGACCAGGACTCGAGGAAACCCCGCAAGGGCAAGAAGAAGTCTGACAAGGCCGCCGACGACAAGGAGGCCGAAGAGCAACCAAAGGTCGAGCTGTCCGAGGCACCCATCCCTACGGTCAACATTTGGCAGCAGCGCAGAGAGGCCCAGGCCGTCAAGCCTACCCCCGCTGAGGAGCCAAAGAAGACGGCCAAGCCGGCCGAGTCGGCCGCCGCCGCGCCCCCCACGAGTACCGGCCCCGTCATTGTCAACGGCGCCAAGTTTGTTCGCAAGTCTGACGGCCGCAACGGTACCCGCGGCACGAGAGTCGCCGAGAAGGAGGCCAAGGACGCAAAGGCCGCCCTGCCGCCATCAGTCAACGATGCCAACCTGTGGCCCACGCCAGAGACTGTCGTCCAGGAGGACAAGAAGACGGTCAAGGTTGAGCAGCAGCAGCAACAGCAGCAGCAGCAGGCTCAACAACAAACAACGCCCAAGGAGACCCAGGATGACTCGGCTCCCAAGCCGCGATCCAAGGAGAAATGGGTCGCCTACGACTACGTGCCCACCGTGAGCTTTGAGACTCAGATTCCCCAGATGCGCAACTCCAAGCCCAGAGGAGGCGCACGCAACGTCAACGGCGCTGCCAGAAATAACCAGTCCGGCGAAAAGGCCCCTGCTGCTGCCGCCGCTCAGCAGACCAAGGCTGAGAACAGAAACCGCCGTGAGAGTGCAAACGGCACCCACGCTGCCTCGCAGCCCCCGAGCAAGCGCGGCTCCATGGACGTTGCCCAGGCCCGCGAGCAGCGCAAGGCTGCCAATACCGAAAAGGCCAAGGAGGCCACGTCAAATACAAACGTACGTGCCACAGCCTGGAAGAAGACTCTGACAGCAGAACTAACATTTTTTTTTCAGACCCCCCGCGAACGCCCCGAAGGCCGAGGCGACCGAGGACGAGGTGGATTCCGCGGCCGCGGCGGCCACCACGCTACAAACTCGCATTCGCAGCACCAACACAACGCTGCCTTCAACGCCAACGGCCCCGTCGCCAACAGAGCCCAAGGGCCTTACAGCCCGCCTCCTCGTGGAGGTCACGGCCAGGTGTTTATGCCGCCGCCTCAGCGTGGCCGTGGCGGACGCAACGCTGCCGCCAACTATCACCGCATGTCGCTGCCCAACGGCGCAACCCGCCTGCCGGCCGTGCAGACCCAGTTCGGTGCCTACGAATACCCCCTCCCTCCCATGAGCGCCATGCCGTTCCAGCCCCAGCCCTACTGGGACAACATGATGGTGCCCGTGCTGAAGAACCAGATTGAGTACTACTTCTCCATTGAAAACTTGTGCAAAGACATGTACCTGCGCGCCCGTATGGACTCGCAAGGGTTCGTCCCGCTGCACTTCATTGCCGCCTTTAAGCGCGTCCGCGAGCTCTCTGCCGAGCCCGGCATGCTGAGGGTTGTATGCGAGATGTCGCAGGAGGTCGACCTGGTTATTGGTGAGGACGATATCGAGCGCGTGCGCCGCCGTGAAGGCTGGGAGAGCTTTGTTCTTCCCCTGGATGACCGCGATGACCTGGCACGCAACCATGGACCTACGCAGCTGTCATTTAAGAACAGGCCATATATGGGCCACCAGTTCCAGCCCATGCCTTACGGCGTGGCGTCGCCTCCTGCATTTGCGCCCCATGACGGCCAATTCCAGCAGTTTGACCACGGCATGAATGGTGTCAACGGCATGCCGACGAATGGTGCCAATGGACACAAGGGCAGTATCTCGCAGCTCTCGGCGGCCGTTCCTGATTTCTCACCGTCAGCCCCCACGCCCGCCAAGTCTCCTGCCGTCAACGGACATGCCGAGGAGAATGAGGCCAAGCCGAACGGCGTCCACGCCGAGTAGGCAACGAACAAGACTCTGACACACTGACACGATGTCTATGTGCAGTCGAGCGGGCGGAGCAGGTCCAGAAACGGTGGTGCTCTGCCCGGTTTCCTTTGTCCCGTTGGCATGATGGTTAAAAGCGAAAAAGAGGCTTGACATTTCGGATTTGATACACGGCGCGCATGGTATTCGGCCTGGCCAGCAGCCAGGCGATCACGGATCACGGCCTTGCCCAGTTGGGTACACGTGGGTCACGGCAGCCTTTCAATTTTTCACAAGGCCTGCACAGCACGACGGGTTGACGCCTTTGCTGGCTCTCAACCTGTCGCCGTGACGACCTTTTGATCACATTTACAGTACATATACTTTTTTCTTTCACCTGCCACTATGCATTTTGTTTCGCATGAAGCGGTGTCTCAACAAAAGCAGCGAGCAGCCTGGGGAACATGGCTTCTCGCGCACACGGATCTTTTTTTTTTCAATCTTCATATTTGACCAAATTTCAAACGCAAGCAAAGCAACAAAAAAAGAGAGTTATTTAGAGGGAAAAATACAGGGCGGCAGATGAACACATACCAATTGAGCGCACAACCGATATATTGAAAAAAGAGAGTTGTGCGAGTCTGTTTTTTTCTTACGGTTTGTTTGGGAAACGGGCAGCAAGAAAAAGATGATATTGCAAGGGTTTTTTCTGTTTTTCCAAAACAAAGTACGTTTTGTTTTTGTGTCGAGATGGGCTTTCGTTTTTTTACGCCCTCTGGACGTTATCATTTATTCTACTAGTTGTCGGATGCATTTTGGTCCTTTTTATTTCCGGTCTTTCGATTTTTTCTTGCGTGCGGATCAAAGAGGGAATTGATGAGTGGAATTGGGAATGGAACTGGGCTCCCGTTGTTTTTTGAACACTTGTGCCAGACCTTGTATTTATACGATGCTGGAGCTCAAGACCAGTTCGATGTGGGAGCTGATGTTTCGTTTTCATCGTTTTTGAGTCTTTTTTTTGGTCGTGGCTGTGGGAACATGAACAGGAAGGGGACTGGTTGTTGGTTGGTTGTATTGTACGATAAGGAGATAATTCCCAATAAACATGCCATACGCATCAAAATTATTAAAGACTTGTGTTGTTTATTTGAGCATAAATTACATGTACCAGACGACCTCATGTTGCGTATATTCCGTAGTTCCGTATGTCCAATATCCCGTTTCCCATGTCCATTGCATCTGCATTTTCATGACATAAATAAATCCCCTTTAGAGAGCCATGGCAAACCCAGCAAGCGCAACAAGCCCGGCCACCGCATTCGCAGTAGGCGCAGCGCCAGCCGCATCCGTAGGCGACATAGACATGCTAGTCTCGCCGGCGCCACCGCCAGCCGAAGACGACATGCTGCCGGAGCCAGACTCCGTGCTCTTTGTCGGCATGGCAGAGCTGCCGGACATGACAGAGGTCATCATGGAGCTACCGCTGCTGCTTCCCATGCCCATCGAGGACGAGCCACTGATACGGAGGTAATTAGTAGGAGTAGGAAACAAGGATGAGTGAATGAGGGGAGGGGAAACCACTCACGATGGCGTGCGCGTGCCAGTGATGATGGTTATGTCCGAAGGCAAATCAGAGACGGAAATGGACGGCGTCTCGTAAGGGCCGCCGGTCGGCGAGACAAAGGTCACTTCGGGGATGGAGGTGGGCGGGTCTTGGAGGGCGGTTGGCTCGACGGGTTGGGTCTGGGGAGGACCGACCTCACTGCGATGCGTTAGAATTTAGTTTCTTCGTTTGGGATGATTTGATGCCGTCATTGGCATTGTGGTGGACGTACTTGATCTGCGCAGCGGCTAGGCCGGCGAGGGCAGCGACGGAGACGAAGAATCTCATTGTACTTGATGGGCGACGGACTAAATTGATGAGAATGCGAAAGATGTGAGGAAAGGAAAACAATGAGAGAGGAATAGATGGATGGAAGGAGGGGGGAGGCGACCTTGACGGGTAAGACGAGAGAGAGACACTTTGGTGGTAAAAATGTTGGCCACCTCACCACCACCACCACCACCACCACCACCTCAGTCGGCATGGCGGCACACAGCCCGTGTGTGGGATTCAAAACGACCTCGTAATCGGGCGGGCCATCGATCTAGGCGGCATTGGGAAGCTCGCGGGGGCCGTCGCGAGGTGGCGTGGCGGCGGCTTGAGCTCCTGCCTGATGTGGCCTGCGGGGTACTGCTAGTGGGTGAGTTTGGCCTGGACCGGTCCAGCTGGGTGTGGTGGACGGTGAAGTTGAGGGCGGCTTCGGTGAGGGGACGTTGGTGGTGGATTGATCTGAGATGCTTACGGTTGGGATATTGGGCTGGATTTGTGTGTTTTGAAATTGGCTGTATTTTGTGAGACTTTTTTTTTTTTTGGTATGGTTGTCGTTGATGCTGGTGCTGTCTTCAGGGTGCAGAGAACACCACAGAGGAACATCTAGGAATACAACGTACAGGTACGGAGTATAAATTTCGGATTTATCTCACTTTTTTCCGAGTCTGGAGAATCTCAGCCACTTAGAGATGAGAAAGGGCGCTGTGTACAGCTGTCGTAGTACCTACAAATAGCAAGTTTCTGTCGTGGACTATATCGGCGAATATGGTCCAGCCAAATCCCACACTCTGTTGCCTCGTATGGCCTCAGAAGCAGGTATGAAGACTATAGTAACAGGAGGAATAGGTACCGGATGATGCGATTTTTGTTTTGTAGCTTTGGTTGCCACTGATGCCGTTTACTTAGTCTGGAGACAGACATGAATGTGATGAAAGTGTACTGGTCGTCCTTTACGACAAAAGGGAATATATTTACCGCTTATAGTTAAGCTCTTTTTTTTTTTTTTTTTTTTTGCCTTTGATATTTTTAACTGTTCATTATTTATTTAGAAACTTATTTATTTATTTCTTGGGGTCCTTGGCGATATGTCGGGCTTGTTTGACAGTGAGCGTCTCCTGCATCCCAGACATTCAGTCGGCCTTGTATTGGATGCCATGATAGTCCCCAGGAAAAAAAAAATTAAAATAAAAAAAACCCTTCCCTTTTCCTTTATTAGACTCTAATTATATGTTAGCAGTTATAAAAAATGTATGTAGCGGGTTGGCAGATTATGTTTGAACATGCGGTGCGAGGCTAATATCAGGCGTGCTGAGCGCCACTGGTGCTTTTCCAGAGCGCGGTGTTGCAAACTGGGGAGTGCCAGTGAACTGAGATAACTACGCAGAAAAATTTGTAGAAAATTGTGAGATAGTATTAAAGTGTTTACAAAGGTTTTTTGGCCAGGCTACGTATTTTATAGCATTATTTCCTTACTCAAGTGTGACTATGACGGCTGCTGAGGTGTAGATTTGGAGAAAGCGTTACGGGCAGCATATGTCAAAGTATGTCCATAATGTGTTGGAGTATCGCTCCCCGTATTGAAAATTGACAATGATTGGGGCTTTCTCTTTCTACACAGAAGTAGTCATGGAAATTTACTGACTATATTACGCAGCCGAGAGTTTACAATCGAGCATCAGCCTTCCGCCACTACTACACAGCACCAGCCCACCTGCCGACATCGCACAGTCATCCTTCGCTCCGACGCTAAACCCGGCACCCATATGCCCTGCAGCCAAGAAGGTGGCTCATGTATGTGCTGGCACGAGCTCTTGGTATACAGGAACGTATTGGCACCAAGAAATCAGAGTTTCGCCCGGGAATGCGGTGCCAGCGCCGTGTTGGCCATTTCGAGTAGATTATGGGTCCTCGGGAGCGGGACGAGCCACGCTGGGCGGCCGAGCCGGCCGACCGCGCACGGCGGGGAGTCACTCAACTCCACGAACTGAGAGCTGGGCATCAAACCTCACCCCAAGTCTCAGTCCCCTGGCAGCCATGATACTTTGTAGTAGTTACCTGCGGTGCCAATGCTGCCATAATCGCAAAGCACAATCACAATGTCTGGAGACGACAGACCCAGCAGGCTGATCGACCTCCCTTGGGAAGTCCGCCGCCTCATCATCGTAGCGGTTTTGCGGGGTGGTGGACGCAGAACCACGCCCTCGTTCAGCCGGAAGCTCATCGAGAAACGCGAGCGCCTGCGCAACTGCTTCGAAGAGCACCTTCCCGAGGTCACCAACTTGTACGTGCCCAGGCACAAGAACCGCTACCTGCACGGCAACGGGCTGCGAGCCACCAACCGCCAGCTTCGGTACGAGACCAACCTGGTGATGCGGGAGGAGCTTGAAACGGGCAAATTGGAGGTCCCCTTTGTTTTGGACGTCATGGTTGTCAAGGATATTGGTGTCTTTCTCACCTGGATGAGCTTCCCGTATCGACCGATGCATATCAAGAAGCTGACCATTAACCTGCGCATTGTTCGCCCAGGCACCAGCACCGTCCCGGACGAGTGGGTGGAGGTAGCGAGGTATCACGATGACGAGCTGTATTCTCGCTGGGAGAACTCGCCGACGCGGTGGAACGTCGTTATCATGGCAGTTGTGCTGTATGCTTTTGGTTGCTTCTCTGTCAAGCCGGACCCTGCGCGGCCGCCTATTCGCAACAACCAGCAGCCGTCGGCCGCGAGAAAGGTGCCATCAAAAAATGTGCCATCTGCTGGAAAGCAGACCGTTGGAAATGCAAAGGCGAGCAGCAAGCCATTGTCAGGGCGCAGACCAAAACCATCAAAATTTGCCATGCTGCCAAATCTTGCAGATCATCAAAGCGATACCTTGGACGCGTATATCCTCCCATCTCCATCATATATCATCGATGAAATGTATATCGACTTTAAAGAGTGTGAATACGATGTCCAAAGCAAACCAATTCTTCCCGCGGACAAGGACAGCAGCCGCGAGGCAAGTCGATTCTATAAAGCAGGGTGCGTTCAATTCGGCCGAGACGTCTTTCGCGACTTTAACGCCGCCGACCCCGACAAGGATTACGAGGAGCTGGAGGACGAGCGAGACCTAATTTCTGAGGGAAAGTATGCCTGCCACCAGCTGCAAGAAGCGCTATGCAATATATTATGGGCACGGCGCTTGCCAGGCATGCGCCGCTCAGCGTACGGTCCGTACCTCGACGTTCTCGCTCGCAGCGTCGGAGAGGTGAGCTGTTCTCCATGTAGGGGAACTCCTATTAATATACTGGAAAGGCATCCAAGGGTGTGGATCGACAAAGAGTATGTAGTACATACTGCCCAGCTTGATCCTGAGGGATACAGCAAGGCAACTACAGAGCGGAACTTGGTTAGAGAAATGGCGAGCGACTCCCCAAACGAAGACCTCATTGATGATCTTCGCCTTCTTCAAATCAGAAGATCTCATGGCTGGGTTGAGGAAGATGATTAGATTACCCTGTCTAGATGTAAGACTACGAGATTTGCCAAGAACTTGTCTGTAAGTAGACTGCCTGCTCGCGGAAAACCGTCGCTTGTGAGGCTATGCTCGCCGGACATGTGGCCAAGTGGATGATGTGAGTCTAGAAGCCCTGCAGTGCTGGCTGTGCATTGTGTGCATGACTTGCATTTACAGCAATGTGGCTGTGTGGGGCTGGTGCGTTGTTGCAGCCTCATGCTTGTTGCTGTTACTCGTTTGTGTCATATTCACGTACTCCGTAGACACCTCAGCTTGACCGATACTGGAAATTATACAGGTTTGAGGCAGCGACTTGCCGGTGGTATGAGCAGGTGTGAGGCGGAAGCCAGGCGGGAGACTGCGGTAGATGATGTGATGAAGCGCGGACAGGACACAGGTGAAGCTACTGGCACGCTTCAAGGCTATGAGTGAGGATTCCCCTGGCGGCTTCAACGGCGACAACAATGCAGCCAGGCGGGCTTGGTGCCGTCTTGGCTATCCATTCTCCACGGCGGCCTAGAAATGCGGCCTTGGCTGGGCGCGTACGAAGAATAATACTCTGTACATACATACGAGTAGGCGTTGTCTTGTCGTGGGCGGCTGCTGCGACAAGGCGGCGGCTACGGATGAATACTACGTATGTACGGAGTACATCCTCAGTCACCTGTTGAGAGAGATGAAATGAGCCTGTGAATGTACTCGTATTGTTGTAAACCCGCCAAATACCATCATGAATCAGGATGGGCGCCTCTGGTATTCTAGATGAAACTGCGAGCCAGAGACACTCGCCCCAACACGGCCTAGCCCGTCGCCACGGCCGATCGCCACCATACAAACCCAGCCCAGCACACAAAAAACATGGCGCAGTCTGCCGTCTTTTGCCCGATATTGGGCCCAGACAAGGGTCCTGAGCGCCCGAGTAGCGTCACGTCACACAGGCCATGTCAGGCTGGCAAACAGGGCCCGAGCATCCCTCGCCTTCTGACAGTAAAGCTTGCATTACGTTTCTGCCCCGCCAATCATTAACCGTTCCCCCCTCCGCCCCTCCGTCACCGTCATCCCACCACAGCTTTGGCGCCCCAACCTCCTGCTGCCTTGGCCACTCGCCCGCAGCTCGATTTTCCTCTGCGGTGAATTATCTGCTGGCTTTGACACCTGCAGAGCGATTATCCATTTGTGCTTGACCCTCCCTCAGCTACTGCTGAAAAACTGAACACTGAAAACTGGTTACGCCGCCCATCTGCCGACACGCCACAGTCCCTCCCCCCGTCCAACGTCTGACGTCGCCTCATTTCTCTGGACCCTCCACCAGCCTGCATACAACTCACACCTGGCAACATTTCTTCTCCTCAGTGCGCCGTTTTCGATATTGTACGCATCAGAGCGACTTCTCATCATCATACGTATCCTTGCTCTGCATCCGCATCGCCAGCACACCTTTGTTGAAATCGTGATACGCCCGCCGGGCTGACCTGCCATGGCCAACTACGACCCCTATGATAGGGATCGCGATAGGGACTACCCCCGCCACTATGTTCGAGAGGAGCGTCGAGAACCCGGCCGCCCTGGCTTCCTCGATGTCCGCGAATATGCCAAGCCCCACTACTCCCGCGACCTTGTGCCTCGAGCCCGCCAGGATAGCGACCTGTCGGTAGAGGAGATTCGCCGCGAGTTCCCCCCGCCCACGGGTAGAGACATTCGCCGCGCCCGCTCTACCGAGCCTTACTGGGAGGAGGAACACTACCGCCGCGCAGAGGGCTATGGCAACCGCTATGGTCGAGACCGGGACCGTGATCGTGACCGCCGTGATCGATATCGTGACTGGGACCGTGACTACGACACCCGTTCCCGGCGCGGAGGGGGCAGCGTCTACGACGACGACGACCGCCGCAAGTCCAAGTCCATGACCAAGCAGGAAAAGATTATTGCCGCCGTTGCCGGCGCGGCCCTGCTCGTCGGCGGCAAGGAGCTCTACGACCGTCACGAGGCCAAGGAGGGCCGCACCGATGTCAACCGCAATCCCCTCTCGTCGGCCGCCCTGGCTGGCTTTGGCGCCCTCGCCGGCTACCAGGGAGCCGAGTTTTACAGCAAGCAGCAGGCCAAAAAGGACCAAAAGACAAACGCCATTCTGCACCGCGGCCGCGATGGCCAGATCGAATACTACTCCGACGAGGACGACGACAAGAAGAGCAACAAGAACTTTCTCGAGAGCGCCCTCGCCGCCACGGGCCTCGGCGCGGCTGTAAAGACCCTGACAGGCAAGGATGATAAGCACTCCGACGACCGCAGTCGCCGTGGCAGTCCGACCGGCTCCCGTCGGGGAGGCTCGCGCGGCAGCTCTCACGACCGCGGTGGTGGCGGCGGAAACAAGATTCAAAAAGCCGCCATGGCCTCCCTGCTCGCTGGCGCCACTGAGGCGTTCCGCGTTGCCAGAGAGCCCGGTGGATGGCGAGGCGAAAAGGCAAAGCGCATCGTCACCGCCGCTGCTGGTGCCGCCACGGTCGATGCTGCCCATGGCAGTGAGCATGGCAAGCTTGGCCTCGCCGAGTCCGTCATTGGTGGTCTTGTTGGTAACCGCCTCATTAACGGATCGAAGCGCGACATTGAGGAGGACATGGAGACGGGCCGCAGCCGCTCTCGTTCCCGGGCCCGTTCAGAGAATGGTCGCGGAGGCGGTGGCGGAAAGGGCTTGGCTGCTCTCGCGACAGCTGGTCTCGGTGCCATTGGCGCCAAAAAGGTCTTTGACAAGTCTCGCTCCCGCTCTCGATCCCGCTCCATGAGCCGCAGCCGGGGCCGTGCCGGATCCTACGACTCTCGAGACGGCTCGCCTGACCGCCGTCGCCTACGCAGCCGAAGTCGCAGTGTTGTCGACAAGGCTCGCAACAGCCTGGCCAAGCTGGGCATTGGTAGCGGAGCGGTCGGTGCCGTCGATGACCACCGCCGACGTGACCAAGACGACTTTGATGACTATGGGTCCAGGCGACCCCGACGCCACGACGATTATGATGATTATGATGACGACAGATATGTACGCTCAGAACGCTCAGACCGTTCACACAGAGGAGGCGGCGGCGGCGGCGGTCGTGAAAGATCGCTGTCCCGCCGCCGAGGAGGAAGCCGCAGCCGCTCGGGCTACGGCTCGGACACGGACCTGGGGGACTCGTCCGATGACGAAAAGGCGGCGAGGAAAATGAGAGGTAAGCAAGTTTTGACTACGGGCCTCGCGGCCGTTGCGACGATTCACGCGGCGCACAATGTCTACCAGAGCATGGATAAACGTAACGCGCGGCAGCGGGCAGTGCGAGAAGGGCGGCTCACCGCCCCAGAGGCCAAGAAACTCAAGACAAAGGCCATTATGCAAGACGCGGCGTCTGTGGGCATCGCGGCCCTGGGCATCAAGGGCGCGTTGGAAGAGCTCAAGGAGGCAAAAGAGATGCAGCACGAGTGTAAAACCTTTCAGCATGAAAAGGCCCGGCGCCACGAGAGGAGACTGGAGAGGCAGCAGCGGCGGCGCGGCATGGGGCCTAGACAGCGATCCGGCTCGTGGTCGGCGCCGTCGTCAAGGCCCCGGCTGGCTGACGAGTGGGATCAGGGCCCGCGGTATTACGATGATGGCATCTATGATATGCGACCTGCCCTGCCGCCTCCAGCGCCTGCTCCAGCGCCCGATCGTCTTGAACAGCCCTTTCCATGACAACAATGCCCACTTCTGTTGTGCGATAGGATAGACAAAAAGTCAAAACGCTGCGTTTTTACGTCCTTGTCTCTTGCGTTGGCATATCCGCTCTTGCTCTTGCATTGTCTAGCGCTTTTGGGTTTCTAGCGTCTTCCTTTCTTTTCCTGCTTTTTTCGTTTTCCTCCATGTACGAGTACAATAACGAATACTGATACCCTGTTTTTTTCCTGTTACTAGACCATCATCGCCGATATTAAACCCACAATGAACCCGCCCTTGTCACACCTCATGTGAGACAAAAGCGCCAACAATACAGCCTGCAGTGGGACGTGGGACCCGTGAAACGTGGAACGTGGAACCGGGCGGATGAAGGAATGCGAGAGATGGCTGCAGGGACGATGCCGATATTGCCGACGTTTGTGTACAAATGGGGGAGAAAGGGGACATATTGAACCAAAGGTTTTAGCGCCGGATGGCGGAGGGTTTCCCCGGTTCCTAGACTAGCTACTATGAGTAACGACCTATTTCTTGACTTGACGAATAGAAATTTTTGCTTGTTTTATTCGCCAGCCGAGGCTGTATTATTAATTCATTTGCTGAAGGGACTGGGGTTCAGCCTGGTTATGGTGCTTTGGGCTCCCTCTGCAAGCCACTGTTTGGTGACGTGGCTGGGGCGGCTGCGACATGACATCACGACCCGGCGGATATCGAGATCAGCGACCTTGGAAGTGGCATGCCTCTAGGGCAAGCTCTGAAACCGAGAGTGCTTCTACACAGTACAGGTTTTCCTCAGGGGGATTTCATTCCAGAGGTTCATTCACATGCAGGGTCCTACTACACGATTGCATCACTTGGCTTTCTTGGCTCTTTCTTGTATTAACTTTTTATTCATTATAAAACGCCCGTTACTATACAACAAAAATCCCAGCGTTATGACAGCCCACCGCTCGTCTGCTTCCAGCTCTGCGCCATGGCAAGCATATTCGACAGGCTGGACGCCTGCTTGTCGTCGGCGGGGAATACATAGTCGTAGTACTCCTCCCAGGCGTCTTCGTCGTCGGCGGCGCGGCGGCGCTTCTTGACGCGGCGCGGCATCTGCGCCTGCACGGCGGCAATGTCGTCGGCGGAGCCGTGCGTCTTCTCAAACGACAGCCAGGCGTTGAGGAGGGAGACGCGCTCGTCCTTGAGGTCGCGGTCGCGCATCGACTTGTGCGCGCGCTCAAAGACACTGCGCGCGCGGCGCTTGGCTTCCTCGCTGACGGGCTGCTCTTCTGGGTCTTGGCCTTCTTGGGCTTCGTCGTCTTCGGGAATGTTGATTTCAAAGTGCGCGAAGCTGATCCACACCTTGACGTGGTCCGTCTTGTCGAGCAGCCGCTCGTACAGGGCGCGCGTGCGCTCGTACTCTTCCTCGCCTTCCTCAAAGTCAATGTACGCCTTCCACAACAGCTCGGGCATGTCGAGCTGCGGCTGGCTGACGGCCAGCTCAAAGATGGCCCGCGCGCGGTCCAGGTCGTCCAGGCCTTGCTCCAGCTCTGCAAACTTGATCCACGTCTGGCAGTTGGCCGGGTTGTATTCAATGTGCTTCTCGTATAGCGTGCGGCAGCGAACAAACTCGAACAGCTTGCGCTCCATCTCCACGTAGCCCTCAAAGAGCCGGTCCTTGGGGCACATGCCAATGGCGCGGCCCAGCAGCTTGCGCGCGGCCGTCAGCTGGCCCTGCCGCAGCTCAAAGTGCGCCGCCAGCAGCCAGATCTTGGCAAATGTAAACTTTTTGTGTGGGATGAGCCCCAGTGCCGTGTTGTAGATTTGCCGCGTGCGCTCGGCGTCCTGGCCTTCCATCTCCTCCCACACGGCATAGAAGATCCAAAGGTATATATATCGTCGCCAGTGGCGCTTCTCCTGCGTCGGCGGCACCTGCGCGACGGCTCGCTCGTAGACGTCTCGCACCCGGTCGGCATCGCGCGATGACTCCTCCAGCGCCGCGTAGTCGAACCAGGCGTCGTAGTTTTTCGGGTTCTCCCGCACTAGGTTCTCGTAGTAGACGCGGCGCTTCGACAGCACCACGTCCTCGACGCCGTCTTCGTCGCCAAACTGCTTTTCAAACGTCGTGTACGCCTTATGCAGCTGCGCCGACTTGCTGCGCGGCAGCCGGTCTAGCGCATACTTGTAGATGGCGCGCGCACGCTCGTACTCCTTGAGCGACGCCTCGAACCGCGCGTACGCTACAAACAGCTTCTCGTCGACAAACTCGTCGCCCAGGGCCTCGACGGCGCTGCCAAATACCTCGCGCACCTGGTCGCTCGTGCCGCACTCTTGCTCAAACTTGGCCCATTTGATCCAGTTGCGCGGCTCCGGGTGCACCATGGTAAAGTTGGCAAAGATTTCCCGCGCACGCTCAAACTCGCCGTACCGCTTCTCCATCTTGATGTACGAGCTCCATGCCGCCTCATCTGGTCGCCACTGCATCCACCGGTCAAACACCTGCCGCGTGCCGGGGATGTTGCCCAGCATCTCCTCCATGTAGACGTATTTGTACCATATCTTGTCGACCCGCGGCAGCCGCGTCACCGCCCGGTCCAGCAGGTTGCGCGCGTGGTTGATGTTGCGCTCCTTCATCTCCGCCTCGATGTAGCGAATCCATAGCGGCACCGAGTTGGGGTGCACGTCCAGCCCGCGCTCAAAGACGGACCGCGCGCGCCCAAACTCCTTTTGCTCCAGCTCCCACGCCGCGTACGCCGTCCAGTGCCGCAGGTTGATGCGGTTTCGTCGCACATAGTCCTCAAAGTCCTTGCGCTTGCGGCCCTGGTACTCGTGCAGCTCTTCCAAGTCGGCGAATCGTTGCTGCGGCGCTTCCAATTGTCCTTCCTCGCGGTCGGTGGCTTCGCGCAGCAGCTGCTCGGCGCTGATTTGCACCGGCGCCGCCGCCTTGTTCTTGACCCTTGGAGGGCCGCGGGCGGAATCCATGGCGAGTCCGCTGCTGCGTTTGTGCTGTGAAAAAAGGTTGTGATGGTCACCGGTCGTAGTCCCGGTTTGGATGCCGGTCGTGGTTGCCAAAAACTAGTCTGGCGAGGCTACAATTTGTTTGCGACGCACGGACCACCTGCCGCCTAGCGCGACGTCAGCCTTGCCCAAAATATTTCCTGCAAACGCCGCCATAGCAAACGCAGCAGACAGCGTTTTTCAACTTTTTCCTTTCTCTCTGCATTTCCGCTATCGCCATGTCTACCGTTGCAGACGACCTCTTGAACGACTTTGGCAGCTCCGGAGACGAGGCCGAAGATGTCGAAACCAATGGCCATGCCGCGCCGGACTCGATGGATGTCGACGCCGCCGACGGAGAAGGTGACGCGCCGGCCGAAGGCGACGACGTAAACGACCCAGACGATGCAGAGGCTGCCAAGGCCAAGGTGGAAAAGATGCAGCTAGCTGGGGTCAAGGATGTGCGCAGCGTGGCCAGCTTGATGGAAACGTTAGAACCAGTCCTCGAAGTGAGTCGCATCTTCATTCGCATTGACGGCTCCTATGCTAATCTTGCCAGAAAATCAAACACTACAGTGCGCAGTCTGCCACGCAGGCTACAAATATTGGAAATATAGAAGACCACCCAGAATACCACCTCCTCACTCAGTCAAACAGCTTATCAACGCAGATTGATGGCGAGGTGGTGCTAGTACACAAGTTTATTCGCGATCACTACTCGGCGCGGTTCCCCGAACTCGAGCGACTCGTCACGACGCCTCTAGAGTATGCCAAGGTCGTTTCCATCATCGGAAATGGCCCCATGGACTCGGAGAGCATAAAGTTACTGCAGACATCGACAGACAACCCGCTGGGCTTGGGCCTCAAGTCAGTTCTGGACGGCCCGTCCCTGATGATTGTCACGGTCGAGGCTACCACGTCCAAGGGCCATGAGATGGCGCCAGAGGAGCTGTCTCGTGTGCGCCAGGCTTGCGACATGGTCGTGGCTCTGCATGATGCCAAGCAAACGCTCATGGAATATGTGCAGTCGCGCATGAACATTTTCGCACCAAACCTCACAGCTCTCATCGGCTCAGTGACGGCCGCGCAGCTTCTCAACGCCGCCGGCGGTCTCACTGGCCTCTCCAAGACTCCGGCTTGCAACCTGCCCGGGTGGGGATCGAAGAAGCGCCAGGCCGGTATGGCTACCAACATTGGTGTGCGCCAGCAAGGCTATCTGTACAACTCGGAAATGATTCGCGGTATCCCCAACGACCTCAGAAAGCAGGCAATGCGCATCGTGGCGGCAAAGCTGGTTCTGGCTGCCCGTGTTGACCGTATTCATTCGAGTGCCGACGGATCTACGGGCGAAGACCTCAAGTCGCAATGTCTCGAGCGCCTGGAGAAGCTGACAGAGCCGCCGCCCAACAAGGGTGGACGAGCCCTGCCTGTGCCAGACGACAAACCGTCACGAAAACGTGGTGGTAGACGAGCACGAAAGGCAAAGGAGGCACTGGCCATGACGGAGCTGCGACAGGCACAGAACCGCATGGCATTTGGCAAGGAGGAACGCGAGGTGGGCTACGGAACAGGCGAGGGCACAGTCGGCATGGGCATGATTGGACAGAACAACGACGGCAGAATCAGAGGCATGCAGGTCGACCAGCGGACGAGAGCAAAGCTCAGCCAAAAAAACAAGGGTTGGGGCACGGCAAGCACAGTGGGAGGAGCGGCGTCGACCATTTCGGGCTTTGGCCAGTCGTCAAACATGGACCTTCGCGGCAAGGGCCTCCGTACATCTGGTGTTGGGAGCACAGTTGGTTCGGCCACTGGTACCGCGTCGTCGCTGGCCTTTACACCGGTTCAGGGCCTGGAGCTGGTAGATCCCAAGAAGCAAGCCGAACTAAGCAGAAAACGCAAGGCAGAGGAAGATCGGTGGTTCCAAGGTGGCACATTTACGCAGCTTTCCGACGGTTTCAAGAAGCCGGAGCTACCATCAAAACGCGTCGATACAGGATCAACAAAGATGGGACCGCCGCCGAAGAAGTAAAAGAAGTAATATCCAGCAAATGTATAATAGACACAATACGAAGCAGCAGCAAAGATATCTCATGACACAGCCATGGCCATAAGCACATGAAGCAACCCGTCGACCGTTCATCTGCCAACGTGCTGAAGTAGTAGATCCACGTGGGAGAATACCCAGAGGTGGTGTGTGGCTCGTGAGCGGGAATCTCGATGCCAGCCTCGAAACCGGCTTTGCGCAAGCCACAGGACACTGCAAAATGACTTGTTATGCGCAGGGATGCGTTACAGCGGAGGCTGTCGTCGGATGAAACGACCTTGGCTTGACCGCTGTTTATTGCACGATTAAGCTACGTATCCGTGAGTTATGAAGCTGACAGTACCATTACAAGCTAGCTAATTTATTTGGCGTAATTTGATAGAGTCGTCTTCAGGAAGAAGGAGCTCGAGGTGATACAGGGTAGCTGTGCTCTGCTACGGTCCAGCTGACTGCTGCGTGCCCAGAAGCAGAAGCAAAATATTTTCGCACAGACAAAAAATGGGGCCGGCCGTCCGGGCATCGAGATCTGAACTATGGCAGAGACCCTGAACATCCCCCTTGACGCTGGGAATGTGACACGAACGAGCGCACCATCTATGGCGCCTAGATTGCTGCTCGAACCAAGGGGCGGGAGTATCCAATCATCCGATCACGGGTAAATACAATGTCGACGTGTCTACGGCGTGCGGCGCATGATCATTAATAACCAAACCGACAAATAAGGTACAGTTGACAGCTGGAGAACCAGCGCCCTGGGAACAAGGGACCAAGAACCAGGGAAAACTTTTCCATGACAGGTGCGACTGTGGAGTGTAGGGAACTTTGGCGCTGACATGGTACCGTAGTATTTCGCCGAGCCAGTGTGGCCGAAGAAAAAAAGAAAGGCAAAGGAACGGCGACGGCTCTAATTAGAGCATTACTATTCAAAAAATAGGCCATCGGTGATGGGAATTCGATGGGCACCAAAAGCCAAGATGGGTGCTGCGTCTGCCAACATTTGGGCGGTCCACCCGCTGTGCGAGCCACATGAGGCTGGGTCTGCGGGGCGGACGAGACCCCTGTGGCGCACCTCACACCCCCCGCCCCGCCCTGAGAGAACCCTGGAGCGTCGCCGTGGGGAGACCAAGTCGCAGAAAAATGGCGGCCGCCAGGACGGGAGCTGGCCTAGGGCCTTTTTCTTTTCTCCCAGTGCATCGCGGCAACATTGCTTTTGCCGAAATGTCTAGCTAATAATACACATGCACGTCGACGCGAAATGGGCTTACCGCAACTTTCCCATGGCGGCTGGCGCACAAGCCGATTCTCCAGACCCAGCTATTTACTGGTATCGCGGCGTGCAGCGGCTAGCCTGTAGCAGCTGGTGGCGCGCTCGTGGCCAAACATCCAGAGCTCCGGAATACGCTATACGCGTGCTGTTTAAGCGTCGCAAAGTGTGTTTGCAGCCACAGAATACACCAGACTGGCGCTATTGAATTCAGTGGCTCACCGGCTGCCATGCGCGGAGAACAAGCTCCTCAAGGTTACGCGCTATCGAGGTTCGTTTGGGCTAGCTCCCTGTTGTCGATAGAGGAACGGTGGCGTGGGGTTTGGAGCAGGGACTGCGACTGTGGCAGGCCTGCCAGGTGGTGACGCCGACATCGAACCAGCACACGCACCATTGCCCTAGCACGACAGGGCAGTACTGACAATGAGCGGGGTTCCACGGCGACAACTACGGGGTCCATGTAAACTGAGTTATCACCGCAGGCCAAGAGCAAAAGAAACTTTGCGCATGCCTCCGCGAAGTTTGTGCCAGTGCCAGCAGGCGCATCTGCGACAAGGGGATTGTTGTGAGACTGGGTGTCAATACTGTACTCGTACGTATGTACGGAGCACAAACCACGGGAGAAGCAAAAGACGCTGCGCTCGGCTTGCAACCGGAAGCCTCCTCGCTTGAAAAAACGACGGACGTCATAGTGACCTGCGGCTTTTCAACTCGCCCACTAATTCCATGGCACTCGGAGAGATGTGAAGCACCAGCAAGAAGCATAAAATCAGCAGGCCTGTGCAGCATGAGCCGTTTTTAGAGCGGCCTAAATGTCGCCGCTTCTGGAGGGTCGCCACTGATGGAGAGGGCGGACGGCCAGAGGCGAGGGGAGGGGAGCCAAATTTCGCCATCTTGGCCACCATGGGCTTTTGCGACCTTTGACCCAAAAGCCCATTTCTAGCGGCAGCAGCCAATGACAATAGCCGGAGACATGTCCTGAGCCGCCAGGTTCCCAGACGACGGGGGAGATGTGCGGGATTGAGGGGCTCAGGGCGTGTGTAGACGCTGTGGGGCAGGTACAGTCAAGTCAGTCCGGCTGCTATGAGTGGCCAGACAGCTGGCCGGATGTATCCCAAGTACCCCCCAAGTACCCGGACCCTCTGGCCCTGCCGATTATTGGATGATTCTCAGAGCACTTTTAGCGCTAGTCGCAACGGGTGGGTGTTTGCGACCTTGGGCGCGGTACCCGCAGGACGGCGTGCCGGGCGTGAAACGAAGACCCTGGACATGGTACTGTGGCTCACCGGTCGGATGGTATTCTCTGCCGCCAAAATGGGGACATGCCTTGGACGACGAAGGAAGGCAGAAACGAAAAAACCGGGGGCGTCCAAAGTAAAAAAGCAGAAGAAGAGGAGCAGGCGCAGGTGCCGAGCGATGATGGGGTTTTGGAAAAAGCCGCATGTTGCGACCGAGGGTTTTACAGACAGGACTGCTGCCCGCGTCTGCTCGTCACGCGTCTGACAGCGACTGCACCAGCCGGCGTAAAGGCCATGCCACTACTCCGTACGAGTACCTCAAGGAGTCAGCCAGCTCATTTGGCATTGAGACCCTGATTGTGTTGCGCTGGGTATCGAACGGCCACACATGTTGGCGGGGTGGCTCCCAGGGAGCCGCGAGCTGCGAGCTTGAGCCACAAGGGTCTACGGACTACTCGTACGGGAACTCGCATTTTGAAGTCCCTGTTCGATCGCGGTAGCAGTGGGCGGGCGTGTCCTGAGCAGACAGACAAGAACAGCAGACAGGGTCACCACGCCAAGTCTTCGAGTAGGACGACTACGAGTAGAGACATTCGGCCTGCGCGCTTGGGGTTCCCTGCCAATATCCGGGTGCAGAAGTGCGGTGCGTTGCTGGTGCAATCCTGACGTCATGATGTCATCGATCGATGGCTTCACATTCTAGGGGCGGACGTTAATGTCCGGTGAGCCCAAGGGTCGTGGGCCACCAGAATGCAGCGAATGAGCGGCCGTCCCTCGCAGGCGAGAAAAAAAAGGTTCACGGCCGGTGTCCGGTTTTCTTTGTCTCTAGGAGTCTGGCCCTAGCAGGGTCAGTGGCATTTTCCTTTTCTGGTCGAGTCACAGGTGGGGTGGGGAGGACCCCCCGGCCGCACGCAGGTCAGCGAGGGAGACATGATTCTCTACGAGGATCGAGATTTTGCAGAGACCATCAGGAAGTAGGGTCTCAGGGTCCAAAATCCGATGGAGCTGTCCTGGGGCCCGCCTGGGGCCTTGGACCCCCGGAGCCCTGAAGCCCTGAGCCGTGGACCCTTGGGGGAGCCCAGTCAGCGGGTCACACGCCCTCCCCTTGGTTTCGCTTCGAGTTCACCATGCCACACGGTCGCACACGCCAAAAGAGCCTGACTTGGGGTGGTCTTATGCCTGGAACCCTGCAGCTGCTCAGCGCACCATGGGTGCTACGAAGTCCTGTACATGGGGAACTCCAGCGGCTTCTGCGGGCAGCGTGGAAGCAGAAACGGGTCTGCGCCCCGATGAGCCCACGGCGGCGCGGCCCCGTCAGCGCAGTGCCGAAGCCGTCTGAACGGCTTGTATCGAGTTGACAAGACGCCTTCAAGCCCGCCAAGGCTGTTTATTGTGTAAAGGATAACGACTTTGGTGGCGACAACGGCGACGGGTGTTGCTTCAGAGGCGCGAGAGCAAAACAGAAGGCGCATGGCAGCTCCGACTAGCGGATTGCCAACATGGCGAATGATAATATCCATGCCAGCCATTCACAACCTGTGGAAGGGCACGCCGCTTCGGCCGGAGGCGAATCTGCGAGACGGTGCCATGGACGAGCGAGTAAAAAGGCGGCACAAAACAACAAGACCATGACTAGGCAAACCGGCTTGCAGGCATGGCATGGCATGGAACAAATGAACAAATCAAATCACCATGCCACGGACGGTTCTGTGTACCGTCCCGACCTCCTGCTAGTGCTGTCCTGCTGCACACTACTCTGTTCCAGTCGCTAGCACCGGCGTCGCAACGCTACGAGTGTGGTACATGTACGGCGGATAGGTACCTGGCATCATTCTGCGGTACATGGGCGTGACTCTACTGCCGTCTCCGCCCTCTCCACCCAATGTGTGGCGCTACCGACACGCCATGGCCATTTGCGTCACTGTCTTTTGCACTAGACACACTGAACTGGACAGCGCAAAGGGGGCGTGTGCCACCCACTAGCCACTGCGATCCTGGTATTCCCAGCTTTACCAGGCTTTCGCGGGCTTTCGCAGGCTTTCCCGTACTGTGGTACCTCATTCTGTGCCCGCCACACGGGTCGCGCAGACAGAAACGTCGGGTTTTGGAGACACACGCCCCCCCTTCCGCCCGAGCAATCCCCATGCCCTCGTATGCTACTCGCACATCCCCATCCACATCTCCATCCTGCCTGCCATCCTGCAGTTGCTTGCTGTTCGCTCTTGCCTTCCCGACGTCTCGCCTTGCTGCTTCCTTCCCTGTTCTACTTCTCGACCCCGGCTCATCCATCCTTTTCTACTTGTCCATCCCCATCCATTCCCTCACCCTCCTCTTTTACTTTTCCATCCATTTTCCCACCTTACAGTTTACAACAACACGTATAGTCTGCAACCCGCAACGGCTCCAGCAATCTTCTACTCTACAGCCACCACGACTGCTTTCAACCACACGCATACTCGCCCACACCTGACCTGGCTTGTACACACTTCAACCACCAGCGATCCCACTGCGCTCTCTCCACCCAAACCTGCGTGGAAACTGTGCAATTATTGCTCTTTGCGACTTCCCATGAGCTTGTGACACTGAGCCCAGTCTTGTACTGCAGTATCAAATTACCATTGCTGTAATTTGCACATCTCTCGCCATCAACACCAACTCCGCCACCACCACACATCTTCACCACAACCATGGAGGCTAGAAACGCCGCCGGCCGCAGAGTCTCGCTACTCAACGACAACTCCTCGGCATACAGACAACCGCAATACAGCCAACACACTGCTCCTCGCTCTGCCGCCTACCCTACCGTCTCGCCCAGAGGCGGTTCCCCTTCGCCCTCGACGCCTGAGCTCTGGCGCTCAGACTCCTATGACTCGCAGATGAGCAACACTGACGTTGTCTCTCCTCTGACTCCCTCGGGCGACTATGGCTACCCTCGCACTTCCTCTGGACGTCTGCACAAAGTGACGGACGGCTCCATCACAAAGCGTCCCGTGCGCCTCGATTCCAGCCGAACCAGCTCGCACGAGGACGACTCGGCCACGCACGGCTCTGAACGTCCTGCCAAGCGCTATCCCTGCCGCTTCCGCGACAGCCACGGCTGCGACAAGACGTTTACCACGTCGGGCCATGCCTCGCGCCACTCCAAGATTCACACAGCCGAAAAGGCTGTCCAATGCACCTTTGCTGGCTGCCAAAAGAAGTTCACCCGCGCAGACAATATGAAGCAGCATCTCGAGACGCACTACAAGGACAAGTCTCGCTCGGCCGCCCACCGCGGCCACAAGTCTTCGCCCGCCGAAGCCCGCCGCAACTCGACCTCGTCTCGCAGCCGCTCCTCCACCATGAGCGACTATCCCCAAGAACTCGAGGTCCGCCAGTACGCGCTGCCCACGCCACCTCAGCCCTCGCCAAACGGTCCCGCGTCGCGCTCCGCCTGGGAGGTTCGTGGTGTCAACCTGCCCCTGCACAGCCGCCCGACGCCTCCGCACGCGCCCAAGAGCGGCCTCGATGCCCTGGCCATGGCCGTGGCATGTCAAGAGGGCAACTAAGTCACCATGACCTCTTTTCGTCGCATCATCTAAGCTCTCCCTTGCGCGCGCACAAACAGTCGCATCCAACGCAGACCGCCATCCTCTGCGCACTTAATACACAGCAATGCCGCCCAACCCCAATTGGGCCTGTATACGGAACGGAGTCTATCAGACGTGGAGTTTACGGCGCATACGTTCTTTCTCTATTTCTTTCCTATTTTTTCTTTTACGTTAACGGGACGCCGCACATTTACGAGAGCTCCCAAGGCATTTTGGCATACATGACGTGAATGACGCATATACACGACGGGCGTCTTTTTGTTTTGAATTTCTTTTTTGATATCCACCTACCTATCCTGCACGGGACCTATGGGCAATATACGGAACAAAAGCGGGATTGGATTTGTTTTGCATTTCGTCGTTGGCGTCGCCCGGGAACGCGGGTCTGCCTAGCCTGGCATTGCCGGCTGATATATGATATCCTACATAGTATATATGACTACTCCGCAAATCTTCTGGGATCAGCGGCCTAAATTTTTTGGTCTTGTGTGTTTGCTTTCGTGAGTTTCGGATGGTTGCCTCTGGCAGCCTATGTGATGGGACCGGCCGTATCAAATCTTCAGCCCTGGTCTTCCGGTTCTGGTACTGACTCTAGCCGACCTGGCGATGTGTTGACATCTGTGCCGGGCAGCATTTCTGGTGAGGGAAGCTCAAAGTGATGTGGTGGAAACGGCACGCCGTTGAATTCGCGATCTGAGCTGTGTGCGTACAGCCACGTTTCGAGAAACCGCCGGTAATCTACAAAGGTCAGCTCGGTCAACAACGCACAAGGTCAAACGTACCTTGGCGGTGGCTAAACTGAATACACAGATAGCGAATATCGACATCTGCAGCTTCCGGCTGAGCTGCTGCGTTGCCTGTCGAGAAGACGCGAGGTCGCATGCGCTGCGCAAACGAGAACCGTCGACCTGAACCCTCTGGTGCACTCCCCCGCCGGCCATGGACATTCAGGCGAACCTGCTTTGCCTTGTCTTCGCGGCCGCGCAGCTCTCCTTCGAAGCAGTGCACGTCGTACTCTCGATATGAGCCGTCAGTCTTGTTGGCGAGAACCGTCAGCGAATGGTATGTCGTGTAGCGGTCGCGCCACAGCTTGAGTCTTTGGATGGCACCGATGCCCTTGACCTTTCCGTAGCTGTCGGTGCGGCCGTGGACGTTTGTCCAGACGACGTCGACGTCGTAAAACTCCAACAGGTCCTTGCGCCGCACGTCGCCCTGAAACTGCAGCGACGTTGCCACCGAGGTAAACTCGTACCGAATCTTTATATACTGGTCATGGATGCAGACGCCTTCGTCTGTCGTGTACCGTATGCGATGAGGTTCGGTAAACGTCACATAGCGCTCCATGTCGGAAGGGTCGTGATACTGACGGTGCCGCGAGTGCAGCGTATGGGGAAAGACGTCGGACGGCACATCAGACGGCACTGCGCAGGTTAGTGGATGGCCAAGACCAAGACGATTGAGCAGACGACGACGTACAATAGTGCTCGAGCAGTTCATTCTGGTAGCTACATTGCCACAGCACTCGGCGCTGCTCCGACCCCACCACCTCCCAAGGGCCAAGATATACGGTCCGCTCGTCGGGCGTGTCTTGGAACAGGATTCTGAGGCTGTTAGAGGCGATGCGCCGAGCTGGCAGGCGGACTTACATGGTGGCTTGGTATCCTGGAGGCCCAATGTCGAGCGACCGCAGCCCGGTGTGAGGCACAAAGGAGCCGCCGAGGGACGGCGCGGAAGAAGTCGAGACGCCCGAGGTAGGCGTCCAGGTGGAATCGAGGGGACTGATGTAGGAACGACTGTATGTAGGCGGCCGGCCGAGGGAAGACGAGGTAAAGGAAGAGCCGGACGAGGAAGATGCAGCCATGCTGCGGACGAGCCCAAGTCGCCCAGGCACGGCCGCGACAATGACGATCCAGGTAGCGCCAGTGGGGGAGGGGAGCCTGGCATGCCCAAACGGTTACCGAGATGCGACCCTGGCGCGGGAGGCGGGAGACGAGAAGCGGGAGGCGAGTGGCCAAGGCGTCGGTTGCAAAGTCTCGGGGTGCAGTGCAGTGCAGGTGCAGTGCGGTTGCGGTCGAGTCTTTCTGGGGAATCTCTGGGGAACTCGACGTCGTATAAATCTGCCAATATCTCGGCACGACGTTCTGGCCCACCGTTGGTCTCGTCAAATGTTGAAGACGGTGGCGCTGATAGGCCTGTGACGTCGCCTTGAAAGAGATGCCTGGCCGGGTCGCCTTGAGGGTTCCCTGGCACGCTCCCCGTGGTTCCCTGGCTGCCAACGGCTGTCCATCGTGTTGGCTCGCAGCACGCGCGGAATCGGACCAGGCCCTGCGAGACGCTGCGACGAGCAGACGTGGGTTGACGTTGGAGGATGGACCAGCCGTTCCACTAGAAGCGGGAGTGCCGCGCACGGGGTACCAGCACGGGCGATGATGGGCTGCTGAAGACGTTGGGGTGGGTCTGATGGCGTTGTTAGCGGACTGTGGCTTTGCGATGGGAGCCAGCGCTACGGAATAATGAAGAAGATTCGGATTTCTTGATGAAGGCGGGCGACTGAAGAGAAGTCGGATCAGAAAAGAGCACCCGGTGCAGTGAATAGAGAGTTGGAACAGAGTTGAGACGAGCCAGCGAACGGTGTCGCTTTGGACGATTAAGCTATGTTTGCTCGGTGTCATTGCATCGGCCAACCTGTCGAGCAACCTGCCAAATACAGACGAACAAGCTCCAGCTCCTGCAACCGGACCATCATCAAGTTGACTCTCCTTTCATTACGGTGAGAATCCCATGATGCAGAATCCGAGCCCAAGCGCCCACTATCAAAGCGCAACGGGTGGCAAATATCGATACTATCCTCGCAAGCCATCCCCAAGCCCATCGCCATCTAACCAGACAGACTCGAGCAAGCCATCACGTTGTTGACCAGTGTGGGATTGTCACATCTTGGGTGCTGGGGTTCGCAGGCTTGCCAAAACACAATCACACGAGGCGCGACCTCCCCCACCGGTGGTAAAGGGGGGGCGCGGAAGAACCTCAAGCGACAGACAGACACAGACTTTGCTCTGGCGCCTCCAGGATTTATTAGCCGCAAAACATGTCTCGCTAGGCATTGTAATAATAGACCTGCAGCTGAAGGGCCCAGATTACAGGGACCCAGCTCCAAGAGGCCCAGCCCAGCCGGGGGCAGCTTGGCGCCGCAAGCCCGCTACTCCGTACAAGGAACGCCGCACCCTGAAATTGCTTCCCATAAGTGTGGCCCATTGTCCTTCGCCCGACTTTTTTTTAATGCGCTCACAAAAGCGCTCTCGAGCGCAAATTCTCTGCGCAAACAGGCGCAAAGTTCTGAAAGAAAAGAACGTTTGCGATGCCGCAGACTGATGCGTCAAGACCGAGGAATCGAGGCTTCCTCGGCCCCGACAGCTCGGCCTTGTCCTCGCAGGACTTGCAGGATCGCAGCCAGCTCCGATACGAGCTGGATCTTAATTCATGGAACTTTCGCATCTGGGGCGTTGCTGCCTCGGGCTTTCTCACAGACTCGTGTGTATTACAATCAAAGGAGCACTGCTTTAGATTATAACTGACAAAAACGTGACCATTAGTTATAATCTCTTTTCGACAAATGTCATTCTAGCGTCCGTTGCCTTTGTCTACTGGCCCAACGGTCACGAATGGCCCGGGCTCCTCATTAACTTATTTACCCTGTTTGGCTCCGTCATCGGCCAGCTTTCCTTTGGGTTCCTCGCAGACTACTATGGGCGGACCCGGCTGTATGGAATCGAGCTGGTTCTCGTCATTGTGTCGACGATAGGCGTCGCCACCAGCAGCAAGGGTGTTGGCGATATGTCGTTCCTCGGCCTGTTCATCTGGTGGCGCTTCGTCATGGGTGTTGGTATCGGCGCCGAATATCCTCTGAGCGCAGTCATTACATCCGAATGGGCCAGCACCCAGTCCCGAGGCACAATGTTGTCCAGCGTCTTTCTGATGCAGCCCGTCGGCCAGGCGCTCGCGCAGCTGGTTGGTCTCTGGGTGCTGCTTGGGTTTGAAGACACCAAAAAGCTGCGAGAATTGCGCTGCGGGCTCGATACCTTGCATGAAGAAGAGTGTAGGCGTGCGGTGGACGGGATATGGCGCATCGTCATTGGTTCCGGTGCGATCCCGGCGCTGCTCGCCATCATCTTTCGTTTCTTTCTCTTTGACTGCGGTCTATACAGTCTCGAGGTCCGCAACAAACCCGCAGTGGCCATTATGAATACACAGCGCGTCTACGGCACGCCTGCGCCGCACACGTCTTCCATTCCCATGCAGGGCACCAACGGCCATCTACAGGCTGAGGTGTCACCACGGCCCATGCCGGTTCAGTTTTCACGCCAGGACCTGCACAACTTTTTCATCCGCGATCGAAACTGGATATATCTCCTTGGGACGGCTGCCACGTGGTTCTTTCTCGACGTCAGTTTTTACGGCCTTTCTCTCGACAATCGAGGCACCCTCTCCGACATGTGGGCAACGACGGACCCGACCCCGATCAACGAGTCGCTATCGTGCTGGGACTCTGCGCTGCCTGGTGGCACGTCGACCGTCCCATCGTGGAGGGAGAATGGTCTCCCTACCTGGCAGACGGATGCCACGCACCCGTGCAACACCATATACGACGTCTTGATTGAACAGACCAAGCAGTACCTGCTGACCGTATCGCTGGCCTCCATCTGCGGGAGTCTGTGCTTTGTAGTCTTTGCGAACCGCATTCCCCGGAGGCAATGGCTGACGGCATCATTCTTTATCCTTGGTATTTCGTTTCTCGTGACCGGCGGCATCTACTATGGCGTGCATCGCCAAGCAGGTGCCCCAGCGACGGTGGCTTTTGTGGCCGTTTGTCACTTCATGTTTAATTTCGGTAGGTATCCTATCCGTTTGGACAATTTGTTGCTGACTCGAGTAGGAGCAAACACGCTCACGTTTATAATACCCGCCGAGATCTTTCCGACGTGCTACCGCTGTACATGCCACGGCATCTCGGCGGCCGCCGGCAAACTGGGCAGCATCGTCGCCGTGCTGGTCGTGTTTGGCATCAACAAGGCGTACAAGAGCGACACGCGCCAAGGCCTCATCTTTCTTCTTTTCGGATCGGTTGCGTTTGTCGGTGCATTCTTTTCCTGGGCGTACCTGCCTGACTCGCAGCGGTGGGTGGTGGAACCCGGAGAGACACGGGCGAAGCGGTTCCTCGAGACCAAGGACCTCGAAGAGCTTGGCGGCGGACGAGAGCATGCAAGGCAAGCAGGCGAGGTTATCACGCTGCAAGAGAGATATGATAGACTGCGGAGGCGATTGGGACGCAAGGATACCAGTTCGGCATAGCCATGTAACAGCATATACTCTTTCACGAAATTGCCACTGGCGGCGGATTCTGAATCAAGACGTCTGCCGAATCCGCGTACAACTCATCTTGGCTCGTCGTGGCCACAACCGACGCTTCCTGTTCCAGTGCATCTAACCACGCCACCCACCGCGGTGACTGCTTATCGGCAGGCCACCCGCGACGTGGCTCCAGAATGCGGCGCAGGCGCTGTGCAAACGGTGCAATGTGCACGTCCACTAATGACAGCGAACTGCCGAGAAACAAGGGGCCGTCTTCGTCTGCGGCCTGCACGAGGCTGTTGATGTGCGTCTGGAGGCGTTCAATCAGGTCATTGCGGCGCGCCGCCTCATTTCCTTGCAGCAAAGCGTAAAACGCCGGCACAATGTTGGTATTAATCTGACTTGTTAGAATTTGCAGATTTGCAGCACCGCGATATAAAATAACGTACATGGTCTATCCATAGACGGCAGTTTGCTCTTAGTCGTGCATCAGACGGCAGCAGTGGCACGCGTGCATTAAAGTCCTCAAGCTACTCATGTTAGCAAGGCCAGCAGACACGGGAAATTACGTACATATTCGAGAATCACGGCAGACTCGGCACACGCCCATTCACCCTGTCGAATCGCTGGCACGCGGCCTCGCGGGTTGGCTTCGAGTAAGCTCGGCGGAGCTGGTCGGCGGTACGGATCCGTCTCGCAGTACTGGTACGGCATCCCCTTGGCCTCGAGGGCTATCCAGACACGCTGTGAAAAGGGGCAGTAGCAGCTTGCGTAGAGCTTGAGGTCATTATCTTTGGTGTGCTTCTTTGCCGTCGCTGCAGCAGCGCCGCTGGTTCTTCGTGGGGGCTACTGACGTTAGACACATTCGAAAAGCACAGATTGAATACGTACGACGGCCTTTTTCGTCTCCTTGTCCTGCTGCGCCACATATCGCTGCACGCTATTCTTTTTAATCTCGTCGCTCCGGGCAAGGGTGTGCTTGTGAGGCCCGGCGACACCGTCTCCCTTGCCGTTGCCGCCGTTTCCATTTACCCTCTGAATGGTCCAGAAGCGCTGGCCTTCGTAACCGGCCACCGCCGCAGCCGCCTGCGCCGCGACACCATCCAGCTGAAATGCCTCTGCGCCGGGAAAGTACTCTGTGATTTTAATCTTGACGTCGCACAGGTCGCGCTCCCGGGTGCTGCGTTGCCGGCGCTTCTTGCTCGGGTCCTCCGTCTTTGGCGTGCCCGGGGGACGGCCCTTCATACGGCAGTCCCAGTAGTGAGAGACAAAGGGCTTGCGCTTATAGCGCTGCGTGGAGCGATGAGAGTAGACATTGTCTACGTGTGGGAAATATGTTTCGAATCTGGGAACGTCAGCCTGCGTCTACATACCCAGTACTGGGATACTGGCACGTACTGTTCATGCGTCAGGACAATCATTTCATCCACGTTGAAGAGCTTCTCCCTCCACGACTCCAATTCTGGCGGATCAACCACAATCTTGCCGCCGAGCTTTCCAGGCGCTGTGGGAGACGGCGACTCTGGTGCAAAAGACAGCGTCTGCTGCATCGGCGTCATCTGCGGGTGCGCAGGCGGCACGGGCATGGGCGTCGGGGCGAGGATGCCAAACTGGCCCATGGCATTTTGCTTATCCGGTGTCATTTTCGCCGACCCAGGGGTCACAGGCTGCTGCTGCTGCTGCTGCGGTGGTGGCGGCGGCGGTTGCTGATGTTGTTGCTGCTGTTGCTGATGCCGATGTCTCTGCGTTTGCCGCTCGGGCTGAGGGTGGTAGTCCAGCCTGCCAAAGACGCCCGGCGTGGAGCGATATGCGTTGCCCATGGCCGCCGTGTACATGTCCATGGTGGCCTCGCGATACGGCGGGTTGCCGCCAGCAAACGGACTCGACATTGTCGACTTATACTGGATGACTGGTGGGTCGTGAGTGATGCTGCTTTTAGGTCCGAGAGGTGCGTGAGGGGAGAATGAGGCGGGAGGTTAAGCGGCACGACGCACGGACCATACGCCACTTCACCACCACGACTGCTAATACAGACGCACCGACTACAATCAACCCGTTTAGCATCATCTACTGACTTTTCAGATTATAGAACAAACATGTGAGTAGAGCATCAATTGACGAATGACTTCTAAGTACAGTTATCCCCATATTATTACACAAAAATCCCCAGAATCAAGTACGCAAAACGCCGCGGTATCATGTCTCATATAATCCTGTGTCCGTACTATCCGTTATCCTCGCATGGGCTCATGCCCCGAATCCCACGATGACAAGTCCATGGCCTCCATGGGTCCCATATTCATCAATACCCTCAAAACGCCCTCGCTTTGCTGGTTGTTCATGTCTCCCCAGCCGGTGCCCATGGCAAAGCCTTGTTGGTTGGTTATCCCCGCGGGCATCGGGTAGCCATTCGCGGCAAAGAAGTTTTGGTGCGTGCCGGGCTCGACTGGCACCGGGTGGCCGTTGAGCATATTTGGCTGCGGCGACATGGGGCTCGCGCGGAATTCCTGTCTGGGAACGGAATTGTCACCGCCCCCCGAGGCTCCGTTCATCTGGTTTGACGAGAGGTGGACGCGGTCAGAGCTGTTGCTGGAAGGCGTCGGCCCATTAGACTGGCCTTCTGGTGAGCCGGTGCCGTCTTGGCTCTCGCCGGTAACGTCAAAGGCACGGCCGCTCGTGGGGTTTGCCTTGTCGTACATGCTGCCCGAGGTTGGAGTCAGCACTGGCATCTGGTGCTCTGGGGCAAGCCACGGCTGCGTCCCAAACGCGGCATTCTGGGGCACGCCGAGCGTGGACGGCTCTGCCGGCTGTTCAGGCTTGTCTTCGGCGTTTGCGTACGCTGTATCTCGGTACGCCAAGATGCCAGAAATGTTTTCTGGCTTATCGCACAGGGGCCCAGGAGACTTTGTGCCCGAAGGGGTTGGCTGGACCTGGATTAGTTAGCGGGCAACGGGTACAGACGACGCTAAATGGACTTACATCTCCTGGTCGAGGAAAGGCGTTCTTGAGCTTCGGGATCCTCGACGCGAGAGCCTCAAAGTCAACGTCCAGCTGGACGAGAAACGACTCTGTCAGCTGGTTGCGTCGCTTCAGGGCATTCATGGCGGAAAGGAGGAATCGCAGCGAGTCGGCCGTCTGGTCGTCGTCTGGCTTGCTCTTGAGGTATTGGACAAACACTCTCGCTGAGACGTAGAGGCAAAATGAAATGAATGGGTTCATCTGGGCTTGTTAGCAGGTGACAACCCAACTTGAGACGGAAATACGTACGGAAGATAGGTCCATGTGGGAAATGGTGCGCATGATGCTGGCAATCTCGTTGGCGGCCGTGATGCAGCGCAGCTTGCTCTCGGCACTGACAGACGCCGGCAGCTTATTCTTTTCGGCCTTGAATATGGCCGCCTGGTGCAGGCATATCGTCGAGGTGTGGATGCTCATGTTGGTAAAGACTACGTTTGGATTCGAGAGGCCCGCAGGCAGCTTGAGGTGAGAGGGTAGGCAGAGCGAGGTGTTGAGGAGGATGCTGTCCATCTGGCGGTGGCGCTTCCAGAATGGACCGTTGACGTCGTGGTCCTGGTCGTCGTCGTCGGGGCGGTGCAGGTGTACGAGATTGCGACCAAACAGACAGGCCAAGAGGACGACGCCGCCAAACGCCGACATTTTGGCCGCTCCGGCGGGGCTAGTGCACTCCTCGAGAGTCTGTGTCTGCTCCGGCCGGCTCATTTCAAACGCCTCTTCTGTTGACGGCAGCCTCGTGGTAATGTCTCGTTCGTCAATGGTCATGGGCCAGCCCGTGCCGATGCTGGTATACCGGTCCTCGCAAAACGCCATCCAAAACGTGCGGCGGCGCTCCTCGCGCTCGGTCCAGTCCTTTGGCGGCGGTAGGCACTGCTTGACGTCTAAGCCGGCGCCATCGAGTCGGTGTAGTCCGATCCTGAGCTGTCAGCAATGGTCTTTCAGAACTTGAGTATCTACTTACATTTGCGCGAGCCTCACTGCCGATCCCGTATTGATCCACGCACGGGGGAAGTACATGGCTTTGATTTCGTAACAGGCAAGCAGAATGTGCGTCTGGCAGTGCGCGACAGAAATCATCTGCTCGCCGTAGCCCTTGACATAGTCGGATTCCACGTATTTGCGCGCCCTCTGGTAGAACAAGTCTTTAAGGTCCGAGTACTTGTCGGTGATACTGCAGGCCATTGTCCACATGGCATATCGAAGACAAACCGGCGGTCGCTGATTCGGAGCCCTGCTGCTGTCAGTATAACCGAAAACCTGGACGTACAGCCACAGCCCACAGCCCTCGAGTTCGACTTACAGGTTCATAGCCGCGAGATAGCGGTACTTGTGAATCATTGGCATTGACGGATGCACCTTTTCAAAATAGACTTGGTGCAGCTCGTCGATTGTCTCTTGCGGCGGCAACGGCTCCTCCAGCCCAAGGCCAATCATTTCCCAGGTAAAGTGGCCGCCGCCGCCGCCGCCGCTGCCGCCGCCGTTATTCATGTTCATGCCCATGTTGTTAAAGTTGAAGTCTTCGACCGGCGGCTGGCGCGGCGACTCGGCCGTGTAGTTCCAGCGGTCCATGTCGCGGTCGCCACTCATCATGGGCTGATTGTTGGGCATGCTCTGAGCGTTGGGCATGCTGACGTTGTTCGACGAAGCAGCGGCGGAAGGCGGCGCAGGGTCCTGCGTCTTGAGGAGGGTCTCGACTTGTTCTGCGCACATGGTCAGTATATCATTTACTCGCATGCCTGGATTCATGCAGTCAGAGCCATCCATCACATACTCAGCCGTTCCTCGAGGGCCTTGACGTAGCCGCGCTTGGGGCCGCTCTTGCGGCGCTGCTCGTCGTATGCGCACGAGTGGCCGAGCCGAGAGCATGTACTGCAACTGGGGCGGCCGCCGTCGCACTTGAGCTTGCGCTTCCTGCAAATCATGCAGGCCATGCGCTGGGTCTTGGGCATGTTGGTGTTGTCGGGGACCGTGTCATTCTCCTCGCTGTTGTGGCGGCCGTTGGCCGTGGGAGAGCCCGGCATTGTGAACGGTCGTTGGAGCACTCCGTTGAGGCGGGGGGTTTCAGTGCCGGTCGAGTCCCGATGGCGGGTTAGGTGATAGTCGCAGTAGCAGTACGCTCCCCCGCAGTGCACAGCGGCAGTCGCAGCAGTTTGGCCGTCGATGAGTCGTCGTTTGAGGAATCTCCGCAGGCCAACGTCAATGTCCGGAATCGTGGCATGTACACAGCAGCGGAGAGGAGGGCAAAAAGGCAAACGATGAGGATGGAGGATCGAGAACCGGCGAGCGCGAGGCAGGCTGGCCTCGGGGTGGTAGGATCCCCTAAAGCCCGGATGTTCAGCTGGTGGGCTGGCGTTACGAGTACTTGTCGATGCCTCTTAGGTACTCCCTGCCCAGACTACGGGGGTGGGTACCTGGGATGTCGGCGGCGGTACCTCCTCGGCCGTGGCCTCTGGGGTGGTGCGCCAGCAGGTACCGTCCGGGGGGGTGAGCGTGGGACTCGCCGGCCCCAGCGAGACGACTACGCCTGGGTCCGCCAGAGTCCGCCTGGGTTGGGTACTTGTGCGTGATGCGGAGGTGCGGAGTTGCGCTGGGAGGGCCACTGGGAGGACACTGTTTCGTTGTACCTGTGCGTCTGTCCATAATCTGGCATTGCCGAGTGCTGGCCTCACTCAGTATTGAAGCATTTCCATGACTTTGACCAGAAACATCTCGTCCTGTTGTTCCATAACCCTTTGTCCATTGACCTCCGACCTCAATATGCATTTGTCACCGAATTGCTAGCACCAAGGCTCCGGGGTCCATGATGACAGGCAACGGGGATCTTTTGGCGGGAGCCCAACGGCGAAACCGCCCTGCTAAACGTAAGCAAGCACAGCCCTTCCGCACCCCCTGCCACCACGGCCAGTTCAACCGCCAACTACCGCAACGCACACAGCGCCAAATTCCCATCACTGCCATTCGCGTACTGTATGTACACACGTACAGCTCGCATACGAGCAGCTTCTAAGCGACACACCCCCGGTGCATCCGAGCGTTGAACCGTGTAGAGAGAGGCGAAGCAGGCACCAAGGCTGCTCATGACGCACCAAACAAACCCACTCCGTCGGCTGCAGTCACCCATGACAGAAACGTGGACGTTTATCAGATCGTACCCAGGCAACCTTGACTCGGATCCTCTCTAGTACGGAGTTAACATGCCCTGCCCGCCGTCCCATCGTCGCTGTCAGCCACGCAGACAACGGTCTAAAAAATGCTATGGAGTACCTACTGTACACTACAAGCAGCGCCCTTCCCATGGGTAGTAGTTGGTGGGCCGTTGCGACAGGCGCCAAAAGCTAGCGCCGCGAGTCGACTGTCACAAGCTTTTTGGGTACTGACTCATTGTACCCCCGTACCCGAGGAACGCCAGCTTTACGTAGATTCTCTGTATGGAGTCTCTTCCCCAACAATTTCGGGCTCACAAGGCATACAGGGTAGCGCTCCTCTGATTGACTGACGGACGGATTGATTGATGGACTGGACGGCGCCAAATGCCCAAGGCTGCATTGCAAAAAGAAAAAAAAAACATATCCAACAGACAAAGTACCAGCGACAGCTCAGTAAGTATGTTTATTATTAGATCGTCCTCAACCTTGCTCTAGGGCTGGACTCGTCTTACCATGTGTCGTATACGGCCGGTGTGGATTTGGTCCGGCTGACCGTCCGCCTGTCCCGCCCTGCAAAAGACAATCGCTCGGCCTTGACCCACCCGATTGTGGCCGGAACATCCACCGGCAAACCGGAGTGCGTGCGCATCTACAGATTCAGATGGATCGAGATATTGCCGTGGTCGATGCGTTGGATACGTTGGATACGTTGATTACTATATTTTCTAAAGATGTCTCTTTCACGTCTACGCAGACACGTACACGGCTACTTCCTGTCCACGTCGACCCCCACGATCCGCAGCATGCCCAGGTCGCTGTACGCAAGACAATATCTCGTCGGCGCCCACGCAACCACCGGACACGAACCGGCAGTTTTGAACGTATATACGTGCTCTCCCGTTTCCACATGCGAGACCTCTAGCCCGTTGCCCTCGTCGCTACCGCCGACAACATAGCTGCCATCAAACGTAAAGCCTGCGGTAGTCAGCAAAAGAACACAGTAAAACCGCGGGTTAGAAGATATGAAACAACGTACTGATGCTCCTCACCGGCCCAACCATTCGCGTCAGCGTACGCTGGCATATCCAGTCCGTCGTGTCCCACAGCGCAATGATGGAATCCGACCCGCCGGTGGCCAGATATCGCCCCGTGGGCTGCAGCTCCGCCGTCAGGCACGACGACGTGTGGCCGCTCAGCTCAAACTCGCGGCGGTCGTCGTCGCCGTGGTCCAGGTGCAGCACGGGCTCGAACCCGGGGTACGACAGGATGCGCGTCCTGCCCTCGGCCGTCGTCACAAAGATCTTGTCGCCGCTCCAGCAAAAGGCGATCTGGTTCGTCTGCACCGGCTGCTGATGCGACGAGATGGGCGTGCTCTGCGTCGGCGACAGCACAAACAGATTATCGGCCTGCATTCATTAGCTTACGCTTCTCTGCCGTGGACGAGTTTGTCTTGGGATGAGGTGCTTTAGACGAATACGCACCTTGTTTCCTACCACCAGCGTCTGCCCATCCGGCGCCCACACGAGCGTAAACGCATCCCCCAACCCCGTCACCTCGTTGAAGCACGCCTTGGTCCGGACATCCCAAAACTTGACGACGCCGTCACTACTAACGCTGCACAGCTCCGCGTCCTTTGTCGGGTTGAATGCGACCTTTTCAATCGGCGCCGCGTGGCCCTTGAGCTCCGTCGAAAACTTGACGTGTGCCTTCTCCGGGTTCCCTTGTGACGGACGGCACATTAGCCATTGCTCGCGCCCGTGGATTGCGCCTTGTACTTACAAACTCGTAGCGTCTTGCCCACGGAGCCCGTAGCTACCAGTGTCCCTAGCGGATTCCACGCAATACATCGTAGGTTACTTTTGTCTGGGGGTCAGCGTCGCCCGTCATTGCTCCCCCCGGATGCACCATTTTCGGACTCACTTGTGCGATCCCGCCGCCCGCGACGAGTTTGGATCCGAATATGGTTGGCTGCGGAGATTACTAAAGTATGAGGGGAACCTGTCTTTTGACAGGCTCTGCCTGAGACGCAGCACTGGAGCCATTGTTGATGATGCTGGTGATGAGCCGGGTTGGACAGACGAGGTGTAGACAAATTGCATCGCCCCACATTTCACAAAGGGTACTGGCCGCGGACCAAAACAAAGCGCCCAGACACATCACAACGACCTCACGCATACGACTTCAAATACAGGATACAGAGTCACTGCTACACATACATCGGCCTCAATCAATGCAATGCAATTCTCATTACTGTCCGGAAAAATACTGCCATAATCCGATCGTGAGATATGTACACGTCCCGCCTGGCTAGCGGATCAACTCCAAAATCATTTCATGTCCTGCCAATACTCCAAGCGCCGATATAAACGAATAGCACAATGGCCAATACTGAAACAAAACTGCCTGGATAATTATCGTGGCGCATAATCCAATCGATGTATCCCAACGGCCGATAGGCTCTTATTCAAGCTGATATAATGACACTTCGCAGTCTGTGATGCCGAAGAGAGCTGCATTCTTCTTGGCCCATTGGCGAGAGAGGATGGAGGCTACGTTGGTTAGCTAGCGTCATGGATCGCAGATCATGGCAGTACACACCCTTGAGGAACTTTTTGTTGGCATATTTTTTAAAGAATGCTTCGTGGACAACGGGGCGAGCCAGGTAGTCCACCATCAGGTGAACAACGGGCTCAACCTCGTCTTCTGTGTATCCGGCATAATAGGCAAGTGTGTTGTCCTGGACCGTGTTAGAAGGTTGGAGTGAAATGTGACGAGACAACTTACCCAGGCTCCACGGTCGAGCATGAGACGGGCGAGGTACATGGCCGCAGCAGCGACGTGGCTGGGGCGGTACTCCATGAAGCGGTGGTCGAGGAGAGAAATCTCCATGAGGTATTTGCCAATGGTGCGAGACTGGATGTCATAGTTGTCCGCCTTGGACACGCGGCGAAGAAAGTTCATGGGGTTCGGGTAGCTGAGGTCATACTCGAGGGTGCTGAGGACAAAGCGCTCGGCGCTGAGAATCTCCGACTCGGTGAAGCCGTCGTTTGTGATGCGCTTAAAGTTGCCAATGTAGGGCGACAGAATTTCCTCGTACTTGGACGCGATAAACATGGCGGTGATGCCGACGAGCTGAAAGTTATCCAGCTGCACAACCTTTTCAGACAGGAATCGGTCCACAATGTTGACGGCCAGGAAGAGCGTCTCGGGGAGGAGGTGGAATCGCGTGTGAACCTCAATCAGCCAGTCGATGAGGATACCACGCGTGCTCCACTCCAGCTCGTCCTGGTGACGCATGTACTGGGGGTTGGGGAGCGTCTTGACCTCCAGGTCGCGCAGGTACTCGAAAATCTCCACGACGTATTCGGATACCATCAACGGGTCCTCCTGGTCATCGTCGTCAATGTCGACAGGGACCTCGATGGTTGGCTTGGACTTTGCGGCCTCGGCGGGCTCAGCCTTGGCGGGCTGCTCGGGCTTGCGCTTCGGCACGGCTCCAACCCCAGAGCCGGAACGTGATTCCTTTTGCTCAGTCTTCTTTGCATCCTTGGTAGCCAGGGCCGGGCGGCTGGCCGGGCGGGCAGACGCCTTTTGGACGCCCGTGGGCTGGGCGGCCTTGGACACGAGGCCCTTGCCAACGGCCTTCTTTCCTTCGGCGACCTTGTTCACATTGCTCACGTCACCCAGAGCAGAACGACCGGCCCGGCTCGCAGCAGTGCTGACCGTAGCCCTTTTCACAGCGCCCTTGGCAGGCATCGTCACCTTGTCAGCGAGAGCTGCCGACTTGGCTCGTGTGGTGACACGCGTCGAGCTGTTCTCGTCGTTTTCGTTGGACACGACCCTTTGACGAGTGGTTCGAACCTGTTGGAGAGTTAGAGACGAAACGAAAAAGACGAACGCGTTAGACGTACAGCTGGCGGCATGATGATCTAGCAACGACTAGATATAGCACCAAGAGGCTTCTGGAAAAACAGGTCAGTCGATGCAAAAGGACAAACACGACGCAACAGGGCCACGGGGGATAAAGTAGCAGCTCCCTGAGACATCGAATGAGTCAGGAATCGGTTGCTAGCGCACCTTTCGGTTTAGAGGCAGATGAGAGACAGACACAACAGCGCGATTGGAATGTTGTGGCCGAGATATCCTGATACAGGGCTAAAACTGCCCGGAGCCGAGTGAAGACAGGAGATGGAAAACGCGAGATAGAAAAAAGAGACTAGAAAGCAGGGCAGAGGGCTAAAAAAGAATCAACAGCAGCTGCTAGGACGATGTTTACTCGAAAGGCAAAGAGATGTCTGTGATGACTGGCGTTGCAAGTCCAGGTGCAGGTGTTTTGACGAGCGGAGCAGCAAAGGGAACGGGCACGGGCTGTGGGCCGGCGCGGCTGGTACGTACCTCTTTCGCGGCTCGCGACTGTGACCTGGTTGCCCCGGGACAATGCTGGCGTGCTGTTCCACCAATCCTCCGTGGTGCAATGTCTAGTGGGTCTTTATGTTGCTTGGTTCTACGGTTTTTTTTGTACGTTTTTGAGCGTTGTAAAGGTGAAGGATCGAGTTGCAAAGCTCATGTTATGATGTAGAACGCGTCCAGGTAAACAAGAGAACTTTCGGCACCCGTGAGCCTCATACAACGAAAAAACTGCAATTTGAACAATGCAACACCTGCCCCATCAATCGCGTACAGGCACGGTCAGTCTACAGGCTCGCAGGGAGGCGTGCTTCTGGCGACAGTGGAGGCAGGCTGCAGACTCAACGCGACGATATGGAGCTTCGCGAAGCTCCAGTGCGGTACGTACCGCTCCCGCCAGGGAGTTGAGATGTCAACAGTAGCAACCGCGGGGCAACGGCCCGTTGATTGGCCACGCCCTTCGCGCCGCAGCACCGGCCATGTGGCTTGTCGCGCACCCTAGCCGGCTGCACGGCCGCAGTGGCTAGTGCTTCGGCGAAACGTTTTCCCCTTTCGAATTTTGGAGATGCAACGACACCTCGGACAAGCTACCTACGACGACTCCAATTGACTGCCAATGCGGTGAGCAAGCATCTCGGAGCATGTTACAATTGCTCTCAAAAAGGGCCCTGCCACGGCTGGGCCAGTCCGTCCGCAGATATGCCACCGTGCCCACGCGGCAGAGCGAAAACTCGGCAGGCCAGTCCGTCGGCCTGCAAACCTTTAAGCCCATAAGTCCTGGTCTGCGACATCTGGTGCGCCCCAAAAACGACCACCTCTGGAAGGGACGGGCATTTTTGCCCCTGACGATACCGAAAAAGGGCCATGGCAAGGGCGGCCGCAACGTCTACGGCAGAATCACAGTCCGACACCGCGGAGGCGGCGTCAAGCGCAGGATACGCATTGTCGACTTTGAGCGCAAACGACCCGGCGCCCACCTCGTCGAGCGAATCGAGTACGACCCCGGCCGAAGCGCTCACATTGCGCTCCTCACCGAAAAGGCCACTGGACGCAAGACGTATATCGTGGCCGCCGACGGCATGCGAGCCGGCGACGTCGTCCACAGCTACCGCTCCGGCATCCCGCAGGATCTTCTGGATAGCATGGGCGGCTCCGTTGATCCCGGTATCCTCGCGGCCAAGACTGCTTTCCGCGGAAACTGCTTGCCTATGCACATGATTCCCGTTGGTACGCAAGTCTTTTGCGTCGGCTCGTCGGCAGCTCGCGGGGCTGTCTTCTGCCGCAGTGCTGGCACATCGGCGACCGTGGTCAACAAGAACGAAGAGACCAAGGACGACGGCACCAAGATCATGACGGGCAAGTACGTCGAGATTCGCCTACAGAGTGGTGAGGTCAGACGAGTCAGCAAAAACGCCTGTGCGACAATTGGCGTAGCCAGCAATATTCATCACCACTACCGCCAGCTGGGCAAGGCTGGTCGCAGCCGCTGGCTCAATATTCGTCCCACCGTTCGTGGTGTTGCCATGAACAAGGGTAAGCAATCAACTCTCAAGTTTTCAACACTATACTAACACGTTGCAGTTGATCATCCTCACGGTGGTGGACGAGGAAAGTCAAAGGGTAACCGTCATCCTGTGACGCCATGGGGACGACCGGTACGTTGCCTGCCTCTATTTCAAGATGTCATACTAACACCCTGCAGACCAAGAGCGGTTACAAGACCCGACGAACGCACAATGTCAACAAGTGGGTGGTTACCGCCAGACCACGCAACCACGGCGTGCAAAGAAGCAAACGGAGCTCCAAGGAGTAGACTCGTGTACATTAGGAGTAATATACTGTATAATATTGCATCAAACGCATGGGGACGCCGCAGGCATTGTGAATAAAGTGTATGTCATGGAAATTAGCTACAGAATGGGAGTGTGCCGCCTCTGCAGCCTGCCGCATCCCCCAATGGCATAGGCAACCAGAATTGCTGCAGGCAAGCACAACAAGCTCCCATTCGCACTTACTTTATACTTCCACCTACAATCTCCCTCTTTAGCGGGACCTACAGCTAGGAAGACATCACACTCAGCTAGTTTCGGGGGTGGTTCGCAGCCTAGCTGTGTACATGGCCAGCTATGATCATTACTGCGTGAGACCCCCCGATAAACCACGTCACTTTGAGAACCTTGCCATATAATGCTCAAAAACTGACAAAAAACCGCCCAGCATGGTAATGGCCTAACGGCTAACAACTATGCTCGGAGGTCGCCTAAGACTTTAACACCCTTAGGGTGTCTGCCCTTTGTTCGACTCCCGGACTCTGCGGAATGTCACGACATGGTGAAGGTCGGCGACTTGTCCAACCCCACGGCGGTTGGTGACTTTGTTAATGTTATTAGACTCGCGGCGATTTCAGATCTGGCCTTGTGCTGGATGTGAGCCACCGAGGCCCTGGGCATCGTTTATATCTCTGGCGATGTTAATTACATGCTTGCGTGTAAATCCAGGAATAGCCCGGCTGGCAACGGCGCTTTGGGGTGATGTGCAGCTTCTGCTGGACAGGTAGCCCTGAGTCTCCTTAACCTCTGTGCGCAGAGGAAAGAGATTTTTTGCCACTTTGCGGTACTTATCCTTTCCCCCCTGGTAAGGACTCACTCTTGCACATCTATTTGGTGCTCTTTCTCTGTTTCTTTTTTGTTGTTCTAATGACTGTCTTGTTAGTTAGTACGTAAGGTCTTGATATGTCTTGTGCTGGCTCGCTGACAAACACCATAAGTGACAGATGTGTTGGAAGGCAGATCTGCCAGCTGTCAGTTAGTGGCATTGTATTAGGTGTCCCAGCCGGCAACCTACCTCTTATGTACCTTCTTCAACACCGAGAACTCTCTTTTGTTCCAGTAGCCTGCCCGCCATTTTTCATTTCGCAAACAACCGCAATACCACCGTATCCGACCGTCCTCGAAGTCGCCAGTAAAGTCGGTAACAGCCGGAGCAGTACCAGCATTTACAGCGTCAGAAGTGGAAGAAGTACATTGCAATAATGGTCTCTGCTCTGGACGGAGAGGTCTATGGTGCGCGCCGCATGCTGGAAGATACTGGCAAAGCAAGCTTGTCTGTGGACAGCTACAACAGCACTGCCATTGGAGATGAGATCCGGACATTGCCAGAACGCTACCCTAGCAGCCATTTTCGAGTTATTATCGAGACAGTTCACGATAGCCACCAGCAGCAGTTTGGCTCGTCTGTGGCCGCTTGCGGCAACTTCGCTCAGGACTTCCTGGAGCAAACGGAGCGCAAAACGTTTTCCGCAGTACGTCACGCCGTTTTACCATCAGCGCCGTTATTTCCCCTGAGCAATATTATTCTCCCTTTGCCAAGAGTTTAATGACCGCTTGCTAATTAGGCCCTTGACAAGCAGGAATTCAAAACGCAGCGAACGAATGCGTTCGAGAGGCCTATTGAAGAACGACAGCCACGCCATCGGTTTTTTTACGACCACTATTCGCCATCACCACCTCCGGACGAGTTTAATAGAGTGAAAAATCTATTTAACCAGAATTCCCCGCCTCCGGGAAATGGTATTGTCATTGATTCCCATCATCGACGACACACCGTATACGAGAATGGCAAACACCAGTCAAGTGACGCGCAGAGTATCGCAATACGAGGCATGAAGTCATTCCCAGCGGGAATCAGAAAGAAGAGGGCTGATATCAGGCTACACACCGCCTCCTCTGTAATTGACGTTCTCAGAAGAGCAAACAGAAAATGGCCACGATGTGGAAACTGCAAGAAGCCTGGCCACACTGTGGCTGAGTGCGTGCATCCTGCGGCCGACGGATTTGTTCATGGATGTCCAGTGTGCAACCGTGGGACACACGATAAAAGTGAACACTGTCACCGTCAGTGGCCTAACGAGTATTTCACGCTGAAAATGGCCATCACTCGCAGAGGTAATCGGCCACCACTTGCTGCGTTTGCAAACTGGGCGGACCTGCTGCGAAAAGCCTACGAAGGTGGCCACATTCGCCTACCAGGGATTTTTCCATGGACACCGACATACTGTCGGTCGTTGTTTGAAAACCACGAGGGACCTTATCTGTGGGAGACGTTTGACTATAACAATAATCGAAGCAGTGGCATAGGCGCAGACCCGCGAACTGCGAGTTTCGAGGCACTGAAGTTAAATTTCAGCGATGTCGCACAAGAAAATAAAACGGTATCTCCCATTACGAGTCGATGCTGGGCACCCAAAAAGGAGTGGTATTAATTAGATTTTCTGGAAGTTGTTGAGGTAGTTGGATCAATCGAGGAGCTTAAAACGAACGTGAAGAAGAGCGGAAATGCACGACTTAGTCGGAAACTGACGGACAATGGATAACCTGTGCATAATATGACGACTTGGATCAATGGGGTTTGGTAATATTGCTTACTGGTATATTCCTGTATCCTGTAGATTGTGTAGCTTTTAGACGCCTCAGAGCAATACGAAAGATGTCATCAGCTTGGCCGCTGTTTTATATGCAGCCTACTACTAGTCTGATCGGTGAGTGCCGGTCGTTAAGCAGTCAGGCCTTGCTGGAGCGAGTTATATTTGTCATTGCAGCGCTTCAGCTTGTCAGACATGACTTGAAGCAACGACGTTACCTCTGCTTGTTCACTCTCTATAGCGTCCAGTTCAACAGCTGCTAGGTCAGTGTAGCCCGAGGTTTCATGTAAGTGGCAGCGCGAAGTCGCAACTCTTTTGCAATCTTTTGCCAGTGAGCTTGCCGCTGTTTCACTGTCGTCAGAATAACAGGGCCAGCACCAGCGGTGGCCGCGCTTGTCGAGGACAATCCGACGAAAGGAGACATTGCGTTGAATATTTTAAAGAGGTGTTAAATAAAAAAATAGTTGTCCCAAATGACGTCGAAGATAAGGAGGTTCTTGATACCGAATGAGGCAAGACAGGAACGGAGGATGGGGGACAAATTGTGACAGTAATCGTACACGGGGCTGCCAGCCGGCAGTCTCTGTGCCAACTGTTGACAGCTGGCGAGCCAAAAAAACATCAAACGATTGTGAGGGAAAAGTGACAATAGGTCACTGCCAATACTTACTGACAAGGACTTCGGCATCGCCAACATTGCTTTATCCTGTCAATTTTCCCGTACGGATATACCAAATTATCTTTATCATTTCATCACACCTTGGTTCCCTTTCTTTTAAAAACGCGGAATTCGAAAATGACTGCCAAGAAATCCATTCAAGAAGTTATTTCGCTCATTGAGCGCTTCAAGGAGACAGCGGATACACGTATTGTCAACGAGAAGCACGCCGCCGGCCTCATGTCTTGGCTGTCCGCGGGTTGCAAAGACGCCCTTGATGCCGCCCGCAATGTTCTTCGGGAGGTAGACAGCCTTGTCGAGCGGTTAGACAAGCAAAGAGAGGACTTTGATGAGCGTTTGGCCGATGCGTCGGCACGCGCAGAGTCGGAGCTGAAGCAAGAGTACGAGTCTGCAAGAGTAGCCGAGATAGCGAAACTGCAAATGGAGCATGCTGAACTGGTTATGCACTTGCAGGAGAAGCACGAAGACAAACTCATCACAGCCATAGAAAGAATCTCTGCGACCTATGAAGAAAGTCTTCGCTCGCTGACAGCAAGTGTCAACACGGCCATGAATGAGTGGTCTGACGGGAGAGAAACTCGCCTCAACGATGAGGAACGATACCTCGACGAGAGACAAGATCGTCTCGAGGCATTGCAAAGGCAGCTTGATGAAAGAGACTGGCAGCTCAAGAAGCAGCACATGGTGCTCGAAACCAGCAACAGTATGATAGAAGACCTCAAGGGAGAATTGGGCAATCGATAGACAACTAACGAGAAGTGGGATAGCATTTCCGCTAAAGCTGGATTCTGTCGACGAACATCTTCGGGAGACCGCAGAAAACACGGAGGCTTCTTTCGCGAGGCTCGTCACTCTCGCCGCGTCGTCTCAAGAAGACCTTGCCACTGAGTGAAAGGATATATATTCATGACTCTTGCGCTGACACTGTCACGCAAGAAGCTCTCTCGTCGCTGGTGACACAAAGCCAGCGTCGAGGAGATGGCAGCAGCGCCGGCTTCTAAGCTGGCATTTGCGAGCTCGTCCGCGACAATGCCCACCCAAGCCGGAGTCAAGGAATCGGCAGCAAACTTGGCCACCAAGGCTGAGTACATGGTATGAAATTGTGATATGGCTGTGTTTATATTTACCTTGTAATATATGGCTTCAAACCGCTTTTTGTTATCATGGTAAGCACTACGGAGTACGGTTGTCAGTGAATATGTGTGCAAGCCCCGCCTGCAAACTATGGACCACTCAGAGCTAGCAAAATGTAGGGCCGAGTTTGGCTGGCTCGTCGTGAGTATTGATCATGTGCCAGGACGTAACAATTATCATGATCCGACTGTATATAGCCAGACCAATATTTCTTTTTTATGGCACTATGCATACAATGGGCTTGACAGCCATCGAGATGTGCATTCAGACAGTGTCGGGTCTGGGGCGTCGGCTGTCCCTTGTGTCGGCGCCTTGGCTCCCCACCATAGATACGGCCCACTGTCCAACAACAGCCCCAGATTCCGTTATCAGCGGGCGCACCTTGTGGCGTCTGAACCGACTTCACCCGTTATCTTATCATGACGGCATGTGCTACTCAGCATGTAAATGTTCTAGTATATACTTTACGATGATAAGATAGGCAATGTTCTTTATAAAAGAGTGTGCGCCAGTCGCGTCCGCATCCGCAGCGGGCGAGCGCAAGCAATCTTCTTGAACCGCCGACATGACTGAAGTATCACACGGCCGCGGCGGCGCGGGCAACATCAACCCCGATGACACCGTCTATGTAGATGGCGAAGTCGTCCGTGAAGGCATGATTGGCAGCCACGGTGACGGTGCTTACAGTGCCGGCCGAGGAGGTATGTAGCGTTGTACCAGTATGAGTATGGCTACGGAGACATGTGGCTAACAAGGTGACAGGCGCCGGCAACATTGGCGACATTGGCTCCAAGTCTACGCAGCGCAGAGATCGTGACGTCGTCCCGGACTCGGCTGTGCGGCCGAGCACCGACGCGCAGGACTACCACACGGGTCGCGGCGGCGCAGGCAACGAGCATTCTTCGCACAAGAAGACGGAGCCGAAGCAGGAGAGCTCTGCGACGGGGGCTGCGCCGGTGAGCTTGGCGGACAAGCTAAAGGACAAGCTGATGGGTGCGTTGAAGAAGTAAGGGGGTTTTGTGTCTGCGTTTAGTATTGAGATATCCTGGAAATTGTTTAGCACTCCTGCACCAATTTATTATTACTGTAGTTCCAACTGGAACGATTCAACTCTCGTATTCACTTCAGTGGGTACATCGCCTCGTGATCGTCCCACCTGTTCAACCGATCCACACGGGTGAGAGATCCCCTCATGCTAGTCGCAATGATAAACGCAATGGAATAGCTAGCCAGAGCAGACTGGAGGTGAATATTCGGCAGTCAGTGGGCAGTCCGGGCCAGTAGTCAAGTCGAGCCGCTGTGAGAAAAAAATATCGGCCTGCAGGCGGTTAGTGCCGGCAGCAAGGCCGGACGTATCACGGTGGTTTAGCGGTGATGGCGGTGCGTATGCGCCGTATGCCCCGCAGCCTCGCATCGGCGGCGTTGTAGGGGTCTTTGAAGGGAATGAAATAAATAACAAGTGGCAAAATCCCGTGGAGACGCCAAATCGCTGCTTCAGTAAACCGTCTATACATACGGAGTATAGGCACTGTAAAAGACCGACATATTAAAATCCTCAGGGCTGACAGACTGTTGTCCGCCGGTGCAGACAAACGCAGCTCAACCTATTGGTCAATCACGTGTGGGCAGCGCCTGGTCCCCGGCAGCCACGGGACCAGGTTCACCGGAATAAGAGAGGGCCAGCCATGCCGCCAGACGCGGCGCGCCCCGACCTCGCCGACCGACGACTCCTCTCCGGCCTGTCCAAGAAATCGTTTCGCTCCTACACGACTTCATCCTTTGCCGACGACGAGAGGTCGTCTACCGATGGCAGCATGAGCTCCGACGACGAGGCGCGCCAGCCCGGCGGCCCCCACTACAACGGCCATGATGCGCGGCCGACCAGCAAGAAGGAGGTTCTCGGCTGGTACATGTATGCGTTTGCCGCCGAGACGTATGTGATATGTGGAATAGGTGAGTACCTCGGAAGTTGAAACAAAAGGGACAGAATTCTGACTGTGCAGGATCCTTTATCCCCATCCTTTTGGAGTCGCTCGCCAGAGAGAATGGCGTCCTCATGTCGGACCCGTCGCAGCCCTGTGGCAGCAGCGACAGCAAGTCGCAGGATGACGGGCAGTGCATTGTGTATATCCTCGGCGTACCCATTAACACGGCCAGCTTCGCCATGTACACGTTTTCCGTCAGCGTGCTCCTGCAGGCGCTGCTGGTGGTGAGCATCAGCTGCGCCGCCGACCACGGAAGCTACCGAAAGAAGCTGCTGCTGAGCTTTGCGTGGATCGGCAGCCTGTCCGTCATGTCGTACATTTTCATCTCCAAGGAGACGTACCTCTTGGGGGCGCTGCTGACTGTAGTGTCCAACACGTCGTTTGGCGCCTCGTTTGTACTTCTCAACTCGTTTCTGCCGCTGCTCGTCCGCAACCACCCCGAAGTCATTGCGGCCAAGGCGCCCGTCACGCCGGATCTGGGCGACTCCACGCTCCAGTCGCGCCAGCTGGGCGATTCAACGGGCGACCTGGCCAACTCGACCTCTGCGCTGCTGCCAGAAGGGTCCAAGGTGCTGCCGACGCACCAGGAAATCACGTCCAAGGAGCTGCAGCTGTCGACACGCATCTCCTCCAAGGGCATCGGTATAGGCTACATGGCTGCCCTTTTCGTGCAGTGCGTGGCCATTGGCGTCCTGATATCCATGCACAATACCACCTGGGGCCAGAGAGTCGTGCTCTTCATGATTGGCGCCTGGTGGACAGGCTTTACGATTCCGTCGGCGATGTGGCTGCGTCCGCGCCCCGGACCGCCGCTGACAATTCATGGCAAGACGGAGGGTATTTCGTGGTTATCCTACTTTGTCTACTCGTGGAAATCGCTCTTCAAGACGGTCAAGGTGGCGAGGCGGCTGCTTGATATTATGCTCTTTTTAGCCGGCTGGTTCTTGCTGTCAGACGCCATTGCGACAACCAGCTCGACGGCCATCCTGTTTGCCAAGACCCAACTTCACATGAAGCCGTGGGCGCTCGGCATGATCAACGTCATCTCTACGCTGGCCGGCGTCGTCGGAGCGTTTGGCTGGTCGTGGGTGTCGGGTTACTTTGGCCTCAAGGCGCACCAGACGATTTTGGTTTGCATCGGGCTGTTTGAGCTTATCCCTCTCTACGGCTTGATGGGCTACCTGCCATTCGTGCAGAATTGGGGTGTCCTCGGCCTCCAGCAGCCGTGGGAAATGTATCCGCTTGCCGCCGTGTACGGGCTTGTCCTGGGTGGTCTAAGCAGCTACTGCCGCTCCCTGTACGGCGAGCTGATCCCCCCAGGGTCAGAGGCTGCTTTCTATGCGCTGTATGCCATTACCGACAAGGGCTCGAGCGTGTTTGGACCGACCATTGTCGGTGCCATTATTGACAAGACGGGCAGCATCCGGCCGGCGTTTTGGTTCCTGGGTGCCATTGTCGGTCTACCGGCGCCGCTCATCTGGATGATTAACGTTGAGCGGGGAAGGCTAGAGGGCGACAAGGTGGCCAAGACGTTGGAGGGAGTGGTGGCTGAGACGGAGGATGGTGACGAAGCAGAACGGGAGGGTATGCTGGGTGGCGCTGAGCAATAGTGCATTTCTAGGCGTTGGTTGGATATCGTAATACTTGATTAACCCGTTTAATGTGTTGATTCCGCGTACATGTAGATAGGTGTGCAATCCAGGCGCGACAATATCAATAAATTCGTCCAGGGTCCAATGCTGATCTGTCTTGCAACAGAGTGACTGTCATGCACAGCGTCCACAGTGAACCTGTCATTGACTGACCCCGCTACCGGTGATTACCGGACAACTAACTATAATAAGCCGTTAAGCCACCTTTCCACAATACGCCTTATTGCCAGCTATTCCCAAGCTGCAATTCCCTCGCAGACACTATTAGGTTTGCTTTTGAAACGGCTTCCCCATATCAACCCATTGCATCCGACAGGGCCGGGGAATAAGCTGCTTCAAGCTGCCAGAAGGGGTCGATGGTCGATCTGCGGGTCAGGCTAACCGTGTCTTGTTTACCCGTACCCGCCCGTCATAAAAAAAACCCACCCCGAGACGCGACCGGGTTTAAGCTGTTCGAAATTTGAAAAACGTCTCTCAGCTAACCACCACAAAGGCGACTGTTACAAACCCCAGGGAGCCCCGGGCCATCATGAGCTCCAAAGTGCGCAAGCGCTCTCGCGACGTCGCGGAGGAGAACCGCGCCGACTGCCCGTTCGTCGTGACCATGGCGCCGCCTCCGCAGTCGAGCCGCGGGGATCGAGACGCAAGCAGCAGCGGCAGCGGCGGCGGCGCCGCAGGAGTCCCGCGCGCAAAGAAGCGCAAGAGCGAGGTCGGGGACGAGGAGCGCAAGAAGCCGCATATTCAAATCTCGCCGTTTGGGCCGGCGGGCACGTTTCGCACGCACGAGACCATGGACCTGCACTACCTGGTCGAGCCGCGCAAGCAGTGGCTGGACATGACGCGCTACAACAGCTTTGTTTGTGAGTGGAATTGTTGCTGCCCCGGTGTGGCCGAGCGCCGTGGCTAACTGAAGTCGGCAGTAAACGGTACGAAGTATTTTACCGAGGGCTTCGTGTACGTGGCCAACGACGTCACGATCGAGCGACAACGGTCGGGCAAAGACGGCAAGATTGAGCTGGGGACAAACGACTATTGGGTGGCGCGGATACTCGAGGTGCGGGCGGCCGACGAGCATCACGTCTATGCGCGCGTGTTTTGGATGTATTCTCCCGATGAGCTACCGGCCAATACGCTGGACGGCAGGAAGGCCGTCGCGGGACGCCAGCCGTACCACGGCGCGAACGAGCTGATTGCGTCAAACCATAGTAAGTGCGGGAATTTCCTGGCTGCCAACGTCGCTAACTCGAGTAGTGGATGTCATCAACGTCGTAAGCGTGGTGATGCCGGCACCAGTCAAGCAATGGATCGAATCAGACGACGACGAGGTGCAGGATGCGCTCTATTGGAGGCAGGCACTCGACTGTCGCACGTCACAGCTTTCGGTAGGGTTGAGCCTTTAGAAGTCATACCAATGCTTCAGCTAATGTTTGTAGTCCGTCGATCTCATCTGCAAATGCCAGACGCCCGCGAACCCGGACAAGACACTGATTGGGTGCACAAACGACGCCTGCGGCCAGTGGCTGCACCATGACTGCCTGCTCGACGACGTCCTCGCACGACTGTACGAGCGCCTGGGCACGGACAAGCCCCACGTCGAACGCAAGCGCGTCAAGACAGAGACCGAGGATGATGAGAACGACGACAAGCCCAAGCAAGAGCCACAGGCGCCGCTGAGCCCGACCGAGGTCAAAAGTGAAGAGACACAGCCGACGATTGCAGTCCGAGGCAGCGAAATCTCCGATAGCAGCGGCTTCAAGCCGTCAGACGAGGAAACGGCATCGTCCAAACCCGCGGCGGTGGCGACGGCGACGCAGAAGCCAGCGAGCGATAGGAAACCGCCGGGCAAGAAGCGGCGGGCGTCGGCCAAGATGTACAAGGACCTGTTTGAGGCGACGCTGCGAATGAATGACGGGCCGATGGCATGGAAGATACGGGACCTGCGCAACGTCGGCGGGTCAGAGACGTGGACAGAGCCGGCACATTGCCTGGTGTGCGGGACGACGATTGTGTAGCTGCTGAGCAGCTGGCTTCCTCAGGTGTTGTTGTGCCGTTTGTCCGCCAAAGTATGGCAGGGCTAGACAGTTGTATATAATTGATACGCGCAAATTGGCGCGAGGGCGAGGCGAAATAGGGTTCTGGACTTGATTTGGGCTTGGTTTCTAGGGATTGGAGATGGAGTTGGGTTTAGGCATATTCAGTGCCGCAGCGAGAATTTGTAAAAATAAAAGATAAACTACAAGGTTACACAGTATCTCTTCATGTGCTTGTCCTTGGGCAGCTGGCAGCTGGCAGCTGGCAGAGCTCTGAGTGGGGGCGTGATCCGCCCCACTGGTGTTGCAAGCTGCCCCTCACCCAAGCCAACGTCAACGTCAACATCAACAACGCAAATCAGCAACGACGCAAACCGACACCATGGCCGAAGTAGACCCCTTTGACTCCGCGCTGTAAGCTGCTTCTATTCACTCAATTTACCTTGTATCGCAACTAACCCCGCCCCCTGCCATCCAGGGACCTCCTCCGCCGGCTCAACCCCAAACACACAACCTCGCACCTCAACTCCATCATCTCCCTGGCGCCCGACCTGACCGAGGACCTCTTGTCGTCGGTGGACCAGCCGCTGACGGTCAAGCAGTGCAAGCAGACGGGCCGCGAGTACCTGCTGTGCGACTACAACCGCGACGGCGACAGCTACCGCTCGCCGTGGTCGAACCAGTTTGACCCGCCGCTGGACGAGGCCGGCGCGGGCGGCGTGTCCGAGGGAGGGGCTGGCAACGACGGCGCGGGCGAGGGCGCCGTCCCAAGCGAGCGCGTGCGCAAGATGGAGGTGCGCGCCAACGAGGCGTTTGACGTCTACCGCGAGCTGTACTACGAGGGCGGCGTGAGCAGCGTGTATTTCTGGAACCTGGACGATGGGTTTGCGGGCGTCGTGCTGCTGAAGAAGTGTAAGTTTTTTGGGTTGAGTTTGTTACGCTACTGTTGTTTTACTGACATGAACCCCAAGCTTCAACGCCTGGTGGCTCGTCCGAGGGCGTCTGGGACTCGATCCACGTCTTTGAGGCCATTGAGCGCGGCCGCACTACGCACTACAAGCTGACGTCGACCGTCATCCTCTCGCTGTCGTCGTCTACGGGCGGCGAGCTCGATCTCTCCGGAAACATGACGCGCCAGGTGGAGCAGGATCTCCCCGTCGAGACGGACGACAGCCACATTGCCAATGTCGGCAAGCTGGTCGAGGACATGGAGCTCAAGATGCGCAACCTGCTGCAGGAGGTGTACTTTGGCAAGGCCAAGGACGTGGTGGGCGACTTGCGCAGCGTGGGCAGCCTGAGCGACGGCGCGAGGGATCGGGAGACGCAGCGCGAGATTATTGGCAGCATGCGTCGATAGGCGAAAAGCATTGATAATGATACACGAATTCTCATAGACATATGGCATGTGCGAATCTCGTTCTATTACCTTGCACAATGTGATTGCCGTCTAGCGTATTGATTCACCGGCTTAAATTTCGCGCGTTATCATTGGTTAAATGGCCTAATTGGCTGGCGTTGCTCTGCAGCTATTGGTTTACAAGCCACCGAGTGCGCGAAAAGTAGACGAGCTCACGCCCTCGCAGATACAACTAATTGATCGCCATTGAATCAGCCTTCGTATTCACATGAATGCCACATCGCCTGCCGTCTCAGTTGACGGCATGCAGCAGCTGAAGCGGACTGACTCAGGCGATATTGAACATAGATTAAATGGCGTAGCGGCGGCAAGACTGTACCGATACGGAGAGTGGCGTGGCCGTTGGCCGTGTCTTAGACAAAGTGTTTGGTGTCCAGAGTCCGAATAACCACCCGAGGGCGCATCGTGGCGTCTTGGACGGCTGAGATACCACCCAGGACAACTTAAGCGATGCTCGAGCCGTTTGTACGAGGGAATTTTACTTCTAGCACACGGCATGCCGCCCGAGGCGTTCTTGTTGGGGAGCTGGGCGAGCGTTGGCGGTTAGCGCTATAATTAGCTCGAGCGCCTCCCGGTCCGACGCCAGCACTTGGCGGGGGAGTGAGTGCCCACGCTACCGAACCGTGCCCGGGTGACGATCAAAAGCTCCCGTTGGCTAAGTCTCTGTAATTCCTGGCATATAATTCTTGTGTAACAGTTTGACCCGTCGACGGCCGCCCGGTTTTTTGTTTTGGAAGAAATTGCAGCGGCAGAGATCCACCATGCCGCAGGCGGGCTGAGGGTCGTGGACCACGCTGAAAATCCCGAGGGAAAATCGTTCTAGAAGAATACGGGCAGAAGGGCCAGATGGCGAGCAGCGTACCTGCATGACCTGAAGGACGCGGACACGTCACGCAAGGCGGGCTGGAAGGGGATTGCGCTGTGGCCTTTTGGCGACAGGGGTGGACATCGAGGGGCACAGGCTGCAGCTGTAATAGTGCGCACTGGACAGGAGGAATATGCATGACGCAGGGCGGGACGCAGATGGCAATGTCATTGTGCATCTCCGTCATTTTGATACTGGCTGCGTTTGCGGCCTCCATCTCTGCGGCGCTCTCGACGCAGGGTTTCCCCTGGTTTGCCGCCCATCCCTGCGACGAAGAGCAGCGAGTAGCGAGTAGTCCCGATGCAGGTGGCTGTCAGCTTGCCCATTAGTACACTGCTGCCTCTCTGTACTTTGTGATTACGAGTGCTCTGCCTGTCGAGAAACGGCAAGAGGCGGTTATGGCGCCAGGCGGTTCTTGGTGGAACAGAGTGACGAACAAGCCATCGCTAGCGGCAGGTTAGCTGCGGTAACTAAGTCGCTAGCTCATCGTCAACAGAGGGGCGAGAGCAAGGAGCGGAAATAGGCCAAGTGGAGCCGCAATCACCACAGGGGGCGCTCAGCGGGATGCGGGCGAGCGTGTGACGCTGCAAGAGAGCGCCTGCGGATTTTCGTGATGGTTGCGGGTGGTTTGGCGGAGTTGAGATGATGTGCAAGCCCATTATCCATGAATCGGATGGCCTGGATCAGCGCAGTCATTGATAACGATACCATGCCGGCACTTTTTATATGCATGTACCATAGTACCAGCCCGCTTGACCGACTTTGTTCGTTTCGATTTCGCTCACGGGAACGGTAGTGCGTGCGTTTTGCCGGGTGGGAATGTGGTTTCGGCAGCGGAGACAAGACTTGTCACGTCGCTGGTGGGGAGGGGAAGGAGGGGCAGGTTCAAGCCCCGGGACAGGCGAAACAGCGGGCTCGGGGGCGCGGGCAGCGCGCAGACGTCAGTGGCCTCGTGGGCGGACGGGTACAGGCTGCGGGCCGCTCTGGGCTGGTGGCGGCCGGGCTGGGGCGTTGGTTAGGGTCAAGCGTAAAGGTTGCCTGTCTGTCTTGTACGGAGTACCATAGTAGTGTCTTGTCTTGTGCTAATGTGCCGCTTGCATGAGAGATTTGCTGGGTGGCGCTGCGGTGCTGCGGTGTTCCGGGCAGAGACATCCAGGTGCAGGTACGCGATGAGGAGCGTTTCTTTTATGTACGAGTACAGACAGGCAGACCTGCCTCGTTCTCGGTAGATTCACTCTATCCGTATCCGTACTCCGTACCTTATCCGGAGATGTTAAGAGCCAGTCACCGCCTTCGATTTGCAAAGAACGGTCTGCCAGGGTCTCTGTGGACCCCTTGTACGGACGACTCGTGGTGGCAGTTGTTCGTCTCCATTGCCCGTCTATCCATCTACGAGTACGAGTATCCGTCCGTCTCGCCGCCTGGGCATGCAATCGGAACCGATTCGCGTTGGCAGAACGCCTCTCAAGAGTATTCGTCTACGTATAGCCCGTACTACGTGTGCAACCAGCTCAGGGCCCAATATCAAAGAGCATACTCCATACACGCATGCCCATTCCCATCCATCCCCCTCCCCCGTCTGTCGCATCGCAAACCTTGGACAAGGCATGCGCGAACCCCTACACCCCTGCACCCTACAGCCTGCCTGGCACCACCATCCCGAACCCCTGTCACCACCCGCCCCCTGTGTGTGGTGCACTGCAGTGCTGGCTCGTTCGTCTGCCGCCCACTGCAGTGGGCTCCCAGAGGCGGCTCCAGAGCAGAGGCAGGTACCGGCCAGCGCAGCACGGCACAATGTAACGCTGTCACAACGCTCATAAGGCCATTGCCCCTCCACCTCGCCCGCCCGTTTGCCGCCGTTGCTTGCTGCCGCCTCTTTTTTTATTTTCTCGCCTTGCCGCTGTGCCATTCTTGCATCTGGCGTTCCCTGGACAGTGTTTCTTGTTCTTTTGTATCACGCATCATCCACCATTGCCATCCTTGTGCGCCTCTTCCTGTCCCTCCCCTGCGTCCAATTCTACCGGAAAAGCCCCTTGTGCGAGGAGCTGAACGGAGTACAAGAAACCGTGGGACCCCGTCCAAGACTTTCCACGGGAACCGCGTCCCAAAAACACTCGTGCCTCGTGTGCTGCCATTGCCCAGAGGCAGGTAGCCGCCGTCTTTGTCGCCGAATCGGTGCGGGTGCATCACCGTGTAAGCCCCTGGCTCATTCCGGGTGCCCGTCCTCCTATCACGGCTGTTGTATATTAACTGCCGGGCAGCGTATCAAAAGCGATTGAACTCGACCTGCGCCCTCTATACATACATTGCTGCCAGCCTGCCTCCACCTTCCGTTTGTCTCCGACATCCTGCCTCGTTACGCCACGCCGCAGGCTAGTGTCGACCCCCGATCTTAAGGCTAGACTATCCAACTACCCGCAACGTTTACGGAGTAATTGAAGCATAAATCTCAAAATGGCAGAAAAACCTTCGGTCCTCATCGTAGGGGGCATGGGCTATATTGGCCGCTTCCTGGCCCTTCACATTCACAAGAATAACCTGGCATCCGAGGTCCGCATTGTCGACAAGGTATTGCCTCAGCTGGCCTGGCTGGCGCCCGAATTCGCAGAGGCCTGCTCCCAGGACAAGTTTATGCAAGCAGATGCCAGCAAACCGGGTAAGTCTGCAGGTCGGTGTTTGTATGTGCCTCGTTGCTAACAGCAGCAGATGGACTCGCCAGGATATTTAACCGCCCCGACGGCAAGCAATGGGACTACGTCTTCAACTGTGGCGGCGAAACAAGATACTCGCAAGAAGACGAAGTCTACAAGCTGAGATCCCTCAACCTGTCTGTCGAGCTAGGAAAGGAAGCCGCAAAGCGCAAAGTAAAGGCCTTTGTCGAACTCAGCACGGGCATGGTGTACAAGCCGGATTCGGCACCAAGTAAAGAGGGCGACAAGTTGAAGCCATGGAGCAAGATTGCCGTATTCAAGCTGCAAGCTGAGGAGGAGCTTGCCAAGATTGAGGGGTAAGCATTCGCTCTACACTCTGAAACGCACGTTCTGCTAACCGTCTATCTAGCCTCAACCTCGCGATTGTGCGCCTTCCACACGTCTACGGCCCGTATGCCTCGCAGTGGGTAGCCACGGCCCTCTGCATGGCCCGCGTGTACCAGCATCTGGAGCAGGAGATGAAGTGGCTGTGGACAAAGGATCTGCGGACAAACACGGCCCACGTTCACGACGTTGTCCGTGCGCTGTGGGATACGGCTGCGTGGTACGATGCGGGCAAGAAAGGATGGAGCAGCGACATGGGCAGCGTGGCCACGTTCAACGTTGTCGACAAGGGCGCCACCACCCAAGGCACGATAGCCGAGATGATTGGCGAGATTTTCAAGATTGAGACTGGTTTCCAGGGCCAGCTGATTAGCACCTTTGCCAAGCTCAACCTCGACAGTGTCGTCGACGACGTCAACGATGAGCTGCTGGCGCCGTGGGCCGAGCTGTTGGCCGACGCGGGCATTACTCGTCCCGGCCCGCTGACGCCGTTTATGGAAAAGGAGCTTCTCAAAGACACGGACCTCAGCATGGACGGAAGCAGACTAGAGTCGCTGCTCAGCTTCAAGTATGAGAAGCCGGAGCTGACCAAGGAGCTTTTGGAAGAGGTGATTGAGAGCTACCAAAAGATGAAGTGGTGGCCATAGGCAGACGTGTCGGGTAACGGAGCAACGATTTCCTATGTTTGGTTGTGGCGGGCCGGAGCCGCTAGACGTTAAAGACGGGTAATTCAGGCATTTGCGGGGGAGCGTCGAGACTTGTATCACTAGCATAGCATATACCACGAGGCGTGTACAGGTAGTACAAAGGTAGCAATATCATAAGTCAGCTATTGTCTTGGGGGACGACAACCCATTCGGTACGGATCTAAAGAGTTGCATATACGCGTATGATTCGGGAAGCATGCTCGTATAGGCCTCCATCAAAACGACCTATGACCTAGCTGGCGTGATAATAACTGCTGTTTGCACTGGCTGACGGAATTAGCATATAACTTGACTCTGACTACCGCCAGGCACGGAACACTAGTGCGGCTGTTCCGCCGCCGCCGGTGTGGATGCAGGAGGCTCGGCGTCACAGCAGCTCACCAAGGCGGAGCAAATGATCTCCCGACTGGGCGACTGGGCGACGCAAAGAGAAAAACAACCAAGGATGCATGGGAAACACGGCAAGGACAGCTGCCCGTTTTAGGAATCTTGTCCGATGAGGCGAAGACGCCACGTCTGATGTGCCGTTCTATCTTACAATATAGACGAGGAGATGCTATACTGCGACAAAAAGGTGTGTGTTGGACGGGCTGGCTTCTGCCATGATTCGCGTTTGCCGAGGCTTTTGGGCGATCCGGTAATGCTGTAGAACTAGACAGTAGGTGGCCGGCAATAAAATGGCATGACGGTCAGCGGTCAGCCAGGGTCGAAACTGGGCTAATACCTTCAACGCACGCGCCATGACTCTCGTGGCTGACTAGGTCGCTTACAGCATAGGCAGAGGCCATCCCAATAAGGCGGGCAACATGGAGAACAGCCTGGATGTTGAGTGAGTACTGGGGGCAGACAGCGAAGGGAGAGGGCGGGGATTGACTGTACGGAGCATGTGTAGTGGGGGAAGATGGCGAAAAGAGGGGGCCCATGGGGGGAATGTCGACGTCTTGCACCGCCTAATTCGTCGTAGCGGCATCTGTGGCTGGTGACACAGGTGCTGCTGGACCTCGGCCGAACACCACAAGCCCCAAACGGTCCCTGGACGCAGGGCCGCTGCTACGGGATAAGGGGAGAAAGAAAAGGCTGGCGGGGTTGAGGATCCCCCTCAATAGCTTGGGGCGACGCGTGGTTCCGCTTGTGACGCGTGCAAGAGAGAGATTGGCAGTGCGAACTAGTAATGCACAGGAGGAGGAGGAGAAGCTGGGAGAAGATGGGGTAAGGGACCGATTGTGGAGAGGTCAGAATGGTTCTTTTAAAAACGTGGCTTCCTAGTCGTAGTCGTAGTCGCAATCTCTCTGTCTCCAGCCTGTCTCTTTCCCTTGTTGGAGTTTTATATAATAGTCTCTCTCCCACTTGCTTTCCCACCCCACCGCTCTCTCCATCCCGACCTTTTGACAGCTTCACTCTCTCCCGGTACTAGGAAAAACATCCAGTGCCGAACCTACTTTCCAGTCTCGGACACTTTATATTCTTACCTACGTATCCTAATCAACCGCTATCCAACATGGCTGCGCCGGACGAGAAGACCATGAAGAACCTCACGGGAACGTGGTGGCTGGTACGTTTCAACATGACTTTGCTCCAAAGTCGGAGTCCCCCGACTGACACACTTTTGCGCGCACAACCGCAGAACCGCACGCTCTCCGACTCGGCCGACAAGGGCCTCACGATCCAGAGCATCGGCTACCTGATCCGCACCGGCATCAGCATGGCCACCATCAGCATCGTGGTCAACCAGTACGAGGCGCCGCCCAAGCCGCCCAACGAGTCGACGGACATTGTGACGCACATTGACATTGAGCAGTTCGCCACGGGCCTGTCGGGCTCCGTGGAGAACCGCTGCGTCGACGACACGTACCGCGACCACTCGGACTGGCTGTTTGGCAACGTCCGCGGCAAGTCGTACTGGGTCTCGGTCGACGACATTGAGGACGAGTACCTCAAGGGCGGCTGGCTGGCCGAGGGCGAGGGCAAGAACCTGGTGCTGTCGCACGTCGAGAGCCAGGACTATGGCTGGGTCGCTGACCAGGTCTGGGGCTTCCAGGAGGTTGAGGGCGAGCGCCGCTACTGCCGCAACATTATCATTACCAAGGAGGACCAGCGCGCCGAGTTCCGCTTTGTCTATGACTTTGAGGAGACCATGTAGATGGGTAGGACGGGCAATTCAGGCGAGGAAGCAGGCAGTTTGGTAGAATGCGATTAATGCTCGAAGACCTGTCTTCTGTGATTCATGCTCGAGAATGTTTACTGTATACTGCTCTAGACGCTTTGCCGTTAATTCATAGCCAGAATATCGCAATGCGGTGCAAGTTCCAGAAGCACCAGATATAACGTCCACGTACACACACGGCTTCCCTTGCCTATCATTCATGCTCTTATATTTTATATTTTATATTTTATCATATGTACATTGCCGCCAGGGTATCAACACCAGCTAATCCAGCAACAAAACAGCCAAGCCCGTAGACCCGGCTACCAATCCCCAGCACCCCAAGTTGGTCTATGCCGGCCTCCTCTTCACAAACTCCTCCAGGTCCTGCACCGTAGCGACGCCCAGCACAAATCTGCGGTTCTCGTCAGTAATGACGGCAAACTGCTGCGCCCACTCGTTCCCGGCAGCGTCGCCGCGGAAGAAAGCCTCGAGCTCCTCGAGCGGCGTCTGCATGGTAATGACGCGGTACGTGCGTCCCTTGCGCTGGAACCGCGTCATGGCCGCCGACAGAGGGTCCTCGGGCTTGACGCGGCCGCTGTCCAGCAGCGCCTGCAGGTGCGGGATGGCAATGTAGCCCAGCAGGGCGCGCGTCTCCGAGTCGACGACGGTCAGGTGTGTGTAGTCGCGCTCAAAGGCGGACATGACGGCGACGGAGACGGGGTCGGACGGGTTGAGGGAGAGGGCGGCGGGAGGGTCGAGGTCTTCAACGGTGGCCTGGGCGGATTTTGTCTGTTAGCATGTTGGGTATTACTCGGGCACATGTGATGGTGAACATACCCCTCGGTAGCGGGAGGCCCATTGTGATGCAAAGCCTTTGCTGGCCGCCGGGGCGACGGCTACTTGCGAGGCCATGGTATATCGTTTGGCTATGGGGGGAGGCTTTGGTGGACGACGAAGCGAATCGGGACGTGGATCGCGGGTTGTGATGGGGCTGTGAAATCGTTACAGGTGAGTGGTGTTTGCGGTTTGGAGTTTTTTACTGTCTGGCGTGGCCCTCCCTACCAGCTCGGGATGCGCTGGTGAAAAGTGGGGTGCTCGTAGAGGCTCCGGGCGGGAGCGTTTGGGCGACTGACGGGCGTCTCGGTGTGATGCGGATCTTGGACGGAGTTGGATGTTGTGTAATGCTGGCTTGGGTGAATCGTGGAAACGAGAGGTCCTGTTTGCCAGCTTGTTTCTTTATGGGCTCGTGAGAACCCGTGTGTCATCGTACCGTCCATGCCAGAGATGCTGCGCTTAAACTGCGAGCATCGCTGCATCCTGGCTCTCCGGGTACATTATACCCACCGGCGATGGCGTCAAAAATATACAGACACAGCGCTGCAATACCTATACAGTACAAGACCAAGAAATACCCCAAAATAGCATGCAGAATAGCGCTTGCGGCCGCTCAAATCCTCTGCATAATGGCTTCGTTCCATCTGCGACAAGTCGCCGTCTTGCACGAATAGTGATGTCACTGCCCCTCCATAGCTCCGAGGTGCGCCTGCTCTCACCACACGGTCCAGCCACACAGGACAGCCTGCCGTAAAGCCGACGCAACCTTGATTGACGTCGTCGAAACTTTTTTGAGCCTTGCATCTGTCGACGCGGCAATTCATCGCGAATCTCATCACCTGTTGCCTACCAATCTGTGCGGTGGTTTTGTAGACATTACTTGCACGCACGCGACACCCTGAGGTGAGTACTGCAAGGCAGCTTGCGTTTGTATGCGCTGGCAGCTGGCAGCTGGCACTCTGGGGTCCAGCATTTCAGTGCCCGAAGCTTCAACGCTTGGGTATCCTTTTATACGCGCGTTACGATTAGAATTGGCTGACTCCAATAAAGAGCCCAGCATGGCTCCTCTAGTTCCTCCCATGGATACCCTCCAGGGCACTATATACACCCCGATGGGGCTGCGCACCCGCCAGCCCGCGCCGACTCGCTACCAGGCACGCCCTGAGCTCTACGGCGCCTTTTCCGTCGTCGAGGACGCAAAGGAAAAAGTGCAAAAGGCCGGCTCCGAGGCGTCCAAGGAATTCGAAAAGGCCAGCGCAAAGGCGCAGGCCAAAGCTGGCAACATTGAGCTGTACACGCCAAAGTATTATGCCGCTTGCACCTTTGGTGGTCTCCTCGCCTGTGTATGTTGGGTCAATCAAACAAAAGGACGTCCGTCCGCAAACTAACAGGAATAGGGTCTTACCCACACGGCAGTGACGCCTCTCGATCTCGTCAAGACGCGCCGCCAGGTCGATTCCAAGCTGTATACCGGAAACTTCCAGGCCTGGGGCAAAATCTTTAGGACCGAAGGCATTCGCGGCGTCTTTACCGGATGGAGTCCCACCTTCTTTGGATACTGTGCCCAGGGTGCCTTCAAGTACGGATGGTACGAATACTTCAAAAAGGCCTACGCCGACATGGCAGGCCCCGAGGCTGCCGCCAAGTACAAGACGGGTCTGTACCTAGCCGCATCTGCATCGGCCGAGTTCCTGGCCGATATTGCTCTGTGCCCGTTTGAATCGGTCAAGGTCCGCGCCCAGGGCGCCATCCCCAGCCCTTACAAGGGCACGTTTGACGGCATCAGCAAAGTCACCGCCAAGGAGGGATGGGCCGGCCTGTACAAGGGCATCTACCCGCTCTGGGGCCGCCAGATCCCCTACACGATGATGAAGTTTGCCTCCTTTGAGACGATTGTGGAGATGATGTATAGCCGCCTGCCCGGCGAGAAGAGCGACTACGGCAAGGCCGCGCAGACGGGCGTGTCGTTTTCTGCTGGTTACCTGGCCGGTATTCTGTGCGCCATTGTCTCTCATCCCGCCGATGTCATGGTCAGCAAGCTCAATGCTACGCGTGAACCTGGTGAGGCCTTTGGTGCCGCCATGGGTCGCATCTACAAGGATATCGGATTCTCTGGTCTCTGGAACGGACTGCCGGTGCGTATTGTCATGATTGGTACCCTGACTGGTCTCCAGTGGATGATTTATGTAAGTCGTGTCTGTGTATGTACCCGCGATTGGCTTCTAATATTTTGCAGGATTATTTCAAGATTTTCATGGGTCTGCCCACGACGGGAGGAGGACCGCCCGCGAAGAAGCAGTAGGCGGAGAGTTTTTGGCCGTTGTTTGCAGTCTACCCTGTATTTTAGTTTGCTTTTCCTAATGAACGCTCGACTCTCTATCATAAATTGCCGTAACCAAAGCCGATGGATCATCACGTTGTCGTTTTCTTGGCGTGCCCTATAAAGAAGCATGTAGACGTTGCAATTGTCGCCACTCCATGGGCCAAGCCGGTAAGGCTTCGCCGGTTATTGGACACTGAACGCCGTTGTGCTGCCCAAAGCCCCGACGGCAAAATGAATGTGCGGGTTGGGGCTGGTGGTGTGAAGGCGACGTCGATGGCGTAGATACGGGCCGACTTAGTTGGCTGTGAATGGACGGTGTGCATACATGACATATGAGTACTGGTGTGCCACTTCAACGGTGTTCGGCAAGCATTCCGCTGCGACAGCTGTATACTATACATTAATACACTTTTTGGCCCGTCCTTATACAATGTATTTTTATACGCTCGTTGGGTTAATAAAGGGAATTAAAAGCCGCATCTTACTCCGTGGCGGTCGCCAAGCTGCGTCTAGGAGGGGAGGTGGCTTGGCGATGCTCCAGGGTAACGATTCCTTCCAACTTGAATAGTCGTCCTGTAGGCTTGCAGCTTGTACGTTTTTTTGCATCGTTTATAGGGTAGTTGAAATGGCTTACCAATGTAGCTCGTTTCGTTATAGCGACAGTCACTTCTGTAGAATATACGAGCTGGGGTGTGTAAATCCTGCCCGTCTTCTACTGGTACAGTGAGCAGTTTTACGTGGTGGCGTCCACCGTCCTTTTTCCCCGCCTCGAACTTCCAGTGGCGCCATGCCTCGCGTGGCGTGCAAAGAGCAAGTAGTTTTAACCGCCTAGGCCCTGTTGTCATTATCCCCAGCAACGACCGCCGTGGGCTGGGGCGATGCTACCTAAAGAGCGCGGCAAGGCGATGGGGGCTGGGGCCACCCCCGCATGCTAATAGTCGTCTCGCAGGTTTTTGGTTCGTCCGATGGGCCCCAGGGCAGGTGAACAAAGAAACGCCTGAGGTCATGGTTTGCGTTTTTTTGATCAGCGCTTTTTTTCTGCGAGTGATTTTGGCCTTTTGCTTGGCGACTACTGGAACGGTAAGAGGCGACGTTGATCAACCGGCGGGAGCTCTTGTCGGAATCAAGGGGTCCTGGAGTGTCGCGTCTTGGGGGACAGCGGATTGGATGGCAGCCTCGTTTATTAGATGTCGTTGGCGTACTCTTAGTCGTTGTCTCTGGGCGTAGTTCCATACAGCTTGGTGCTTCTGCAGCGCTTGTCCGCCTCGCCTGTAAGGACACTGCTGCCTCGGACAGAGGTCTACGCCAGGCTAATGGTGTGCATGAGACCATAGTCTGCAATAGTCCGCCCTAGTCGCTGTCGCTGGCGTCAGCAATCATCTACAGGACTCGTACACCAGCCCAGAGCGACGTAACATCCATCGTCCCAAAGCGTGCTCGTGCATTCAGCCTCGTGTGGCCAAGCGGCCTCAGCTGGGGGGGGTGGTTTCGGAACCGAAGCACCAAACCCTTGATTCGTTCCATAGCGATGGCCTCTCGCCTCTCGCCACTCGACTCAACAATAGAGTCACTGTAATGCGTAACCGTTTTTCCCTTTGATCAGCGAGCCCAAAAAAGCAAACTCGGGAGACACCAAGTCCGAAACCTCCCCAAGCCAGCCAACCCCCGGACGGTCGCTGCAGCCTCCGCCAGCCATCAGGACGTCCGTTTTCTCTGGAACTATTCGGCAACACCCTCCAACCACAGCGCGCCGCCGTGCAAGGAAGGGGGCCCTGACCATCCGCGCTAAAGGGCGCCGCGTGGATAACGGAGCAGGGCTGGCGGAGCCCGTGGCATGTTCTGTCCCAGGCAGCGGGTGGTGGTGTTGCGCAGAGTAAGCTTAGCCGACGTTTTGGTAGGCGGGCTAATGCACCCAGTGTGGTGCGTTTTTGGTGCGGTTGGCCCTGCCTGGCCTGCCCTCCCAGTGGCCGCTGTGCCCGCTGGCTGACTTGCCTCCTCCTCACGGGGTACTGTACCTAGCCCCGACCCGGCTTAGCGCTCCTCCATCCCCCACATCACAACGCCTGCCCACCCGCATCCTTCTCCCCCTCCACCCCAACACAACCGCACAACCCTTGCTGTCCCCCGGGGTTCGTTCTGGCGCTGTCCAAAGGTTCCATCCAATGACTTCCATTTGCCATTCGGCCTCTCTGCCTGTGCCTCCCAGCCCGTTGGTGGCATCCCGTCTTCAAGGTAACCGCTGCCCCGACCGTCTTGTTGGCTTTCGTTAGTCGTTTGCCCTTTGTTTTCTCGAACCTTCAACACCACTCTTCTCAAACTCGACTGCGAATCTGCCCACACCCTCGAGTTTTGCGATTCAGTCTCTCGCGTGCCGCCGCCATTTCTCACAGACGGCCCGCTGTTCGCTACGACGAACTCCGCAAGCCACGCAACGCCGCTCGTCTTGTCTGCGCCCTGCCTAGAAAGCCAGCTTTCCGAGCCTCGCCAAACACCTCACTCCGGCGCCAAATCTCGTTGGCCTCCAATCTCCTCCTTTTCTTCATCGGCCACGACTATAATTCACATCGCCGCAGCGTTCGACTCCCGACCGTTTTACGGATGATTGTTCCCCTCCCGTCTTCGACGTCCTAGAGCGGGTTCTGCAGCCGTTTGCTGTCAGCCTCGCCTGGCGCCTCCGCCTCCGCACCTAGCTGTGCGCTCGCCTCGCGACATATTCAATACTATAATCGTTTAGACCGACGCTGCGCGCACGAGCGCTCCGACGTAGACATGCCTAGTCTCTTTAATAAGATCAAAGGCGGCACGGTAAGTCTTTGGACTGACGCGCACCTCAGCCAACTCGCAGTGGGGAATGCTGACAAAATACCTCTCAGGCATCCGCGACACAGCCGGCCAAAGACACGCCGGTCAAGAAAAAGGATGAAATCGCCCCGGAAATCACGCCGCTGGAGAAGATGCTCCAGAATGCCGGCCCATTGACAGACGACGGCCGCGACCGGTTTCTCGGGTTTGAAAATGTGCGATCCATCTGAGACATGTCCCCCAATCCAGCGAAACCTGGCTAACCTCGTTGTAGTTTGGAAACACATGGTGAATACCGTCGCCAAACATGTAGGAACGCCGTGCTAACTGCCGCAGCTACTGCAACTCGATCGTCCAAGCCCTCTTCTACTCGGACCTGTTCCGCGACCACGTCATCAACTACCCGCCGCACTCTCCCACCGATACCCCCAATGGCGACCAGTACAAGCCCAATATTACGATCCGACCGCCCGTCACGCCGACACCGCCCAACCCGCAACAAAAGAAGGAAAAGCTGTCGACGTCGCAGGTTTTGAAGCAGCGCCAGGCCATAAACTCGGGCCAGCCCGGGCCCGGCCAGCAGCAGGTCAAGCCCGAAGATAAACCCGACACACCGGAATACAAGAAGAAGCAGGCCATGCTCAAAGGCCCCATCCTGGAGCTGGCACGAGAAAACTCGGTGGCATATGGCATGGATGAGTGCACCTTTACGGGCCTCAAGGACATTTTCCTTGCCGTTATGCAGAGCAGCAGCCGCATAGGCGTGCTGAGCCCGCAACGCTTCCTGGAAATCTTTAAGCGTGATAACGAAATGTTTCGCAACTCCAACCACCAAGATGCTCACGAATTTTACGGCCTGGTGCTGAATGATGTCATTGCGAATGTTGAGGACAACGCCCGACGGCTACAGGAGCAAGAGGCGACGAATAACAACGGCCTGTCGCAATCGGTGGAAAACGCCTTGGGCGCCGCCATGGCCAACAATGCAACGGGCTATCGCTCGCCAGGTACTGGCTGGGTTCACGATATATTTGAAGGCGTCTTGACGTCAGAGACCAAGTGCCTGACCTGCGAGACGGCATCACAGCGAGACGAGACCTTCCTGGACCTGTCGATTGACTTGGAGCAGCACTCGTCCGTCACGTCGTGCTTGCGCAAGTTTTCGGCCGAGGAGATGCTCTGTGAGCGCAACAAGTTTCACTGCGACCACTGCGGTGGCCTGCAAGAGGCTGAGAAGCGCATGAAGGTCAAGAAGCTGCCCAAGGTTCTGACACTGCACCTGAAGCGCTTCAAGTACACGGAAGACTACAGCCGGCTCCAGAAGCTCTTCCACCGCGTCGTATACCCATACCACCTGCGCATGTTCAACACGACCGATGAGGCTGAAGATCCGGACCGTCTCTACGAGTTGTACGCGGTCGTCGTTCATATCGGCGGCAACGTCTACCACGGTCACTACGTATCCATTATTAAGACCAAAGATCGCGGCTGGGTCCTGTTTGACGATGAAATGGTGGAGCCGGTCGACAAGCACTTTGTCCGCAACTTCTTCGGAGACAAGCCCGGGATGGCAACGGCGTACGTTCTCTTCTACCAAGAGACGACGTTTGAAAAGGTCCGCGAGGAGCAGGAGAAGGAGGGCATGGAAGAGGTCAAGCTTGCCACGCAGGCTGCCAACGTTGCCCACGAAGACAGCGATAAGACGGACGACACGCCTCTTACGCGACAAAAGACCCAGCCCGCACCAACCAGCTCTGAGCCAGACATGGCCAACTTGGCGCAGGCCAGGACAGCACCTCACATGTCGACGCCGCCAACACCGACGCCGGCAGCGTCCGCACCGCCTCAGTCGCCAGTCATACCCAGCAGCGTGCCCGCTGCACCACAGAGTCCGGTCGTAGCGTCGTCTCCCCCGACATCAAGCCCAGCCCCCGCCGTCAAGTCCAAGGACGACTTGAAGCGCGAGAAGAAGGAGCGTGAGGCCGCGGAGAAGCTGGCCAAACAGCAAGAAAAGGAAGCGCACAAGGCCAAGGACAAGCAGGACAGGGAAGATGAACGTAAACGCCGCGAGCAGCAGATCAAGCTCCAGGCCGCGCGACGAGCGGAACAGGAGCAGCTGGCCAAGGTCATGCAGGAGAGCAAAAAGACTGCGTCGCGCGAAGAGGACACGAGGAAGAAGGAAGAGGGCGGATCCGGGTCGTTTGGCTTCCTGGACCGTTCCAAGCGCGGTAGCAAGTCGGGCTCGCGCAAGGGGTTTGGCCTCTTTGGCAAGAACCACGACGACGGAGGTGAGGCCGTGCAGAACGGCGATACGCCTGAAAAGGAGAAGAAGGGCCGTCTAAGCATGGGACTGGGGCGCAAGAAGAGCAACAATGTGTTGTCGTGAGGAGGCTGCGCTTGATGCATATAAAGCGAACATTGAAGCACATATGGAGACGAATTGGTTCGAAGCGGATGATTCATCTGCACTTGTGTACATGTACGGAGCGCCCAGAGTATATCGGGCTTTGATTACGGGTTAGTATGTCGATACCAGACTTAATGAAGCCGTTTGCGTGTAAGACTGTCTGAAGAATGTGAATGTCAGTAGTAGGAAGCATTTGGCGCTTGCGGAGTCCACATCGTATTAGTCGACTTGTCAGTAGTAGGAAGCACTTGGCACCAGTGCGAGCCCACGCCGTACCTTGTCGTCGACTTCTTTCGTGTCGTTGCTGGTGCTGGCTCCGTTAATGTACCCCCAAGCAATCCCCCATGTAACCCCCGTGAGTGTCGGCGATAGATACGCTAGGCGGCTTGTTGGGGTGGATTCCGCATTTGTACAATCTCGCCGAACGCTGACAAAACCGGCTAAGCGGGACCTCGATTGCGAAACCATAAGGCGACAAATTATTAGGGCACTGTACAGCTGCAGAATTAGCGTTAACAGAGAGAGCAAAAAGACATAAAACACTCGTCAGGCGATGGGAATTTCAGACAGCCACCACGCACCACCATTGACCGCTGCGCTTGCTGGAAACTATCGCACGGCTGACGGCCCATGAATGCGCGCAATTCACAGATAACACAGATAACGCCATGATGGGCAGCGGCTCTGATTAGAGTGAGTGCCGTCCACAGATCCAGTCGGTGGGGGTCTATTTATTGGGCCTTTTTCGGTGTCGGTGGCGGCTCCTGCTAACCCTTCCCATAGGTATGCCGCCGCCGAGCACCCGCGCCCCAACGGACCAGCCGGGTCTGTGGTCCGTAGCCGTGGTGGAAGTGGAACGTGCGCCGAAGGTGCTGGGTGAGACGTGGGCGGTATCAGGAGTCAGCGCATTGAGGCGAGAGAGGGACACGATTGAGAAGAATAAAGATGAAAGGCGATGAAGATGGGATGTACGAGGAGAGCAACAGATTGGGGAAGTTTTTGTTTGTGGTTGAGAAGAAAATGAAATTGGCTCGCCCAAAAGGGTAACGGCAGCAAACTTGTTACGTGAGACTTGAGGTGACGTGACTGCACCTCCCTCCGATAGCACCGATAAGGCCCGTCGGCGGCAGGTCGGGATATGTACATGTCCCGGGAAGGGGAGCATTGTTTTCTCATGATTTGTGTAATGAATTCATGGCATATTCAATATCCAAAAACTCCTGTAGCAGACTCGTTTGATGCCCTTCCTCCCGCTTGGCAGAGGACTCTGCAGCGCGCCAAACGCAAAACGGATGACGCTTCGGCCTCTGGTTGTCTGGCCCCTCCAACAGCTCCTCTAGCTCGACACATACATCATGGCCCACTTCTTTTGCTGCCCGCCCACTCCGTCCCTCTTACGCTGCAAAAACTCTCGCGCCTGCTGAAGCTACCTGACGCTGTTTTTGCCCCCCAAACGCTTATATAGCTCACCACCCCTACACCAGCCCGTTCTGCCCTCTCCTTTTGCGATCCAAACCATCTCCAATACCCAGGTCCCATATCGAACCTACCGATCACAATCCATCATCATGTCTGGCCCAGTGTAAGTCTACCACGTTGCTTGCTTTGATCACCCCGTCATCGCCCACTTCACTTTTTTTTCGGCTACCCCGCCACCCCTCACTGTCGCTCACTGTCGCGGCCGGCTTCCTTTGCCGTGGCCACGCTTCCGCAGGCGCCGGCTGCGACAGTTTTCGGTTTCTTTCCTTCTTGATCAGTGATCAAATTAATTCAATCCCTTGCAATTCATCCCATCACCCTTTTGTAAACTCGTTGCTTATATGAGGGTAGCGCCCGTTTGGCCAACCTCAAGCTGGGCGGCTCCCCTCCTCACGACCCCGGCTCAAATCCCAGCTCGTCGTCGACAATGGCTAACTCTGTGGCAAGCGCGGATCTCGGCCTCATTGGCCTTGCTGTCATGTAAGTTTCTGATGCCCTCCTTGGTCCCCGAGCGCCGCCGCCTAACATCCGCCCAGGGGACAGAACCTCATCATGAACATGGCCGACCACGGCTTCACCGTCTGCGCCTTTAACCGAACCGTCTCCAAGGTCGACCGCTTCCTCGAGAACGAGGCCAAGGGCAAGTCCATTGTTGGCGCTCACAACATTGAGGAGTTTGTCAGCAAGCTCAAGTCTCCCCGCCGTGTCATGCTGCTCGTCCAGGCCGGCAAGCCTGTCGATGACTGGATCGAGAGCCTCCTGCCCCTCCTCTCCAAGGGCGACATCATTATTGATGGTGGCAACTCGCACTTCCCCGACTCCAACCGCCGCACAAAGTACCTGGCCGAGAAGGGCATCAGCTTTGTCGGCTCCGGTGTCTCCGGTGGTGAGGAGGGTGCTCGCTACGGCCCCTCCATGATGCCCGGTGGCAACGAGGCTGCCTGGCCTCATATCAAGGACATTTTCCAGGGCATTGCCGCCAAGAGCGACGGCGAGGCCTGCTGCGAGTGGGTTGGCGACGAGGGTGCTGGTCACTACGTCAAGATGGTCCACAACGGCATCGAGTACGGTGACATGCAGCTCATCTGCGAGGTAAGTCGACTCGCGCCGCGCCTCATCCGCAGCCGCTAACACGTCCCAGGCCTACGACATCATGAAGCGCGGTCTCGGCCTCTCCAACAAGGAGATTGGCGACGTCTTCACCAAGTGGAACAAGGGTGTCCTGGACTCGTTCCTCATCGAGATTACCCGCGACATTATGTACTACAACGACGACGACGGCACCCCTCTCGTCGAGAAGATTCTCGACCAGGCCGGCCAGAAGGGTACCGGCAAGTGGACGGCCGTCAACGCCCTCGACCTTGGCATGCCCGTCACCCTGATTGCTGAGGCCGTCCTTGCCCGCTGCCTGTCTGCTATCAAGGACGAGCGCGCCGACGCCTCGACCAAGCTCGAGTTTGTCAGCCGCAACAACGGCAAGTTTGACGGCGACAAGGCCCAGTTCCTCGACGACCTTGAGCAGGCCCTGTACGCCTCCAAGATTATCTCGTACGCCCAGGGCTTCATGCTCATGCAGGAGGCTGCCAAGGAATTTGGCTGGAAGCTCAACAAGCCCTCCATTGCCCTCATGTGGCGTGGTGGCTGCATCATCCGCTCCGTCTTCCTCAAGGACATTACCGCTGCCTACCGCAAGAACCCCGACCTGAAGAACCTGCTCTTCGACGACTTCTTCAACAAGGCCATCCACACGGCCCAGCCCGGCTGGCGCGACGTTGTCTCCCGTGCTGCCCTCATGGGTATCCCGACGCCCGCCTTCTCCACCGCTCTGTCGTGGTTCGACGGCTACCGCACCAAGAACCTGCCCGCCAACCTGCTCCAGGCTCAGCGTGACTACTTTGGTGCCCACACCTTCCGCATCAAGCCCGAGTTTGCCAACGATAAGTATAAGACTGGCGAGGACATCCACGTCAACTGGACCGGCCGTGGTGGCAACGTTTCCGCCTCTACCTACCAGGCGTAAGGTAGTTTGCACCGATGGGTGACGGGTAAAATATGAATAGTAATTTCTTTTGTAGTAGAAGCATCAATTGAAGATCAATTGAATACATCTTTCGCTCCAGGGCTATGACAATGAATACTACGTCTATTGAATAATGAGTAAATGTAGCACATACATGATCGCGATAGGTCGATGCCGAGGACTGCCGGCGTGTAGGTGTCAGGAAGCCAAGTCTGACAGCTTCTCAGTAATTGACACTTAAATACAAACAGAGAGAAAAGGAGACGCTGATCCATGCGCTAGCATTTTGGTTTAAATGAAACAAATGTGGACAGCGGTAGAGTGACGTTTTGCGACAGACAGTCCCTTGTAGCAGTCTCGACGATCACCATGCATGGGGCGCCGGCTGTACGTCACGTCTCCCTCGCAACTCCAGCTCTCCAAATCTCCAACTCTCCAACTTACTCAATCACCACGACCAGCCTCTACCCCCCATCCCATCCCGCCCTTCAACAGTGGCCGTGTATCTATTTTCCTGCTCCATGCTTTAAAGCAAGCTCCAGCCAACAATGGCGCCTCCAATCGGTACCACCGCACCCCCTTTCGCAGCACCAGCAACACACGCAGACCAGCTAACAAACGCGCAGACATGGCTCTCAACGCCCTCCTCTTCGCGACGCCGCTCCTCCACCTCCTCCTCGCGCCGTACACCAAAGTCGAAGAGTCGTTCAACCTGCAGGCCGCCCACGACATCCTCACCTTCGGCACGCCGTCGCCCCCGCGGCTGCGCGCCACGTTTGACCATTTCACCTTTCCCGGCGCCGTGCCGCGCACCTTTGTCGGCGCCGTCATCCTCGCGGGCGTCAGCCAGCCGGTCATCGCGCTGGTGGGCTTTGCCAGCGCGCAGCTCGTCGTCCGGGCTGTGCTGGGCGCGTTTAATGCGGCGGCGCTGCTGGTGTTTCGCAGGGCGGTGGACAAGGCGTTTGGTCGGGCTACGGGCCGGTGGTGGCTTGGATTGATGGTCTGTCAGTTTCATGTCATGTTTTATCTTTCGAGGACGTTGCCGAATATGTTTTCCTTTGGACTGAGTAAGTCTTTTTTTTTTGCTCTGGGTGTTGATTGGCTATACGGGTGCTAATGTGTTGCAGCAACGCTTGCGTCGGCGTTTCTCCTACCAAAGACGACGCCGTTGGCAGCGCATGTTCGTCAGAAGCAGGCTCTTCTGTTGCTTGTATTTTCTGCCGTCGTCTTTCGTTCTGAAACTGCGATACTTCTCGCCACGACGAGTCTACATCTGCTCATCACACACCGCGCCACTCTGACGAAGCTTGTTCCCCTTTTGGCCGGCCTGTCGCTCGCCGCCATTGTCATTTCCGTGCCGATAGACTCTTACTTTTGGCAGAAGCTGCCACTATGGCCTGAGCTCGCCGGCTTCTATTACAATGCCGTGCTGGGCTCGTCGTCCAACTGGGGCGTTTCGCCGTGGCACTACTACTTTTCCTCTGCACTGCCCCGTCTCCTCTTAAACCCGCTGTCTGCGCTTCTCATCCTCTTTGCGCTTGTACAGCCTGCAACGGCTCGACAAGCGTGGGATCTGGTGCTGCCAAACCTTCTTTTTGTGGCCATCTACTCTGTTCAACCGCACAAGGAAGCGCGCTTCATCTTCTACGTCGTCCCTTCCCTGACAGCCGCCGCTGCCTTGGGCGCAAACTACGTCTTCTCGCACCGCACAAAGACCTTTTTCCACAGCATTGTCTCCCTCATCTTGCCACTATCAATCCTCGCTTCATTCGCCGCCAGCACGGGAATGCTCCTCCTCTCCTCACTCAACTACCCTGGCGGCGATGCTCTAGCGCAGCTCTACGCCATAACCGACGCGTCGCCTAGCGCTCAGACAGAATCCGTTCACGCCGACGTCCTTACATGCATGACGGGCCTGACGTTGTTTGGACAGAACCCAGCCGGTGTACCAATGGGGCTGGAAAGTAAAAACGCAAAGGTTGTATTTGACAAGACGGAGGATGCAGCTGAGCTAGCCAAGCCGCAGTTTTGGAAGCAGTTTGACTATGTTCTTGCTGAAGATCCCTTGACCGTGGTGGGCGGACAGTGGAAGACGGTCGGGATTGTGCAAGGCTACGCGGGAATAGAAGTTCTCAAGCCGGGGATGCAAGTCGATGAGGAACCTGCTGCCGATTCTAACCCAGAAGCGGCCATCAGAAAACCTCGTCTCGTGGGCCGCGGCCTAGTAGTACAGAAGGTGCGAGATTTGGTTCGGCGCGTATCGCGAGGATGGTGGGTTGGGCCACGCATGGAGCCGCGCATACACATAATGAAGCAGGTGAAATCCCCAGGCGGGACAGGCCAAGCAAGTAGCTAGGCACTATCTAATATTCAATTTTATAAATTAGAGATTTATAATTTAAAGAAGACCTGGTCGGTTCTCGTATTATAAGCCGGAATAATAAACTCGTAGGGCTGCCGCCATCTTTATCTGGTGCCCTGGGCCAATCACACTGCCAAGTAGCGCTTGGGGGCCATGCACAAACGCCACCAGGCCGCGGCCATGTCAAAAAATAAAAAGAATACTTCGCGACAGGTGTAATTTTTGCAAAATGAAGCAAAAAAGAACATACAACAGCCGGTGTTCGCTGGTCGTCACCGACCCAACTACTAATCTGCCGGTCGGTAGCTTGTCTATGGGAGAGCGGACGGGATCCCGAATTTTCTACCGCCTATGGTCGTATGTACTAGATTGTTAGCAAAATTTTCTTATAACAGACAGCGAGAGCAACGGCACCACAGCCATACAATGTCTAATTGGACACTAGGAAATAAAAGCAAGACACAGGAGTAGCTATAATTTAAATCTCTTTTAAACTAAGAGCGTGCTAGTATATATGAAAGGTAGCGATAGTAAAGACCAATGTGATACATGCCGTGGTGATGCACCGGGCATATGCAAACCTCTGCTGGGCAACACTGTACGTAACGTTAGGTGCTTGCAGGACTAGACGATATCTTGCGACCCCGTAGCAGACCTAACTATTGCACCTTGGCGAGGCAATGACGCCCCGAGATTATGCAAATTTGGGTATCTGGCAATGGTATCTTACATGCTGTATTCTGTTCCCTAATCGCAGAGACTCGTGGTATGCACCCATAAGTAGAAGTAGATGATCCTCGCCACGCGAAAGCTCCAAATTGTTATATGTTTAGTTTGGCGTCCTTGGCTTTATTGCTTACCAGGGCATTAACAAAGCCGGATTCCGCCTGCCGGGGCGGTGAATGCGCGCGCCCATGGAATCTGCCAGGCGCTGTGCGACGGGATATCCAGGCCGGCGCGCGAGCAGCCGTCCGGCAGCCGAAACCCTGTGAGAGCAATCCAGCGAAAATACGCGTTGGGCCGTCTGAGTGTATTTGGGTCGGTAAACTTTTGGCTTTCACGCCCGCTCTTGTAGATTTCTTCCCAGTCGTCGGCCGTCGCCAGAATGGCCCTGCCAGTGGCCCAGCAAATATGGGCGCTAACACCCGGAGCCGTGCCATCTGGTGTATTCAGCTTATCCAACAGTTCACGCGCAAGCTTCTGTGCCTCTCTCTCTCGTGCGAGTCCCTGATCATCATCAAGCGCGGCGAGGATGCGGCAGAACGCTATGTTGGAAACTGAGCTGGAAATCGTCAATTCCGTGTCTCTTTGGCCACACTTGTGCACAAATCGATCATTTGCGTGCGTAGAGGGCTTTGAAAGCTCTTCAGCCCATCGGTGTGCCCATGCGAGGTAGGTCTCTCGTTGTGACTTTGCTTCCCGGAGCAAATCGCGTCGGCGCGCTTCTATGGCTTCGGTTCGCCCTTGCAATTGATCAAGGAAAAGATCAGTAGCGTCCTTCATCAAGTTTGTAAACCTGATCGAAATCTCCGTAAACGAAATCATTAGTTCGCTCCTATCTGGATGGGCTTTCGGGTCAGATGATGTCGCTGACCGAAGGGTAGCTATCCAATCGTCATGGCCGAGGAAGCAATGCTTTCCATCAAACAATGCCTTCATTGCCTGCCGTAAAGAGTTAGCATTTATAACCGTGATGAGATATGAAAGAGGTAGACTAACAATAGCCATTGCCTGGGAGATAAAGAGCGATTTATCGAAATCCGTTGTGAACCGTTTAGGTCCGCGGTGTTGGATCAGCTTCATGGTGCCTTGAGAGTGTTGCATCACTGCGTGAGGATCACCGGTCAACAGTGACTATGAGAGCCCGAGCGCTGATTAGGAAATTGCCACATGAAAGAGCCCTTAAAAAGTACATTGCGCCCAAAACTTACTTCACAGTAGCTCAGAAGCTCCGTGGCGCAGAGCGTTTCTGCCGCGACGGAGAGCTCTTTGCTTTGGAGGTCGCTACGCAGACCGAATAATGCTTTACCGTAAGAGCCCCAAACAGTGTTTGTGGCGGTTTCTCTATCGGCCACTCCGCGTATGGCACGCAGAGCGGCTGCCGCACAGGCAATGGTACTATCTAGCGTGGGGTTGTGTCCTGACCTAGGAGGAAGATAATAAATGTAGGATGCAAGTCGTCGCATCCTCCCCGTGATATAATCGACTTTGGTGTCTCCCGAGGCGCTGAAGCTCACCAAAGGGGTTCGATACGCTATCAATGGCCCGAGGTGTATAAGGTCCCGTGCATTTGACAGCGCATTCATCTGCGCCATGGCGCAGGGCGTGCGTGGTATACGACCTAGTTGTTCCGAATAGCCTCCCGTAGTAGGGGCAGAGAGCCCATATTCCAGGCCCCAGCATTTGTAGCCGCCACGTGCGCATCGCTTGCAACCCGGCTTCGATTCATCACATTTCACTTTCCTTTTTCTGTTGATAGCTAGTTAGCCACGTAAAGGTCCAATAATGGCGGGCCGTGGCCGCTCGAACCTGCAAGTTTGGCATCCCGTCCTGACTTTCGGAGCCCATTTGCGGCGGCTTTGACTGCATTCCTGCTGGAAGGCATCATGGATTTGATACTCTAGCGTCCGTAGTGCAGATGTATCATCCATCTCGGCACGCGGTTACACGCCGCAGGACGGTACATGCCTGAATTCCTTAACCCACTCTTCGGCGAAATAAGGCTGGAGATCATTCAGCTTTGTCATGTGATGCGTCGCGTGCTCACTGCTCTGTTATAGCGAAGATGCGACAGATGAATACAAGGCTACCGGTAAATAGCGATGGGCATGCTTTAATAGCTTTTCACACAACAGTAGGGCAGTCATATTGTAAGCTATGGTATTGCTTCATTGGACTTGGGCTGGTGTACTCCGTTGTGGTCGCGTGGCTACGTGGCCGCATGGCCGCATAATAGGCCGGATACAGGGCGCAAAATAAAATATAGCAGGCCTATGCGCCTTATCTATTGCTCATCACGACTGCTAAAAAGATAGAGAATTGTCCAACAAAAAGACAAAACAACATACAACAGCCGGTGTTCGCTGGTCGTCACCGACCCAACTACTAATCTGCCGGTCGATAGCTTGTCTATGGGAGAGCGGACGGGATCCCGAATTTTCTATCGCCTATGGTCGTATGTACTAGGTTAACAACAAAATTACTTTATAACCCATATACTCACTGCTTCCCAACTGCAAACATAGCATGGTAAGTTTTGTCTAGTCGTGGCCCGAGAGCGCCAATGAGCAAATATAAATGCCCAGACGATCTCTGTTGAAGACAGGCTTCCTTCAATGCAGATCCAGCTTCCGAAACTGTCTTCAGCTGCATCGTATTCGGCTTGCATGATTGCATAGCACACCCACGCAACGCAATCCACAACTTCATCTCCGCCTCGCCATTTCTCAGATCGATTTAATTTTGTGCCAAATACCGGTTCACGTTCGTAAGGAAGCTTTTGACTGTTCCAACTATATATTGTGCACAACGGTACAGTCTATACCCTTGGCTCATTAACGAAAGGTCTTGTCAGAACACCAGTAAATGAAGCGTGGCAAACTCTGAATGGGGAAATACAATGGTGATATGCAAACATTGCATCTATAAAGGTCTCGGTAATTCTCAGATTTTACATCACTCTGCTTGGTCGGTGCGTTGTTGAACCTACTAGTACAGAGACGTCTCGGAAGAGTGCGTTCGCTTTCCAGGCAGTTTTACTTTGGTGATTGCAGAAAAAAGAGATCCAGTGCCCCATTTTACGCAGGGTGGGTTTAAGTGATGTCCAAGATAACTGCCAGCATCTACTATGAGTTTCTGTCTCCGGTATCCGCCGTACAATAGACCATCTCCGCGGCACTATGGACTGGACCAGATGGTATAATGACATTGATCACGACTTTCAATGTCACTATAACATGTATTTTGGATCTTGAAATTGTCTTATACACGTCTCATATCTGTCTTGTATATATCCAACCACATAAGATGAATTGTTGACGTGGCCGTCAGAAATGCCGGCAAATCGCAATGGCGCGGATCCAGCGTAGACCCGATGTTCAGCTTACAAAATGGGACGGAAGTTGACAGTCACGATTGTACGAGAGATTTATTGGCCTTTACTCGACTATATAAAGGGCGGCCATCCGCATTGTTCCAAGCTCTTCAAAACGCACAATACATCATTCTCAAAATTTGCAACAATGAAGCTTACTTATCTCATCTCGCTCGCCCCAAGGGCAACTTCCGTTTTGGCGGCCCCTGCCGATACTTCACAGCAATGTGGCGTGTGGGGGGATGGCGATAAATTTTACGACGACGTGACTGTGAACAATGTCGTGGAGTGTATGACCAAGTGCCAGGCTGACAGCAAGTGCAAGTCGTCTGAGTTTAAGCCGTCCAACAAGCGCTGCTGGCTATACGATACGCCAACAGCGCAGGCAAAGATCAGGGATGACAAAAACAGGTCAACCTGGGTCTTCAACGACAAGGGGTGCCCAACCTTGCAGTGTGGCGTGTACGGCGACGGCACCAGTTTTTACACCAAAAAGACGGTCCAAAAGGTCGAAGAGTGCACGGCGTTGTGCAAAGTAGATGATAAATGCCGTTCTTCGCAGTTTAAGCCTTCCAATGGCAACTGCTGGCTTTATGCTACCCCAACGACACTCGCAATGACGAAGAAAGACACCTAGGGGACTTGGATTTTCAACGATCGCGACTGCCCGCGCCAGTGTGGTGTGGACGGAGACGGTACGAACTTTTTCGCCAAAAATACAGCTGGAAGCGTGCAAGAGTGCCGGAAGTCGTGCAATGATGATTCCGGGTGCCTCTCATCTCAGTTTAGGCCATCCAACGGCAATTGCTGGCTATAAGGCAAGACTGTAGGCGAAGCTAAGACAATCAATGGAACCGAGAACACTTGGATCTTTAATGATCGAGACTGCCCTCTCCCCCCTTAACTGATGTGTCAGGTGTATGGGGACGGCACGAATTTCTACTCCCAAGCCCAGGTCGACAGCCAAGCAAACTGTCAGTCCTTATGCAAGGAGGACGACCAATGCAAGTCCTCGCAGTTTCGCCCGTCCAACGGCAATTGCTGGCTTTATGCGGAGTCTGCGGCAACAGCCAAGACATCTGATAGTCCAGAAATGACTTGGGCATTCAACGATAAAGAGTGTCCTCTGCCCAAATAATGTAGCATTGGACAAGGCCTAGTCTAGGCAGATTATGTGATAAGAACAAGAGCAAGGGATAGTTCAACACAAGCGAGAGGCTGGGAACGTTCAACACACAGAGCTGCGAAAATATAAAAGAAACTTGCAAATACAATTGAAGATTTAGTTGTTTACTTTATCCTGTTCTGTCGTAAAACCCAAGAGATAATGTACAGACTGTTCCCCGCCCCCACATTAGAGGAGGCTGCGTCACTGTCATGTACTAGAGCTACACCTTCTTGGTGTCATACAGACACAACATCCAGGCCCGCGAGACGTTCTTTAGGCCGCAAGGCACAGAAAAGGTTCCGATATTCTTCTTCGCACGAAATCCAAACGTCTTATGGAAGCCGTCACCGTCAATCAAGATTGGCGTTGGGAACTTCAGCCGTCCTTTCCAAATACCTCCAGCGGTCCGGATAAATGGCACCTTTTGCGTATCTGGACAGTCATTGTCCTCTGCCAGAGTGAATATCATTTCAAATGCTCCTTTGGAGCTCTCGTTTGTATCGCAGCAGTCATCCGTGTCCAGGAAGATCTCCAGCATAGTGACTGCTGAACGACTGCAGCCCGGCATGAATGGAAACATTTGGCGTGTTAGGCTGATCTGAAACGACCTTGAGTTATGTCGACGCCGCTTTTTCTTGCACATGGAGTCAGAAGTTGCTGGATGAGCACAGTCCCAGTCCTCATCACAACCATTGTGATTGGCGCTGCCGTCATCGCAGCTGCATGCCCATTCTCGACTACGTTGACGTTCCTCACAGTTACAGCAACTTTGCGACTCCTTTTCACGCTTGCACTCTTTGCATTCTTCATCCTGCCGGATGATAGACCAGACCTCGGGCATCTCGTGCTTGATATCAAAGAATCGCAAGCGGTTCTCGGAAAGATGCTTCTGCGCCAGCTCCTGACAGTTTTTCCTGTAGTCCGGACCACCTTCCCGCGCAGTGTAATTAACGTGCATCACCAAGTCGCTGAGGCTGTCCAAGTCAAACTGGTTGTTTTCCGGTGGCAGTTCAATTCGCCACCTTGATACGGCGCCAGTATATTCGAAAGGGAGATAGCGAGGATCATTGAAGTTGATTTCAAATAGACCGGAATCATTTTGACCGCTAGAAGTGGCAATTGCCTCTGTGCCAGCAAAGCGGGTGGCCACTTCAGGATCGTGGATGCACGAACATGGATTGTTGCCTTCAGCTGGTTTCTCGCAGCGACACGTTTTGCACTCGCCGATTGAAGGGCGCACGCGGATTGAGCTCCTGAGCTGCTGCAGGCGGCAGTGCACACCACTGTAAGGTCCAGCAACACATGGTATCGTCAGAGATACACTCTTTATTCGTCGCATATACTGGCCAGGGTAGTCAAGGTCAAACAGCCACTCGGGAATGTCCACTTCGCAATAGCCCGTCGACTTGAGAAGCACAAATGCTGCTGGAAAGTGCAGGCGCAGAGATACGTGCTTTACCAACTCGTACTCGCGGCAATTATTGTTCATATAAGCCCTCTCCAGCGAGTTAAGAGCCAGTTCCAGCTTTTCCCCTGCTAACAGACCTTCGTGAAGACTGTCCCAGGCATTTGCTGCCAAAGGTATAATGTCCAGGTTGGTATCGCCCAGCTCATACCGCGCAGCTTGTTGCGCCTCGTGGCAGACATCAAAAGCAGTATTGTACAGCTTCCTATACAGAGCCGAATTCTCTTGCTGGAGATATAGGCACAGCTCATATTTTGTAAACTTGTTTGTGAGGAAGGCTTGGGTCTCGGCCAAGTGCTCAATGCGTCTCTCGGTGTTGTTTAGTTCCCGGAGAGAAATTTCGAGACGCCTTCTAGCAGCGAGGCGCTGGCGCTTAATTTGCTGTATTTCATATACAGTAAGATCAGCCTGGTGCCGCCATTCTTGTTCTCGCCTGTCCCAGCCGCCTACCCCCGAATGCAACCCTGCTGCAGAACTCGAGACATCAGCCACTGTGTTCAAAATGCGAGCTGCGGCTGCAAACCCAGTTCCAAGCTTGACTCCCATGGGCATCTGCTGAAACTGAAGAGGGGTGCCCATTGTTCCCGCTATGCCAACCCACATGTCTGGTGTCGTTGCCATGCCCTGGCCGACGCTCTCTGATATATTTGCGCTCGTGCGACTGGCCATTGAGGCCGTGGTTCCAAATATGAACCCCATTTCGTTGAAATTGAGACCCTCTCGGATGAGCTTTTGGTAGTGTTCCAGTTTTGTTGTTGCGCTTTCCATCTGCTTGTCCAAAGCTTGTACATCCCAATCTGCAGCGCGATACTGATTCTGAGAGACATCACGGCCCAGTTCTGTAATCTGCCTTTCTTGTGAAGACTTTAGCCCTGATAGTGCTTCATTGTCACCGCGCTCGAAGGCAGACATCAATGCAGCGCCCGTGGATTTCACCATGGCCACCCACTGCACTGCTCGCGCCAAGATGGTGTTGAAGCGGTAGCCTTGGGAACAAATGAACAGGCACCCTGTTCCACAAGAGTCTGAACTAGAAGGACCACAGCATTCGGGTTTGTCACCAAACTTATGTGCCGAGCCCCAGGCTGCCAGATCTCTGCAAATGACGCCTCCAGGTAGCCTGCGACTGTTGAAGCTTCGGCGGATGAGGGAAAGACGGTCATCGACAGCTTCATACAAGCAAGTGAGCCTTGGATTGAGAGGTGGCAAAGATGACTGAAAAGCAGCGACTGTCATCTTGCCTTCTGTCAAGTCAGCAGCTTGAACCTTGCGTGGTTTTGGCCCAAGTACCCTACTAGCGACCGAGAGAATTGTCAACGCCTTCTGGTATGTTTCCTGAGAATTCTGAGCGAAAAGACTATCTGCCCAGAGCAAAAGCGTTTCGATATATTCCAGCGTCGCTGCTCGACCTCTAGCCTTGCCACCTGCGACAGGTGCAGTATCGCAGCAATTCCTGTCCTGCGGGAACCGAGGCTCGGCCAGAACCTCTGCGCCTGAAGACTTGTCATTCACCGAATCTGTAAAGTGAAAGCTTGCTGTGCTCGAAAACAAGTCTGTTGTGGCTTTTGAGCCAGAAACGATGTCCAATTTTGCCGTCACTGGCTCTTGACGCAAACTCAATTCTCGACATTGCATCCAAGTATTATCCCTCCCCAGCGGGTCATACGTCGCCCTCAGCCAGTTGATTGAGGGTAGATAGCGACAATTTTCACGCAAGGACCGTGAAATTACTAGACCTGCGCCATACGTCGCCAACGGAACCAGAGGCGCCCCTCCTCGGAAATATAGAAAGTAGGGAAATGACGCGAGAGAACTCTTGAGGCTCGGAGGGAGTGGTAGCGATGGCGGGTCACTTGGAACTGGCTCTGGTATAGGAATTGCTGCATCGGTCGCAATGTCGTAGCGAAAACCAATGGAGGAGTCACCAGCCTTAACATTAAAGAGTAGAGAGTCCGACTGGCGACCTCGGAGATTCAGAAATAGATCGGATAAGCTTGCGTCGTCATCCAACGGGATGCCCTCTGTTGAGCGGTGCGGCTCTTGTAGTAAACCCATGTGAACCCTCGTCCAGTGAAGATGAACAATTGGTGTCGACTGCCACCAAAGCATCTGTGGCGTAGGGTTATCCCAGTCTGACGTTGGATCAGCTTGGATCGTCCGCGGATCAATCTGTGTACCCTCCCGCGGCTGCTGAAACTCGGAATTCTGGCTTTTTTGGTCGGCATTCTGTGGCGCGGGAACTTGAGCGGGATCAAATCTCCTGCCATCTTGAAGCCAAAAGTAATACTCATCCATGACAGGTGGGTGTTCCTTGCCACATTCGCCACAGGTAATGATGGAAGACGAGTTTGGTTCATCGTATGGGGCCGCCACAGGAAGGCCTGATGCAGCTACCCTAATAAAACGGACACCCATCTGAAGTGCGGCTTGTATCCATAGAGGAATGTATTCCAAGGATGCAGCAGCCGGTAGTGCATCTTCTGAGTCAGATTCGGGTGTCAGTGGCGAGTCAAGATGTTTAGACGCGTCTGCATTGGCGTGAGCCTCGGATTCACTGAATAATTGTCGTTGGTTATTTCCAGCTAGATGATAGGGACCGCGTGATCGTTTCGGCCGAATTGGAGCAAGCCATGTTGGTCTTGCGCTGCGGTTTGGCGGCCCCATCAGAGCGACACCCTCATCTAATGCTTGCTTTTGAACTTTGAGCGAGAACTTCTGCGAACCTGAAATGGTCTCTTTACCAGGCTGTGGAGGTAGCTCAGTTGCTCCAGGCCAGATCGCGTTCCTTGACACAGTTGCCACGGTCGTAATATCTGACCGGAGGGCCCGAATGAGACTGGCATATGCCTCACTCTTCTTAAGCCGGGTGGACTCATCCCACTGTATCCAGTTCTCATAGTACCACACCTTCTTCTGCAGCAACTTCCACTTCTCAAAGGTGGCAAACATACAGTCCCATCGTTCTGCTTCGTCGCTGGTGATGTCCAAGGCGGGTTCTAAGCCCAGAAGTACCCGCTGTACAAAGCGCTGAGCAGCAGAGACAGACTCTGCAATCCGAGTCGTAGCGTCACTTATTCCCGCCTCAACATCTATGAGAAGAGTATCAGACAAATCAGTTGCTTGGAATCCTTGGCTCAACAAGTACTCCAACATGGCCTGTCTGGCGCGCAGCCTCAGGCCGTCATTTAATTTGACAACCTCCGCATGCCGTGCCACGACATTACTCTCCCCAAGACATGATCTTTGCACAAAGCGAAGCAAGTTCACGTTGCCAGAAATGTCGTCGATAACAACAACGTCTGGATCTGGATAAGTGGCCCATAATGCTGGGCGACATAGCTCCAACTCTGCCGTCGCAGTGTAGAAATGCTGCTGCAAGCGACGAAGCCATCTACCAGCATGCCAGGCTCGGGTAACCCAGCGTTCATCGCCAAGTTTGTCAATGTTTTCAGAATCTGCGATGCGGAAGAGGCTGCTTGGTTGCTCGAAATACTCGAGAGCAAGAGGGGCAAGAGTTATATCTATCCCCAGAAAGCGGAGGAGATGGTTGACTGGCTGCGGCGAGTCTGAAAGAGCGTGATAGAATAGCAGCCATAGATCAGGTTCTCTTATGTCCTTGATTTTGCCTCGCAGGTGGACATAGTCGAATACCCTCTCCCACCAGTCAAACATGGCAGACTGCCGCTTCTGCGACGGTTCGACCCTCGCATCGACCGATTTCTCAGGGGAATGAAATGCGTCTGATACAGGAAGAAAGTTGAGATCAAAGTTGACCTGATGCGTTTTGAACGTGCCCGATCCATTATCCCAGTAGTAAGACGTGCCCACAAACTCAGCTGGATGTTGAAGAAGAAATCCCAACTCAGACTGTCGTTCACATGGCAAAATCTTTGCTGACAAGCAGAACCTCTGTGCCAAGAGAACGGATTTAAATGCTCTCTGGTATGTTCGTCGAATGTCCCTGATGGTTGGAACATATCTCAGATTGAGAGGATCCGTTATTGCTCTCGCACGCTCTTGGCCTCCCCAGAGCGGTCCGTCTTTCTTGTCAATGTATAGAGCTTGCAATGGAACCTGATTCATGCAGTTGTCAGTATCCTCGCCTTTATAAGACAGGCAAAAGCCAGTGTGCATCCTTCTTAAATCATCGTCGTCATCAAAGATTGGCTCTGGCTGTTGCAGCACCATGGTGACTTGGTAAGCGCCGCGGCGAAGGGGAATGGCCCTGGAGGTATGGTCTGGTATGCCATCCCTAACCTCAATTTCCAAGATGCCTCTGTCGAGAATGTTCCAAACTTTTTGGCCTCTTTGAAGTCTGACGCTCCATCGCTTTAGCTTTTCACAGTCGCCATCACATTCATTCCTGCCCCCCCGCGCGTGAGCAGGGCAGGAAAAGGCAAAAGAGTAGCATCCAGCCTTGTCTATAAGCAACGTACCACCCCATATGGCTATGAAAGGCTCGGCCCCAGATAGCAGGTCGCCAGTCGCTTGTTCAAACGCAAACCCATTCTTGAACGCAATCAAATCATCTTGTGCCTCTGACGGTGTCAGTGTCAGAGCTGGCAGAATAGTGGGAAGTGGCGAGTTCCATGAATTGCAGATTGAGCCCCAGCCCTCCAGGCCACCCCGGGTCTCCTTCCAGACATTTGCATTGCGAGAGTTGTAGTACATGCCTTCTATTCCCATGCCCGACAAGCCCAAGAGGGCAGCAAAAGCGCTACCAGAAAAACGCGGTTGCCAGTCAAAACCTGTAGGCAGGTCGCCCCTATCGTCGGCGCTTTCCCAGGATGTTGCAGGGCGGTTTTCATCAGCAATGAGACTCAAAAGGATTCTCCACGCAACCTTGACACTATCACAATCATGCTCATCGTTACAACCCCCCGGGTGACAGTCGGCGCAATCAGTTCCCATCGCTGCAGCGACGGCCTCGGAAATATGGCGGGCAATGATGGTACATCGCTTGTAGAATATAGCAATCTGTCTCTGAAAGTAACGGAATCTCTTGTAAACACATGTCTCTTGAGTGAGGAAATCAGCTGCTTCGTTGAAATTGGAAAATAGAAGCGCAAAGGGTGCCAAGGCTGTGCGTGGTTGCAGGTAGATTCGCTGGATTGCTGACGCCTCAGTCGCGCTCAACTGTCGAATGCTCCTCAGTGTCTTTAAAACCTGATCATCGCACAGTGGAAGCTTGGCCCACAAGAGCGAGGACTTGGACTCCGGGACTACAGAGTAAAAGAAGGGTGAACATGCGTTGATAGGCGCCCAGGTGCTGGCAGTCGAGAAACCACTGATCGGTGCGGAAAATCGACGCTTCTCATCGGGAACTGAGCGACCAAACTCGGCCAAGATTTCCGGGAAAAAGTGCTCAGCAAGGTATTGAAGAGAATAAATCTCTCCATCATGAGGTGCATAGCCTACTTTATGAAGCATCGCCTCTATTCGCGGCCAAGTCCACATTTCGACGTCAGAATCACAAACATCAGCATGTAAAAGGCTACGGCGAAGGGACCATAAGCCATGCCGTTTGTCATCTTCCGGAACATTGAACGGGTCGTCGAGAGACTCGTCATCCTCCGTGTGTGGGAAAGGATCATCAGAGCGAAGGTGTTTCTGGGTTGTGAAGAGGAAGAGCAGCTCCCCAACAGTAAATCCAGAAGCATAAACCTTGCTCAATACCTCCAAAAAGCGAATGGTGGATGTGGGTTGAGAGTACCACTGATGATCACCATTGAAGCCCACCAAATGAGCGATGGTGTCCAGATTTTCTGATAAAAGCCTTTTCGCCTCTGCTGATCGCTTTGGGCAGTTGTATGTCGCCATGCTATGTCTTTCAATAGCCTGTAGCAACTCTTGTACAGCCCATTGCACCTCCCGCGACAGCCTATCCCGCCCTGACCATATTGACAAAATCATGGTTCTCTGGTCGGGCACAGTTGACGACGGTCCCGAGCCGGCAACATTTGTCCACGGGAGCCTCCATTCCGCCTGCAACATAATAAGAGAGGCCAGCTGACGGAGGAACTCAGGATTGACATTCTGGTTGGTAAAAAGCCCAAGAACGTTGCATATATCCGCCAAAATAGACATGGAAATATCGGAATGAACCTGCGAGACGCGTCGCCAAAGGCGCACAAAGATGGCGAGACGCAAAAGTTGAGCTTCTGGCGAGCTGTCATCCACGAAAGATATAAACAATGATTCGTCACAACAAGGAAGGCACTCGGGGAATTCCGTTACTGGCTTGCGAGGAATAAATTTGACAAAGTTGCTTCGATGCAGGTTGAGGAACTCGCAGTACGAGATTCCCGTCACGGCGATAAACCGAGAGACCAAGAGTGGATTGGGGGCATTGTATTCTTCCCCGGTAGGCCGAATTCCAAGGAAATCTAGCGCCATAGAAGCCGTCATGTTTCCGCTAAAAAGTAGCTCAGCTTCCTTGGGTGACACACCAATATAGGTGATTGCAATGTCACGACGCACAGGCAGCCGAAAGAGATGTCGTTGGAAGTCGGAAGGCTCTTTTGTTGCGTCCTGAGCAAGTTCGGTGATGTCTCTGCTGAAGGTCCTCATGGTCTCGTAACGCGACGAGCCCAGTGCGCCCAGGTACGTCTCCGAGAAGTCTATTCCGCGAGAATAGGGCAGGCCGACACCGGCAACGGAGTTTTTGAGCTTCTCATATGCCTCTGGTTGAGTCAGTGGCAGCTTTGGCGTTGAATGCTGCGGCAATGCCCGCAGAATGTCATCACGACCAAGTTCACGCGACGGAGTGAATGCCGCGCCATTTGGATGGTCTAGGCCCTCCGATCCTGGAGCCTTGGTGTTGTAAATGACACCAGCAGGCGATGTGCCCGCAACCAAGGATTCTAGATTCTCATTCACAATATCGACAATGGGGACCACTGCATTCAAGTTCTCTTCTGTAGCCAACAAGTTTCCACATGGACCGCAGCGGGATATCAAGAGGTTAGCAATGGTCTCCTCGTTAAAAGAGAACTTGAGAAGGTGGCTGAGGTACTGAACAGGGCCGAATGGGGAGAGATGGCACACCGGCACGCAGTCTGTAAGTGCTCCTCCGTTTATGGGCTTAAAAGTTCTTCCTGGTTCTGGGTTGTAGCGCCCACCGCCCAAGGGAAGCTTCAAAGCCTCATCGTGAATATTGCCTGCTCGGATGTATGCCGCTGTGCCAGACATGGCACTAATAAAGACTGCTTGGCTCAGGGATTGGATGCTAGCAGCGTTGGTGAAGCCTCTTGCATGCAGTGCTTCCATGTAGGAAAATCGCAGCTCATTTGAAATGGTTTTACTTGGGTCGTCCTCATCTGCAGATTCATTAGCGAGAGTCCTACTACCGCTGCTTGATGCAAGCTCACCTTGCAGTTCTGTCACCCGATACAGAAGCCACAACTCCGCCACGGCGGAGACAACGAACGAGACCACAACCTCATTCTCATCAAAAGCAACCATGGCAGCATTCTTCATGTCCTCCAATTTCGCGTCATCCATTGGATCAGAAAAGGAAAAGCTATAACTGTTGAGGAAGTGGACCAAGACATCATGCGCTAGAGAGCCAGCAAAGCCAGGAGTTATAGGTTGCGGACCGCTGCCGCCATCAGTCTGCGGCGGGGGAAAGACAAAAATAACCTTGGTAATGTCTTGCACAAAGGCGTGCACGCGTTGTTGTAGGTCACCAAGGAGATACTTGTCCGGTAAAAGGTCCGGGTGACGGCCGAAGAACTCGAACCACTGTTGCTCAGTGACGTCAAGAAGATCTTCTGCGCTTTGGACCACTTCTCCTAGGTCGTTACCGTCGGTCGGCGCTTTCCGTAGATCCTCCAGCATTGCAGATATCAATGGTTCATCACCTGGGGCTATTATCTGGAGGACAATGACCAAGTAGTCGGTTGCATCCGAATACCACATTTCCGAAGCCAGGTCGCTGTCCTGTCCTTCAAAATCTAGCCACGATGTGACCACTTTCTTCACCGTGTCATTCATAGAAGGCTGGACCTGTCCTGGTAAGGGATGGCGGACTGATGCTTGAAGAGCCACAATGCGCCTAAGTGCTTGTAGCTCATTAATGTTCACATCGTCGCTGGAGTTTAAAGTGGTGCCAAAATGTATCAAATTGTCTTCCGTGGACCGTGGCCCCAACACGCCAGCATCAATAGCTAGATTGAGCGATGTGGTGAGTGTATCTTTGGGGCTCGTGAGAAGAAGCTTCATCCTTGTGTCAAAGTCTTGCGAAATGGCGTATGTTGTCATCAGCGCGTAAAAGTACGCTGCAGGAACCGTGAATGGCGGCACCAAGCCTGCGTCGTTACCCATCAAGGCTAGCGATGGCATTGCCACTGCCGTCTTGTGGTGTATTTCCGCTTGTATGGGGACCTGAAGGACCGCATATGAAGCTTTTGACGTGTACCACTCAGCATACACGGCTGCAATGACTGAGTAGACGTAGTTGGCTAGCTGAATGGCGTCAGAGCTTCGCAGACCGTAATAAGACGCTCTTGCGCCTTCAAATTTGATCCTGGCTTGTTCAATCTCTTGCGGCACAGTGCCACCATCATCCGAAATTGTATACATATTCTCAAAAACTGTCCTTGGTGGGCCATCAGCTCCAGTAGAAGTCCGATAAGGGGCCGCCGGCGGAGGATCCAGAAGTCTGTTTGTTGTAAGCTCTGCAGCGATTTGCTTTGCCTGGCCAGTGCTTAGAAATTGTGTCATGGACTCCAGTGAATCGGCTCCATCTGAGGAGTCTAGCTCAATGACAGAGTTGATTGCTTCCCGAAGAGAATCAAAATCTGGTGGAACGCCTTCCCTGCTAAGACTAACCACAGCAGTGCCGGCGAAGAGGGGCGCAACGGGCACATCTATGGACAGGTAGACATCCGTGTCCATTTTCATATAAAACTCCTGCTTGTCAGACAAGTGTTCTCGCCTGACTTTGACATTGTAGTCCACAATTGTCTGCCGACTGGCCACAGTTTTATCGACTGCGTCCTGAACCAGCTCAAGAGCAACGTCATAGGACGTCGCTCTTGGGTACTCCTTGTCCGGACCTTCCAAATCTTCCCTATTTATGATAACCACAGCGGTAGCCACAGAGTACATGCTGTGCTTGAATTGTCGAACATCGTAGTGTTGAATAATGGCATTTCTTATGCCTTCTGGATCAGAGGAATGTCCCACTCCAGGGATCTTGGGTCCTGTCGGTGGGTTTGGGGGGATAACAGGCTGGTCTTCGGGCTCGCCGGCGAGCCCACTTGCTTCACCCAGATACCTGTCATGATTTGCGTCGGCAACTCTCTTGTCCCTTGCCGTTATGGTGATTTTGTTCAGAGCTTTCCGAAAGGCCGTGGGGCCAACCGGCCTCGTCGGAATTATGCGAACGATGAGAAATTCAGTTTCAGTCATTGTGACACGGTAACTATCCACGACGGAAGTGGTTCAAAATTTGGCGAGTGACGTGATTTTTTTGGATTATGATGAGAAGTGTAGTAGATGATGAGAATAAATTGAAGAGGGATGCCTAATCTGTTGACATGGCCATTGACGAACATGAGCACGACGGGATGACACCGTCGTGGACATCCCTACCGCCGCAAGCTGCGATCCGGCGCTACGGCAGTTGGAATCGTATCGATGCAGGCGGGAACGGGACAGCCCGTGCCGTGACACTAGAGAATGCAGCCACAGCTTAAACGACGTGGCGGCTGAGCGTCAGCATGGCTTTGGTGGCGCCAGCTTGCAGACACTTGGACGGGACAATTTCCGACAAAGAGTTAGCTTGTACTAGCTGTTATCGCACAGAACATAGCCTCCGAATCTATGACGGATGTACCTATTAGGCATCTCGTATGGGACTGTCATGGGATATGAAACGCCGCCTGAGGGCTGAGTGGAACTCAGTCTAGACTCGATACGGCGCAGCCGCCCATTCTCAATAATCATACCAGCCCCCAAGAGGAGGCTGGTGCAAGTCACTGCCTTTTTGGGCATAAAGAATCCGAGATTAAGTTCGATCAAGCAACCGTTACGGGTCTAGACCCCACGCGGCAGTCGATTTGTGGAACTGCCGATGTGCAGGGCTGAGGCTGGTGTAAGTGGCGTCGTCACGATAGCCGGCGCCTTGTTCAACGGGCCGGTTGTCGCTTCACTCCTGGCTGAACTACAAGGTGCCAAGATCAGTGTATTGACACACGTGGACCATTAATGAAGAGTCAATTTTCAGCTGAGGTGTAAAGAATTCATGGGAGTATGCGTCCAGCCTCCCATTGTGCAGTCGGGTGACAACACAAACTGGCCTGAGTCGCAACACACACGATACTGGTGGATCTACTGGCACCATCAAAGTTACCGAACAGCGTCAACAAGAAACACAACAACGACAACAATCAGCAAATATATCAGACAATTACTACTACGCAAAATGAGTGCAGTATCACCCAGAGCCAACTCCATGAAGGGTGCGCTGCCAATCGACCAGGGCGATGCGGGAGGCCAGGAAGATACTGGCAAAACATCCGTACAGAGCCCATTCAAACTCCCGTCAGTATCGCTACCTAAAGGAGGAGGAGCCATTAAAGGAATCGGAGAGAAATTTTCCGTGAGTCCAGCTACCGGCACTGGCAACTTTTCTGTACCCATCGCAACAAGCCGTGGAAGGGGCGACAGCTCAATCAAACTTGAGCTGTCTTACAACTCGGGAAGCGGAAATGGCCCCTTTGGGCTCGGTTGGCAAATTTCGAGCCAGTCTATTGTGAGGAAAACAGACAAAGGCTTGCCGCAATACAATGGCGAACAAGAGGATGAGTTCATGCTGTCTGGTACAGAGGATCTTGTCCCGGTTCAAAATATGGCTGTTGACGGCGCGGTTGGGGAAGGTTGTGAATTTCGCACGCAAAATGGGGTTCGTTGGCAAGTTGTGCGCTATCAGCCAAGGGTTGAAAGTGGATTTCTGAGGATACTACGACTTTGCAACGTACAGACTGGCCAAAGCTATTGGGAGGTCAAAACCGACAGCAATGTGACGACCGTCTTTGGAGAGGACAGTAACAGCCGTGTGGTCGATCCACAGCAACCACTGCGCGTGTTTGAATGGCTCCCAAGCAGGACATATGACGACAAAGGCAACCAGACTATATACGAATACAAGAAAGAAGACTGCAGTGGCTTTGAAGGTGCTGGCGCAAATGCGACACAATACGATGGCGATGAAGCAAGGCTAAGTGCACGTTACATTAAGCGCATCAAATATGGAAATACAGTCTCTCGTCTATCTCCGCAATTCAAGTCCCAAAACGACTGGCTCTTGGAAGTGGTGTTTGACTATGGCGACCACGATGAAGCCAGCCCAGTCCCCCGTGAGACTCGACCCTGGGCACTTCGCAATGATCCGTTCTCGTCTAGACGGGCTGGCTTCGATATTCGCATGTACCGACTGTGCTATAGGATTTTAATGTTCCATCACTTTGATGATGAGCCTGGAGTCGGGAGAGATTGTGTGGTTTCTTCCTTCAACATTGACTATGAGCATGTCGGCAAAGAATCTGGTGGTCTCGCAATAGCGTCGCTGATATCCTCCGTGAAGCAGGAATACTGGAAAAGATTTGAAGACGGATACAAGCGAGATTCTCTTCCACCGCTGGAGTTTACCTACTCGAGGGCGCAGCCTGCAAAGCGGTCCCTTGCACTCGAATCGTCGTCCCTTCTCAATCTTCCGGCTGGTCTGACCGATGACTACCAGCTTGTCGACTTGGAAGGGCAGGGGTTACCTGGAGTCGTTTTGCGAATTGATGGTAGCCTTCAGTATATGCCAAACAATGGCAACGGAAAGCTCGGTCTTGCTAGTGCCTTTCCATCGAATCCAACAGCTGTGCTGCGGCAAGGCACAGAACAATGGATGGATCTGGATGGCAGTGGCAAAATCGAGCTCGTTCAAATGTCTGGTGTAACGCCGGGATTTTACAAAAGAAACTGGGATCAAAGATCAGAGTGGGACTCCTTTCGTGCATTTGATTCATTTCCGACTTTAAACTTGAATGACAAACATGTCAAGTTTATTGACCTAACGGGCGACGGCATAGCCGATATCGTGATTTGCCAGGACGAATTGTTGACAAGCTACCGTGGCCTTGGTGATGAAGGATTTGGGATCCCGTCATACCATCCAACTCCTGTGGATGTTGCGTCTGGTTCTCAATTGGTATTTTGGGATGGAGTGGACGCCATCTTCACCGCCGACATGACTGGAGATGGCCTCACTGACTTGGTTCGCATTTGCAATAGTAAAGTGTCCTATTGGCCCAGTCTTGGCTATGGAAAATTCGACAAAATGGTTACAATGACCAACTCACCCGTTTTTGACTACCCGGACATGTTTGACCAGGCACACCTGCGACTTTCTGACATTGATGGATCTGGGACGACAGACATCATATATTTGGGCGGAGAGGTTCCTACCATGTATCACAACCTTTCGGGAAATGGCTGGAGCAGTGGTACACCTATCGTGGCATTTCCTGGAATCAATTCCACGACGAATGTACAAGTTGCTGATCTTCTAGGACGTGGAACAGCATGTCTTGTTTGGTCGTCCAGCCTCCCCGGCGATTTTGGCAGTCAAATTCGGTATCTGGATCTTATGGAAGCCGGTAAACCTTATCTTTTAGTCGGCATGGTCAATAACATGGGATGGGAGACACGGTTGACTTACGAAAGCTCTACACAGTTTTACGCCAGAGACAAGGAAGCGGGGCGTCCCTGGACTGCACACCTACCGTTTCCAGTACAGTGTGTTGAGCGTTCAGAGTTGGTAGACAAAGTAAGCAAGGCCCTCTTTACAACGAGGTATGCTTACCATGACGGATATTTTGACGGCACAGAGCGCGAGTTCCGCGGCTTTGGAATGGTTGAGTCTTGGGATACCGAAGTATACGAAAGTTTGCGCGATGGAGGTTACAGCAACATCAGCAAGCGCTCAAATTTACCACCCGTCTTAACCAAATCATGGTATCATACTGGCCAGTATCTGAACGGCGAGCTTATTACCAAGTACCCCGACGTACCGTTTTGGTGTGAAGACAAAACCGCGCTGCCGTTCCTGCGCAGTGTTTCCCTTCCAGATTCCATTGCGGCTAAAGGCGGGGCAATATCGTATGTCGCAGATCACGGAGAGAGGCTCGAGGCTTGCCGAGCACTACGCGGACAAATGATACGAACCGAGATTTACGCATTGGACGGATCTGAGCTCCAGCACCTCCCGTATCAGGTTAAAGAGTCAAATATGCAAATAGAGCTTCGCCAGTCTCGAGGGCAGAACAAGCATGCAGTGTTCTTTGTTCGGCCAAGAGAGTCCGTCGAGGTTGTTTATGACAGAAAGAAGTATGGTTCCAGGTTTGATCCCCGGGTCGTACACACACTTACATTGGAAACCGACTTTTATGGAAACCCCCTTAGCTCTGTGGTAGTATCATATGGCAGACGGCACGATGACCCGGATTGTCGGCTGCATGCGCAAGACCGAGAGGCACAGCGCACAACGTATGCCGTCTTATCTACCAACATGTCCACCAACGATATTGACACCACCGACACATACTTGCTTCCAAGACCAGCACAGAGTCAAGTGTACGAAATTATCAACATTTCTGCTTGCCAGCCATCGACCGGTCGCATACTGCTCTTTGAAGACGTACGACAAGTGGTGAAACATCTGTCATCTGGAAAATGCGATCTACCATTTGAAAATTATATCGGTCCATATCCGTCAAGCAATAAGATTTATCGACGTCTACTAAAGGAAAGCCAAAAGGTGTATAGGCGAGACGACTTGAAAGGCCCGTTGGCTGTCGGTGCCATTGAGTCACTTGGCCTACCATGGAAGAACTTTCAGCTAGTGTTGGCTGATGATCAGGCCGAGAGCTATGTGACAGCTGGAAAAATACCACCCGAACAGCTTTATCACACCTTGGAAGACCAATGCAACTTTATTCGGCTTCCAGGCCGTCAAGGCTGGTGGGCGCCATCCGGTGAAGCATTCTTTTCGCCTAGTAGGCATTCTACAGCCGAGGAAGAGCTGCAGGAAGCAAGAGAGCACTTTTTCGTCATTCGTCGCTCACGGTCGCAGTTTGATCGGCAGGAAAGCCAATCCGAGTCATTTTACGACTATGATAAATATGATCTGCTCCTTGAAGAAGCAAGAGATCCATATGGCAGCAGGGTGACGGCTGGCGAGAGAAACAAGGACCCGTCACTTCCGTTAGTAAAATCTGGAAATGACTACCGAATTTTGTCGCCATTTTTATCCATGGATTCAAATCGAAATCGTTCAGAAGTTGCATTCGACTTGCTGGGGAATGTCGTTGCCTCAGCAGCTATGGGAAAGCCAGAGGAAGATCTCGGAGACTCGCTGCGCGGCGTCAAGACGGACTTGGAATATGTTGAAGTTGCGCAGTTCTTCGATGCACCTATAAAACATTCCATGAAATTGATCGGGACGGCAACAACCCGTACTGTGTATGACTTCTTTTCCTACTATCGAACCCGGCACCACAAGCACCCGCAACCCAATTGGGCAGCATCGCTCTCCCGCGAGACGCACAATTCAGACCTGCCTAAAGGCGCCCAAACAAGAGTTTTTGTTGCGTTTGCATACGCAGACGGACGTGGGAGATCAGTCCAGACCAAATCGCAGTGTGAGCCGGGGCCATTGACAGTATCGGCTGAGGCTGCTGTGGTCGGGAGCCAGGTGCAGTCTGCACTTACACGATGGCATACGAGCTCATGGGTCATTATGAACAACAAGAACAAACCTGTGAGACAATATGAGCCATTCTTCAGCGATACACACAAGTTCCAAGATGAAGCAATCCACGGCGTCTCGAAGATTATGCTGTACGATGCTTTGGCCAGACCGATTGCAGCCCTGTCTCCAAATCACACGTGGACGAAAACCACATTTGACCCATGGAGCTCTGAGGAGTGGGATAGGCAAGACACCATGCTCATTCCCGATCCCGCTTCCGATGATGACATTGGGCCATTTGTCAAGCTCCTGCCAAGAGGGGACTATATGCCAACTTGGTACGCACAGCGGCGCGACGGCCAGTTGGGAAATCTAGAAAAGGTTGCTGCAGTCAAGTCTTCTTTATCGGCTAATACACCAACTACCAAATTCTACGATTCACTTGGCCGGGTCTGTGTTGCGTTTGATACCCTGCGCGGAACTGTGGCGGGAGAAGAGGGGCCGGATGAGATACTGCGGCAGCCGTCCTTTCTGGATGTGCAAGGGTTTTCAGAAAAAACAGTTGATGCGTTAGGGCGAACTGTTGGCCGGAACGCATACAGCATTGGGGGGTGGGTGATTGCTGAGTCGAACATGGATAGCGGCACAAAGTGGTCGCTCCCTGACGCAATAGGCGGTCCAATTTTAACTTGGAATGCCCGTGGAGACAGATTTCGTACAGAGTATGATCGCAGTCGCAGGGTAATTGGCCTTTACATCATGCAAGGGGGGAAAGAGTCCTTGGTGGAAAAGTCCATCTTTGGCGAGATCCAGCCCGACGTGGACCAGTATAATGCACGCGGTCGCATCATCCTAGCTTTTGACCAAAGCGGAGTTACAAAAACTCCATACTACAATTTTAAAGGCAACTTGCAACAATCCAGCCGCCAGCTCGCATCCGAATACAAAGAAACAATTGACTGGACGGAGCATGTCCCTCTGGAGCCGGACACATATGAGGAACGAGTTTCGTTTGATGCACTAGGAAAGCCGACCAAAACTGTGCTACCGGATGGAACGGTTACTCTGTACCGATATAACGAACGCGGGCTGACTAGGAGCGTTGAAACGACTGTCCCAGGGGGCGTTGCTTGCGACGTCATCACGGACATTGAATACGATGCCAAGGGTCAACGTACTTCAATCATACAGGGAACAGGCGTTAAAGTCATGTTTTCTTATGATAAACAGACTTTTCGCAACACTCGGATCTTGACAGTTCGAAGGCGCAGGCGACGGCAGAGCGGTGCATCCAGCGACAGTGACCTGCCGCCATCACCGCAGCGCTCGCCCAGTCGGACAAAACTACAGAAAATCCAAGACTTGAACTATGTTTATGACATAGTTGGTAATGTTTCTCATGTTACCGATGAGGCCTCGGAAGCTGTATTTTTTCGAAATGACAAAATCGATTCGTCGCAGACATTTACGTATGACTCGCTGTCTCGGTTGATTCAGGCAACGGGCCGAGAGCATATTGGTCAGATGTGTCAAGCCAAAGACAGACACTCGGGTGGCCAAGTACAAATTTCGGATGGTGTAAATGATTCCAAGGCCATGGGTCGCTACATCGAGACATATTTCTACGACGTGGTAAACAACATGCAGCGTCTACGCCATTGACCACTGGAAACAGCCAAACGCGGCGATACATCTATGAAGAAAAGAGTCTTGTAGATCCGAATGACTACAACAACCGCCTAAGCCACACTACACTTGGTAATTTGACGGAGAAATATCGATACGATAGCCCTGAGAGGGAACGGGGCCACATGACATCAATGCCCGGCCTATGCTGCATGACATACGACTACGCTGAGAGAATGGCTAGCTCAGTCCAAACTGTCAGCAAGATTGAGGCCAGCGCAGAAACAACATACTATAGATATGACACCACAGGAAAGAGGGTTCGAAAAGTTGTGGAACGGCCACGGCATGTTGCTACGCCCTATAAAGAGACAATCTATGTTGGAGGCGCATTCGAAGTCTTTAAAAGGTACACGCCATTAAAAGATGTATCCGTCAAAGTAAACACGGTTCACATCATAGAATCCGGGCGGCAGCTCCTTCTTATCGAAAATTCCGCTACTGAAGAAGACGCTTCGACTGCACTTTATCGCTACCAGCTTGGCAACTTTCAGGGTTCGGCCTCAGTTGAACTGGACCAAGACGCCCAGATACTGTCGTACGAAGAGTTCACACCATATGGCGTGTCTACAGTCAAGTCGATATACCGCGAAACAGAGGTGCCGAAGCGATACCGCTTCCTGGGAAAGGAGAGAGACGACACTGGCCTCTACCATTTTGGGCTTCGATATTATGCAGCCTGGCTTGGTAGATTCATCTCAGCGGACCCGAAAGGCGCCATAGACGGCTCAAACCTGTATCAATATTCCCATGGAAACCCAAACACTCTTGCCGATCCAGGTGGAACAGCGGCAACGCCCGCGCCCAAGCCATCGCTGGAAAGCTTGGGCTGGACGGATGAGGTGATTCGGTCACGCGCCAGAGATTGGATAGTTTTTGAAAACCTGCCTTCTTGGGTATCTGGCCTTCAGGAATGGCGTATATACGGCCGACTCGCCGCGGGAGATTTTGCACACATGTTGCAAAGGAACTATATTGCGACCGGAAACGCGGCTGCTGATGTCGCGGCCCAGTTTGAGCAATATCTTCCACACAAAACGACCGGGCGGGTAGGCTCCAGCTTCATAGACTTCATGTTTCCTGCTTTGAAGGAGGCTTATGAACATAAGCTGATTGACTTTGAAAAGTACTCTGAGAATGGTAAATTGATAGCGTCCAAGGTGGTGGATGCCTTTGAAGGCGCAGATGGCATTATCGCACAGCTAGAGAAGCACACGGCCAACATTGCGTCAAACCTCGGGGCTGGCTGGAAAACTCAACTAGCCGTAACTATTCGCGGAGTCGAGCGTACAGAGCCGGGATGGGGCCAGATCACCGCGGAGATAAATAGGATCATGGCGAAAGCTGGTCAGCTGGAGCCGTTGTTTGCCAATATTAAAGACTCCGGATTGAGGGCAGCAGGCGGACGCCTGGATGCTGCGGCCATGGCATTCATTAACAAAGCCGGCGGACTGGCAAAATATGTTGGAAAGGGAGCCAGGGTGCTCGGTCCGCTTGCTGTTGGAGCGAGTGTTGTTCTGGCTCCGTTCCAGGCTCATGCGGCACTCGACGCTAACGAGACAGCCGGCAACCGAACACAGGCAGGATTAGATCTCGGTTCTGGGGTAACCGGGATTGGCGTTGCCGCGATTGCGACCAAGAGCGCCGCCATCACCGCAACGGGAGGCGCAACGGCGGCAGCGGCAGCGGGTGTTGTTGTCGCTGGTGCTGCTTTAGGAGGTGCGGCAGCCGGAGCAGCTCTAGGATCATATGTGGCGGAGGAGGTGGAAAACACAGAATGGGCTCAGAAGCATCTTGGTGAAACTGGTGCCGCAGTGGCTGGTGCATCAACTGGGGTTTTAGCTGGTGCCGCAGCCGGAGCAGCTGTTGGTGCCTTGGTTGGAAGCGCCTTGCCCGTCGTGGGCACGCTCGCCGGAGCAGCTATAGGTGGTGCGGCGGGTGCACTGGGTGCTGGAGCAAAGATTTTGATCAACAAGTACTGGCCTTAGCAGGTGGGAATGAGGTGGTGTCAAGGTGCGCTGAATGTACGGAGTACTAGCTAGATTGTCATTATCGCTGATTATGAAACGTGGCTATCATCCGACTTGCGGCTAATATTCCAACCCGTAAACTCAGGTGAATCATGCTTGGGAGAATGATCATGCCAACAGCCCGTTACAGTATTCGTTGTTCCCTTGTCAATACATTTGGTAGGCAGGTGTTGTCAACTTCTATCCTCAGGCGGGCATAGATTTAGAATCGAAAAACAGCGCCGACATAAGATTCATGGCTAAACGTCGTAGGTTTCGGAAGAAGATGTGACTTTGCCTCTCGCCCAGTGCCATCTACACCATTGGCCTCATCATCAATCGCAACCCACGTTCCCGCATTTTGCAGGGTCTGGAGAATTTTCCTCATCTCGTCAATGTCGCCCGCGACCGTATTTGAAGGCACTGGCACGAGCCGAGGCCGTGTCGCTACATTTCGAAACAAGTTCCCGCTAAATGTTTGAGGGGGAAGACGAACTATCAAGTGCTTGCCTCTCCAGGCTATTTTTGACATGTTCCATATAGTTATTGCACCCGTTTCGTCGTCGATGCTGTGTGACTGACGGCGGGTCACGGCGGGTCTCTGGGATGCCAGCTTGACTGGGGCATATTGACGTGAAATAGCAGCCAAATACGGGCTGCCCATTGCGCAGCGTATAGCTCCAGAGGTGCGTGCCCGCTTTGCGATGTGTTCTTCCACAAATGCGTCCTCATCTTCAGCAGTGTATCCATCCTCTGGAGTATCGTGATCCCTTGCAGAGTCTTGACCATCTACGCCTTGGTCCTCTGTAGTGACTGTATCCTCCACTATTTTGGCTGCCACGGACGATTGGAAGTCCGAATCAGCTTCCAACGTTGAATCAGCGGATATTCTGTTGCTACTAGCTTGTAGCAGCGATGCAGTCGATGCCGATAACGTCAACTCAGACGCCTCATCCTCATGCTGTTCCGTCTGCGTCGACGACGATGTATATTTGGAGACTTTCGCTACCCCGTCTCGTGCAAGACTGGGCTGTGGCGCTTCTTCGGGCAGCTCTGTTTGTGACGCTGTAGAGCAGTATCTGACTGTAACAGGCACAAAGCGTGGTAGGTTGTCAGACGATTTATGACCTTGAAGGATTCGCTCAATGTCCCTCAGCAGGTCACCTCGGTCACTCTGCAAAAGTTCTCGTAGACTGGGCACATCGTCTTCGTCGCGCTTCTTGCGAAAAATTTCTCGAATTAGTCTCGAAGCTGATCCATCCCCTCGTTTCGAATAGAGCGAGGGCATTGCGAGTGACGAACTGTTGCCGCTCCAGGTGGTAACGGGTTCGTGGGAGGCCGCGTTGGGCAGTGCAGTTTCGGGCTGGGGAGGCCATGCCCTTATGCTATTAGTTGCCCCTTGTTATGACTGCATGAATTCCAGAGGCGGCGTAGCCGCCCGAGCTTGCTTTCGTTCATGCTTCTGAGGCACATGGCTGGCACAGCCTCCCCACCATTGGTGTAAGTCGACAAGGGCGCAGCAGTTCGTCGTATGAGTAGGCGCGCCACCCGGCTCTGTCCCCGCTTCTCCGCATCGATTCGTGCCAGCGAAGCTCTGGACAAGGCAAGGGGTATTTCCGGCGCGTAAAGCGCCTGGAGAAAATGGGCCAGTTGCCAGAACAGAGCAGCCCATGGCTAGCTTCACCCATCGTTACTCTATTTTAGTCTGCCTCACGCGGGGCGGCCCGGGCCATGCACCGCCTCCACCATGCAACTGTGCCTGGGTGTTCCCGCCACGATGCCATTGTAGAGGGTTTAGTCTCTTACATGCATGATATGATGGGCTTCCTGGCCTACCTATGTAATGGCGGCCTCGTAGTAACAGCTTTAAGATAAATAGGCATGGCTGCAACAATTACAGCGAAGTTTGTCGACCCATTCTGCAATTATACAATTTAGAGTTTCTTTACAGGCATGCGGAAAGAGCCTACACATCGCCGACCAAAAATCTTTAACAGAAGCATACACGATGGGTATCCGTTCAAAGTTCACCTCTTCCCCGTCATACCACGACAGCTGGGAGGACATTGTCTCCATTTGGAACCCGGCCAAGGGCCGGTCGTCATGTGTTGGGTATGCGGAAACTCGTGGTCGTCGTTGCTGGAACCAAATAAGTGCCTCTCGTGTGGCCAGTGCTACTGCATTATTGCAGTGCGTGGAGGATTCGGACTCGGATGGCGACACTCGTTCAACACTGCGACGGGTTGCCCGCGCCATGCTCTGCTTCCATCACATTAAGGATGAAGAGGACATTGTGCGCGAGTGGATGAGAAAACATACAGGGCCGTCTAATGTGCAGAATGACTGGGACGAGCTATACGAAAAATATGAGAGACTCAGGAGACAGTTTGCGGAATTCGAACACTGGCAAAGATCCAACAAATCGAAGCAGCCACACCACCATGGATCTCGGTGGCAAGATGCCCAGCACGCCGGAGAGGGGCAGCATTATAAGCGAGAGTCTTCCGAACCTTTTAGCTCAAGGCCACAACAACCAAAGTCACGCCAAGACGCGAGCCATCGCGAAAGCACATCGAACCATACACGTGGGGAAAAGAAGCAACACGAGAGCCAGACATGGCCTGAAGCGTGGAAAAGATACGCAGCCAAATGGAAATCGCTTGATGCGGATCCAGATGACAAAGACGTTAAAATACCATGGCCAACCAAGTCCGGACTATTGAGGGACGTCAGCGAAACAAATGTTCGCCAATTCTACCTCAAAGGGCCGGGAGAACTGAAGTCGGGCAAAGAGCGATATGATATGATGAGCGCTGAGACTAAAAGGTGGCACACAGATAAGATTGTCCGTCGTTTCGGGGCGGACGTCATGATAGGGGAACACAAAGAGGCGTTTAACACGATTGCGCGAGTTGTAGTGGACTTGTGGAAGGTTGCGAGAGCACAGAAGAGCACATGAGCAGTAGAGAGCGAGATATGCATACAGCTATAGATACCCAAATGCGTTTATGCGATAGTGGCGGAAATTAACACTTTAGAAAATGATTAACTGTATGCTTGAAGTTGATTACATGTTCCTTTGGACGCGTACCCCGCGTACGAATCTTGGCAGCTAAATAGTTTCCGTAGCGGCTGATAAGTACTCCCTACGCTACAGCGACAAAGATCGACACTGCTTACGTGCATGCAGCCAAAATGAGGCAATGCCGAGAGCCTGATTACAAACACTGCCTGCCACCTTTCCTTGCTCTTCCCCTAAACCTCACGTACGGCCGTAAATATGACTGTTTATACGTGGCTTCGCTGGAATCCGTGGTATACCTGGAGTTTCCTTGCCTTCATATGCTATCTCGTCTACACGAAGGTAACGAATAAAAGAAAAGGCAGGCTCCCGCCTGGGCCGAAACCGCTGCCTGTGCTGGGCAATATCAAAGACTTCCCGCCGCCTGGAAAGCTCGAGCACCAGCACTGGCTGGAGCACAAGGACATCCATGGACCGATTAGCTCCGTTACCGTCATGGGTATGACGCTGGTCATTATTCATGACAAACAGATTGCGCACACTTTGCTCGACAAGATGGCCAGCAAGTCATCGGGAAGGCCCGCGATGGTCATGGCGAACGAGCTTTGTGGTTATGAGGCTATTGTCCTTTGTCAGGGCTACACGCCCAAGTTTCGCCGCTACCGCACGTATCTACACCGCGAACTTGGCACCAAGGTATCGGCGGCGCAGTTCCAAGATATCCAAGAGGTTGAGGTGGGCCGCCAGCTTGTGCGCGCACTGAAGAAGCCAGGCCAATGGAAATCGCATCTGAAAACGTGAGAATGTCTATGTCATTGAATCTACGAATAATCTAACGTTGCGTTAGTACCACTGGTGCCACAGTCCTCCAAATGGCATATGGCTATACTGTTGAACCCGACAAGCCCGACGGCCTAGTTGGCCTCATTGACCAAATGATGACCGAATTCTCTCTAGCAGCCGTCCCAATGGCCTGGGCTGTCGACATCATCCCTGCCCTGCGATACTTGCCCGAGGGCATTCCAGGCGTCAAGTTCAAGGAGACAGCGCGCCAGTGGAGAAGATCGATCCACGCAAGCGCCTACATCCCCTATAACTTTGTCCGTCGCCAGATGGCCGCCTTTTCATCCCGGCCAAGCTATGTGTCCAAACTGGTACAGCAATTGACAGATGATGGAAAACTAAGTAAAGAAGATGAGGATGCCATCGTCTGGAGCGCTGCCAGCCTATACGGCGCAGCCGCCGATACCATGGTCATCACCCTCAAAGCATTTACAGCAGCCATGATCATGTTTCCCGAGGTGCAGCAGAAGGCGCAGGAAGAGATTGACCGGGTTGTCGGCTCTGGTCGACTCCCTACCCTGTCCGACCGCGAGAATTTGCCATACATGGACGCCCTAGTCAAAGAGGCAAATCGTTGGTGGCCTATAGCGCCAATGGGCTTTCCCCACACAGCAACAGAGGATATTGTGTACGAAGACATGCATATTCCAAAGGGCTCGATTTTCTTGCCTGCGACGTGGTGGTTTTTGCATGACCCCGAGGTCTATACTGACCCGGAGCGTTTTGACCCAGACCGGTACATTGCCCCTCGCAGCGAGCCTGATCCCAACGCCGAGGCCTTTGGCTATGGCCGTCGCATCTGCCCTGGCCGTTTTTTTGCCGATTCTGGCCTCTTTCTTAACATGGCCCAGAGCCTCGCCGTCTTTAACTTTACCAAAAAGGTGGACACGGATGGCAAGGAAATTGGCGTTAACATTAAGCCAAAGCCGGGCGTTTTGGCATATCCTAGTGAATTTGAGTTTCAGCTTTCTCCTAGAAGCGACAAGCACGTCTCCCTCATTAAGGAGTTTGATCGCAAGCATCCTTGTGAGCCGGGCGATGCGGAACTTTTAGAAAGCCTGGAAGATTTTAAGGCAAGATACTAGTCTCTGGGTGCTTGCCTGAAGGGCACGTATTGCTTAAACGATGAACACGACGTTAGGATTGATGAACGCTACTGTCTTGTGAAATTATAGACGCGAAATAGCTTGGTTGATTGAATACTGTACATGCGCTGGTGCGTAAGAATCGTATGCAGCTATTAATGCTTGCAATCTACACATTAGCTGTCTCGCCAAATCCATGTGCGTCGCAATCGGATTCCGCGTACAGCGGCCGCTGCCGTATTACACAAATATCCCATTTTATTTCCAGCCTGGCGAGACAGGTCCCTGTCTCGTCCAAATATTCATACCGATCTTCTGTCCTTTGATCACCGGGAGACCAGCATGGGTGGTTCGCCTGTCGCCGGAGCCAGTCTGGTATAGGTTGCTCCAGAAGACGGCATTGCCCTCAATCGGCTGAAACGTGACTCCATAGTCGTACGGCTGGTCGCAGTCGACAAACTTGCACCATCGCTCATCCACATCAGAGTTGAGCGCTGGGAAGTTTGTGCCGCCACCAGTGACATTCTCAGCCTTGATGTAACCGAAAAAGGAGCTGACGCGATTGCCGCCGAGTGATGCCGTCGCGTGCCCGTCGTCGCCAAACCAGTCGGTGTGAAAGTGGTAGCGCTCCGTCTCGCCGTACTTGACGAGCTGGATGGCCTCAACATGCGTCTTGGGCATGTTGAAGCCCTGGAACTCGAGCGCTCGCTCTTCAACGCAGGCTACAACTTTGTCTCGCCGGATTGAGGTCGACTGCGATGAGCGGACCGACTGAACGGCAGAGTCGCCATTGGTTGTGACAACCGTCGAGGCTTTGAAGTCGGGTTCACTAATAGAGGTCAGCGGCTTGTGGATACTCAGAACGGCTGGGCAATCATACGCAAGAGCGTGCATGTGTGATCGCTCCTCGGGAGTGATAAAGTCCTCGAGATAGACGACCAGCGGCGACTGGCTAAAGATGTGCACCTTGTAGTTGGGGTGCGAACAGGTATAACCTTTGAGATCCATTTTCTTGGGAGACGCAGACTCGGAGTCGGCGTTGGCCTTGGCCTTTGCCTCAGCCATGGAAGCGATTCCGAGGCATGCCAGCCCGGCGACGACTTTGAAGCTCACCATTTTGACTCTTTCAAGTAGTATGAAGGTATGACGATGCAAGATCTCAGTCCATGAATATTTTCCGAACAAGGAGGGCAAAAAAGTCAGACCCCCCAAAATCAAAATGCGACTGAGAGCCCCGGAATGGCATTGACTCCCTCCCTTGCAGGCATGTGGGGGGTGAGGCTGCGCTCAGGTGCGACAAAAAGCAATTCGCAGCAGCACACCAAACCACGTCAACGCGCATGGGCGCGATGCGATGAGGGGAAAACCCGCTATGGCGCTGGCATGCATCGGATGCACCCAAGGCACGGCGCTAGCCAAGGTACAGCAAATAGCAATTATGGTGGACCGGGCACCGGGTGGTTCGCCAGGGCGTCTCACTACCCCAATTGTCCGGTACCCCTAATCTCCCCTCTCCTGAGAAAGATTTCAATTTTTTATTTTGTAAAGTAAAGTCTGTCCTTTAATCATCACCACTCTCTCTTCTCAGGCACGCTTGGGTTATACTGTCGAAATGCGATCCTCGGCGCTTCTAGCAACTGTTAGCCTGCTGCTTGGTCCAGCCGCAGCAGGTTGGAAGACGACCGGCGCTGATGATGTGCGCCGCCAATTGAAGGAGGGGAAGAACCTCGTTACCTGTTAGTTATTTCTGTTCTCGAATTTTAAATTTTCTGTTCTAACTTGGAAGCAGTTTTCATGGTAAGCCGCGGAAGCTGTATAAAGCTTCGGATTGGACTGCGCTAACAACCTGTGACTCTCGGGCAGCCAGAAATGTAGGCAAAGACAGCATCACGGCCAATAACCCAAACTAACTTTTCTGCAGGGAATCTAGCAAATTTCTCCTCCCAGAGTGGGAGCGCGTCTCTAAAGAGATCGGCGGCGACATCAACACTTTAGCCGTCAACTGCGAAGAGAGTGAGGCGCTCTGCCACGAGTTGGACGTTCATTCATTTCCCGCGATACGCCTATACCGCGAAGACGGCAGTGTTACGAGGTTCAGGGGCCGGCGCCGTTCCGCTTCGTAGGTTCTTTTACCAAGTGACAACCGCACACAGCTAACATGCGTCCAGCATGCTCAACTTTGTCGACCGCGTGGCGCGACCCGTAATCACGTCCCTGAACAAGGAGAACGTAACGGATTTTAGCACCACGGATGACATTGTCTTCATCCTCTACATGCACGGCAACGAAAAGACGGGACTCCTTGGTCGCTTTGCCACGCTTGCGTCAAAGTACACCGATCAATTCTCCTTTGGAGCCACCGAAATCCAGAAGGGCGACAATAGGGTCGAATGCTACAACAACATAGCTGGAACCACTCACATCGAGTCGCACATTACCTACAGCCTGGCACTGGATGACCTTGTCACCGTGTGCCGTAATGCAGGAATTCCCCCGCTGACGGCACAGAACCAGCCGAGGGTCGAGCTGGTGAGTTTACGAACCTCCTCTCATATTGGTGGCTACTAACATCAAGCAAGGCGCGAAAGGGAATGGTGTACTACGTTACCGCGGACGAGGCCGAGCGCGTCAAGTTCAACAAGCTAGCCAAGCTGGCCCAAGAAAAGAACCAAAACTACCAGTTTGTCACCGTCGATCCGCAAGACTACCCAGACCTGCCTGGCCTGGTTGGTTTCGGACCGGGGCAAGAGGGCCTGTCGTTGTGGAACCAGAAGGACGGCCAAATCTACAAGTACAGCGGCGAGCTCGAGCCAGGCAAGATCGAGGCCTTTGTCACAGCGGCAATCGCGGGCAAAGGCACGCAATGGGATGGTACCTTTGAGGAGACGGCTGAGCCTGTGGATGGCAAGAAAGGAGAAGAGGCTCCGTCCGAGGTGGACGATGCGGATGAGGAGGCGCCGCCTGCAGGTGATGAAAAGAGTGATGAAAAGGACGAGGAAAGCCACGACGAGCTGTGATTGGGTTGAGTTGACCGAGGCGACGGCTTGGGTGGGCGCGGCGGCCTAGATCCCGGCCCCTGTCGGGAATCTCATCACTAGCTGTATTTGCTCAAAGTAGACGGAGTACATTATCGGGATTGGGGTGCGACGCCAAGTCCCATGTAGTAATTCTAGACCATGATACTATATGATCCCACGACGGAATTTGTTCAGCCGCGACCTGCGTAAATCTACTCGCATGTATGTAAGAATGCCTAATATTGCCGGGTCCTGGACGAGGCTGGATCGGATGCTGAGCTGGCCATGCGCTAAGGATCTCCGGATTCTCGGCATCGGATTGGCCCACCCCCGCCGCGGGAAGCGGGGCGATCTATTGCATGACACGGGATGGGCTGGTTGGGATGGTTGATGTACCATTGCGCTTTACGATTACTATTTGGGGGCCAAGGGCTCGGAACAGTCTGGTGCCGCGCCAAGCTCACGCAGCGACGGCAGTGGTAGTGGCATTAAAGTCCAAAGTGTTTCTGGCTAGCCGTATGAGCATTTAGGGTTGTAAGAAGCCAGTAAACTACTATGTATGTGCCTCTGAGACTCAAATTCTCGTACCAGGGTCGTATAGGACCCGTCTCAACTCTAACCGAATAAGCTAGTGTCTTACCTGGTGCAATTGACTTGCCCTGTTCCACAAAGTTTCCAGCATTCATCCAGTGCGACTTACCGCACAAAGACGTGTCAGGCACTGACGGATGCACTCAACCAGACCGGGGGACCGGGTAGCCAAGTGCCGTCACTGCCGTGCACCGAGCCCCGTATTCTGCGATTTTTGAGCCTCGTGCAGCGTCAGCATTTGACCAATGCTGCCCGTTCTGGGCGCTAACGGAGACTTTCTTTTTCTATATGGAGAGCCCAGAACTCGCTTTGACGCCACGAAAAGACTTTCGCAGAGGCCGGAGGTATCAAATCGGTTATTACGGCGTGGCCAGCTAAGAATCGGGAACCGGATGAAAAAGAAAAGAAAGCAACGATGCCGCATCCGAGAGGTACTACTGTGACCACTACCCAGCTTGAGCCGGTCACAAACAAAGGCACTCTTGACTGGTCCTGTTGCCCGACGTGAGACAACACGCAGCTGTCTCACTGGCCATCCTAGCAAGTCGCTGCGGTCTACTCCTCAATCCCCAGTCCGCTAACTAAAAGCCCAAATCAACAGGCTGCCGATGCTCCTAGGCCGGTCCAGCGGTGAAGGATCAGCTATTGACTCGACATCTACAGTAGAGGGCCTCGAAGAAGCTGAGATGGCAAGCGCTAGCCATACTTCGATATTGTAAATGTTGGGTAAAACTATGACAAAGATGTATATAAAAGCGACATCCAATGTTGGCTTGCGTAAGACGCCGCTCATTGCTGAAACGGCAGGTCCTAGAACGAATCTGGTCGGAAGACGTACAACCCGTTCAGCTTCAGTGCCAACCTGCATCTTGTATATCCGTGCATTGCGCTCAATGTATTCGTACGGGGCATTCATTAGCGTGCTCCCATGTACTCGCCAAGTCTGACTGGGCTAGCTGGTGTGCTGTCATATTGCTTTTGCATCGGATAGGGCCATGCAAGCTGTTAGCAGTCTGGTCCTTCGGTTGCACTACAATGCATGTCTAATAGAGAAGAAACGGCCTCAATCAAAGCCTTCCGAGAAGTTACTGCACCATAATAGCTGAGACACTCGTATCTTTGACCTTTTACCCAGCATGCACCTCGGTTACAGCCAGTAAACAACTATAAGTATACAAGGATTCCCATCGTTTCCAAGGACTCCTCATCAAGCAACCCAAAGCAGCTGCTCCCTACTATCATGAAGTTCTTACTCATTGCTGCTCTTGCAGCTACTCTCGCCGTTACGGCTCCCACCGACAACTGCGGTGACCACTGCCCTCCCGGCTGGGGCAATCCTCCTGGACATGGTAATCCTCCTGGACACGGCAACCCTCCTGGACATGGTAATCCTCCTAGCTGTCCTCCCGGTGGTGGTAATCCTCCTGGTGGTGGTAACCCTCCTGGCGGTGGCAATCCTCCCGGCGGTGGTCATCCTCCTGGCGGTGGCAACCCTCCTGGTGGCGGTCATCCTCCTGGCGGTGGAAATCCTCCCGGCAGTGGTCATCCTCCTGGCGGCGGTAATCCTCCTGGTGGTGGTAACCCTCCCGGTGGCGGCCATCCTCCCGGTGGTGGAAACTACCGACCATGCAATCCTGGTCTGTTCAGCAACCCTCAGTGCTGCGCCACTGATGTTCTCGGCGTGGTTGACCTTAACTGTTATACCCGTAAGATGAAAGCTTCCGAAATACTGCGCGTTTCAAGCTGACCCCTGTAATTCTTAGCCGATGAATCGCCTCGAAGCGCGGATGACTTCAGAGACATCTGTGCTGACAAGGGCCAACGCGCCCGTTGCTGTGTTATCCCTATTGTAAGTTGAACAGCATCCAATTGTAATGCTACGGACTAACATACTGCTTTAGCTGGGCCAAGGCGTGCTCTGCACTTCACCGGTTGGTATTTAAGCCGTTGGCAACGGAGACTAGTGAACGTCGGCAAATATTGAAGCCGCCAGCAAAGATCCTCCACTGCACAAGATTCTCATTGCTCGTATAGCTAGGATGGTAGTATATTTTAGCTGCACATGATAAATAGCTACTATACATACTGCGTTATATAGCATTATTGCAGGAACAAGATCAATCGAGAAACACGGGCAGTATTTACAATTAATAATGTGACTTGAAAGTTTCGAAAATGTTTCGCTGCATTTGGTAGAGCGCACTACCCGCACAATGGCGTGCCATGGTATATGACTATACACGAGTTTGCAAGGATGACGAAGTAGTGTAGACGGATCGTAACTGGCCTAAGAATTAACAATATCTCCAGTGACGTAAAGATATAGCACTTTATAGCGCTTGGCCATTTGAATAAAGGAAAGCAGGCATACACCCGATGCAAAGTCCAAAGTAGCATATAAGACCTACTCGTCACACAGTGCACAAGGTACAAGCTCCATAGACATTATGAATAGATAGTGCTCAGGAAGTCGAGTGTCAGGTCTAAATTTAAAATTTGATCCTGCTTGGCAAACTCGGCTTAAAATACTGCTCACTTGCTGAACGTTGGAGCCTGGATGTCATGTGACTCATGCTCGTTACTTATTTAAGCACAGTAGCCCGCGCTTTCACATCCCCTTTCCAGTGTCACCCTTTAAATTTAACCATGCCAGGCACCGCCCCCAGCGCGAATATGACAGCTATGGATATGCCTTCCGTAGAAGATATCGAATCGAAAAAGGCTGAAATCACTGCAAAGCTTACAGCGGGAGGTAAAAATGCAGAGATGATGGAATGGTACGCCGAATACAAAAAGCTCGATGCCGAACTCGTGGCAGCCAAAGCCGCCCGCGCGGAGGCCGCAAGTAACAGCGCTGTCCAAAATCCTACCTGAGTCAGCAATTCTGCCAACCGCTGCTACAGATTAGCTGCATATCGAAGCCATCAGCACCTATTATTCAAGCTGGGGAATATCAGGCCTTGGGGGTCTACGCTGCTGAGCAGTCTTGTCCCAAAGACGAGGATTACGACACGCCAAAGAGAACAAAAAACATTTTCTAGCCATCTATAGAAGATATCAGTGGAATGCTTTCAATAATATTCGTCAGAAAAGCACATGTATTGAAAGCATTTGTCGATCCCTTCGCAACAGGGCTGTGATGAGAAGGCATGGAGTGAGAGGATGGCCAATGCCTGGAAGTGTCCTGAGGAACCAGCGCGGAAAGGGCCTTCAGTCTCAGTATCAAGCAAACCAATATAGGTTCCATCCCGGCCTAGACTCCGTGTAATGATTGAGAAATGAATAATTTAGAGATTACAGGCTTGATACGCCCACTGATTTTGTCAAACGCTGTGGTTACTAAATTCGGGCGGCAAAACTCATACATGCACGCCTACTTTACAGGAACGAGCACCACAATGCCATCACGTCTCAGTCCAATCTAGCAGCAATCCAAATCAACCTATGCGCCAACGTCTGGTTCATCTTTATGGACTTTATCTCTTCTCGCCACTCTCATTTCTGCGATCATTTGAGATGACAGATTCGAGGCTGTCGGCTTCGGCGTTGTCAGCGGTGCCACGCAATTCCCCAGGCGCCATAGGCTGCTTCCAGTCGTCCAGGCGCTCTGGTACAATGAAGACGCCAAACCACTGTGGCATAAAGAAGCCTACAACAACCCAAACGAGGAGGAAGTGCCCGATAATGAAGCCCATGATATGCAACGGATCCCTCGTAACGTCTGCAAAACTAGGGTAAGCCAGGCTGAGAATAATGAACAGGATGGGTCCAGAAATGTATCGTAGTACAGGTGCCCAGAAGGACGGCAAGGACCAGTTTTGGCCAGTGCCAATGACGGAGTTGAGGTCATGGCGCAGCTGGTTACCCTGTTTGTTATTAGCGTGAGTGGCGGTTATTTGCATTTACGGTATGTGCACTTACAGAGTAAAAAGCAACGTAGTAAAACTTTGACAGATACTTGGTTCTGTGGAAGAAGCGAGCCTTGATGGGAACATCAGGCGTTTTGGCGACCGCAAGAGAAGCCGCAAGACCAACAGCAAATAACCCGAATCCTGCTCCTGCTCCAGCTGGTATACTGACAGTATGGCCGATGATGATGCTGATAAGCTGGGCGCCGAAAAACCCCGTGTTAAAGACAGCAAATGCAGGCATTCCAACCTGGTCAATGACGTCCTCATAGCGATATATGGTCGTGGCACAGACGCATTCTGCCCAGACCGCAAACACCAGGCCGACATTGTTGATCCAACTATCAATGCCGTCAAGGTACCAGTAGCCAAATTGGGTCAAGTTGGGCAGAGATAGCAGAAAGACGACGAATACAACGCCTGTAGAGACCCAAACCCGGCTCCAACGTCTCGCGAATGGGGAATCCATGATCAGAGTCAACACAGCGTCGAGCATTACAAAGGTGGAGCTGACCCCGACAATGACAAGGGTAAAGAAGAACAAAGCAGACCAAAAGTTCGAGCCAGGCATCTGAGCACATGCTTCGGGATATGTCATGAAACCCAAGCTGTAGCTTCCCATGGGGTTCTCTGGGTCGGGAATCATGCCCATGAAGCCTACAATGCCAAACACTGCAAATGCAAGAGTAGCTTCCAATACGGCATTGGTACAAGCAAGTATAACGGCATCCTGCGCTGCATTGGCATGTAGGTGGTTATAAGAAGCATAGGCAGTGTAGAAGCCGAAACCGACGCCAGTGGAGTAGAAGACCTGTCCGACAGCAGCTTGCCATATGCCTGTCTGGGCAAGGGTCTCGCCTCGCCAGGTGGCAAAGTACATCTTGACGCCCCTGCCAGCATTAGGCAGAGAGACACCTCGTCCGATGAGAATAAAGATGACTATGATAGGCAGGCCCATCGTGAAGTATACAACGCGGCCAGTCCAGCCAGTTCCCCGGAAAACACATAGCCAGACAAGGAAGAACAGAAAGGCATTCCATCCGACCAGGCGGCCATCAAAAGAGATGCCAGGATAAACAATCCAAGCTCCAGAGTCGTCGGGATCAACGGCACCGACTACCTCATACATAAAGTACTCTTCGGTTCGGCCGGCCCACGGCAGGGGACTGGTAAACGACTTTTGAAAGTACACCATACCCCATGCAATGATGGGAATAAAGTAAATACTGACCACGAATCCCACATAGTTGAGGGCGAACCCGATACCTCTCATGCGGCGGCTAATCTTATTGTACGCAGTGATGGTACCACCGCGGTAGGCATTGCCGGCAGCGAGCTCGAGGGCCAGGGCGGGAATTGCAAGAAAAGCAACGGCCAAGAAATATGGAATAAACCATTGAAGACCATTATTGTTGAACACGGTAGACGGATATCGGAGGAAGTTTCCCATGCCAATGACGCCACTCAAGGAGGCCAGGATGAACGCCGTACGGGATGGCCATTGGTCCCGGCCATCATCAGCTTTGTCTGGTGACGGTGCCACCCAGTTGATAGCCCTTTTCAGCGCATTCATGGCTAATATATTTCAGCCAAAAGTTTGATAAGGAGAAAATTTGTGTTTGCCTGAATCGAAAAAACCGATCGAATACCACCCCAAATCGAAAAGAAAAGAGGAAAGAGCCTTGTCTCGCATGTTATTGGGAATAATGCGGAAAATGACCAGTTTAAGAATAAATCTTGGCTACATAGCCAAGTAAAAGGCTATGGGTATGCTACCAGTCAAAACGGCCTGTTACGGCTGTCCAACTCACCCAGAATCTTGGCGAAACGGTGCCAAGATGGTGAACCAACGAGCACACGTGATGGGTTTGCGTAATGGTGCATGGCCAAGAATACACCTGCACTGCACAGGTTATCTAACTGTTCAATAACGGTCACAGACCGTTAATTCTGTGGAACCGCGCGTGGAGGCTGATTGGAGAAAGTTGGTCTAGCCAAGGCCAAGGATATGCTTAAACTTGGCCGTGACGGCCGTCTTGGCGAGCTTAATGTGTGGGTACAAAATGATCACAGGCTTCAATGAGCACTGAATCGGCATAATTAGGTTCGTATACTTCTTCTCGATATTACGTCGAGTGGCGTGTGTTCCAGTTCAGCCGATTGTTAGGAGTTCATATATCCCTATCCGAGGCATCTTGTGTAAGATAGCGGCGGCACGAGACCACCTGCTCCGCTCCAATACTCTCAATCTGCACCAGTTTTGACCACCTACGTCATGCCAATTCGCCAAGTCAAGCTGTTTTTGACACATCCAGTCACAAACACGACGTTCCAATTGCCATGCAGCCCACTCTGACACTCACGATAATCCGCATCCATTTCCATACTGCAGCCGTCGCCGGTCTTCTCCTATCTATGGTGTAATGGAATCTTTGTTCTTCGACGAAATAATTTCTGTATAAACTGCCGAGTCCCATTAACAATAACATTACCTTTGGCATGGACTGTTGTCTGAAGCTGCTTTATGGTGTTATGTGGGAGCACCTACTGCTCTTGCTGAAGGGGCAGCCCCGTCCGTTGGTATCGAGCCAGCTCTCTATTCAGCGTTTGTACGTTACAGTAAATAGGAATACCGGAGCCTGGTTACTCATAAACTGTCGCGGTATAAAAGATAAACTCGAAGGCCTAACCTAAGATTGTTCCAAATACATGAGGCAGGGGTTCGCCGGCAGGTTCCGGCAGGGCGCCCAATCACTGTACGTGCCCCTTGTCCGACCGTGGCATCTAAAGCCATAATAATGTTCGTGACCAATAATCAAGCAGTACTCCATCAATATTTCTTTTGGGCGATTTTCCAGCAGCGCTAAGCGTCGTCTTTCGGCGGTGCGTTTCGTCCGACTTCGGCGAAGTCCTGTTCAATAGTCTACCGGACGCGGCGAAAAGACAACGTAGGACTATATAAAAAGGATGGACCTTAAACAATCTCATTAAATGCTACGTTTTTAATTATATTGACATATCAAATAATTGCTATGGGTTCGAAAGGTCCACCTGCATTGCACGGCGAAGGGTGTATAAGCGCGACCACCTCAAATACGGAACTTCCTCAACGCGAAGATGGATACTACGCGAATGAAAGCAGTGAGCCCGCCATTGACTATGTCGAGGCCACTAATCGAGTACTCTACCACTCTGGTGTGACAGGCCGGTACTTCCTGGCGACCTTTGTCGTTTCACTCGGCCTGACAGTCTTTGTATACGCACTTGACCTCGGCATCACCGGTCAATTTACCATCATTGCAGCTTCTTCGTTTACCATGCATGCGCAGCTCGGCGCCGTAAACACAGCCAGTACCATCATTAACGGCGTCGCAAAGCCGCTAGTCGGCAAATTGGCAGACTTTACCTCACGCGCAACAGCATACATAATCTCCTTGACGTTCTACGTGGTAGGCTATGCCGTGGCAGCTACATGTACAAATTTTGTTGGCTATGCAGTAGGAGTTCCTTTTCTGCAGCGGGCAAGGCTGGCTTGAACCTCCTCAGCCAGATTGTGGTTGGCGACTTGACCACTCTGCAGTGGCGGGGCTTTTGGACAAGCATGACGATAGCCCCGTATCTAGTCACTACTTTTGTCAATGGATTCATTTCCGAAAAGTTTGTCCCATACCAGTGGCGGGTTGGACTGGGCATGTTTGCGGCTATGCTCCCCGTAGTCGCCGCGCCGGCAATTGCAGCTCTGTACGGAGTTCAGCGAAGAGCGAACCGGCTGGGATACGGGGCCTCCATGAAGGCAAAACAGATGCAAGAAAGCCTCACGCAGACCGTGTGGAAGGGCTTTGTGGCGATTGATCTCCCGGGATTGATATTGCTCGGGTTTTCCTTTTCGCTCATCTTGCTTCCCCTCTCACTTGCCAAGTCTGCTCACAATGGCTGGCGCAACCCCAGCATGATAGCCATGGAGGCCATAGGCTTTGTCATTTTGGGAATATTCATTGCATACGAAGTATATTTGGCACCAGCTCCCATCATGAGTAAGCGTATTCTAGTGAATAAGGTATTTCTGGCTGGTCTGGGGGCCAACCTATTCAACCAAATGGTCGGGACGCTGGGGAGCAACTACTTTTCTTCCTACATGTACGTCATCAAAGACTGGGACAACTATACATGGACTGTGTTTACTGGTATCCAGTTTCTCGCAGTGACAGTTTTCAGCTTGGTTGGCGGCGTGCTTCAGGTAAAGTATCATCGATACAAAACTCAGATGGTCATCGGCGCCGTCTGTCAAGTCGTTGGCTACGCCATGTGTCTCACTGGCAAGGGCCAAACGACGCAGAGCACAGTTATTCTTGCCCTCTCGCAGATTCTCATGGGAATGAGTGCACTGACAGCGCTGGGGTCTAGAGTCGGGGCCATGGCCTCCGTCACCCACAAAGACATGGCTTCCATCATCGCAGCCTATTTTCTTTGGACATATCTGGGCAGTGCTGCTGGTTATGCTATTGCGTCAGCCATTTGGACGGCCAATATGCCAGGTTTCATGCGCCAAGAGCTTCCTGGCGTGTCCGACGAGATAGTTAACCGGATTTACGGCTCAATCGAGATTCTGCGAACCGATTACGAGCCTGGGAATCCTGTTCGCGAGGGAGCTATCCGAGCCTACGCGCGCACAAATGGCATCATCTTCATCACAGCAGCCGTTATTTCGTCGCTATCGATTTTATTTTCCCTTCTCATGCCAAGTATATGCAGTTATGCTGTATCGATAAACGTATACAAATGCTAACACTTCTCAGATTACTACCTCGGAGATCAGCACAACGCTGTTACAAGCACAGGTCTAGATAGAGAAAAGATCGAAGAGCCTGAACCTAGAAAAGACGCTTGTATGAGACTCTGGGTGTGTTTAAAGACGATGATGGGGCGTAGTGTGTGATTCTATGCGGCTGGAGGCAGGGAGGCATGAGAGTCAGCGCAGTCTAACGAGCAGTATAAAAAGTCTAACGTGGTAAGACTCATATACGTTTTCTATTGCAAAAATATAAATGGAATTAATAGTAGAGGCGAATAACACTACACATATTCCCTTCCCTGATGTACCGACTCGCCGTCCCCAAGCCATGTCCCGCCAAGTTCCACATACTGCTCCACCACAATTCCACTTACACTGGACGCAAAAATATTCAGCAAAATGGCCCAAAAAAACATACAACAGCCGGTGTTCGCTGGTCGTCACCGACCCAACTACTAATCTGCCGGTCGGTAGCTTGTCTATGGGAGAGCGGACGGGATCCCGAATTCTCTACCGCCTATGGTCGTATGTACTAGAAACTGTGCAGAATTGCATTATATAGACACTAGCTGCTACCCAGCAGGTTAGAGTGTGGCCACGTTACTGTTCGCCGTATTGCTAGCTAAAGTCTTATTATGGATAGCCTATCAATGAACTTTGAATTATTCTTTTGTACTAATGCGGTGGTAATTCGCGCTCCCAATGTGCATAGACTCGAATATCGTCAACCGGATCCCACTCCTTAGATTCCCTCTCCTTCAGAATGGATCTAAGGTATACAAAGCCAAATTCTGTTAAGAATGTCAAATGAAACTATTGAATTACCGAAGCGGATTTCATGCCACATGTTCAAGTTCCCATGCAATTGGGTGCAAGATCACAACCGGGACTAGCCGTTGCTTGGTAGACCCGGTCCGACAACTGTTACTCTGAGCCAGCTGAGGAAGATGAGCGCGGCGACATAGTTGAGGCCACTGACAATGGCTGCATAGTCATAGTTACCACCTTGAGCCCTGTCCACGATCGCTCCGCCGATTGGAGGACTCGACAGACAGCCTAGGCAGGCAATTCTCAAGTCTACTATTGGATGTGCCCCTACTATATGCCCTTGACCTTTGCGATTTTGTTGGCCAAGGTTAACAGCGCAATAACTCTGCTTATTATATCAGTATTTTGCCTCGCTCTTGCCTATTTATTTATTTATTTATTTTATTTTTTTCGTGCTTCAAAGGTAGCCGGAATGTCGTCCTCGCGTCCTCGGCAATGTATAGCATCTCTCGTACTGCCAGCTGCGCGAATATCCTCTGGCCTGCTACTCATGTTGAATTACCCTTTTCTTCATTTTCTTATTTTTTTTTCTTCTTTATTTTCGTATTATTTCTACTTGTTCGTGAACTACCAAAGCTCAATCTATTATCGGTGCAGATCGCCTACAGAGGCTACTTTGTCTTTAGTGTCGTTGTCATAGCCCACATCTTGCAGTAGCATTATCGGAGTGCACTCGGCTATAAACCAGTGCCGTGATCCAGAAAGTGCCCCGCTAGCCGGGAACTACTCGCCCATAGTAAGCCGCACGGGAACCGCTTGTTTGCCGCACTAGATTTATACGGCGATCCATCGCGGGGGCACCGGGGGCACTGAGTAATCGCCAAACTACTTATTAGTGCCAGGTGTTCCCATAGCGGGGGTCAGACGATCTCAATATATGAAATAGGCGCAAAACACAAAAATGACGGATCTCGACTGCTTAATCATTGGTACCGGCTTTGGCGGCTGCTACCAGCTCCATGTGCTCCGCAAGGCCGGCTTCACAGTCAAGGGTGTCGATGCGGCGTCTCAGATTGGCGGGGTCTGGGCCTGGAACCGGTATCCCGGCGCCCGCGTCGACGTGGAGATGCCGTACTATGGCTTCTCGGATCCTGAAATATGGTCGACCTGGACCTGGCGGGAGCGGTTCCCCAGCGGCGACGAGCTGCTGCAGTACTTTCAGCACGTCGACAAAGTATGGGGCCTGTCCAAGGACGTTGATCTCGGCGTAACCATTGTCAGCGCCACGTTTGAAGCGGACAATGGCAGCAGCCAGCCTCGCTGGGTCTGCAAGACGGCGCATGGCGGGACGTACACGTCCAAGTACCTGGTGTGCGGCACCGGCACGTCCTTTAAGCCCTATATACCCAAGTTTGAAGGCCTGGAGACGTACAAGGGCGTAGCCCACCACCCTGCGACGTGGCCCGCCAACCTGGACTTGAAAGGGAAGCGAGTCGCCGTCATTGGCGCTGGAGCGTCTGCTGTCCAGGTCGTACAAGAGGCGGCCAAGGTGGCTGCCAAGGTCACCGAGTTTATCAAGACGCCTAACCAGGCCGTGCCAATGCGGCAGCGCAAAGTCTCTCACGACGAAATCCTGGCCTACAAGAATGTGTTCCCGCACGGCTTCGACGCCTGCCGCGCCAGCCGCGCCGGTCTGCCGGGTCCTCGCGCGACCAAAAAAACCTTTGACGTTTCAGACGAAGAACGCCAAGCTATATGGGAGGAAACATGGGGAAGGGGTGGCTTCAACTGGTATGCGTGTCTAACCCGTAACGATTGTTAACAAAGTATACTGACAAGTGCGGGTGTGTTCAGGCTGGCTGGTTCGTTCGCGGACACCGTGATTGACGAAAAGGCCAACAGGGCGGCGTATGAGTTTTGGGCAAGCAAGACGCGGCCCAGGATAAAGGACCCCAAGAAGCGAGACCTGCTGGTACCGCCGGAGCTGCCCTACTTTGTCGGTGCCAAACGCCCCAGCATGGAGCAGGACTACTATGAAATGTGCGATCAGGACAATGTCGAGATTACAAACTCGCCCATTCGCCGGTTTACCGAGACGGGCATCACCACGGACGAAAAGACGGAGGACTTTGACATTGTCGCCATCTGCACCGGCTACGACGCCGTCACCGGCGGCCTGATGACGATGAATATTCAGGGAGTAGACGGGGTCGGCCTCCACGAGAAATGGTGAGTTTTGTTTTTGTCCTTTCGCCCATTTTATGCTTTATTAAATTGACATGCGCTCTACGCAGGCGCGACGGCGTATCTACGTTTTTGGGCCTCATGTCCAGCGGCTTCCCCAACATGTTCATGCTGTACGGCCCACAGGCACCAACATCCTTCAGCAACGGTCCTATTTTCCTGGAGCTCGAATGCGAATGGGTCCGGGATGTGCTCGTGGGCATGAAAGAGGACAAGAAGGCCATTATCGACGCCAAGCAAAGCAAAGAGGATGAATGGCGCGCCAAGGTCCATGATATTGCAAGCTACACGCTGGTTTCGCGCAGCGATTCATGGTAGGTTTCTGCTTTTGTGGCAGTGCTACTCCATATGAGATCCGACTAATTCGTTTTGGTATAGGTATATGGGCACCAACATCCCAGGCAAGAAACGCGAGCCCCTCTTGTGGTTAGGTGGTATGTCGCTGTGGCATGAAAACTGCCAGGAGGCGTTGAAGGACTGGCAAGGCTTCGATATGAAATAGGCTGATAGATCATGCCCATGCTTGTTTCCAACGAGTTGCATTAGCTGTTCGAGCGTGTAAGACAACAATCTAAACATTATTCTTCGTAAAAATGTCAACAACCACTCATGCACCTTTGAAGCCAGCATGCACTGACAGTGTATCGTGTAACGTGCTACCTTTCATCCGAACTTCAACCACTGTTGAGCATCCCGGCAGTTCGAAACATGCACCAAGAACTCTTCTCGAGAATAAGCGCGGTCCCTTCGCTTGTGGTAGCCCTGTATAAATATGTTGTCGTCTACAGCTCGTCGGCATCCCCAGCAGGATAGACCATGATCCAGATCACCACAGCTCACATTAAGCCACGGCAGGAAAGTCGCCATTGTAAACCTCAACACATAGGTAACATGGGTGTCAGGCCAGTGGGAGGGGCGTGTAATTCCTTCATCAGCAAGGACTCGTCGGGCATACTCCGCTCCGACAACCAACCGTCGCCTGGGCACGCTCTTTTCCTCTAGCGAGTATTTCCCCGGTACGCAGCTCATTATAGGCGTCAAGGCAGCCCTAATGCACTTTGCAGAAAGGCCAGACATCTCGCACAGCGTCTTCAGATACACAGGCTGCAGATCCGCGCGGTTCTTCATGCACGGGAAGCAGCAGCGCTGTGCAGTCGGCAGGATAACGAAGCCGCCAAAGTCCTCGCAAAAAGTACACGTCTTGGTCACCAGGGCCGCGTAGAGCGAGACGGCCGTTACATGTTTGGCGAGGCCGCTGTTCAGCATCAACCACAGGCAGTTGGCAGCGTGGTCGGCGAGCCGCCGGACCTGAGGGATTGCGGCAATGATGCTGCGCGCGCGTCTATTGACTTTGCTGAACCGAAAGATGGATAGCAGATCCAGCATGAGGCACACGTTGGAAATGAGCTCCGGCGGCAAGCATGTCAGCCGCCCGATCCCACTGGTAGAGTGTTTGGTCGGATTGAGCAGCAATTGGGGCGTCGCTTTGGAAAGGGGCTGGTGGGCGACAACTTTATCAAAAAAGGCTTGATGGTAGGCGATTTTTTTTTAAGAACACGGGCAACCTCATCGTCGGAGAGGGTATCTGCCTGTATCGGCATCGTGGGACATGGTAGCTGCCTAGACAATGATGATTGGGGGTCTGCGGACCGCAAGGTTAAGCACCTACCTTCAAAGCGGGCAAGCTCTTCTATTTATGTGTGACCACATTCTTACCAAACCATGCAAACACGAGACGTCCTCGTGCCTGGTGGCGTCATAGCGAATAAAGAGACGTGCCTGCACTTCCATGCACAATACTATGCTATTACGCCTACTCTGGAAATTGCATGTTCTTGAAACTTCATGTATGCTATAGACAAAGCCGCGATATAAACCTTTGAAAATATATACACCGCACCATACACATTCCGTCCATAGTCTCTCATTAAGAAAAACAAAACAAAAAAAAGATACAAAAAGCCGTGAAAAATCCAAACCGGCCTCCAATAAAAAAACACATCTTTGCGTCCCAATTCATTCATGGCAGCGACGCTAGAAATTAAAAGAAAAGGCCCAATCCAAACCCATAAACGCCCAATACATACAGACACTGCAGAATATAGAAAATCTTATTTTTGTTTCGGCGAGGTCCAAAAACTGCCAATCAGTCGTCCTCGGCGTCCACATCCTGTATGCGTTTCGTGTTGCTTCCTTCTGCGGGCAACTCGCCGTACATTTGCTTGTATCGCGCAAGCTCGTCTCTCTGTTGCTTGAAAAAACTAAAGACGGCGTCCATCGGGGCACGGAGATCGTTTAGCTCCTTCAAAACACCGCCTCCGCTGGCCATGTGGCGCATTGCCAGGGTAGATACGCATGTCTGCAAAACGTTAGTGACTGCTTTTCATCGTGTTGGTTTGTTCATCTTACCTCGATCCTGCTAACTTGGTGCTCCATAAAGTTGACCAGGAACCTCTCCGTCATCTCACCGCCGCGGGACTTCATACGTTCCAGCAGCTCAGTCTCTGGCGGCTGCAAGCCTGGGCCACGCACTTCTTCCAGAGTGCTGCAAAGCATCTCCAGTCGCAGACTGACCTTCCACAGCTCCCAGATGATTTCTGGGTCGAAGGACAGTTCCGCTCCAGGGGCCAGCGCCGCCGGTTTGTCGCCCTCATCGCGGCGCTCGTGCTGCTGGTGGAACTCGATTCGGCCAGCCAGGACATGGGGGTACAAGGAGTAGACAACTTCAGGATTTTCAAGGCCCTTGAGCTTCTTCTCGCCCATCTCCTTGACCTCGAAACCTTGCGACGTCAGGCTGCGGAGGTCCTTGCGAATAGAGCCCGCAAATGACTCGTCATCAAATGCGTCGTCAGAACCAGCCGAGCCACCTCGGTCAGTGTCTTGGTAGGTTTCCAGGCAGCGCTGAATCTCCGAGATGAAATCAGAAGAGACGGCAATCTGGCCACCATCGGCCACGGCAGAGATTCGCGATGCCTTGTTCACCATGGGTCCAAAGTAGTCCATGCGGCGCGTGACAGGATCAGTCTCGCTCACACAGTCGCCAAAGTGCAGACCCATTCGCACCGACAGGCCCTTGAAGATGAGCATGCTATCCTTGTCGTAGACATCTTGTCCCGAAATTGAACTGAGGATTTCAGACGGCCACGTCACGTCTAGCAGTTCAGTCTGCACGGCAAAGGACCAGACGAGCGCGGATGTCGCGGTTGGGAAAGATACCATAAATGCATCACCTTCAGTTTTGACTTCGTAGCCACCGATTCGTCGCAGCTGTCGGCGCATGACCTCGTTGTGCAGCTTAATAGCGGATCGCATGGCGTTTGGATACATTTCCCAGAGGGTCGTCGAATTCTTGATGTCTGTAAAGACAATGGACACATTGCCAGTCGGTGCAGGAATCTCGGCCTCAAGACGGTTGAGCGACGAATCCAGCACGTCGCCCTTTGTCTTGCGTCCGCGTCTGGTGGACAAGACTTGAGCGTCCTCGGGGACACCAGACGGGTAGAGCGACATGCTCGTGCCGCGATGCAGCCTGGAGCGCTCTACTCTCCTCTTCAAATCGGCAACGCTAATCATCATGACCATAATCTTGCCTGAAGAGCCATATGCCATGGCCAAGTCACGCAACTTTTGCGCGGCACGCATGAGGTCACCACGCTCAGATCGGGCAACATCGGTAATCAGGCCAGGAGAGAGGTATTCCCATAGCTGGCTGGTGGCAATCAGGATAATCTCATCCTGCTCCCGGATGGTCATCTGGCTGACGTGAGGAGCTGCTTGCACCGCCGGCATGAGGTCGACATAGCCAAAAGCCCTGGAGACTTCGAGAAGGTCGTTCAATCTGCCGTTGCGGGATACCCATCCGCCAGCTTCACGGATTCGAGACCGCTCACTTGGCTCGGCAGGGTCGTGCTTGTGGGTCAGCATTTGATGCTTGCCATCCGTCTGGATGACCATGGCTTGCGCATTGCCGACGTTGGCAACAAACAGCTCCGTGCCTTGGAGGTACAAGACCGTGGCCACGCCTCCGGAGTTGAGGTCTTCCTTGCTAAGAATGACGGGTTGCGCGGAGCCTCGGTGGGACTTCTTAGGTCGGTCCTCGGAGTGCTGGACGGCAATGGTTACGAGATCCTTGTTAAGTGACAAGAATGCTCTTCGCAGTGCGTCGACCGGGCTCTCGCTTTGTCGCGTCTTCAACGCCTTGAGTTCGGTAGCAAAAATGTGGCCAAAGTTTTCGTGCAGATACTTTGCAATTTTGGATCCACCACTGGACAGCGCCTGTCCGTCAAAGAGACCCAAGAGCATTTCCGTTTCGGACGAGTTGAAGCGAGGCACAACCAAGTCGACAGTGGAGAGATGCTCGTTCTTGCCAAGGGTGTCCGCCATGCCGTACGGAAGGTGCCCAGCCAGGGATCCAGAGGTGCGCACACGCTTGTCTTCATTTTGGTCCGGAATACTAGGCTGTGTGAGAGTAACGTCCATGAGACCCAACACGCGCAAGTTGTGCAGGCGGTTGAAATCAGTGTATTCCTCTCTGTTCACGGCGCCGGGGCCTCCAGGATTCCAGGCACTGGCCTTGATCTCGAGGCGCTTGTTGCCAGACAAGTTGAGATAGCGTAGATTGGGGTTCAGGTTCCAGTTCCAGTCGTATGGGACGTTGGAAATATTGTACTTGAGGAAGTTGTTTCCGCAGTCCAAAACAGCTAGCTTCTTGGCCCTGGAGATGTCCGCGGGCAGGTTCGTAAACTTGTTGCCATTAATATACAAGGCCTGCAACAGGCTAGTTTCCTCCAAGTCATCGGCCGGTAGCGTTGTCAGGCCGTTGCCCGAGAGGTAGAGCTCCACGAGCTGCGGCCAGCTCTTGATGGATCGTTGCGGCATATCGCCAATCTCGTCATTGTACGAAAGGTTAAGAATACGCAGCTCAGAGAGCAAAATAATCTGGTCAAAGACGTCATCGTCCAGGCGGTTATCTGCCAAGGATAAGTTACGCAGCGAGCCTGCAAAGGTATTCGTCAACCGCGACGACAGGGTAGAGTCTTTTCTAGAGGTCGATGGCGGAGGCGTCACAGTAGAGGAAGTGTTTTGCGACGCAGACCTCGACACGACAGACGTCTTACGTCCACCCTTGCCGTACACGGATACGACGGAGCTCTTCCGGTCGGCTCCCGTTTGAGTAATGGGAGACGGGCCCACGCTAAGGAGCGTGCTGGAAGATTGGCTCGGTCGGCGCTCTTCTACAAGCTCTTCGTTGCTTGGGGTAGTGGAGAGCGGCACCAGAGGTCCTGTCCTGCCATTCTGCACTGGCGGTGGACCGACACCGATAGAGTCCTCGCCGGGGATACGAGGAGGTCGAGAGGCGGGCTTGGGAAAGTTGTCAAGGACGTTGGAAGAGGCGTTGAAAATTTCGAGCTTGTTGGCCCACCAAATTTCCATGGGCAGCTTGGAGATGTTGTTTCCGCGAACATCCAAGACTCTTAGCTCCATCAGGCAACCAATCTGCGCCGGAAGCTCTCCGACAGAGTTGTTGGCAATGCTAAAGTGCTCGAGGCGGCTCAACGCGCCGATTTGATGCGGCAACGAGACAAAGTAGTTCTTATCCAGTACAAGCTGCTCCAGGTTCATCATGTGCGCAAACGCCGAGTCGATGCTTGCCAGCTGAGCATGGGAAAGGTTGAGAGTTTTGAGAGTGGGTAGTGGCTCGACAATCTCAAACTTGTTGAGAGGGTTCGAGTTGAGCTTGAGGAGACGGAGGCACTGGAAGCCGCCAACAAATGAGGATATTTGATTGTGGGCGGCGTACAGAATCTCGAGCTTGGGAAGATCGGAAATGACGTCAATGTTGGTGATGTGGTTGTACTTGATGTCGAGTTCACGCAAGCTGATCAGGTCACGGAACTCGAGAGGAAATTCGGGTCCCAGACGGTTATTAGTTATCAGTAGCTTCTCCAGATTCTTGAGGTTACCAATCTCTTCTGGCAGGGAGCTGATGGAGTTGAAGCTGAGGTCGAGGTCTACCAAGCTCTGAAGGTCACAGAGAAATGGTGGGAAGGTGTCGAGGAAGTTGGAGGAAATGTTGAGGGTTCTCAGTGCTTGGTAAGCTCCAAAGTACGGCGGCAGATGTGTCAAGCGGTTGTTTGCGAGGTTCATCTTGAGCAGTCCAATCAGGGTATCCAGCTCTGCATTTTCCAGCTGCTCCACCCGGTTGTTGGAGACGTCGAGATATGTCAGTTTCGCGGCTCTGCTTAGACTGACGGGTAGCTTTCTGGCCTCGTTATTGTTGAACTTGATATCGCGCAACTGCTTGCACGCCTGGATAAAGTCTCGCGGGACATCGAGAGACAGATTGCGCGAGAGGTTGAGGGAGATGATCTCGCCGGCCTTGGGGTACAGCGAAATGGGGATTGTGACGAGATTGCGTGCAGACAAATCGACGTAGTTGAACTTTTGCGCGCTTGAAGGGCCTAGGTCCATTGTCCTGGCGTGGAAGTCGCTCTCTCGCGCGGACAAAAACATGAATCTACAGAGATAGCCGTTGTCTTCGCGACCCAGGTCTTCGATGCGGTCCTTTTCCTCATATCCGACTTGTTGCAGCAGCCGCTTCTGGATGAGGAGAGGTCGGTCCTGTGGTGTCAAGACGCGGATAAGGTCGTGCTTCTTCATGATGATATTGTAATTTTCCAGCCCATCGACCACGTATGTCTTCTTCATGACTTGCGTAATGACTTCGCTTACGGTCGAATCGAGCGGCATGGCGTGGGTAAGGAATGTACCGTCGGATCGGAAAATGCGGATGCAGTACGGTGACAGCTTCTCTTCTGGCCGCGGCGGACTGCTCATGTCCTCAGTCTCTGGGGCTTCGTTCGTCTGGTCTTCAGTGTTGCGCCGCACCGCCCAACTATCAGGAGCATCCCACTGCCCCTTTGGATCAGGTGCTGTATCGACTTCTTCGACGCTGTTGACAAACGACGAGTCCAAGGGCGTCAGCGGCGGCGGTTTCGTCAGGATACCCTCCATGTCGTTGAGGTTCGTATCAAGGTGATAGACATGGCCGGTGGCGCTGCGCTCTGTCGGGCCAATCGCCGTGTCATCAACCTCGGGTTGCCTAAACGTTCGGCTCTTTTTCGAAAAGGGGAACTTATTGTTAAACGTCGTCGATCGCGAAGGCGTAGGGCTCTCGGTTTCGTTGGTCGGCCAGTTGGTCGGGATGGCGGGCGGGGGGAGGTCACCGGCGCCCCTGCCAATATCGGCTCTTGATGCTTTTGACTGTAGCGATTTTGTAGACTGCGGCATCTCTCTTAAACGAGAGCCGTTGTTATTGTTGTTTGTGCTGTTATCGTCCTTGTCCTTGTGTCTTCGCAGGCGGCCGAGGATGCCGCGCTTGCCGTGGTGACCAGGGGACGAATGGCCGTCGACCTGGCCCTGGCCCGATCGCGACGGAGGGACGCTGCTGACGCTCGGCGTCGGGCTATCGGCCCTCGACATTGATCTGTACATGGTGGCGGCCACGGGTTTGTTTGTTGCAAACTGTTGGCTCGCGGTGGAATCTTCTCTGCTTGCGCTGGGCCTCAGGGTGCGCGGGTCATCGTTGCTCTTATTGTGTCGGTGGTAGCTGTTGTTATTTCCGGCGTTGGCGGATCGAGAGGAGGAGGACGTCTTTGGAGGCTGATTTTGTGCTGTGCCGTCAAACCGATATCGTTCGCGGTCGGGGCCAGTCATGGTATCCCTCACGGGAGCCTCGCCATATCGTGCAATATCCTGCGATGAGGTACTGTTAGATTGCGTTGCACGGCCGGGCAGTGTCACGGTGGCGGAGCAAAAGAGATGGTGCCAGTACGTGGCCAGCTGCGGCGAGTTGCCAACGGCGCACAAAAGTTCGCAAAGGCAATCAGCCGCAAAAAAAGGGGATGAAGGAAGAGGGGATGATGCGCAAGAAGCCTGGGCGCAACGAGGCGGCCAAGTGTGGAGGGGCAAATTAAGCGCGGCAGCGAAAGTTCCCCAGAATTAGGAGAAGCATTGCGAGGGCCAAGACCGAGACAAAAAAAAATTATGAGAGACATACCGTATTGTCCTGGTAGAGAAAAGGCACAACCTCGGGTGCGGGGACAGGGGTCCTGGGACGAGACGAGGCAGGCGAGGCTTCGCGATCGGTGGCATTAGAGTAGTTGCGATCGCGCTGCGAGGGACGAGCGTGGCTATACGAATGGGAGCGCTGGTCCTTGCCAGGCAGCGAGGCCGGCAAGCTGCTCTCGGAGCTGTCGCGGCCGGGAAACTCTTCGCCAAAGAAGCCCTGGAGCTTGCGGAAGCCGCCCCGCTGGGCGCTAGCCTTGGAACCCTGGCTGCTAACCGTGGTGGCCACGCTAGCAGCAGATGGCCGGCGGGCATCGTGGTAGTCAAAGTCGCGATACAGGCCGTCGGGCGAGTCGAAGCTAGCAGAGAGCTGGCCTGTGCGAGATCCCGACTGGGGCAGGGCCGGGGACAAGGACGGATGGGATGCAACGGGCAGGTTGTCGTTGGAGTCGTTGTAGAAGCTGGTCGGGAACGAGTTGGCGGGGGCAGAGGAGCTAGGCGACATCCACGGCGCGATTTGGTTCGTCGTGCTCGAGGAGCCTTCCCGGTCTCGATTGCCGCGGGACGAGTCGAGCACGGCCAAGTCGCGGCGGTAGTTGGCGAGGTCGCTCATGCGGCGGTCGGAGACGCTCGATTTGAGGGATGGCGACAGGGCACCTCGCGTTGCCGTGGTGGGCGAGACCTGGCCGTCATCTCGCGGGGAGCTATTGTATATGGAGTCAGTAAAGCCATCTCGGCGTGGCATAGCATGCTGCAGTGATAAAAAGCAAAATACCCACCTGTTGCTATCAATGCTCAGTCGTGACGGGATACTATGATTCGAGGAGCTGGACTGCATCGGCGTCGAGGGCTTCGCGGTGACGGAGGACCGTGTGCTGGCCGTGTTGCCGCTGCCGCTGCCGCTGCCGCTCGTAAGAGAGCTGACGCGGTGGACAGCAGCTTCACGCTTCGTCATGGTCACAGGCCCGGGATGGCGAGGGAGCCGTCGCCCATGTCAATCGTGACGGAGACGTGCGAGACGAGGTCGGGTTCGGAGCTTTTTTCGATTCGGGGCTGCTGCTGTGAGGGGTCGCGGCGGCGCTGTCGGCTTGCTCAGCCTGTCATGTCGAACAAACGCAGAGCGGGCGTCGGGCAGGCGGCGGTGGTCGTGGCAGCAGCTTCGCTTTGCTTGTCGACGCAGGCGGCAGCAAAGGGCGAGCAAGTCTGCCAGATGTCGTTGGACGAGAAAAGGATGGAGGAGATGTCGTTCGGTGGTCGATTGAGGAATGCAGGGCGGGCGGTAATGCAGGCCACACTTGGGCTTTTTGCTTTTGCCTGTGCAGCTGGCACTGAGTGGTTGGTTGGCCGAATACAGCTGCAGGTGGGTGGGCTGGCTGCGTTGGGCTGGGCTGGGCTGAGGCGCTATGGAGGGCGGGCGTAAAGGCAAAATGCGGCACGGCGTATTGTCAGCACAGCGGGCTTGGGCGCGTAAACTCTGTTTGATCGGGCTTGATGAAGACTAGGCAAAGCTGCTTGCATCTGCATGGAGGCTTACAAAGGCGAATACACGTCGGCTGATTACACGGAGAGCATATCTGATGCAATATTGCAAGCAAGGACATCAACTACGCGACAGGATTCTACGCGCCACAGCTACGGCTCCTCGTCTCTCGTCTTCTACCCGTACAAATCCCAAAATCTACGGGCAAGTATTTACTCCGGACAACAGAATCCAAAAAGTGTGAACACTTGCGGGGGTCGCCCGCTGGCCCAGTCGTGAGGCGCCAAATGTCTCGGAGATGAGTATAAACTTGGCATGTGCCTGAGCCGCCACGGAACAGCGCCAACGGGGTGTGTGTGTACGGAGTATGGGTATTTACACAGTAAATTGGTGTCATCTCGATACACAACCCGAGGGTAACGAGAGACAAGCTCCATGGCACAGTAAATTGGCCTGGGGACCTTGTGCAGAAAATGTCGACACCCGGGCGGGCGAGCGGGTGGCAGACGTCACAGTTGGCGCTATTGGCCAGCCACAGGAGCCGCCGCCGTGTGAGCTGTCCCTTTTTGTCCGCTGGGTGTCGCAAAACCAAGTTATTTTGCCTGCTGCCTGGAGCAGCTTTGGAAGACGGCCAAAAGCAAAGCCTCGGCAGCCTCAATCTCACACGCGATCCGCCGTGTGAGGAAACGGAAGAGCCTGATGTTCAGCCAAAGCCTTGTTCCATATTGTGCTACTGCGCGCATCTCGCACCCGCCTACACGTCGCGCACACGCCTCGCTGGTATCGACACATCTACTCGTATCCTCTCGTACACACAAACATCCTCTTTTTCTCATCCCCCGCCTCCCGGCGCTGATGCCCGTTTGTCCACCGGAAGCTACCTTGACAGCGTTGCCCCTCTCCGAGTGGAGAGCTCAGGGCGGATAAGGTGCGATCGCTGGGCAGAAGGCGTGCTCCGTGCTGTCACTGTCGCGGTCACGGTCTCGTCGGGGATCAGTGCTCTTTGCCTCCTCCCCAATAACATATCCACCCAACCGCCCATTGCCCGCTTTACCCGGTTGCGCTAGCGGTTAGCGGCCACCCAAAAAATGGCCCGAGCAGCGGTGAGATTGTAGGTGGCGGACGGTGGTTTGTGGGCGTGTCAGGACAAGGGTTGGGCGTGCACGGCTGCGGGATGTCAGCAAACGGCCCTCGGGAATCCTGCAAACCTGCAACAGAGCTGTCAAGTGACTGTGATTGCGACAATCAAACATTGGTGACGCAGCGTTCGCCTTGTCCAGAAAGCAGGGAGTGTGTGCCACATTGTGTCTCATTGATTCCTAATTTAGTGCCTGCGCGTTGACGGGTACGTGAAGCGGCTGAGATGAGGCACCCATGAGACAGGACTCGGGTCAGCCTTGTCCCAGCCGCGGGTGCCAGCCTACCCTATGCTGCATGAAACGAGACAACTCACGGCCTATCCAACACGTTGCTGCTGCCCAGTTACGACCTCGGCAATGTTTAATTCACTTTCCAGCTGCTGTAGATTCATTTCTCGTAATTTTTGGATTTTCTCCTCGCGTCGTCGCTCGTATTCGGTGTCCTGGTGGTGGTTAGCGTGTGCTGTGTCCTTTATAGAATGGTGTACTTTGCTCACCATGCCGTGCAATATCCGTCTCTGCAATGCAATTCTCTTACAATCCGCCTCGTCCTCACCACATTCTTCGTCTTCCTCTTGAAAGACCACCTCCAGCTTATACCCATCAGGATCCCTGACAAATGCCGCGTAATACAGTTCTCCGTACTGCTTCCGCAAGCCCCATTTGCCCTCATCTGACCCGCCATTCTTCACGGCCGCCTCCCAAAAGTCACGGACACCCTTTCGATCAGGAGAGTTAAAGGCAAAATGCACGCCATCACCAGACGGCGCGATATTCTTGTCCGTTTCGAACAATGTAAATGGCTCGAAATTGGGCTTTACAACAAACCCGTAGCCCAAGATGCGTGTTTTGGCATTTTCGTACACGCGGCGGCCCCCAATGGGAGCAAGCACGGCGTCGTAGAACCTCTGCGATGTTTCGTAAGAGCGGATGCCAAAGGAAATGTGCCCCAGCAGAGTGTGTCGCGGGGAGAGACGTTCGTCTGAATTTGTTGCCATTTTATGTACTATAATTTTCGTTTTATTGATTTTCGCTTCTGAGAAAGTATCTGGCCTTGATTAACGGTAAGAATGCTTGTCAGTTCCCTCACAAAGGCACAGTGTTAGTCGGGATACGGCTGAGGGCGGAGCCGTCGCGTTTTGGACGGAGACGCCCATCGTCGCACTGTGACAATGTGATGTCCAATTGCTCTTCTGAAAATTTTACCGAAATCTCTGCTGAGGTTCTGATTTATGGTATTTGCGTCATCCTATCCCATTGATACATGACTACATGCAAATCGGGCAACATGCCGCTCTTATCATGTGTAGTCGCTACTTTACGGACCGATATCAAGTCTGTCGGGCCGGCATCTCGCTCCGACAAACGAAAACCGGGGAAGCTCCCAAGCGGAGGGTCCGCCCATCCTACCCATCCCACCAGATAGAGAGCTCCCGACCCAATGAAATGACGCAGTAGCTGGCCGCAACACATTATTCCGACAATTTTTCCACATTTCAGACGCCAAAGCCGCCCATTCACTACCGTACTAGCTATTATAGCATAGCCCATAATAAACTCCATAGTGATGTGAAGGCACCGCGGCCGGACTACCCCCCGCGTTCCAAAACCCCACCTGATTCCTTTGTGGTGGGGTGGTCGGTCGCGGGAAGTAACAAAAGTTGTCCAGGAACCGCATCGTGGCATGGCATTGCGCCCCGACACGGCTTCACAATGTAAGCTACCCACATTAAATAGTCGGCGAAAGTGGTATTTATTCTCCTCCTCGCTCCTTCCGTGACCTCTCCTGGCCTCTCCCCCCAACAATCAACCGTGAACCTTGAGTACCTGATCACTCACACCACAAGACGCGACAATGCCTGGCGGAAAGGATCAGCTCCAGACCTGGTGGAAGGAGAGCTCCGTCTACCAGATCTACCCTGCTTCTTTTCAAGATTCCACCGGCTCAGGAACCGGAGACCTCAAGGGCATCATCTCCCGCGTAGACTACCTCAAAGATCTGGGCGTGGACATAGTATGGCTCTCCCCCATCTTTAAGAGCCCTCAGATAGACATGGTAAGCAGCCTTCCCCCAATTACAACATAGCAAGTACAGCTATCTGACGGCTTTTCCCAGGGCTATGATGTCAGTGACTACAAGGTCATCGACCCCCCATACGGCCACATTTCCGACGTCGACGTCCTCCGCGACAAGCTGCACGAGCGCGGCATGAAGCTCGTCCTCGACCTCGTCATGAACCACACCAGCGACCAGCACGAATGGTTTCAAGAATCCCGCAAGTCCAAGGACAACCCCTACCGCGACTGGTACATCTGGCGGCCCCCGCGCTACGACGCCCAGGGCAACCGCCAGCCGCCCAACAACTGGGACAGCCACTTCCAGGGCAGCGCCTGGGAGTACGACGAGACCACCGACGAGTACTACCTCCGCCTCTTTGCCCGGGAGCAGCCCGACCTCAACTGGGAGAATCCGGCCGTGCGCGCCGCCGCCCACGAGACGATGCGCTTCTGGCTCGACCGCGGCGCCGACGGCTTCCGCATCGACGTCATCAACTTTATCAGCAAGGACCAGTCCTTCCCGGACTCTGACAAGCGCGTCCTCCGCGGCACCGAACACTACGCCTGCGGGCCCCGGCTGCACGAGTACCTCAAGGAGCTCGGCGCCATTCTTAAGGAGTACGATGCCTTTAGCGTCGGCGAGATGCCCTGCGTCGACGACCAAAAGGAGCTCATCAAGGCTGTTGCCGCTGACCGCAACGAGCTGAGCATGATTTTCCACTTTGAGCTGTTAGTCACCCTCTACTGACATGACAATAAACACTGGCTAACATGAAACAGCATGGATCTGGACCACGGCATCGACGGCAAGTTTTCGCCCAGGTCATGGCCGCTCTCAGACCTCAAGGACACTGTCCTCAAGTGGCAGCGCTTCATGTACGACAACGACGGCTGGAACGCCCTCTACCTCGAGAACCACGACCAGCCGCGTTCTATTAGCCGGTTCGCCAGCGACGCACCCGAGCACCGCGAGGCCAGCGCCAAGCTCATTGCCATCTTCATGGGTCTGCAGGCCGGAACCCCATTCGTCTACCAGGGCCAGGAGATTGGCATGGTCAACGTGCCCAAGGAGTGGCCGCTCGACGAATACGAGGACATTGACTGTCTAAATCACTGGGTGTAAGTATTCCCCCCCAAATTATTAAAGCGCAGTCACTAACATACCTTGAACGCAGGCTACACAAAGAGTCGCCGGACGAGGCCGCCAAGGCTCAGTTCAAGGTCGAGTACCAAAAGAAGTCGCGCGACAACGCCCGCACGCCCATGCAATGGGATGCCACGCCCAACGCAGGCTTCACCACCGCCACAAAGCCCTGGATGCGCGTTCACGACAATTACAAGCAGGTCAACGCGGCGTCGCAGGTCGACGACCCCAAGTCCATCTACAACCTGTGGCGCGAGGTCCTGCAGAAGCGCAAGGCCAACAAGGACGTCTTTGTGTATGGCGACTTTGAGCTCGTTGACGAGGCCAACGACAAGATCTTTGCATACAAGCGTACTGCGGCAAACGGAGAGGTGGCGCTTGTCGTGTGCAACTTTTCCGCAGAGACGGTCAAGTGGTCATTTGACGGCAAGGCCAAGGAGGTTGTCGTCACGCCCACTGGTAAGACGCTGGATCAGGTCAATGGAGGCGCAATTGAGCTGGGACCGTATGAGGCCATTGGCCTTTTGCTGTAGAATGAGGACAACGACATTAGACAAAATAGAAGGCTGTGCACAATAGATAATATACATGATTCATATTGCAGCCAGCATATGCGTGCCGTACTGTACTTTAGCCGTCGGCATCTTGCATAACCTCGCCTAAGCTCTTGCTCTCGTCTAGTACATCTCTGGCGTCTTCCTCGCCAATATTCATGTCCTCCATGATGAGCCGCACACCCAGCTCCGCAACAAGAACAGACTGTATAAACGCTGCTGATCCTCGGCCAGCAATGACCCGGTCCTCGACTGCCTTGACCTTGAGTCGATTGCTAAACTCCCTGACAAGATAGTCGCACATGGCGTTAAATCCGCGGGGCCCATAGTAGCCCGGGTACAGGTTCTCTTCCTGCTTTAGAGACCGTGCTTTGCCTTCTTTGATGTTTTTGGCGTGGATATTCCTGAAATGTGTCTCTTCCCCGTTGACAATGCCTGCCAAAAAGTCGACGTGTTTTGCGAACCGAGCTTCTATTTTGTCCCAGTCAATATCTGGGTAGCCACGTTCTTGCCAGGTCGTCTGCGCCGTCTTTTTGGTATGTAGTTGACAGAACCGTGTCTGCATCCGCACATTTAACCTTCTGCCTTTTGCAAAGTCTTCTAAATCGTTCTTGTCCACTTCCTTGCCGCACCAAGGGCATACAGCCACTGCTGGCTTCTCTTCCACCACGAGCTCCTGCACCGTAGTGTCATTATCGCTGCTGGGCTCGGATGACAACTCGCCATCCTTGCACTTCAAGACGTCTCTTGCGGCGGTTGCTGGTAAATCCAGAAAGTTGGTGGGAATTTTGAACACGGCAGGCGGAGGCGATGGCGTTGGTGACGGCGCCTTTGCTTTCTTCCCTACTTTTCTGGTAGGCTTCTTCTTTTGCTTGGTCGACTTTTCTGGCGGTGACAAAGTCCCTTCGCTATCTTGGTCGTCCCATGTTGTCTTAAGACGCCTGGTCCAATGTTCTGGGGACGATGGTATGTTCTTTTCTGGTATTGAGAACTTGGTAGCCTTTTTCTTTTGTGGGCTGTCAATTAAACTTGGTATCTTTAGCTTAGAGTCTCGGGCTTGGGACTGTGAAGATGCTACGTAGTGTTAGAATTGCGGCAAAGATCTCGTCGTGGCCAACTCACCAGGCTCTCTCTGGCTGCTTTGCGAGCTCGTCCCGCGTCTCCCATAGGTCGCCTTTGCTTGCTTCCTCTCCACAAAGCCGTATTTTGACTTGAGATGCTCCCCAGAGCTAGTTGGTGCCTCTGACTTTTTCGGGTCACGATCTGGGCTTTGGGATATTCGGCGCCTCTTGGCCATGCTGGGTAACGAAATCTCATCTGGGGATTCCGGAGCCTTTGACGTCTTTCGACCGCCACGAGTAAATGCCGTTGGCTTGATATCGGCACGAGCTGCCCTGTCATCATCAGAGCTCTCAAAATCACTTGAAAACGACCCCACGGCTGAGCGGAAACCCTTTTGCTTCACGGGCGATTTCGGCTGGTCGTCTGGTACCGTGGCTTCACTTGCAAGTTCATCCTCGTCATCTGTAGACATGGGAGGATCATCTAAAGCCGGCGGTACCTTTAGCATTCGTTTCTGATTTCCAACTGTTTTCAGAAGCGGAGGCGCGCCCTGGCGGGAGCTCAGCCCTATTCGATGCGACATGGCGGCGTGAGTGACCGTTGCATAAAGTGTCGTGAAGCAGCGATTTTCACATCGGCTTTGTCATATGTGACATGATCATCACTTTTCAATTATGATGTCATGGGATTTACCGGAACTTGATGTTTTGGCTGGGATTTGCTCAATGGCTTTTGGAACGGCATTAAACAACGTGGTTGATGGCTGAGAGGGTTCGCACGCGGTTGGACACGCGTTTGCCGAATTGGTGGGGCGTGCCTGGCCTACCTACCTAGCGTTGTCACACCCCTGGATAGCAACTTGACCGCTCGATCATTTACGCAGTCCTCAGATCCGTCCTTTTTATTCTGGATTAGAGCGAACACATTGGATTATGGCGCTCAATCGAAAATATGCAAACCTTCCAGACCTGGTATGACTGCGCCCCCCTCGGGTTGCGAGCTGTGCTAACCGACTCAGGACTCGGCGCCAGACATTTACGAGACGCCAGAATTAACAGACGACAACTCTACCGTTCCTGTATGTATGCTGCTTTGCGCTCAGTTGCCCAGCTTCTCACATGTTTTAGACGACTGCCGCACGCACAATATCAGAAGACGAGCTCTACGATGTCGACGACGAAGCAGAGGCCATCTCCCGCTCGAGACTCCGCATAGACGAAGCCCGTTCTCGCTTCCAGCCCACAAACGTTGACGCGGCAGGCGTAGACTTTTCCGACCGTGTCGATGGCAAGCGGAAATCATACAAGGCGTCTAGCCGCCGGCACCGAATCCTGCAGGATGGAACCCACGAGCTCGGTGACCTGTCCGACGACGATGACGAAGAGAGCTTGGAACGACGAATTGCACGGCTAAAGCGCGAAGTGCAAGAGGCCAAGGACGAATATACCCGCCTTAAAGAGTCCGAAAAGGACTCTAGCTCGGCAGATGATACAAGACTGGAATCTCTCAGCCAGGCCTTAGAAGAGATCTCCAGCCCCATCGGCGTCTCCCACGCCACAGCTAAACCAGCACCAGCGCCAGTCGAAGCCACGGAGGACAAGGTTCCAGACGAGCCAAATACTGGAGGATCTACATATACAGTCACATATGCCCCATCGTACGACCAAAGCCACGCGCTGGCCAAGGCAGCCGACTTTGACCGTCGCCTGCTGTCTCTGGAGAAGGGACTTGGAGTCCACTTGTCTTCATCAGCAGAGACGGGGGAGAGCGGGCTACCAAGGGCAATGCTTCCGACCCTCGATACTCTGGAGAAGAAAATTCAAACACTAGCTCAAGCTTCTACAGCGAATCTGGACGCCATCAGCCGCCGTGTCCGTACTCTAGCCGCTGAGCAGGACAAGCTAAACGACTCGCGCGAAAAGGCCAAGGCTCTCCGAGACGAGCTGGGCAAGGGCAGCTCGCAGTCAACAGAAGATACGGACCAGGATACAAAAATTAATGCCCTATACGGCATATTGCCTACGATTGAGAGCCTAACACCAATGCTGCCACCGCTCCTAGATCGCCTACGTTCGTTGCGCGCTATCCACGCAGATGCCGCCACTGCCAGCGAGACCTTGGACCAGATTGAACAGAGACAGGCAGACATGGCCTCAGAACTCAAGCAATGGCGCGAGGGACTGGATAAGCTCAATGGCGTGATGAAGGACGGAGACGAGACAGTCAAAGGGAATATGACGGTAATGGAGGGCTGGGTCAAAGACCTGGAGGCGCGCATGGCCAAGCTGGGCCAGTAATTTACATGCGAGTATTGCAGAGATACCCAATTGAGATGTTTAGCTATTTTATAGCGACTTTTCTGGTGAACTTGTTGCTACTTTTGCGGCATGTCGGCCATCTCCAGCAGAGTTCCGTCACGTGGGGGCGGAGGGTAATAATTTCGCGGGTAGTTCCGCCAGAAATCCCATTTCTTCCCTCCTCCACAACCTCGGTCATCAACTTAAGTGGTAAGTACAGCGTTTTATTTCTCGTCGCTTTGCACAAAAACATGTTTGGAATGATGCTCTAATAGCATGTATTACCTGAATACCATTGATGCCAGTTTTTATCACCAAGATCTCTGACTTCAAACACATCTTTCTACCCTTTTTCCAACCCTGCCGCTTCCAGCCTGACCAGATGTGCTAACTCTTGCAATGAAAAAGTCTACAGATTTCTGCTCGTCTCTTTTCTACTTTCGTGCCGACCCTTCGCGCCGTCCCTCCCGTGAATCATGTCCGCCCAGACCCCGGCCGCCGGCCACTTCAACGTACTGTACTTTGCGAGCGCAGGCTCGTTTACCGGTAAAGAGAGCGAGGCGATCCCGGGCCCAATGGCTCTAGGGCAGCTTTTCGACGAGCTGGAGTCGAGATATCCCGGCATCAGATCCAAGATTCTCGATTCTAGCCTCGTGACCGTCAACCTGGACTATGTAGACGTCCCCCAGGACGGCAAAGGCATGGAGATTAAGGCAGGGGACGAAGTGGCGATTATCCCGCCCGTGAGCTCCGGTTGAGGCTAGGAATTGCAAAGAAAGGAGAATGTAAAACCTAAGCGTCTTCGCCATCCATCACGATGCCGGCGGCGGCGCTGCCTCACCCCGCTGCCCCAATAACGGCTCCGTCTCGCCACCGGTCCGCTTCCACTTCCTCGCCCGGCGACGGCGACGGCCGCGGCAACACAGCCCGAGCACGATACCGCAGAGCCACAGCAGCAGCACGGCCACAAGCGAACTCAGCACCGCAATGGCGACGGCAAAGCTCGTAAACGACGACGCGCGACACCCAAACGGCTTGGTGCGCAGCTCCCACCGCTCGTCGGGGTGCGGGCAAATATCGGGCTGGTAGGCTGGCGCGAGGAGCGGGATCGGGTATTTGTTTGGCACGCAGGACCAAGTCTAGGCTAGACATTTAGCAGCGAATTCAAAAATAATGTAAAAATCCATCAAATTCCAAATGCACGCGGGAAAAAACACTCAGAGGCAAACATACGTATGGACACCAAGAGCACTGCACAGCGTCAATGCACCCCCCGCAATTCTGATGCGACCAACACCGCAGCAAATGCTCCAGATCCCCCTCCGCAACGGTGAAATTGCTCCTCAGAGCCTCGATTTCGTCTAGTTGTAGATTTAAGCCGCCCATTGTTCGATGCGGTTCTGCAGTTTCACGGTACTCTGAGATGGATTGTTCGCCAAAGCTGAGCTGGCCGCGTACGTATAGATGGTGTGCGGGGAAGGGGGACGCCACCCAGCTTACATCATTGCGTCGGCGCTCTTGGAAGGATGAAACGATCGCCCTTTAACATCGCGCAGCATACCATACTGGGGGAGCGAAAAAATATGTATTCAGTTGACGCTAACATTTCCATCTAGTATACAAACTGCAATCTCATGGGAGATGCTCCTTTCAAGAAAAACTCTATCTATACAAACCGTGGCTATAGTTAGCCTATTAGTACACAGGAAGCGCTAGATAAATGGCCCCGCGGTGCTGATTTCGCGTGATCGCCGAATCTGCTGCTTGAGCTTTCTCATTTCTGCCCGTCTTCGTCGTGCCCACTGCTCTCTGTCTTCTCCGGGTCGTATCTCGCCCAGCGTCTCGAGAGCCATCAGGTCGGCGAGAAAACGACGGATTCGCAGCCCGGTTCTGTTGCGGACAAAGGCGTCTACTTCTTCATCGCACGCTGCTGATGCGGCAATGTGTAGGCCTCTGAGGACGTCTCTGTCGGTAATTTCCTGGTCGTCGTAGTCTAGCCTTGCAGAAGAGACCAGCCGTGACATGGACGAGGTTCGTCTGGGAATATTCGGACGTGCATTGGCCCGTGATGGAACACCTCTGTGGCTTCGACAACATATCCCAATGTGATCTCGATCGTGTTCCATGCCGCAGTTTTCGGGGAGTTTACTGGTAGTTGAGTCCTTTTTGAAAGTGTCGGGTCGCGAGGGAGAATGTAAGGTTTGACATGGCCGTTTATATTGTGCGGATGTTGCGGCATGCGGAATGGACTTTGAAGATCGTCCAGCATGAACCTTGTCCTTTTTACTGGACAGACGGCGGCTACCACGTCGATTCATGGTATAATCTTTTGTGAATGGCGTGTTGCGACGGACAATAGGGGATCTGATGCCACTCTGCGTTCGCATCTTTCGCGGCGGTAGGCGCCTGGGGCTAATCATGTGGCTTGTCGTTGTTTGGTTGTCAGGGCTCTTTTGGCCAACGTCTGGCTCGGGGTCGTATAAACCGACCGCTGGGCGAGGGGGCCGTGTGGGTGGAGGAGGCGGCGGCGGAACCGAAGGAGGTGGACCAATATCTTTTCGAAACTTGGGAACAGCAGCCGTTGGCCGTTTAAAATGTGCCCACTCGGTATCAGTAGTCACCGAGGGGCTACCCCCTAAGCATGGGAAGCAGCGGCGTTTCTTTTTGCCCTTGGCGGCCTTTTTCTTCTTCTTGTCTGGCACCTCGTCAATCAGCGCATAACGCCATTCGTCCATGTTGGAGCCAGCAAATGAAATCTCGGTATTGGGGCTGTCGCTGGGTTCCGTGTCATCAAAGCCATCCATTTGTGAGGCTTTTGCTGGCTTTTGCTGGACGGGCTTTTGGACGGCAGCTGATGTGTCCTCAGTACCAGCCGCGACCGCTTTTGTAATGTAGCTTTGGATGCGTCTCGACTGGTCCTTGGATGTAACGGCCAGGCCGGCCTTTTGAAACTCTGGGCGAAATGGCATCAAGGCGGACACTGTGTGCAGGCTGTTCTCCGAGTGGCCAGTTCGCGGAGTCGGCGAGCGCTGCTGTTTGGTTTTTGATGCTTCTGCGTAGTTTTGCAAGTCTTTGGTAAATCTATCGAGGGCCTCCCGCTGGCTCGATGTCCGGGACTAGTTTTGATCGCGATCCGCGGGCGGCCTGTTATGCTTCTGCCTCTGACGACTAGACCGTCTATGTAGCTGTTTGTCAACGGAAAGCATTTGAAACTGTTGAAGAACATTTCTGGTAATTGCATCCACGAGAGCAGAGTCGACAGACGTTCTCTGGGAACGAGCGTCGTCGACACCGTCAACATATGGCCGTCTCGCGGATGGTCTAATTTTCGAATTACTTCGTACTTGGCCGTACACTGCATGGTTTGATAGCGATTGTCGCGCATTGCTAGTACTTGTTGAATACCATGCAGACTGGTTGGAGCTATCTGGTCGGGATGAGGTATGTGTTGATGGCGGAAGAGGAAACGAGTCTAGGTCGAGGGAGGCATCGGAATGTTCAGGAGCAGTCTCCGGTAAGGCGGTAGCATCCGACGTCGTGGCCGTCGAAGCCGCAGGTATATGTAACGTGTTTGCAGAAATATGGATCGCAGCGGCGCTATGTGCTGCTTGATGTAGATGCGCGTAATCATCTTGAGGAGGGTGAGGCCAGTGCGGGCGCTGACCTCCAGGGCGAGGCGGGTAGCGAACGCGAGTTTGTCGCCGAGGGGCAGCAAATACGCGCGAGCGTGGTCGGGGAATATCGTCTGGCGGTATTTGGCGATTTAATTTGCTGAATCGAGAGCGAGGTAAAGAAGTGCTGCCCTCGGGTATGGACGCCAGGGCAGCCATGCTAGGCACGCCTGAACAACCGAGGGCGGAGGATATCCAAAACGGCGATAACGTTGGCCAAAGATGCTTTGCTCCGGTGCAATATGCTGTTTATAGTGAGGTCATAAACATGAGAGGAACGAGGCGCTGGATACAAAGCGCGGTGGTGAAGGTGGTTGAGAGAAATGGCTGCGAAGAAAAGCTGCAGCCGCGAGAAGGTCGAGAGGAAGGAGGTACAGAGGCGTTGTCTGGGCCACGTTCGAAAGAAGCAGCCAAGAGTCTTTCCTCCACATGAGGAATTATGCAGCTACTCGGCTTTTACCGGACATCTTTAATTCCCGGAGACGAGTAGACCTCGAGTTGGCGTTTGCCCTTGCGCAGGAGAAACTCAATGGCCGCAAAATCACGCTTATCAATGGCGACATTCTTGGCGAATTCAGTCCTGCCAGAGTCGTCAGTCGAACTTCTTTCAGTCTTTAGTACTCTTATCTTTCGAGCGCTTACCTGGCAAACTCTTTAAAGTGCGGTCGGGTTGCCTTGTGAGGTCAGCATGTGAAGAATCTTAGGATGTGCCGTAATAGGGCCTACCGCTGGTTTGGCGCGGCTCTCGCGAAGGCATTGCCGGTATAGGGCCAGGACCTCCTTCTGAAGACCAGAGAGACGCATTGTGATGTGATGGCGGCGAGTAGAGCCTGCGAGGTTCAGCAGGACGCGTGATGATTTTGGGAGGTTGCATGGCTTTGGCCGAGCTTGAGCTCCGGCTGCTCCACCCAACCGGGATGCAGGGCTGCAGGTGGTGTATAAAACAGCCGAAGGCCACCATAGGATAGCGACTGCAGCATGCAAGAAAATAATATATAAAATAATTCAAAAATTGTAAGAATATTATAAACTATTATTATTAAAAGCCCAAGCCTCTCAAATAATCTATGCCATTCGGTGGCTTTACAGCTGCGGGATAGTTCATCCTCACCACCTAGTTAGTCCAATAAAGGAGCTTATAGTTCTTGCTTCAGGCCGTGCTTTGCATCTAGATTTCAAGTGCGCTCAAATCACCATTCATACCAATTTCTAGTCCTTCTCGGGCCGCTATCATAATCTCCTGCCCGAACTCTGTCCGCATCGCCCAGGGCAAAACAAGCTGCACAAGGACTTTGACGAAAACCGTTTCAATGAGAGAAATTACCTTGTTAAACACGACTCGGTGTTGCACCGGGACAATAAAAAAGCTCACAAGGGAGGCGAGGGGTACGATGGAGGTGGCAAACGAGAAGCTGTGCCGTGTGAGTTGCTAATGGGTTGGGATTAGACACGGTTGGCACCACAAAACGGAGACGGAATTGGGCGTGTTTCTTACCATTGGAAGCCTCCACATTAGGTCATTCAAGCTCTGTCGTTTTATAGCGGCTTCAAAAATGTTCAGTATGCAGAAACGCAGAGCGGCGCCGACAGTATAGTTTAACAGCCATTTGGCGAGCGTGTTGCACACGCTAATGCTCGGGCGTTTCACTCTGCCGTCTTCTATCCAGCGTTTGACCACTTCTTCCTCCCGGTTGCCATCCTCGTCAAAAACGTTGAGCTTCTCCGGTGGCGTCTTGCCTGCGAGAGAGGGCTTGTTGGCGCGAGCTCGTCGGGGCTCCCGCCTGGCGGGGAGGCAGCGTTCGAGAAAGATGTGCCAATAGCAATTGAAAGGCACCACAAACAGGGTATATAATACTGTAAAGGGTAGAGTGCCGGCGTAAAAGGGCGGTGATGCCGTCAGCGGCACGGGGGCGGTGTCGTTCCCGACGCTCGACGGTGCAGAGACATTGGCTGTTGTAGTATTGTTAAGAGTAGTGGGTGCCCTGTATGCGTGGAAATTTGACAATGTATTACTCAAGTTTTTCCAGGCTGGGTCATTCCATACGTCATTATGGGCAGCCAAACTCGCCAGTTCATGAGAAATGATCAGCTTCAGCGCGACGATTGCCATGGACAGGATGGTGACATCCACCACGTGTGAGCGGCTCATCATGCTGCTTAGAGTTGAGGGTGCAATCCAAAAGAGGAAGTTGACAAGCAGGTTAACAGCAAGTATGAGGTGGGTAGTCATACACTCGCCGGGCTTTTATATACATGGCCAAGTTGGTGACGGCTTGATAACTAAAGAGTGCATCCGCAAGCCGAGGAGCGGGAAAGCCCACATTGGGTCCCCTGCCAAGGCCAACTTCCCTGTTCTGCCTTAAACCGGGCGTAGCCACTGTGAAATTGATCCCGCAACCAGTGGCCATGAGTGCATGTTGGTCCTGCGGCCAGATCCTTCGGGCGTCTTCGGGCTAACAGTGGCGGCGCCCAGGGCAGCGACCCCCACCGTGGTGGCGGACGACTTGCCACGGATGCATATGACACTGAACGTCGCTAAGCCCTGTTCAACAGTTCGTTCCCAGATTTGAATCCAAGCCATATATATATATATATATAAATTGCTTATAGCGTGCAACAGGGATGGCGACTACTACAATTGCTCTGCTGCAAGGTGCATGGCTACAGCCGGCATCGACTGACAACCATGGTTGCCAGCGAGTACGGCGAGCTCCGGGTATTCACCCAACATGGCAAACCATGTAAACCGCATCAAGTTTGTTCAATTCGTTGCAAACGACTGCAATTATATTTCCAAAATCAGTATATCAATTCCGTGACAAATAAACGCAACTGGCCAATGAAAGACACCCAGGACAAGACCAGACGAACGGACGGGTCCCCCCAGACTACGTGGGGCGGGAGCTAGGCTGGCGCTCCGATCCGGCCTTGCATCATCGACTGGGCGGCCGCAGCATCGGAGGGCAGCATTTAATAATTACCGCTAGGCGTCCATCGGTCTTAGTACTCCTCTATCACACATTAGCAGAAATCTGCAAGGACAAAAAAATAATGGCTTCCTTTACAGTACGTTGCGCCAATCGCACGCACCGTCAATTCACCTACCAAAGCTAACATCACCAGCGCCTCGTCCGATTCCTCTCCCGCGATGGACGAACCTACTACGGCGACGCCATCCTGCCCCGCGGCGTGAGCGACATTTCCCGGGCCACGTCGGCGCGCATCATCCAGGGCGACATCTTTGGCAAGCACCAGGTGACGGACCAGGTCGCCGACATCAGGCTGCTGCTGTCGCCGCTGGCGCCGGCGCACACTGGTACGGTGCGCTGCCTGGGGCTCAACTACGCCGACCACGCCAAGGAGACCAACATGCCCGAGCCCAAGTACCCGGTGCTCTTCTACAAGCCGCCGACGGCGCTGTCCGGGCCGCACGACCCGATCCCCGTGGCGCCCATTGCGCAGGAGCACGAAGGGCTGGACTACGAGTGCGAGCTCGTCATTGTCGTGGGCAAGCGCTGCCGCGACGTGCCCGAGGAGGAGGCGCTCGACAAGGTGCTCGGCTACGCCGTGGGCAATGATGTGTCGCACCGCTGGTGGCAGCTGAACCACGGCGGGCAGTGGTCGCATGGTAAAGGCTTTGACGGGTGGGCGCCGTACGGGCCGGGCATCGTGTCGGCCAAGGAGATTACGGATCCGCATAAGCTGGGCATCTGGACCAAGGTGAACGGCAAGACTGTGCAGGTGAGTTTTTTGTGTTCCGGAGGCGATGCGTTGGGCTGTGATGTGAACCTGAGATGTGATGTGATGCTGACTGCGCTTTTCAGGACGGAACCACGGCCAATCTGATTTTCGGCGTCAAGGAGACTATTGCGCTGCTTAGTCGCGGCGTGACACTGATGCCCGGCGATGTGATTTTCACCGGAACGTACGTATCCTCTTTTTGTTTGTCGGTGACGAATTCATGATGCTGATGACAAGGATAGACCAAAGGGCGTTGGCATGGGCCGAAAGCCGCAAGTGTGGCTCAAGAACAACGATGTCGTCGAGGTCGGTCTCGACCAAGTGGGCACATGGTAAGTACTTGTAGCGGTTGACTCAAGCTGACGCATGCACTAACAATGACCCAGTACAAACAAGGTTCAGTTTGAAAAGGAAAAGGAAAAGGCAAAGATGTGAGAGGCGGGAAAGCATGGACGCGCGTAAGACTGCGGTCACTACCATGTGAAAAGAGGCTGCGTCATTAAGACAGGCTCAGGTCGATATCAAGAGATCCATAATATGCGGCGACAGCCCACAGCCACGCCCTGAATACAGTAAAGACGAGCAACGAAAAAGTCCGGCGCGTACAGTGACAATGGGATAAGCATAAAAACGGGCAATCCAGAAAAAAAATGCAACGCCCTCGTATTGAACCGGGCAAACAAAGCATGCAGATCCGTAAAAAGAAACCCGATTGGCGGGCTGTCGTCCTCTGTCGCAGTCTGAGCGGCCCAACGACCTTGTTTGCGTGGAGGCCAAACCGCCGCAGGTGAAACATGCGGATCGGCGCAGATGGGGGTGTTATCCAGGGGCAAAGAATTGGGGACTGAGCTTTTTGTTGCAGCAGACGTCAATAGTACATATGGGATGAGGGCTCCCTTGACTGCCATGTTTTGCGAATTCACTTGACTTTCTTCAATCCGTTTCTCTCATCTTTCTCTCATCACCATTCTTTCCAGACTCCGCCCTCACCACCAAAAAACAAAATGCACATCACAAACATCGCCCTCACCCTGGCCGCAGCCGCCAGCACGGCCCTCGCAAAGACGGCCTACGTGCCGCCGCCGATGCTCGCCATGAAGGCGGCCCAGCAGGACTCCGGTTGCACGCTGCCGCGGGAGTTTACCGTCAAGGACTTTGCCGGCGCGACCAACGACACAAAGGCCAAGCCACCAACACTGAAGTCGTTTGAGTTTAACTTTTCCGACGTCGACACGCAGATTGACACGCGGTGCCAGTTCAACTCGACCTCCAAGTCGATGGCACCAGAGGGCCAGGTCGCCCGGTATGCGTGCGAAGATGACCAGGCCCAGTTCATATGGGTGCAAGACAAGTCTATGCTGGCCATGATTGAGCAGGTGTGCCCCTCTGACGACGGGTGAGTTTTCTTGGACGCAGGCCTTTTTTTTTTTTTTAATTTATTTTTACTAATGATTGATTAGAACGCCATCGTATGAGGCCTCGGGAAGCGTCATTATCCCCGTCTCCTGCAGCAACAAGACCAGCTGCGCCGGCAACGCAACTGAGTACTCGTCCATCTACGTCAGTCTGCAGCCCATCCACGATATGCAGAGCCTCCAGAACATGTGGGAGGATTAAAATCACGAATAATTACGAATCAGACTCTACTAGAAATGGGAGGCAATTGTTTGAGATTTTTTGTTTTATTTTTACATCATTGTCCACTGCTGCAGAATGCAGAAACGCCATCGACGAGGGGGCATCATGTTCTGCAGGGGCTATTATACAAGGGAGACCAAACCCACATGACGCAACCCGCAAGGGCAGCAAGAGAAGCTTAATGTCTAGAAAACAAGGCAGATCATGAACAAAACGAGAAGAAACATAAAGCATAAAATAGAATTACAACCAATCGACAGGAATGAAATAGACCAATACTGTACCTTTACCTCAGCTTTGCTTCTTTAACACGCGGCTCACTCTGCAAGGGAGGATGCCAAATCGGGCTCGAGCGTGCAAGCCACCAAGCGCCCGCCAAGCAAGGCTGACCGTCATCGTTCCCCCCCGGATTCTGACCGCATCTAGCGCAAGCGCAACCCGCCTGCCCCCTCCCCGTGACCCAACATGTTGGGAGGCAGCACGACATTCGTCGGTTTGTCAACCACCCTTTTCCCTTGAACAAGTCTCACGAAAGCGACGCGGTCTGGCCTTTTCTTGCGCTGCTTTGGTGTTTTGTCATTTGTTGCGAGTACGACTGGCCTCTCTACTTGCTCGACGAGAGAGTACTGCGCTGCCGTCGTGCGCCTCCCGGTCGTCCGATACGTCACGCGACATCCGGAACCGAGAACATCACAGACGATATCGAAAAAGAACTGGTAACATCATAACTACGCCTACCCTCGACACGATTCACTCATTACGGCATTGTACCTGAAAGAAAAAAAAGATGCGCTTATTACATTGCGCTCTGCTTTCGCTGGCGGCGCTCGCGCTCGCGGAGCCGCGCAAACCACAACCCATCTCCAGCGCCGACTACCAACGGCCGTCGCCGCCGGGGATATCAACCACCATGCTTGCCTCGCTGGAGCGGCTGGCCCGCCTGGTAGACGTGTCGTACTGCATCGGCAGCACGGGCGTGCGCAAGCCGTTTGCGTGCCTCTCGCGCTGCGACGAGTTTCCCAACGTCACGCTCGCCACGACCTGGAGCACCGGCATGTTCATGACGGACAGCTGCGGCTACGTCGCCGTCGACGCGGGCGGTGCGTACCTGTACGAGGACGGGACCCTGAAGCCCGGCGCCATCATTGTCGCCTTCCGCGGCACCTACAGCATTGCGAACACCATCGTGGACCTCAGCACCGTGCCGCAAGAGTACGTGCCGTACCCGTCGCCGGACGACGACGACGACAATGATAGCCCGCGGACCCGCCGCGTGTGCACCAACTGCACCGTCCACTCGGGCTTCTTTGGCGCGTGGGAGAGCGCCAAGGACACGGTGATTGCGCAGCTGCTCGAACTGCGCCGGGAACATCCTGATCTTCCGGTCCATCTCGTCGGACACTCCCTCGGCGGCGCGGTCGCGTGTCTCGCCGCGCTGGAGCTCAAGACGTCACTAGGCTGGGACAATGTTGTCGTGACAACGTTTGGCGAGCCACGCGTGGGCAACGCCGGGCTGGTCGACTTCATCGACGGCGTCTTTGGGCTCGACTCAACCTCGGAGCGCAGCCTGTACCGACGGGTGACGCACACCAACGACCCCGTCCCGCTGCTGCCGCCGGGCGAATGGGGGTACAGGTCGCACGGCGGCGAGCTGCACATTACCAAGAGCGAGCTCTCGCCCGCCGAGGAGGACGTGCACATGTGCATCGGCGACGCGGACCCGTCCTGCAGCGCGGGCCAGGACAGCGAGTCGGAAGGGCTGACGAGCCGCCTGTTTCGCTTCGCCGATGCGCGCGACGGCTCGATGGACGAGTTTGTGCGCAAGCGGTCGTTCCCCACGCGGCTGAAGCTTTGGCAGCTGTTTTTTGCCCATCGCGATTACTTTTGGCGGCTGGGGCTGTGTTTGCCTTCTTGGGGGTGGAGCGGCGTTGCGGACGAGATGCCGGATGAGCTGTAGGATGGGGACATGGAGTGGGATTGCCTGCATTGGCTGGCCAGTATTCCTATGACTTGATACTGAATTTAATTATAGCGTTGTTTAATACATATATGACCCAAAAACTTGAAACATAGCAAAACATGTGACGTAAAGTCAGGCATCAGAATCTTTCGCCCGCTTCTCAACTTGTGTAAAGCGCGTGAACAGACGAGTCCTCGCCTCCATTTAGGGTAATGGGACGACTGCCAGCGGTTTTCGATACAGCCGTTCCGTTTATTGACCTACAAGAAGTAGTAGATGTGACTGGTAGTATTTTCGGCCTTTTACTACACTTGTCTTTACTCATGTACATTTTCCCGGCCTCCTCAGACTTTGCCGTGCTGCATGCACTGCATCTGGAAGGTGGAAGCAAAGCTGTGGCCCTCGTGGAGAACGAATGTCACTGCCATAGTAGTCAAGGATGGAGGACGCCGCCGGCCAGCCGAGCCATCTGCATCTCGCATATTGAGTTACAGTGCCAAGCCACCGGGTGCTGCTCCGAAATTAGATATGCTTCATCCTCGCAAGCAACATCTTACAGCCACCGATGTGGCAGGCTGCCTTTTTGAGAAAGTCGCTTGTAATCGGGGCATTAAGGCATGGCGAAGACAAGGCCTTGGGGATAAGGAGTTGCAATAAACTGAATGGGCCTAGACCAAGTACAGCACAATCTAGTATCCGGTCGAATGAGAGTCAACGCAGCTATCAATAGCAGTCCACTGCGAGCAAAGCGTACTCGTACTGCGAAGGGCTTTGGACTCGCGGGAGTAAGCAGGCGGTGCCGACGTCAAGGTCCATTTCTAGTCGCGGCCACGTTGCCAGCACGCCGTAGAAAGCTTGGTTGTCATGCCGCATGACAGAGGGCCGACTTTTTGGTCAGTTCCCGGTGGCTTGCGTGGATGACTGATGCCTTGACGATAAGGCCCACGGGCTAATCTGGACGCATCACAAGACAGTCAAAAACTTTGCTGTTAAGCTGGGTTACACAGCAGCCAAACCAAACGCTGGGCTGTGCAAAAGGCTGTTTTGTCTGTACGGAGGGTAGTGCGGGAAGTCAAGGCATGGCCGGCAGGTGCTAAGAATAAACTCTAGCGGCCGTTTGCTCAAGGCCAGTGGGCCTTAGTCCAGTCAGCCCGGTCCAATCTCGGTATCGTGGTTGAATACAGTAATTCAAAGTCGTAGACCGTGAGAAAGCACAAGTTGCAGTAGGCACTGGGCCGCCATGCTTGATGATGTGTATCGCGGTGTTTGGTGCGTCATTATTGCCAGGGTGCTTGCCTATCATGGAGCGAGGTGCTGTGGCGCGGGAGGGGTTGACTGATCTGGATAGATCTGCTACGAGGAGACGGGGATGACGGCGGCCAATGCCAAAAAGGAACGGTACGAGGGGAGTAGAGGTCGTGATGCAAGACGAAATGGTGCAAGAATGCTTCGAAATGTTGAACAAACGCAGCAAAGCCAGCTGACAGCTGCCAGCAAGATTCGCCCGTTTGTAAAGGCCACGGCACAAGGCAGGGACGGTACTTGCAGCGCGCGCAGGAATTGATGGGCGGGCCAAGTACTTGCTTTTTGCTGGCTCGTGATTGTTGGGCTCGGCGTTTGTCCTACGTGACCTTGGGCAACAACACGATAATCAGGCGGGTAAGACTCAGTACCTGGGAAGGTGAGGTAGGCAAGAGGCCAGATGCATTGTTCTATTCATGAATGAGGTCATTTGCGGAAACGTCCTCATTCCATGGAACTGCGTATAGCATAAATGCACTGCCAATAATAACAATATCGAGTGTTGTGTGCAGAGAGGCATGGCATCAAGGGCTGGCTGCCGTCGCGTCGAGGTCCAAAACACTGACGAATCCACAAAGGTATATTTTGGCGGCATCACAGGTACACTGTCACCGAAACTTTGCAGGGCGGGAACTTGCAAAGGAGGGGCAGGTACATGGCGGTGTCCATGGAAAGCAGGTGAAGCGTGTCGAGCAGCAGCCTGGGAGCGGGGAAGCGAGAAAAAAAAGAGAGAGCTCCACCACAACACAGAGGCCAGCTTTTCCCTCTCCTCGCAGGCGGGTGAAGGCGGGCGGGCTGGCGGGCTGGCGGTGGGCAGCCCATGGGAGCTAGCTTCGCTGGTCAGCAACCAGCACCACCCGCAGTGGGCGGTGGCTCCCTGAGCTTGAAAGCTTGGTGCTGGGGGACGGGAGCCAGTCACTCGGACCCCCATTTTTGGATGGTCACTTGCCCACCGGCTGGCTCGCTGGCTCCCGCTGGCGCCGCCGCCGCAGCTCTCTCTGGTGGGTGCAGCTCTGGCCTTGGGCAGTGGGCAGTGGGCGAGGGACCAAGCCGCCTCCACCCGGGGAGAGCTGGCCTGGCTGGCCCGGGCGCAGCTCGCTGCCATGCCAGAGTGCTCGTAGCTCCCTCCCTCCCACTCTCTGCCCTCTCTGGGACGTCTCTCACCTCCCAAGGAGGTATCTGGGCACCCAAAATGAGTGACTGAGTGACTGACTGAGTGACTGACCTGACTGCGCCCCATGCCCATGCCGTGCAAGACCCCCCCTCCCCTCCTGTCTGTCCCCTTCTTCTGGCTGGCCTCTCCTCTCTCCCCCTCCCCTCCTCTCCTCTCCTCTCTGCGCCTAAAATCCCAAACCAAATCTACCACTTATCCACATCAAAATATAAACACCTGCTCTTCCACCGTTTGCCTACTTCCCCCCAGTCCCCACGACTTTTACTCTTCCCTCGACCCCGAACCAACCGCGTTACTCTCCCCGACCAGTATACTCTCTCCTCCCCTTTGAAATCAAAATGACGTCCGAGGTATGCTTTGAATCCCCCGCTGCTTCCCGCGCGCCCTTGCCGTGGCTCTGTTTGGGCCGGTGATGTGCTTTGCTGGCGTTGTCTGTTACGTGTGTGTTGCTCCGCTCGCCACCCAGGCCTTTTGCGGCCTCGTTCTGGACAATGCCCTCCGCCGCCCGGTGCCCTCGCATCCCAGCATTTTTGCGTCTTGATTTATTTGCAAAAATACTCATCTCGGACCTCTTGCTAACTCGTCTCTCCCTAGCGTGAAAGGTTTGTCTTCCTGCAGCACCCCTGGTGACCCCACCACCACCACCACCGCCGCCCGCACGACTGCGAACCCCCTCAAAGTCGGAGACTCGAGATGCTAACTTTGATCTTTTCCCCTTCACAGCAAGACCTTCCTCGCCCGCCTCTGCGAGCAGGCCGAGCGCTACGATGAAATGGTTACCTACATGAAGGAGGTGGCCAAGATTGGTGGCGAGCTCACCGTCGACGAGCGCAACCTGCTCAGCGTCGCCTACAAGAACGTTGTCGGCACCCGCCGTGCCTCGTGGCGCATCATTTCCTCCATTGAGCAGAAGGAGGAGTCCAAGGGCACCGACAAGCACGTCCCCACCATCAAGGACTACCGCCAGAAGATTGAGACCGAGCTCGAGAAGGTCTGCCAGGATGTCCTCGACGTCCTCGACGAGAGCCTCATTCCCAACGCCGCCACTGGCGAGTCCAAGGTCTTTTACCACAAGATGTACGTGTCCCTGCTACAGGCAACTGCATGAAAACCGCAGCTAACCAAATAAACAGGAAGGGTGACTACCACCGCTACCTCGCCGAGTTTGCCTCTGGCGAGAAGCGCAAGACGGCCGCCACTGCCGCCCACGATGCCTACAAGGTGCGTATCCTGATTCCCCCCAGGCCAAACGGGCGTGTCCAGCCGCTAACGTGAGCAGAACGCTACCGACGTTGCCCAGACTGAGCTTACCCCCACCCACCCCATCCGCCTGGGTCTTGCTCTCAACTTTTCCGTCTTCTACTACGAGATCTTGAACTCGCCCGACCGTGCTTGCCACCTGGCCAAGCAGGCGTTTGACGACGCCATTGCCGAGCTCGACTCATTGTCCGAGGAGTCTTACCGCGACAGCACCCTGATTATGCAGCTGCTCCGCGACAACCTCACCCTCTGGACCTCTTCTGACAACGCCGAGGCTGAGGGCCAGGCTGACAAGAAGGACGAGGGCGAGGCCGAGAAGCCCGCCGAGAGCGAGGAGAAGCCCGCCGAGGAGACTGCTCCCGCCGCTGCCTCTTAAGCGCGGCACCATGCTCGAAATAGTTGACGGGAGGCATCGGCAAAAGCCAGGGCCGCGATGCCTTTTGACACATTTGCCTCTTGTTCCTGGCCACCGGTCAAGCCTTTTTAGGGACTTGAAGGGACTCGGACGGGACTGGCTGGCTTTGGCTCCTGGTACACAGTGTGTTGCTTTTGTTGCAAACGGGAGTGGGATTATGGATTTCGGCTTTGGGAAAGGGGAACAGCGCCAGGCATGGATGATGCTTTGACCCGTTTACCCTCTGGGCCACTGCGCGGCTCACGGGCTGTCGTTGCGGCTTCTACCACACACAAAAAACCCCCACGACTATTCCCACCTTGTCCATGGCCTGGGTTGATTGTTTTCCCGACAGTTGTTTTTTACTTGAAATTAAATCGGTCCCCCGATCCCCTCGATTTACGGATCGTTATGGAAATGTTGTGTCTGCTCCTTTTGTTACCTCTTTTTTTTTTGTTTTCCCCAGTTCTGCAGTGGCCGCTAATGTCTTCTTGGCCCGTTGGAGTGCAGCCTTTTTTCTTTTGCTTGACGGAATGTCGGTTCTGGTGTTTGGAGCTCGACCACGGTCAGTTTTACTCACCCATGGATTGGCAGAGGGAAGACTTGGCACAGGTGCTAGCAGTATATAAAAAATTGCAAAATATTCGATAATGTGTTATTCCGTGAATATCCGCGTTGAAGAAGGCGTGTGATGAAGTTTAGTCAGGTATTTATTTGTATTGGTACCGTACATAAATTGCGTCGTTCACGTGAAGAGCAAGTATATTGAAGTGTAGTAAGGTATTAGTATTGTTATGGTATAGTAGTAGTAATAGTAGTAGTAGTTCCGTCATGTGTCGTAGTTTAAGTCCTCCCGTGGGTATATGTAGCAATATAGCAATGTCGTGAATAAATCCGTGCGCCCTCCTGTCCCATCCGGTCCATGGGGTAAGAAACGTATGATGCTGCCAGTAATCACAGCTCGTAAACAAAAAAAAAAAATGTAGCAAAATAAAAAGGGCAGTTCCAGTCGACGTTCTTTCAGTTCGCAACGCCCTGATCCAACAACCTAGCCGCACGCATCAACCTCTCCTGCTTCTCCCTCAGCTTCGCATCCATCTTGGGCTCCTCCTCGTCGCCTTCATCGTCGGCATCCGCATCAGCCGTCCACGCGGCGGCGTTATCCGGCGACAGGGCGGCATACATGGCCGTGCGAGAGGGAGGCTCGACGGCGCTGCGTCGGCGGCCGCGCAGGGTAAACTTGCTGGTCGACTGTGGTGCTTCGGGCCCGTCACCTTGGGCGGAGAGTCGACGAGCGAGCCGGGAAAAGAGCTGGCGGCCGCGGGAGAGGAGCAGCGCGGGCCGCGAGGACGAGGACGAGGTGGTGGTTGATGTGGCGGAGGAGGAGGCGGCGTCCGAGGTGCGCTGTTGCTGGGAGTGTTGGTCGTCTGAGGTGGAGGAGGCGACTTCGTCGCGCCAGATGAGGATGCGGGTTTGCTTGGAGGCGGAGAGGGGAGGGGCGGCAGTTTCGAGGTTGTCGTGGTCTTGGTCTTCCATTTTGGAGGATGTGTTTGGTATGATGGTTTATAGAGATCTTTGTTGCTCGTGAGGTGAGGTGGTGGTTCCCCCCGCTCGGTGTAGGTGCCGATGCCGACAGGGCTGTGATGAAGTGGGTGGGTGGTGGTGTACTCTGGTGGCGAAGAGCGGGCTTTCTTTTCCAGCGATGGGTGAATGGAAAGGGCCAACAATGACGAGGATATAAAGTTGATCGGAGGTTGAGTTCGTGAAAGAGTAAAAAGAGGTTGATGTGCAAAAAATGATCGCCACCCCGATAGGGAAACGCACGGCAGAAAAAAGAAAACTGAAGACCTCGTGAGTCAGGTTTGGTCGTTAGTGTCCTTCAGCGCAGCCAAGCGGCGGTCGCACGCGCTCAACGCCCGTAGTTTGGTGTGCCGCCCCACGGGCCAAGGAAAAAAGGCGGGTGGGCAATCGCGTGACGCCCCCTTCTGGGCCGGAATCGGGTGACGATGGCGCTGATGCAGGACGTGCCGATTGTAGCGTCCCTTTTGGAGGAAAGTCGTTGTTTGAAATGAGGGTTTTACAGCAGAATGACGCAAGTGAAAATACAGAAACGCTGGGACGAGAGGAGGAAGAAATAAGAATGAGAAAGGGAGGTGACGACGGGATGTTCCATCCGGGGTGATCAGAGGAGGGTCGGGGGCCTCTATATTAGAGTTTTCTTCTTCGTCTACGGTGCCACGCTGGGTGGGTAAATATAGTTGCATCTGCACTGGAGAGAGCCGTAAGGAGGTAATAGACAGTATGTACTGTACATACAGTAGGCCGACTTTGTTCCAGCCCCTCTTCAGCTCCCCCATCCGTCCCCTATCGGCGCGGGTAGTGATCAACGACGGGGGCGCTGGGCTAGCGCCGTCACAAGTCACTTTTCTTGGGTGGTATATTTTCCCGCACTGCAGAATGGGCGTCCGGGTTACGTTTGCCCTGACTGGCGGCGATTCCGTACTGCGTTTGTTCCAGGGGCCGCTGTTGTTTCGTTGAGAGATTGCAGGATAAGAGTCGTTTATACGCTCTACTGAGCCTAAATGAACAGCCTGGGAAGCAGGGAAAAGACCGCATGTGGTACGATATACATGCGCCTTGTCGTTATAGTGCCCAGCACACACACGCAAGCCTGCACTAGCCCGTCCCAGCCCTCTGTGCTAACGTGCAGGGTCACAATCTAGCCTGAATCGTTGACAGGGCTCGGCACTTGCCAGGGTGCACTGATTGGGAGGGAGTGCAGTCATCCTTGGCCCCTACCTACCTAGCATGTGCATTTGTCGGCACACCGTAACTTTTGAAATACGGTAACGGGCGCGGGAGCGGGATATGGAGAAAAGGCTCGTGTGCTATTGTTCACAGAGGCTCGGCTTATACCGTTTAGCAGACACATGCCCATGTACAGTACAGCACCTGGCTAGCTGCAGTGACAATGGCTTATATCATTCATACAATGTATCGTATAATGCTATGCTGTGTTTATGCTACCCTCACTTGCTCGGCTGCAGCGTCTGCCACCCGCCAACCTCTTCCTCTCCGCCTCCAAGCAAGTCCACCTGCCCAGTAGCGTCTCGATGCTCTGCACCCCCAGATGCGCCAGCAACCGCCCTACGCGGGAGTCCAGGGGCCTGCTGCTGCTGCTGCTGCTGCTGCTGCTGTTGGGCAACCGGCTTCCTAACCGGGAGCTGGCCAGACTTGAGCACAGGCGACGACCCTGCCAGGTGCGCCGGCTTCTTGGCCACGGGCGGTGGCGGCGACTTGGCCGCTGCCGGCTTGGCCTGCGCTTGCGACGCCTGGGAAGCCTGGGACGCTTGCGATGCAGATGACCCGCGCCGTGGCGGCAGTGGTAGCGGCTGCGCGTGCGGCTGGCCCCTTTCAGTGCTGGTGCTGCTGCCGCCGGTGCTGCTCATGCCCGCCGTCGCCCGTCTAGGCGGAGGCGGCGGCGGTGGCCCGTCATCTATGCCGGTTTTCCCCTTATTCCAGCTGCCTTCTTCTGCAATGGCCATGCTGCCGACCTTGGCTGGCAGCCGGGACGGGTCAAACGGCGGCGGCATCCTGCGTCCGGACGAAGCATTGGACGCCGTCGACTGGCTCCGCTGGACGTTGTTGTTGTTCGTATTGTTGGCGCGCCCGTACGGCGACGAGCCCGACACGGTCGACGACGACAGCGGCGACGCCCGCGACGCGGATACCCAGTCTGGCTCGTTGGTCTTGCCAAACGGGTTCGACGGCCGGTTCGGGTTCAGGCCCATGGGCTGCCCGTTGCGCCCGTTGGGCACCTGGATGATTGCTCGCGCCGGCTGCTTGTTGTCCAGCCACCACTTCTGCCGGTCTGAGCTGGCCGGCGGGAGGCCCGGTTCCACGGCGTCGTAGCCCAGGAGATCCTCGTCTTCCGACTCGTCTCCCTCGGCAATGTGCGCCGTCGTGTCGCCAATGTCGGCCTTGCGCCGCTCGTACAGCTCCTTGCTGATGCCCTCGCGCCGCTTCTCGTCTACGATGCTGACCGTGCAGTCAAACGTTGCGTACACGGGGCGGTGGTCCGAGAAGCGCAGCGGCGCAGAGTCGTACGTGAGCTGGCGCAGGTTCGGCCCTTTGCGCAGAATGCGGTCTGTCCACGCGGGGATACGTGCCTTTTCACTGCAAAGAATTAGCAGTTGAACATGTCTCCGTGCCGGACTACTTACGAGCTGTCGTATGTGTCTGTTCCAAGGTCAAATCTATATGTAGGCATAAAGGTGATGCGTGATTCCGAGTAAAACGGAAACGCCAGACCAGCCACCATCTGTAGATTGAGCTGGTCATTTTCGTAGAGTTTTTGTAAGTCGCGCTTTTGCACCAGGGCGCGAGCCATCTCGGCACTCAACCCGACTCGATAGTTAAAGTCGCCAAGCCAAATAATGGCATCTGCCTTGTTAGTTCTAAACGTCCAACTCTCAAACGGATGCACATACCGTGGTCTTCTATCCCCCGATTACGCTGGAACCGCAGTCCGTGGTGAATGGTGGCATAGTCTCGGTTTCTTTCGTCATAGTTGCCGAACCCGGCAGCCATGTGTGCCGTCACAAAGCATATCCGCGTGTTGGCATAGTCCAGTCGGATGGCTACCGCTCCCTTGTTGCCTGCCATGCCCGACATGCCCGTCTTTTTGACGCTTCCTTCGACATTCTTTATATTCGGTAGCAACGATGCCTTGACAAATATGCATAGCGCAGCACCGACGAGCTGGCCACTGCGCAGCAGCACGTACGGCTCGCCGCCCACCTTCTCTTGTCGCTTGTTGAGTGCGCCCTTGACCGCTTGCTCCCAGAGGTACTTGCGCGACGGATCGCTGTTCATAATCTGTTGGGGGCTGAGTTCGACAATCTCTTGAAACGCAACAACGTATATATCTGGTAGGTCGGGTCCGAGGCTTGAAGGGAAGAGCCACGGTGATAGGTCTTGGTTGATACCGTTAGTCCGGCCGTTGAGGTTAAAGGTGCCGCACCACATGCTGATGGATTTAAACGACGTAAACTCCTCGCTTCGTTTATTCACCTCCACAGACACGAAATCGCTAATCGGGTCAAATAGGTGCACGGGGGCTTGGCTGATCAGTCTTCCCAGGAGCATGTCAATCGTCACCTGGCGTGACGGGTCGATAAAGTTGTTGTGGTAGATTCTCTGCACCGACTTTCGCATATCGGCCACGGCACCAGACAGCGACATTTTGCCGTGCCTGGTAAACGACGACTTGAGGGCGCCGGTGCCGGCGTAGATCTTCGACAGCGAGTCTCCATTGTCCGCCCACAGCGTCGAGTGGCGCATCCAAAAGTCTTGTGCTGCCGTCTGCCCTCGGTGACCCAGAAACGCCTCTACGGCCATTTGGGAAATGAGGGTCTGGATGAGATTTGTTCGGTCTAGGCAGTCGAGGCAGTTCGTGCGAAAGGTGCCTTCCTGTTGCAGCAACACAATTAACCGCGTGCCTTTGCTGTGCTTAACCCCATTAGAACTATCGTCGGTTTCTTCCGCCAAGAAGTAGGCAAATCCGTCGATCGAATCTTCAATGTATCGGCGGATATCCCGCGCCGCCTCATAGCCTGCGGGGCCCTTGGTCTCGGCGTGAAAGTCGTAGTGTGTTTGCTTTAGGAGAACATGATCCTCAGACTGCCCTGGCTCGGGTCGACTTAGAGGACAGTTTCGAATTCCCGTCTTGTATGCGCTGCTGAGTTCAACTTCGCCAGGCTTTGTAGCACTCAGCAGATTAATTACGTGTACCGCGCTGTAGGCGTCCTCTAGTTCCTCAAAATGCTTGTTGAAAGCTGGCTGCGTGGCATCCGCCGGTCTTGTGATGCCGAGTTTCTGTCGGCCGGGAATCAGGTCGGCAGCTTGTTCCCAAAATACGGGCACCGAGCCTCGAACTTGAGCGTACGAAAACACGGTGCCAGTCGGGCTCCAGAATGTCGTCTCAGACTCGACAAAATTGGCAACATGGCCGTCGTCGTCGATGCCACGCGCACTGAAGCGAGTACCTGCTCGCATGCAAGAGAGTCGGGAGATGAGCGTCAAGTACGACGCACGGCCAGTCTTGCTCTTGAGAGGAGAAGCGCTCTGTGGCACAGTAATTGTCTTGCAGAATCCGCGAATCGCAGATGTCAGGATTCGTGAGTCGTCCAACGCGTCGCGTTCTTGTGGCATAAGCCGGGATCGGAACTCGACAAGCGGGCGAATCATGTACGAGTTCCAGAGGTAGGCTTCGTTGAAGTTGTCTATGTGGAAGGAATCGGAGTTTATAGGTCTGAAAATGTTAGCTGTACTCTTGCCCCTGGTTTTCCAAAGCTTCTCTTACCGTTCTTGGAGTCTATTCGTCACATCAAAGTCTGTGCTGTAGTAGAATGACCCATTGCCTAGGATCTTACGCAGGTCATGGCAAGGGTGTTCCGTCGGAACATCTCGTTGGCTTAGTCCATGCCCATACGGGCCGCCGCTGCTTGCAGAGCCTGAATCAGAGAGGTCACCGTCTAGAGATTCTAGCGGCACCACATCATCGTAGTTGGCGCTGCTCAAACAATAAAACGCGACACCCAGAATCCTCTCCACCGTCTCGCCAGGCCGCACCGTCGCGGCATGCGCGGCCCGCGTAATGACGGACAAGAATACATCATTATTGACCGCAATCAGGCCAAGGGTGCCGTATATGGGTCTCGGGGTCAGCGGCCGGTAGTCTTGGAGAAGCTTCTCTGATATCGGGGCGAACTCGACCATGCACTTCGCAATGCTGGCTTCGCTGCGGCCCTTACTGGACGGCAGGGAGGTATGTGAGCCATTCGTGGCAGCTTCACTCGCAGAGGAGCTGTATCGGAGGACGAGGGCATGCGTCGACGAGACTATGGCAATCGATCGGTGCGGGTAATCGCGAATGTACAGCTCGCTCGACTTCTCTTGCGCGGGAGCCTGTGCGCTCCACGGGGCTGATGAGCTGTCCATGATGCGCCTGGGGCGTCAGCCGAGCGGCTTGAGTGATGTGGTTATGAAATGGAGTGCCAGACCGGAAGCATGATACTCGTATGGTCTGCAATGGCTAGGTACGGAGGCCGTTGATGTTGGACGGATGGGCGTGTGAGGTGGGAGGATGACGTCGCTGGCTGTTTAGCGCGGTCGGTTTTGGCGCTTGGCCAGGCTGAATACCTGTTTTGGTTACCGCTGTGGTGACAGAAACAACGAAAAGCAGGATGCCCATGACTACAAAAATGATAGTTACCGCTTATGTCGTCTTTTAATATTTTCTGCCACTAAAACGGACATTTTACATAGCGCCACAATCATGTTACAGGGCTTTTAGCGCTGGATTTCGTAGCAGTTTGTGAAGAATGGCCCTAGGTGGCAGACAGCACTGCTACCAAATACTACGATGGGGAAATAAAACGAACGGCTACCGCCTCTACTGTATCCAGACGCTCCTTTAAGCCTTCTTTGGCGGAGTTCGGCTCGCAAGCTGAAACCTGGCTGAATGGCGAACAGTCATAGAGGCCGGTCGTAAAGTCCAATCCAGAGTAGCCACAGGATCCGGCCTAGGACAATATGTTCTGACACGGAAATCGAGACAGAGCAAAGCAAAAGCCTTAAGTATTATCCAACAATTCACTTGAAAGTATGGAAGTGCTCCGGCGGCATCGAGTTAGGTCGTCGTGGTACCAGCAGCCGGCAGGTGCAGTTGCAAATTGCAAAAGAGATTAATGACGGCGTAGAAGCCGGAAACTTGAAAAAGAATAGTAAAAAGGCTTCAGATTCGACATTGAGATCATGCTCTCCATTGGAGAGCGTTCATCCTCTTCCTATCATATTGTTTTTTTTGTAAGAAATCATCACCAGCCTATGAGGAAGAGAAAACAAAATCAATTTTGCCCGACGTCCTTTAAAAAAGACGATGCCCCTGCTTAGTCAGTTTCGCTCCACTGGCGAGTACTTGGAGCAAGGTAGCCTCCCTCTTTGTTCTCAGCGGGGCGTTACCCTGGTCGCAGGTACCCCACGACGGCAAGGACCAGCCACTTGGATCATCATTCTTTTCCAACCGTCGCCGAAATCGCGTCGAAACGCCAACTTCCACCATCATCGGGCGCATTCGATTCTGATCGGGCTGGCCACGTTGATACTACAAACTTATAAAGGCAGCCATGAGCGACTTTGGCGCATACGGCGGCTCCGACGAGGAGTACGCGTCGGTGCGAAAACACAATGCCCTTGTCGTACGTGTTGACCCAGGAGCGTCAAGCCATGCGCATGCTAACTCTTCATAGGAGGCGGACTCGGACAACTTTGAAAACTGGGAGAACCTGATCAAGAGCTGCGAGACGCTCGAGGGCGGTCTGAACCGCAACTCCAGCCCGCAAGCGCTGGCGACGTTTCGCGATGCCTACGACCGATTCCTCATCAAGTTTCCCCTGCTGTTTGGATACTGGAAGAAATATGCCGACATGGAGTTCAACATTGCCGGTCCTGAATCGGCGCAAATGGTGCGTTTTCTACTTTTTCGAGCGCATAGAAGGCGAGCGACAGCTGACGTGAACTAGGTCTATGAGCGAGGCTGCACAAGCATCACAAATTCTGTCGACTTGTGGACGGACTACTGCTCCTTCACCATGGAGACAACACACGATCCACACCTCGTCAGGGAGTAAGTTTAGCTAGTTGTTTCCCTCCCCTATCACTCAACGCAGCGCCTACCACTCGGTCGTACGATCAGTGGCCTACCCACCCTCGAGAGCTTCACATGGCCCAGACAACACTGTCTGCTGGTGAGATTTGCCCTTGGTAGCCCTACCCTATCGGGATGCTCTCTTACTCTCTGCCAGAATCCATGACATGACACTTGAAATCGTTCACAGCCTCCCGCATCTGTTCGCATTCTATCCCGGCGCAGCCCGATGACTGGATTGTTTCCCCTCACATGGTCATAGCCCTTTGTGTATTTCCCCTCTGCTCCCACACTGACCCGGCTCCCCTGGTATTTGCGCATGTACTGACGTGACACTTCAGGCTGTTTGAACGCGGCGCGGCGCTGGTCGGCCTCGACTTTCTGGCACACCCCTTTTGGGACAAGTACCTAGAATACGAGGAGCGACAAGAGGCGCACGACAAGATTTTCACTATTCTTGCGCGGGTCATTCGCATACCGCTGCACCAATATGCACGATACTACGAACGCTTCCGAGCGCTCGCACACACCAGGCCGCTGACGGAAGTTGTCGACGCCGAGACGTTGGCACGTTTCCAGGCTGAAGTTCAAAATGAGGCTGCGGCCACTGGCGCACCGCAACGGCCAGAACTAGAGGTGGAGCGAGACGTGCGTGCCAAGATTGATGGCATGTACTACGAGGTGTTTACGTCGACACAGAACGAGGTGACGAAGCGGTGGACATATGAGTCGGAGATTAAGAGGCCGTACTTTCATGTCACGGAGCTGGAGCACGCGCAGCTCAGCAACTGGCGCAAGTACCTGGACTTTGAAGAGGCAGAGGGCGACTTTGACCGAGTCGTTTGCCTGTACGAGCGCTGTCTGGTGACGTGCGCTCTGTACGACGAGTTTTGGTTCCGGTACTCGCGCTGGATGTCGGCGCAGGTTGGCAAGGAGGAGGAAGCACGCAACATTTACATCAAGGCATCGACCATGTTTGTGCCGGTCAGCCGGCCGGGCATCCGTCTGCAGTGGGCCTACTTTGAAGAGAGCTGCGGGCGCGTGGAGGTTGCGCTAGACATTCACGCGGCGCTCTTGGTGAAGCTGGCCGACTGCACCGAGGTGATTGTGTCGTGGGCCAACATGCAGCGCCGCCAGAACGGCATCGACGCGGCCATCCAGACGTACAAGGACCACATTGACGCCCCGACAGTGGACCTGTTCACCAAGGCGGCGCTTGTGTCCGAGTGGGCTCTGGCCGTGTGGAACGGCAAGGGATCGGCTGACGATGCGCGGGCCATCTTCCTCAAGAACCTGCAGTGGTACGCCGACAGCCGATACTTTTGGCAAAAATGGTTCCAGTTTGAGCTGGAGCAAGGGCTCGGTGGCCAGCCGCAAGAGTCGCAAGGCGAGCGGCTCAAGCACGTCTACGGCGAGCTCAAGGCGCGAAGCCGTCTATCGGCTGCCGCAAAGAAGGAACTGGCGCAGACGTACTTGTCCTGGCTGGTGCAGCGCGGCGACAAGGAGTCCATGAAGATGTTTTTGGAAGTGGATCGTGAAGTATACGGGTATGTGCACATCTGGCAGCATGCGTTGAAGCGCCCGCTAACACTCGACAGACCGGCATCCGTAGTGCCCAAGATGGACAAGGAGAACGGCGCACAGGGCGAGCTGGATGAAGCGAGCCGGCGCAAGGCGGAAGCGCAATACCTCAACTTTTACGAGGCGCACTTTGAACCAGCCGCGGACGCGCAGGGAACTGCTGATTTCAACTAGGATCTTGGTGATGATGGCGTTTTTTCGTTGAAAGTTTCGCGCAGTGTATTATTTACAGGTGGCTATCTGGGCAAAGTTGGACTAGGATGTCTGATGTATCTTGTATGAAGAGCGAATGGAGTACAGTAGTGGATGAATCTAGTAACATACGAACCATCAATACGAGTCTTCAAATGGAGTACAATTTTACCATCTGCCGTGTCTGAATGGAGCCTGTGTGACAAGGCGTTTGTGGACAAACGGAGAGCGGCGCGTTACGCCACCATGCCCGCCCGAACGAATAACAACAAAGTGAATGACCGAAACAGGAGAATAAACAAGACGTGAATGGCTAGCAGGTCTAGCCCAAGTCTCGCTCACGGTACACGTGCAGAGGATTGCTTGTCTGTGAGAGAACATGACTTACTCGCCCAGTATTTCCAAACTAGGCATGGCGCAGCGAGGTCTCGAGGGCCACGGTCAGCGCCGGCGACTCACGCCCGCCGACCGAAAAAAAAAAAAAAAAGTATGTGGTAGGGCGGCGGAAAAACTCACGCCACTTACGCGGCGGTAAACGGCCGGAACGGCTAGCCGACGGCACATGCAAGGTACGCGAACGACGACATGTGTTGAACTGTGTCTGAAGTCGTTATTACATCCAATGCTTTTATCTCCTCGCTGAGAATTGCCCAGTACTATCCAACAGGGGTGTCTACGAGTCCATACGCAAGAGCTAGCAATAAGCAACTTTTCATTTGCACATTCCCCTTCCTCAGCCCATTTTTCCCAGTCGCGGCAGTGAAACGAGAAAAGGCAGAGACCCGCCACCACACCGGGAGGCCCGCTCTGACTCCAAAGATTTTGTCATGAGCAGGGGGACCACACACTGCCCACTCAGCAATGTCGAATTTGACATCCCAAGGCGCTCTTTGAACCCGGACGGGTAGAAAATGCGTTGCATTTCTCCAGTTTTCTGTAGTTCCCTTTCGTCACAGGTCAGGCAAGGTACGCGCCCACCCCCCTCGGCTTCTGTCCACCGAAAGGGCAACGTTTCGCTGAGGCTTGCCCTTTTCGGTCATGAGTAGCATGTTTTTTCGTTGTCTGTTGTCGTGGTCTCTGTTTGCCTCATTTGTTCTAGTTGGTTCTCGTGTGAAGTAGCGAGTAATTCGATATTAAATACGCCTATTCATTTCCTCTGTTAGCTGACTCCTCTCCCTTTCTCCCTCTGTCATAACTTGGCGCTTCTCGATTCGCGTCCTCTCAGCATTGCCGATTGTAAGCTTCACTCCACCCTGACGTCTCGTTTTTAGGTTCTATTCCACTTCCGAACAAACCCGAGGTAACTGTGTTTCCACCCTCGTGGTAATTTTGCGGAGAGTGGGAAAAAAGGGACCCAGCTGGGCTCTTTTTAGAATCTTTTCGTTCCTTTCTGTTCCTGTCTCTGTTTCTTGTCTTCCTTCATACTCACATACACTGTCCAAGTGATAGAAACAACACAATAATGGCTTCCTTCTCTCGCCAGTTCGCCCGCGTCGCGGCCCGCAACTCGTTTGCCGTCGCCGCCCCTCGCCAGGTCCTCCGCCAGTACGGCCGCCGCTTCTACTCGTCCGAGGGCGCCCAGCAGCAGCAAAAGGGCTCCTCCGCCTTCAAGTACCTCGCCGGCGCCGCCATTGCCGGTGGTGCGGGCTACTACTTCTATACCGCCGGCGCCAGCCCCTCGGCCGCCTCGACAAAGGTCGTCAGCCCGACCAAGGCCGACTACCAAAAGGTGTACGACGAGATTGCCTCGCGCCTCGAGGAAAAGGACGACTATGACGACGGCAGCTTCGGTCCCGTCCTGCTCCGCCTCGCCTGGCACGCCAGCGGTACCTATGACAAGGCGACCGGCACCGGCGGCAGCAACGGCGCCACGATGCGCTTCGCCCCCGAGTCGGACCACGGCGCCAACGCCGGCCTGATTGCCGCCCGCGACTTCCTCGAGCCCGTCAAGGCCAAGAACCCCTGGATCACCTACTCGGACCTCTGGATCCTCGCCGGCGTCTGCGCCATCCAGGAGATGCAGGGCCCCATCATCCCCTACCGCCCCGGCCGCGCCGACCGCGACGTCTCCGCCTGCACCCCCGACGGCCGCCTGCCCGACGCCGCCCAGGGCTCCGACCACCTGCGCAACATCTTTAACCGCATGGGCTTCAACGACCAGGAGATTGTCGCCCTGTCCGGCGCCCACGCCCTCGGCCGCTGCCACACCGACCGCTCCGGCTTCTCCGGCCCCTGGACCTTCTCCCCGACCGTCCTGACCAACGACTTTTACCGCCTCCTGCTCGAGGAGAAGTGGCAGTGGAAGAAGTGGAACGGCCCCAAGCAGTACGAGGACAAGTCCACCAAGACCCTCATGATGCTGCCCACCGACATGTCCCTCGTCCAGGACAAGAAGTTCCTCCCCCACGTCGAGCGTTATGCCAAGAGCAACGACGAGTTCTTCAAGGACTTTTCCGCCGTCATCCTGCGCCTGTTTGAGCTCGGCGTTCCCTTTGCCCAGGGCACCGAGAACCAGCGCTGGACCATGAAGCCCACTTGGGACGAGTCCAACTAATTGGATCGTGCGTGGCGTTGGCCGGAGGAGCACCCGGGTTGCGGGTAGAGCATGTTGAAGAAGAGCGATATAGACTTGTATTTTTTTAGACGGCCGGATTGGCCATTGCAGCCTCGACAGCAGGGTTAGCTAGACTCTTTTGTAATTTGTTTTGGATTCTGTTGGGATGATAGAGACGAGCCGCAGCGTGTCTGCCAAGCTCGTGTGTTAGATTTAGAAAACAATGGCATACTTTATGGGTCACATACGCTTCTCAATTGGTGAATTGCACAGGTTGCGTTCTTGCGGCGCCAACCACAATGGTGATGTAGGAGGAATAAGGAAACAAGGCGGGAGGTGTTAGAGCTGGTCGTTTGGAGGTCAAGGTTCCCCGCATTATGTCTGCAGCTAGTAGTGCGGAGACGGCCGATGATGTTCAGGGGAACACGGCAGTTCTCAGCGTTCCTGCAGAATGCCATGTGGATTCCCTCCTTGGATTTGATGTAACGCTATCAATGAATGCTACATATCGTAATGCTGAGCCAGCTAATTGAACTCCGTATCTCGTTGGAAGTGCGTGGCCGCCATCGTGACAACGTCATCAGCCATCGAAACGAGACAAATTAAGGCCGAAAAGATGACCCCCTCGTTAAGGAATCCGCTCCTCAGGATGCTAATTGTTTTTCTTTCATGTCATTTTCTCTTCTTCGGATATTCACCGCTCATTCAAAGTGCATGTCTCCCATACAGCAGTTCCCGTCAATGGCATCATCAGCTTACCAATTCAAGGACCCCTCACCCCGCTACGAACCTCCAGTTTTATATATAGCCGACTACCCAGCAGTTCATCATAGACAGTATTGACAGCCATTGTTGCCACTAATCATTGATACAAGTAAAGCCACCATTGCATCCTTTCGTTTGAATACACAAGCGCAGTATCTTGCTTATAGATCGCCGGTGACATACTCTCCCGCCCATCAGCATACATCGCGACACCGCTCCGCCGTCTCTCGCATCCTCACGTTGCACTCACCACCGCGTCGAGCAAAATGAGCGCCGCCAGCGCCGAAAACAAGGCCGCTCCAGGCGTGCCATACTACACGCCGGCCCAGGAACCCCAGGCCGGCACAGCATCCGACCCGGCCTCCGCGCCGACGCTGTTCAAGCCCATCACCACCCGAGGCCTGTCGATGCCGAACCGCATCGTCGCCAGCCCCATGTGCCAGTACAGCGCCGACGACGGCCACCTGACCGACTACCACCTGGTGCACCTGGGCCAGATGGCCATGCGCGGCGCGGGTCTCGTCTTTGTCGAGGCCACAGCCGTCGAGCCGCGCGGCCGCATCTCCCCGCAGGACTCGGGGCTGTGGAAGGACTCGCAGGTCGCGCCGCTCAAGCGCATCGTCGACTTTGCGCACAGCCAGGGTGCCAAGGTTGGCATCCAGCTTGCACATGCGGGCCGCAAGGCGAGCACGCTTGCGCCGTGGCTGGCGGCGGCCGGCCGCAACTCGCTGGCTTCTGAGGAACACGGCGGGTGGCCGGACGACGTTGTTGCGCCGAGTGCGATTCCCTACTATGCAGAGAATAAGCCGCCCAAGGAGCTGACGGTGGAGGAGATCAAGGGCTTGGTCAAGGCGTTTGCCGAGGCCGCGAGGAAATCGGTGGAGATTGGGTTTGATACGATTGAGATTCACGGCGCTCACGGCTATCTGATTACGAGCTTTTTGTCGCCATTGTCCAATGTACGTTTGCACCACTCACGAAATGAAAAGAGCAAGCCACTGACTTTTTACAGCAACGCACCGACGACTACGGCGGTAGCTACGAGAACCGCACCCGCTTTCTACGCGAGATCATTGCCGCCGTCCGCGCCGTCATCCCCTCTACGATGCCGCTGTGGCTGCGCATCTCGGGCACCGAGTGGATGGAGTGGACGGGCGAGCCATCGTGGGACGTTGAAAGCAGCATCCGGCTGGCGCGGGAGCTGCCGTCGCTCGGCGTCGACGTGCTCGACGTCAGCAGCAGCGGCAACAACAGCCAGCAAAAGATAACCGCTTCCAGGACGTACCAGACGGACATTGCGCGCAAGATTCGCAGGGCCATCCGCGCAGAGGGCAGCGGCCTGCTGGTCGGCACCGTGGGCTTCATCACGGATGCGCAGACGGCGCACGACTTGGTACAGGAGGGCGACGATGCGGCGGCCGACTTTGTGCTGGCGGCGAGGCAGTTCCTTAGAGAGCCCGAGTGGGTGCTGAGGGTTGCGCACGAGCTCAAGGTTACGGCAAAATGGCCGAATCAGTATCATCGGGCTGGGCCACCTGGCTTTGATGTCGACTTTACGATGAAGGGTGCTCCGTTGAAGTGAAGACGGTTATTCCCTGTGTAGGACGGACATAAAAGACTAGACAAAATATGATATATTGGGTACTGAAAAAAACGTACAGTGATGTTGGCTGTCATATCCTTAGAGGAGCAATTTATACGTTAGCATTAGTACCATATGTATGATCCTCGAGCAGGTGGTCGTGCAACATCGCCCTGGACACATCGCTATTATTCAATTATACTTTATACAGTACTATCCATCAGGTCATCCAGGACGCAAAGGCCACATTGCAGCACATGGTTAAATTTAGAAGCACATGTGCCGCTGTATCGACTGATATCGCAATGGATACCTGTCCCTAAGCCATCCGATCCGCCCGAGCTGAACCACACCCAGTCAGCCGCAACATCGCACAGCCAAGGCAGAGTCCAAAAGAAAGGTTTACGACGTAGCGTGCACTAAAAGGCAAGGACGGTTTTAGCCACAAACAAGTACCATAGTAGCACCGACGTTACGAGCAGGTCTCAGACAAAGGCGCCATCTTGGAACAGCAGTGGCAATACGAGTAAGAAGCCACATTGCTGAACGAAGCAAAAGCAAGTGGCCAGCGCGCCACCCCACAGACGGCGGCATGCGGCTTGCTAAGTCAATTGCACGCTCAGATCTACTCTCTGGCGCCCTGGAAATTGCACTATATGCTGTTCCAATAGTTTATTCAACGTGTCCCCTGATCTTTTAAAATAATACCTCGCCCATGGCTCCCTGCATGAGCAATTCCTTTGGGAAGGCGGCCGTACGAGCACCCGTACGAGCACACATGTCCCTGTGCATCTTCAGCCCACGGACAGGTCAGATCGTGTCAGCCCCGGTGGATTTGTCAGGTCAGATAGGTGCTCTGGTACAACCCGCAAGACGAAGCGGTACTTGGCATGGAGCCGAAAGATACCCTCTATTCAAGGTATCTTTTCCGCGCAGTATCCGCAAAGTGGCACAAGCGAGTCTCGGGTGGCGTAAGACAGGGACAAGTACCGCAATCCGTACCCCCAAAGACCACCTACAGCGGGCCCGCGAGGTGGAGCGTGAGGGGACGGCGGCAACCTCAGGGGCGAGCAGGGTACCTCGTTTGGGGTCCGGCGTCATCGCGGGTCCCTGTTAGCGCGACCGTGGCCTCTGCCGCCCAAGCCTAACAACCAGGCAACGTGGGCCGCTCACTCCCGGCAGGTACCTACCTAAGGTACCCTGCTCTTCTTGGGTACCAGGCCCAAGGTACCTGGCATTAAGCTCGCGGCTGGAAAGGGACACTTGTTCAATTGAGGCCAACCTCCAATGCCACTATTTCCCCACCCAGCCAACCTCCACGCTTGCCCCTACATTAACTGTGACTTCTTCCCCAAACAACCAATCTCTCTTCTTCTTTTTCTGTTGTTTGAGAGTGTCAACCGTCTTGCCACATCCTCTTCCATCTTCAGCCAGGGACTTGGATTTGTATTTCTTCCTTTGCTTCCGTTCAGATCACACTTCATCATGTATCAGAAGCGTGTAGCCTACGGCCTCTTCGCGGCCTTTGCCGCCGTCGCCTCCGCTGCTGACGCTGCCTCGGACGTCGAGCAGCTCACCAAGGACAGCTTTGATGGCTTCATCAAGTCCAATGACCTCGTCCTCGCCGAGTGTAAGTCACCCATGCCGGAATCGCTGTAAACCAGTTCACCCAGTACTGACAATTCCCTCCCAGTCTTTGCTCCCTGGTGCGGCCACTGCAAGGCCCTCGCCCCCGAGTACGAGGAGGCTGCCACAACCCTCAAGGAGAAGAACATTCGCCTGGCCAAGATTGACTGCACAGAGGAGGCCGACCTCTGCCAGTCGCACGGCGTCGAGGGCTACCCTACCCTCAAGGTCTTCCGCGGCCTTGACAACGTCAGCCCCTACGGCGGCCAGCGCAAGGCTGCTGCCATCACCTCCTACATGGTCAAGCAGTCCCTGCCTGCCGTCTCCATCCTGACCAAGGACACCCTTGAGGATTTCAAGACTGCCGACGATGTCGTCCTGGTCGCTTACATCCACGCCGAGGACAAGGCCTCCAACGAGACCTTCACTGCCGTCGCCGAGTCTCTCCGCAACGACTACCTCTTCGGTGGCGTTCACGACTCCGACGTCGCCGAGGCCGAGGTTGTCAAGGCCCCCGCCATTGTCCTGTACAAGAGCTTCGATGAGGGCAAGGCTGTCTTCCCGGGCAAGAAGTTCGAGAAGGACGCCATCATTGAGTTCGCCAAGACGGCCGCCACTCCCCTCATTGGCGAGATTGGCCCCGAGACCTACGCCGGCTACATGGAGTCTGGCCTCCCCCTCGCCTACATCTTCTCTGAGACCCCTGAGGAGCGTGCCGAGCTCGGCAAGGCCCTCAAGCCCATTGCTGAGAAGTACAAGGGCAAGGTCAACTTTGGTACCCTCGATGCCAAGTCTTTCGGCGCTCACGCCGGCAACCTGAACCTCAAGACCGACAAGTTCCCCTCGTTCGCCATCCAGGACGTCAAGAACAACAAGAAGTTCCCCTTTGACCAGGAGTCTGAGATTACCCACGACGCCATTGCCAAGTTTGTTGATGACTTCAGTGCTGGCAAGATTGAGCCCAGCGTCAAGTCTGAGCCCATCCCCGAGTCTCAGGACGGCCCTGTCACCATTGTCGTCGCCAAGAACTACGACGACATTGTCCTCGACAACAAGAAGGATGTCCTCGTCGAGTTCTACGCCCCCTGGTGCGGTCACTGCAAGGCTCTGGCCCCCAAGTACGACGAGCTCGGCCAGCTGTACAAGGACAGCGAGTTCAAGGACAAGGTTGTCATCTCCAAGGTTGACGCCACCCTCAACGATGTCCCCGATGAGATCCAGGGCTTCCCCACCATCAAGCTCTTCCCCGCTGGTGACAAGAAGAACCCCGTGACCTACAACGGTGCCCGCACCGTCGAGGACCTCATCGCTTTCATCAAGGAGAACGGCAAGCACAAGGCCGCCGTTACCCCCAAGGAGGAGGCCAGCGAGGAGGCTGCTCCCGCTGCTTCCGAGAAGAAGGAGGACGCCGAGGAGGAGGACCACGATGAGCTGTGAGTGTATGATGATAAGATTGATGAGCTGTGAGAATGGGAGAATGGGAAATGGATATGGCCATTACGGCAAAATATAACATCTTTGATAGATGAATGTACCATGCTTACTTTGTACATTTGTATTTGCCAAATCACTTGATTGTAGTCGCCGTGAGAGAAACGTAGCTTGTTACGATCAATTGTTACTTGAAATATATCATTACATGGTACAGAGGTACGCTGCCACCATATCTCACGGCCAACCAAGAACCCATGTCCGTCCGCCTTTTCCACGTCGCTATTGCTTATTTCTTCTTCTCCTGTATTAATTGCTCGAGGTTCTTGACATAGTTGGTGAGGCGAGTAACCGAGGCTTGGAGGGTCTAGTGCAAGATGTCAACGTTAGCATACGGGTGTTTGCTTGAACGCAGAGGGCGGCGTCTTGGATGTATCACGTACGTAAATGTCTTCAGTCAACAAGTCGTTGGACGCCTTGTACTCTTGCAGAAGGTACGTGTACACGCCGCTGCCGGCAACAACAGTGCCGAAGAGGAAGCCGAACAGTCTATTCGCGCAATCGTTAGCCTTTCCCATGCCCGTCTTCCGCCTCAGCCAAGCCCTCGATCCTCTCCAACTCTATGGACTTCGTATGGAACTTGACGAGACCAAACCAGGACAAACACTCACCCTCCTCGGAAGGCCCCCATGGGCTTCTTGGCCGCCAGCGGTGCGTCGTTCAGCCTGCGAGCCGACGTGTGGAAGCCGTTGCGGCCGGCCATTGCGCTGGCGCGGCTGAGCGCGAGTCTCGATGCGGAAAACATTTGCGTCGGTAGACGGTAGATGTCGTAGCTGTGATGGAGCTTGAGGGGTGCGGGAGCGTTGGTGGTTGCGTACGTTTGGGAGGAGCGAGTGTCTGACGATCGAGGGCGGGTGGTGGTTGCAAGCTGTGGCCAGCTGCTCTCTCCCGGAAGGCCTGGGCGGAATTGCGCGCACATGATTGGGGGCGGAGCTTGCTTCTCCACCACTAGAAGCTGGCCAAACTGGGACGAATGAGTGGGTGGATTCTTGCACGACATTTCATTACTCTCTGCATGTTCCTCGCGTAAAAACGGAAAACGACGCTCGCGATGAACAACTTTGGCGTCTTTGAGCTCGCCAGCACGCGAACGACGTCGGCGCCGGGCTGGGCCTACGTGCCGGATCACCGCGCGCAGCAGCAGGGTGGCGCGCAGCAGAACCGAAAGAGGGCGAGGAACGCGCCTGGAGGCGGGCCTTCGCTGAGTGACCTTGCCGCGAGGCAGGATAGCAAAGTTCGAAAGGAGCTGGAGGCTCTGGATCGGGATGCTGGGCGGGATGCTGCGATTCCGCTGCCCGGGAAGAGCGGACGAGGTGCGTAACGTAACGTCCGTCATTGACAAGTGTTGGCTTTTTGATGGCTAATTTTGGATATTCAGTGCAAGGAAAACACACGCAGAATGTCCGAAGGATATTCCAATCGCAAAAGACGTTTGCGAATCACCTAGACGATTTCCTCGCGCTACAGGCCCTGCAAGAAGCCAACGCCGCCGCGGCAGCAAACAGCAAACGCGCCTCGAATAAAAAAGACAAGGACACTCCGGGCTCCGGGACAGGGACACCTCTTCCCGATGCGGCGGCTGCAAAGGGTACCGGCGAGTCGTTGGAAGCAGTCTCGACGCTCCTGGTTGAGCCCTGGGGCGGTCCGCCGGCTGCGCACCTGGGAGACGCGGATCCGCTGCTCATGTCGCGCGTGCCGCCGCTGCCGTCGGACGAGGAGCTGCGGCAGCTGATGGCCGCGCCGCCGCTGAGCTACGGCGAGGCGAGAGGCTCGTTGGAGGAGACGTATCCCACGCGCGTGTTTTGTGAGGTGTGTGGCTACTGGGGACGGGTGCGCTGCTTGAAGTGCGGTGCGAGGATATGCGCTTTGGACTGCTTGGAGGTGCATCGGGAGGAGTGCTTTACGCGATACGGCATGTAGCTGGATTGCACTTGGATGGGCTGGAGTTTTGGACGGTGTTTATTTGTCTTGAGATACCCCGTGATGCGACTGCATTACTTGATACATGCGGCGTTGATAAATGGCCGCTTTGCAACTGAAATGTATAGAAGAATGAAACGCTTTCATTGTATACATGTCATGACTACATTTACCAATCTGGTCGGCTTACTGTTGCCAGCGCAACATCTGACGCCGCTTCCCTACCGACTTCGTGATGCCGCACAGAAACCTCTGTCGTAACCGTAATCGGTGTGCCAGGCATGTCGTCGTCCTTGTTGCCGCCAACAATACACTCCTCGCTAACACCGGTATCGTGCGGTGCCGGCATGGCGTCTCGCGTGGGTGGACTCGAATCCAGCTGGAACCCTTCCTCCATAAATTCCGACTCCAGACCATCCCTCGGTCGCTGTCGACCGCGGCTACTGCCGCCCGACAATGACGACGGCCAAATCCTTGAGCTCAATGTGCCTCCTCTGCGCACCGGCGTGTCTCGTCCTTGAGATGCTGTGTCGGTCTTGTACGGCTTCAGCTGCCGCTGTTCGCGGGCACTCTGGTCTGCGAACCAGCGCGTGTTGCGCAGCAGCGGCCACAGACCCGGCGCGGACACGACAATCATGGAGACGAACCCTTCGCGGCCGGCCCAGGCTTGCGCTGTTGCCTGGTCGGAGAGGATGCTGAGAGAGTAGATTGTGCGGAGGACGGTGCACATGATGATAAAGACGCCTGAGCCAAAGAGGACTGCCAAGGCGATTTTGCGACGGAGGCGGATTTGGAGTTTCCAGAGCATGGGCATGGGGATTATGAGAATCATGGCGTCGGTTCTGGTGATTGTTAGATGTCGTAGTTTATACATTTCATGCGGGTTGGCTTACAGCATGTTGAGTATGCCCGCGACGTAGTAGTTTTGGGGCCGTGTTGTACAGTATGCTTGATGGCATTAGCTGCGGTTGAAGAATAGCACGTAGAAGGTGACTTACGCCCGGGATATGGCTTCACTTGCCAGAATTTATGCATTGGTTGGCAGGCAAGGAGGTGTGTTAGCACAGAGGCTACCCATGACACGACGACAAAGACAGTCGTGCCAAACACGAGCAGCTCTTGTCGCCAGATGTCCATTCTGAAAAGAGTTAGAATATCGCAGTAGAGATGCAGTCCCGTTACAGACTCACCCGACTTTGCGAAAGAGACTTAGCATGACGCCCTTGAAGGAAAATATCATGCAGATGTATATTGTCCATGAGAAGTGGGCAAGCTTTGAGCCACGCTGTATTAGACCGATGCGCTCATCGGGGACCTGCATTGCCGTCACTTCATTCAGGCCTATATTTGTAGGGTAATTTGCTGCATCGAATTAGCTCGCTGCAAGCATATATTACAGACAAGACATCAAGACACACGAGTGTTGAGGAGGTAGTCGCATGTTGAGACAATGGTATAGAAGCACTGCATCGTCAGTTAACTTGCCTTTGGTGCTTGTAGGCTGCTTCACTCACTGCAGATAGCACACACCACAAATCTGTGCCGTCAAAGTTGCGCCAGCCTATTAATCGCCATCGCGTCGCGAAGCGCAACGCCATGATGGCAACGGCAACGCCGTACTTTGTCCACACTTCCACAGTAAACGAAGACATTTCCGTAAGGGTGTTGTCATCTCAAGACCCTAGCTGGAATTGACTACCAAGCATTCTTCACCTCCTCATGTTTCGTTCTGGTTGATGATGCATGCGGATAGACACATAGCCAGCGTTGATGAATTCCGTCACTGTACTCGCATAAAGAGGGGAAGCGGCTAGCCAGTCGGCACAACATCGTCTGACGCTACGTACGAGTAAATCCTTTCGTCTATTACGGTACGGAGTAGCACCACTAACTTTTAGCACATAGTAATCGCGGTATCCTGCCACCCGGGCGGCTTGGCGAGTGCGTGCTGGGGATCCGGTGGGCGGGCTAAACATTTTGTGAGCTAGCGTGTATAAACGATGTGACGTTCCCGCCTCAGGTTCCCGCCCAGCAACCGGTACACCCTCGACCCCTTGACCCATAATAGAAGAGACGGCATCTCTTTCATGTTTGTGCATTCTCGCAGACGCTGGACGGTTCCTCGGCTGACCCCAAGCGTACTTCTGAGCAGCCTTTGCGTAACGAGGCCTCGAACATTTGAGCTTCCGCGCGGCTGTGGACGGAAGCCTAGACGCTAAAAAGAAACGGCGCTAAACTACATTCTTCCAGGGGTCGGGGTGGCAATTTGTACCCTGGTCTTTGCTCCCGTTAGCGCGTCGAAGTTCTATTACACACCGGCTCATGAGTACGCCAGGAGCAGCGTCGACCGGGGAAGCCGTTCCGCGAAATGAACGAGAGTTTGGGACGGCACAATCGACACATTGTGACATAGAAGGTATCATGCAGTATAAAAGTATAGATCTGCGTGTGTTATCGGCTCAGCCTTATAGATGAGCGCTGTCGTCACAAAAATAGCTACCTGGAAGATGTAAATATGCCGGTGTTGCGTGGCGTCCATGCAGATCGAAAGCCACTAGCAGATGCGTTGTCCATGGGATCATAACAAATAATGGCCGGGCGGCGTGTCCCCGTTCTCGGGGTGCAGGTAATTCGGCCGATAAAGGCTGCTTTTCACTCTTCTTTTCTTCTAGAATTCTTTTCGTTGCGTACGAGCTGCCCATAAGTTTCTATTCAACGACATGCGACTGGCCATTGTAACAGTGCTGCTTCAAGCAGCAGCCGTCTGGGCAAGCGATTGTCGTGGCAAGGCTATCCAGAAGGAGCTTGGCCCACTGCTATCTGCAGGCGCAAATATTGTGCTTCCTTCGTCCCCTGAGGCAGATGAGCTACTGGTTCGCGCTTCTACACCTCGGATTTCGCCTGGATATGTTGCCATTGTTGAAGTAGCCACTGAGGAAGATGTACAAAAGACGGTGGGTGCGCACCTGCTCACGGATGTGTGATAACTAGCTAAACCTTTGCAGGTACGATATGCCAACGCGCACAGCACGCCGTTCCTGGCAGTCTCCGGTGCCCACGGCTGGCCGACTTCGCTTGCAAAGATGCATGGCGGCATCCAGATTAACCTGCGGCGAATGAACTTCACAACTGTCAATGATGACGGCGAGACGGCTAATTGTGGAGGTGGTGCGCTTCAATATGAAATGACTGCCGAGCTGTTTAAGCAAAACAAGAGAGCAGGTTAGTGGCGTATGTGCCTAAAGTAATATACGTGCTAACAGCCATAGTCACTGGCATCTGTGAGTGCGTTTCTGGCATTGGACCGCTTCTAGGTGGCGGACATAGTATGCTCCAAGGACGCTACGGATTCGCGGCCGACAATCTCGTCTCGGCTCGTGTCGTCTTGGCTGATGGCAGTGCTGTTACTGCGTCTGCTACCGAAAACGCGGATTTATTCTGGGCTATCCGAGGAGCCGGCCACAACTTTGGTATTGTTACCTCCTATGACCTCAAATTATACGATGCTGGTGAGGACTGGACCATGATTGCTCTTAGCTTCAAGGAAGACAAGCTAGAGGACTTTTTCGACACCTGGAACAAGCTAGAAGACGAGCACGAAGACCCAGGAATGCTGGTGCTCAACGGCGTCATGGCACGCAACGACATGCTTGACCCAGACCAGGTACGTCGTACCACACACATCTACTCCCGCACATACTAACTCTTCAGCCCCTGGTCAATTTGCAATTGCTTTATGAAGGCGACAATACAGCCGTAGAGGACTACGCGGCCGCTTTCCGTAAACTTGGACCAGTGGCCGATAACACGATCCGGAACATTTCCTGGGGCAACCTGTTTGATGTCGGAGGGTTCGGGACGGAGAGTGATGTCTGCCGCAAGAACCAAAACATCCTTGGCTACCCCAATTCGTTTGAGCGCTGGGATGGCAAGACTATGCGAAGGGGCTTCCGCATTTTCAGCCGGCTCACTGCGGAGAAGACGTTTTCGACGTCAGCATGGCTGCTGGAGTCGTACGGCCGCAAGGGCGTCCGCGCTGTGGATGAGTCTGAGAATGCGGTCGCACCGGAGGAGCGCCAGCTTCACCTCCTGACTTCACCCATGATGTGGTGGGTCGGTGATGACAAGCGCGATCGCAACAAGGCTTTGCGAGTCGGCCGGAGAATGCAGCGTGCTGTGCGCAGCGGACAGCAGAAGCCGCATACCTATGTCAACTACGCCATGGGCCGTGAGGGCAATGGCGAAGTATACGGCCGCGGAGACGACCGGTTGGATAAACTCCGTAGACTGAAGAGTCAGTGGGATCCGAACAACCGGTTTGGCTTTTACAACCCAATTAGGTAGCTGGGCAAGTGCAGATGGATGAGTGACGAATTGGTGGTGATAGACAAAACTAGTTAGCAGACTGAAATAGAATGTGTAATTATGTTAGAGCGCCAAGTACATCGAACTGCCTTGATTACAATGAGTCAGAATTCAAAATAATAACCATACCAGTCTAATACATAGGAAAAGTGCGACTTTCTGCTGCCCCTTTTGATTATGTCCCGTGTTTGTAACGTCAACTATATAAGCATAGTTGGAAGCCTTGATTAATTGCTCGAATAGCTTTTAATGCCTGATCTTTTGCCGGAACGGGGTAGCAATACAAGGCTTTGTTACAGTGTTGTGCTTGATCCAGGGTAGGGAGTTGAGGGTGAGGTTAGGAAGCCCGATTCCGGAGATTGACTCAGATTGTACTAGGCGCAGTAGTGTGACACATATTCAATTACATCAATCAAGGAGAAAGCAGCTGGAGCTTAATAGCCAAATTAAACGACACCATGTAAATGAGACGCCCAAGTGGTGTAAACAGGTCGTTGACTCAGAGCCGAAGATGTGCCGGGCCAGTATCCCGTCGCTCGCCTGACAGAGTGACTCAACCCCACCTGCCGTCGGCGGGCAGTGAAAAAGGGTATTCTGCCCCTCCACCGTCGCAGCGTCGACAACACCACCATCCCACCGCTTTTTCTCTTCAGCTTCAGACCTCGTCACCATGTCGTCCGATAAAGTTGATGTTCCCAAGGTGGCCGAGGGCTCTCCTGCAAAGGACCTCCCCTCGAGACCCGCCAAGCCGGCCAAGGAAAAGGCCCCCAAACCCAACAAGAACGCCGGCCTCGAGGTAATTCGCTGCCCCTCCCCTCGGCACCGGGGGGTGAAATTGCGACGGAATTGCGCTGACAATTCTGCAGATGGCCGATCGTCCCGAGTTTATCCAGCACCGTCTCGCCATTTTCGACAAGATCAAGGCCAAGCGCGACGAGGAGATTGCTGGTATGCCGCCCTGCCACGCCCGAGCGAAACCCGATCGAGGACCGACGTAACTGATCATGTGTGCTGCAGCCAAACCCCGCGAGAAAATCACCATTTCGCTCCCCAATGGCAAGGAGGCCGAGGGTACCTCATGGGAGACCACCCCGGTGATGATTGCCAAGGGCATCTCCAAGTCTCTCCTTGAGCGCACCGTCATTTCGCGAGTCGATGGCGAGCTCTGGGACCTCACCCGTCCTCTCGAGAAGAGCTGCAAGCTGGAACTGATTGACTTTGAGGACATTGAGGGTAGGTTAAAGGAGGTGGACGACACATAAACGAATGAAGCTTACAATTTGTAGGCAAGAAGGTCTTCTGGCACTCGTCTGCCCATATTCTGGGAGAAGCTTGCGAGCGCCGCTTCGGCTGCTACCTCTGCAATGGACCTCCCACCGAGAATCCCCCGGGCTTTTACTATGACATGGCCAACATGGGAGAGTATGTTGCAACCCTGTACTAGGTTTGAATTGTACTGACGCATACCAGGCAATCTGTCGACGAGGACGACAAGAAGGCTCTCGAGACCCTGTCCAGCGCCATCATCAAGGAGAAGCAGCCCTTTGAGCGTCTGGAAATGACCAAGGCCGAGCTCATGGAAATGTTCAACTACAGCAAGTACAAGCAGTACTTTATCGACCAGCGCGTGCCCGACGGAACCCTCAGCACTGTCTACCGCTGCGGTCCTCTTATCGATTTGTGCCGTGGTCCCCACGTTCCTCACACCGGAAACATCAAGGCCTTTGCCGTCCTCAGAGTACGACTCCTGTCCACTTTGCGTAGAAATTTACACTGACACATAACAGAGCTCTGCTGCGTACTGGCTGGGTGACAGCAAGAACGAGTCCGTGCAGCGTATCGCCGGTATTTCGTTCCCTGATAAGAAGGCTTTGGAGGAATACAAGCTGTTCCTTGCCGAGGCCGCCAAGCGCAACCATCGCAAGATTGGACAGGACCAGAAGCTCTTCTTCTTTGACGAAGTGTCTCCTGGCTCTACCTTTTTCCTGCCTCACGGCGCTCGCATCTACAACGCCCTCATGGACGTCATCAAGAACGAGTACCGCAAACGAGACTTCCAGGAGGTCATGACCCCCAACGTGTACAAGTCAGATCTCTGGAAGACGTCTGGTCACTGGGGCCATTACTCAGAGAACATGTTTGTGTTTGAGGTGGAAAAGGAGCAGTACGGCATGAAGCCGATGAACTGCCCCGGACACTGCAAGATCTTCTCACACACCGACGCCAACTACAGAGATCTGCCATGGCGCATGGCTGACTTTGGTGTTTTGCACCGTAATGAGTTCTCTGGTGCCCTCACCGGCCTCACCCGTGTGCGTCGATTCCAGCAGGACGACGCTCACATCTTCTGCACGGTTGATCAGGTAAGAATGAGACGTCAGACTATTCGAGACGCACCGTTAACGTTTATTAGATTCGTGACGAAATCGTGGGCTGCTTTGACTTCTTGAACTCGATCTACAGCCTGTTTGGCTTTGAGTACAAGCTGAAGCTGTCTACCCGCCCCGAGAAGTTTATTGGCGATCCCGCTATCTGGGACATGGCCGAAGCCAAGCTCGCCGAGGCGCTGGATGCCTTTACGCAAAAGATTGGCAGCAAGTGGGAGCTGAACCCCGGCGATGGTGCTTTCTACGGCCCCAAGATTGATATTACCGTCTACGATGCCCTCCGAAGAGACTTCCAGTGCGGTACCATTCAGCTGGACTTTAACCTGCCAAAGCGATTCAAGCTCCGTTACGTCGCCAGCAAGGACGAGGATGCCCCCGGCGGTGGCGAGGCCGAGCCGGACCTGCCCGCGGGCTACGCGCGTCCCGTCATGATTCACAGAGCTGTGCTGGGCAGTGTGGAGCGCATGTTTGCCATTCTCACTGAGCACTTTGCGGGCAAGTGGCCGTTCTGGCTGAGCCCGCGCCAGGTTCTGGTGGTGCCCATTATGCCGGGTGTGAACGACTATGCCACCGAGGTGCAGAAGCAGTTCAAGGACCAGGGCTTCTTTGCCGACGCCGACCTGAGTGGCAACACGTTCCAGAAGAAGATTCGCACTGGCCAGCTGGAGCAGTACAACTTCATCTTTGGTAAGTGGCGTGCGAGGAGACGTATGTATACGGAATAACCTGCTAACACAGATCAACAGTGGTGGGCGCCGAGGAGGAGAAGTCGCGCACGGTCAACATTCGCAACCGTGACGACCAGGCCACGCAGAGCAAGGGCGAACTGATTCCCCTGGCCGATGCTCTGGAGCACTTGACCAAGCTCAAGAATGAGCGCCGGATTGTGAACAAGTACTAAGCAGACAGGTTGGGCGGCAAGACAGGGCAGGACAAGGCAAGACACGGCATGGCATGGCATGGTATGCATAAACGTGGCGTGAAACCGCCATGTCAGATGGGAGCCTGGTATGAATGAAATGAGCATGCAGCACGGAGTACAGGTTTGAGTGGGAGGGACGAAAAAGAAGCGGTTGGTTGGTTGCGTTGCAGGGGGCGGTTTGAGCGCGTGAGGGCGCAGGGCGTGAGGGGAAAGGGAAAGACCAGGTCGCCGAACGGGAGGCGGTGGCTGGCATCTACATACATGAACTTAGCAAGGAATAACATGACAAAAACATGAGGAGCTGTGCATGGCAAGGAGTGATGTGAAGGACGAGATGCCCAATAGAAAGAGTGCAGGTGGCGCGAGAGCCGCGCGTGGCGTTTTTTGGGCAACGGCCAGAACGGCCACATTCGGCAGGGCGGGAATGGCGGCAGACGATCTTGGGGCTGTAACGGTTTTTGGGGGTTTTTTCTTTTGCCGACACACGGGGCGGGATAGTCAGAAAACTGCGAGCCGTGTTTTTTTTTTCTTTTCCTTTCCTTGTTGGATTTTTGCCACCGCTGGCGACAGCAAGCAAGGATAATGACAATCTTGTTCGGCACTCGCTGTATTCGGCTTGGCCGAAAATTGCGGGCACACGCGCGCGGGCAAGGGTTTTTTGTACTGTACTTGTATTTCTGACAGGTCGGAGAGGTGAGCACAAGACAAGTTGCCCAGAAGAGGGGGGCCGAGAGGAAGGGCCGAGAGAAAGAGAGAGAGAGAGGGAAAAAGAAGAGGTCTCGGCGAAGAAGAATGACGGACGCGTTCGGTAGATGATGGACAGCGGTGCAGAGTACTGTGCTATCGTACGAGTATGCAGATGAAACGGCGAACAGGGGTGAGCGGCTTGGGGTGTGGTCGTTTGAGGAAATGTCACTTATTTGGCACCACTGCAGGCACCATGATTCCATTCTGACGACGTGCAGCAACCTCGTGAGATGCATGTCAGAAAAAGTAGCCAGGTAAATGGTGTGTGGTATGGTATGTACAGTACTCTGGACAGGGGTTGGGTGAGAGGGGGGAAGAGGCCATGCGGTCGCCGTACCTACATGCATGCTGTGTGACCTGACAAATAACGACTTGGCTGCGAGCATGTACGAGATGCATACTACTATGTATGTACATGTACCGCAAAAGGTAATATCTGACAAGAGACAGGTTATACACTGTCAGATGTCACCAGTGGATCAGAATTATAAAAAGCGGGGGAAGCGGGAGAGAGAGAGAGAGAGACAGAGCAGGAGATGCGATAGAGTGACATGCTGGGGGGAAAAAAGGATGCCCGTACACATGTTCCCACAGTACAGGATGTAACGCAAAGGGTACCTCGGCGACCTTTTTTTCCCACCCACGAGGCGCAACGCAAAAAAGCCAACCAACTACGAGTACATGGTAGTACCACGGGTAACCTTTTTTTGCAACGGTGGCGTGTGGTGTTTGAGACAGGGATGCGGAGAGGACCGGTGAAAAATGCAACGCTGGGCGGCTGTTGCGGTGGGTGTGTGTGGTGGGCAAAGGTCGGAGGGTGCATCGGACCCCAAAAAGAAGGCAACTGCAGAAAATGAGATGTTTGGAGGGTAAAGGCCATTGGGTATTGGAGGTCTGGAAGGATGATAGGGGGAAACCTTGTCATTTCTCGCATGTGAGGTGACAGGGGCTGAAGAGGGACCGGATATTTTGGCTTTGGCTTGGTGGTTACGTGGAATGATAGCTGCAGAAGGATGCACTACTTTTTAAAAAACTTGATTTAATAAATAGAATTTAATTGTTTTTTTATTTCCCTAATTTCTTCATGCACGACATGTACCGACATGTAAAACGCCAGCTCATTCACCAACATCGCCGCCGCCTCCGCAAAGTCCATCGGCCGTCCGATGCACTCGGGGAGCCGGTCCGCAACCGCGCTGTGACTGGCTCGACCCCGGCTAAGGGTGGAGCCCTAAGCCTGTTTTTGGCAACTCAAAGAGGCTCAATAGAGGCGCGGCGGGGCGGCCGTTGCGGCGGCGCCTCTGTAGTGATATCGACGGCTTTTCATTCGTCGTGTTTGTGGTCATTTGGGATTTTTGGGATTTTTTTTTGGCTTAATTGATCCCTTTGTATTTTGACATAAGACAAAAAAGAGCGGTCTCATTTTTTGATGTGCTGTTGTGGCTTGGGCGCTGGACTCTGTGTACAATAAATGGCGGGTTTTGAAAGCTGGGGCCGAGAACTTGGTCTACGTATACTCGTATCCCTCTGTACATTGCTTTGGCCGTAAGGGGAGGACATCTCTTGATTTTCATTGGGGGCTGTTGGCGTATATTGTTTATGGCGTATGTACTGGATGCCAGTTAATAAAAGGAAATCCTTCCTTTTTATTGAGATAAGGCCAAGGTGGTGTGGTGCGATGGGGATTCGTACCTACTACGGGGTATACAATATACAAATATGCATCGAGATGTCAATATCTTCTGTACCATGCAAAGATAAGGCTTCTATATTGAACAAATCAGCCAAGCATATGAACCCGCAGGCAGGCGACATCTCGTTGCGCCTCCATGCAATGCACAAACGGGGTCGTGACATGTCCTTGCTGCTTGACCTGCAAACCAGCATGAACAGTGTCTAAACGCCCGACTCGACTTCACACACACCCCCCCCAGAACGATAACCCCGTAGCGGTACCGCGGCAAAGGCCATAAACCACCATAACGAGTTTTTGTATGTACTTATTACATTGCCATCTTACGCAATCAGCTTTTTTTTCTCTCTCTTTCTCGTCCTCACGCAACCCGCGGTAGCGGAAGGGCGGGCGCACTATAGTTGGTGGAGGGGGTGCGGGCGGAGTGGTCGGGGGCGTGGGCGTAGCGTCCGAGGTGGTCGGGGCCCGCGGCGGCGGACAGGCGGGCTAGGGTGGGAACTAACAGATACATCACCTATCACAAAATACAACGGGTGTGGGAAAGGATAGAGGGAGGGGGAAAAAATGCGAGGCTTTTTTGCCGGCCAGTCGTGATTCTGACGATACGCATGTATTTGTAAGAAGAAGCAATTTTTCTTTTCCTTTTCAGCCAAGGGACCAGGAACGGGTTGGGAGCTTGGGGTGAAGATGGGCTGTGTTGGCGCTCTCTTTCGTACTTGACATCATTGCTCTGAATTCTCAGTGAGTCTTTTTGTCATTTGTATTTTTTCTGCTTCTACTTCTTCTTTGCCTCGTAGTACATACTACAATTTAGTAGCCCAGTATTCCTCGTAGCACCGATTTCCGCATTCGTCATGCTGCAGGTCGCAAAGCCCAAAAGCACGGCGCGCCCCTTGGACCCTGCTGTCGCGGCCGCGTTTGGAGAAGGAGGCTAGTCGCGCCGGGCGTATCCTAATAAGGCTTGCGGTAAACCATTGTGGCATTGGAGTTATGCACTCTCTTGAGAGCCTAATATGTCTTTGGTATAGCTCATGTTTTTTTTTATTGAAACGGACGGGAGGTAGTTGTCCGGATTTACATGCCGTTATACGCCTTTTGGAGTCGATTTTAATATCCATGGGATGTACAGATTTACATATACACACACACTCGCTCGAAGACGAAGACACACCCATTCGTTAGCGTGGCACACATCTGGGAAGGAGCTAGCTCGCGGGAAGCAGGAAATGGTGGGCACCCTTCTGGCTCTGTAATAATGCCATGTTGAAACGCAACCGTTTCAATAGCCACATGCTAGGTTGGGCGGTAGCACTCTGGTGCGCGCCATGTAATTTACATGTAGTCCGTACATACGGGGGCCGCTATGGTCGTATTTGCAGAAATGGCAGATCATAGGTCGGCGATCCTACTAGCTCCCATGCCCGTTGCTCGTATAACTGAACAAGGGGCCTGTCAGACGGGCCCCCTGCTCACACGCTCGTGACGAGTGCTCTGTCTGGATCTTTCACTTTTTCCCTGGAAGCGTTGTAGTGGCCCGTTTTTTGCATCGTCGAGAGGGGGGCGCTGCCAGCTGCCACTTTATATTACCTACAGGCGGCTTGCATACGCCCGTTGAGCCATCGCCCAACGCGCACTTGTTCTGGGAAAAGATGTTCGCTGTCGTCGGCTACCAATCCTGCTTTGCCGACCTGCGTCACAATAAGCACGGCGACGGATACGACATTGTTTGGCCGAATGCCTTTAGGCACATGGGCAAGCGCTTCAGCAATGGCAAAAAAGGCCATCCATCGGTCGATGCCGCAGCGTAATCACGGCAGCACCAGTGTATGTACTCGTACTGGCACCGGTGACTCTCTTGCTTCGGCCGGCCAATGAAAAAAAGGCACGGACATGGTGCCGGTACGACCGGCCATTGCTCCGCAGAAAAGTAAGTGTAAGACATGACGCGTGAGCTGGCATAAAAAAAATGTAGCGGGAGTCCTCGCGCCTGATAGAGCACAGGGGCACTCTATTCCTGCAGCCTGCGCTCCGCAAACTGGAGAAACGAAACAATGCAACGAGGCTTTGGCTCCTGTTCCCCGCGATCGAGAACAGGCGGCGCACACCGGCAATCAGGGGCCTTTCCAAAGCGAAAGAGGGTCTCACCCACATCTGTGCCGACGCCAGCTACTGACACTGGTCTCTCTGCAAGAGAGTGGGTGGCCACCGTATGTACTATGATCCATGGAGACCGCCTGCTTCCAAAGGGATGGTGCGTCGTGATCCATCGGGCAACCTCGGTCTGATTCCCGGAGCGTAGCGGCATAGTTAGTGCCTTTGTTCATGGAGGCTTGCGTTATTAAAGGCGCACCGGCGGGCAAAGCGAGCGCCAGGAAGCGACATCGACAGAGGCTTGCAACGAGAGAGTGTGTGCACTGATGCGCGAGTAAAGGCCTAGTCTGATGGAAAACCGCGCCGAGTGTGGACCAGTTAACCAGCCACGCCCGATGCTAGGGGCAAGCGTGGTGCAGCCATTACGACTAGGGTAGCTTCAATTGAGCTTTGTAGCGAAGACGGTGTGCGGCACATGGCGAGAGTGCGAGTGTATGATTGAATGGGCAAGTACGTGAGAATGAGGCGTTCGGTCTAGAGTATCGAGAGGCGTTCATGGGCAAGCGAATATCGCGGCAATAGGATGGACCCTGCACACTGTCTGCGGGCTGATTGTCAGGGATTATTGCGCCGTGATGTCGTTTCAAGAACCGAGCTGGCGTGGTATTAGCAACAGCTCGTCTATGGGGCGCGACGATCCAGCATAGAGGTCGGAATGCGCTGCTTGCCAAGGTGTCGTAATGGAGATGTACTCGTAGAGGCAATTGGTCGCTGTGCACTACGTCTGGAGGGTGTGCTCTGTAGTGTCCGCTGTCTACTCGTACGCAGAGCAACAGTGCCAGCAGCGACAGTACGAGTAGACACCATTGGCATGCCTTCGACACTTTCTCGATCGATTGAAGGTAGCAGCGGCGGCATGGTTCCGCGCCGAGTTCCGAGGTGGGCAGCGGAACGGCCGCGGAACGGAGGTTGTCTGGCGTCCCTGCCGAGCGTGCGGTGAGCCTACGACTCATGGGCTGACTGAGGGGGACCAGTATCATAGAATGGCATATCCCCATGCCAAGGTGATGGAGTAGAACCCATAGTACCAAACGAGATGGCCACGCGGTGCCGGGTTCGAGGACGATGGGCGATGGATGGCCCTGACTGCGGGGCCAAACAGCCACAGCCGTGTGAAATACCTCGCCCTCGGTGCCCTGTTGATGCCCAATGCAGTCTCCTACCGGTGGTAGTAACAAGCAGACTCGTAGTGGCAAAGGATCAAGACACTGACCTTGGACAAGGACGGAGAACTCACAAATCACAAAAGACGGATGGCCTCCAAGCAAAGCCACCCTGGCTATGTGGAAGCAAAAGGGGGTGGGTGGGGTGGATAGGTGCCTGGGCTTGTGGCACACCCCTCCATTCCGCCCAAGGCCCCAAACGCAATGGCAGTCGACTCTCCTCTCCATTCTTCGGTCTCGTCTTCCACCACTGACCTTGGTCGCTCGCTCGGGCTTCCTGGCTCTGCTCTACCGCGAAGCATCCCACTGGTCCGCTGCCGCCGCCACCAAACGCCCGCCCGCGACGGCTGCCCACAGTGTCTCTCTTCCTAGACCATGAATAGCTAAATAGGCCCGCCATCAGGCCCCCGCTGCTGGGCCGGCTAGACGCAGCGCGACAGGCTTCGAGGAAGCTTCTCGTCTGCCCTCCTTCCAATCCGGCGCCGTCACGGCAGAAGACAACAGAGTACAGACGGAAGAAAAAGGAATTCACACGAGCCAGAGCCGAAGCCAGAACGAAAACCGGAGCCAGAAACTACGGGTAACCTTCTTTCATCGGAAGAGCTTTCAGAGCGTGCTCCTATTCGTCCATTGATGAGACTACGGGTACAATTCATTCCATCCATTCCCTTGCGGGTACGCTACAACCTGCCCGGACAGTTAACCAGGGCTGGAGCGCTCTGCCGTTCGACTCGAAGCCCTGTCTCTCCCAGGCGCTGCTTTGTCGCGACGCTTTGAAATTCCCGTTGGAATTCCCGCTGAGAGAGCTCTGTTTGGCAGAGACTATTGCCGAAGCAAGACAAATTGCCCATCATCCGCATACCCACGCAAGAGCTGCTATACTTGCCTATCTCGTCCACTGACTGTCGACCCGTGGACACGCGTGCGAGTAGTTCCAAATACCCAGACGGCTCGGCCGGGCTAGGCTGGGCTGCTTGTCGACAGGACAGGACAGGGTGCTTTGGCGCCAAAGGTTGTGACGCTAGCAGGAACTCAAGGGCAAAGCACGCAAGCACGCAAGCACATCAGCGCACGACGCGGGAAACGAGTACGAGTGTCCAATTCGTTCATCCTGGGACGTTGGAACCGTCCAGCACGCGTTAGGAGGCTCTACAAAGTGTCTGGCCCGTCATATCCATCAAATCAACCCTCGCAGGTCCGCTTGAGGCCTGGGCCTGGATCAACCCCAGAAGCGACAGCCGGCGCGCAAGGAAACAATTACAAAAAAAGGAGCGCATCTCCTGGGACTGAAAAGTGACGACTCGCACTATCGACTGTCAAACTGACGAGTCGGCTACCGAGCGCTGCCTTGCCTTGCTTGCAAGGGTGTCTGCGTTTGCGTCAGATCAACGGCGCGGGCCTAGAGCGAGTACCTGCCCTTGGCACTGACACACCAGCCAGCTACCTGCGCAAGTACGCTGTCAACTCTGGCTCCCAGCGCGCGCACACCGCACCTCCATCCAGCACACGCCCACCACCACCCACACACCAGCGGTACCCCCTGCGACTCCCTGGGCTGACAAGTCCCAGCTCCAGTTTGTTCCCCATCCCACCACTGCGAACAACCACCACCGCCACAACCACCACGGCTCGCACCACCGCACAACCACACACGCTCTTTTTACATCCCGCTACACGCCCCCGACTCGACTGCCACATGCCTTAAGAGGGCCGCCACTCCCGTCCCGCGGCACCTCGTGCTGGATGCTTCTTTGCCATGCGACCGTCGTCACTGTCGAGCATCACAGCCGCGTCCACAGGCAGTCTGCATGCGCCCCAAAACCAACTTAATTCACAACCGCGGCCCCAGGATGATTACGCCGGCGACGGCCACCGCCAGTACAGCGACATTGATTCCCCCTCTGACTCCGACTCCGACCCTGACCTTGCCCTGCGCGATTTTGAGCCTCAAGACGAGTCCCCAGCCGGCCGACGCTTCAGCGACGTTTGGCGCCAGGCTTCGTCCTCTGCATCAATGACGGCAGACACGGTCGCTGTCGGCGTCTCTGTCGGCGCCGCCGCTGGCTCCGTCCACCGCCCTACACTCCTGTCACGGCACCTACGGCAGTCCTATGTCGACGAAGATGACGATGCCGAAACCGACAGCAGCTATGAAACCGACTCCGAGTCTGAGCCTGACTCCGAGTCTGCGTCTGACGCCGCGACTGACTCTGACGCCGAAACGGAAGACGAGGTCGGTGTGGACAATGACGGCCATGGCGGCGCGCCTCTCGCAACATCGTATGCGGCAGCGGTTACCTCACACAGCGCCATAGACGGTGACGCTGACCTCGACTCTGAATACGACTCGGAGGACGACTATACCGTTGCAATCAGCGAATACTATAACCAGCTGTCCGCTGCGCAGCCTCTCTTCTCCGTAATACCCAGCGCTGCGCAGCAAGCCCTCGCCGGCCACTATTCTCTACCACACCCTGAACAGCTCCAACAACCGCAACCAACACCACATCAACACACAACACAATCTCTCCACACGCAGCAACATGATACCCAGCCACACGCCCCTCAACCGCAAACTCAACCTCATGCCCTAGCGATACCAAGCCTCGCAAACCTCCCGCCTCTTCCGCAACCTCCTTCCGACTGGGCCCCCCTTCCACCGATGCTCGACGACCCCATGCCGGACATTGCCATTTCCAACGCAAACCCTGCAATACTAGGGTCCGAAAACTTTGGACTCATAGACTTCTTGCGCGACTGGTCCTACCAAGGCCGGCTCGGTCGAGGTGCCCGTTCACAGCCCCCCAATTACGAACAAGTCTGGCGTCATGCCCAGGCGGACATTGACGAGGTGGAATACTCCGATCTCAAGGGAGACGAGTGCGATGTTCAGGGCATGGACTGGAGTGCCATGGAGACGACTCGCCAGGCTGCTCGTCTGCGGCGGCAGCACACTTACAGCAACTATGTTAATCGCCTTGGTTCCGACAAGTGGGCGTCTCAACGCGAACGAGCATTGACGGCATCCAACGGCAGCTTCTTTAGGTTCAAGCGGATGAATATCCGCAAGGATGTAACGCTTGCGCACTTTCAGCTGCGCAGCGTGCTGGCTTGCCCAACGCGAACTCATGCATACTACCCCAGCCCACGAGGCATCGCGCGACTCAACACGACTTCGAGAAAATCCGATCTGTTTATGAATTTGCGCGACTTTCCCGCCAATGGGGCCGTTATATCAACCGTGGATGCCGCGTGCGGCGTGTTGATGTGCGGCACATTCAACGGCGACTATTGCCTGAAGTCTCTCGACTCGAGTGACAAGCAGGCCTACACCGAGGGCCGCATCACCGACGACATAAGCGGCATTACAAACCACATCAAAATCCACCAGTCGCGTCGTTCAGCAGGCCCAGTGGCGGCCATTGCCAGCAACGATCATGGCTTCCGGCTACTGGACCTGGAAACGCAAAAGTTTACCCAAGAGACCATGTACCCCTTTGCACTCAACTGCACGGCCCTCTCGCCCGACCGACGGCTACGCGCAGTAGTGGGTGACGACTTCAACGTCTTCATTACCAACGCCGACACGGGCGAAATCCAGCGCGAGCTGACGGGACACCGCGACTACGGTTTTGCGTGTGACTGGTCCGATGACGGCTGGACGGTAGCCACGGGGTTCCAAGACATGGCAGTCAAGATCTGGGACGCGCGACGGTGGTGCAACTCGAGCGGCATCAGCACGCCGCTGTGCACGGTGCGCACGGAAATGGCCGGGGCGCGCAGCCTGCGCTTCTCGCCCGTCGGCGCAGGCAGGCCGGTGCTGGTGGCTGCGGAAGAGGCAGACTACATCAACATCATCGACGCCAAGACGTTTCGCCGTAAGCAGGTTGTGGACGTTTTTGGCGAGATTGGCGGCGTCTCGTTTGCGAATGACGGCCACGACTTGAACGTGCTGTGCTGTGATTCGCATCGCGGCGGACTGCTACAGCTTGAACGGTGCGGCCACGACTTTGCGGACACGCCCGCCCACGAGATGCCTGTGCCGTTCTAAATACGTTTATTCTCCGCCCTCTTCTACTACGTTTTTCGATATCTTCCCACAATCTTCCTTTCTTAGCGGCAGTGGTTTTCTTCCATTATGTTTCTTTGCTTCCAGGCATCGTCGTATACACGACTTAGCGAGCCATGCATGTTGTTTTTTTGTTTGGTTTTCATGTCAAAGCTGGGTACCTCATCTTATATAACATTATCCTCACCTCACGGCCGCATTTTAGCTGGGATATATAACAAAACACCGGGGTTTGCTATTTTTTTTGGTCTTGGGTTGTTTGGTTTCTTTGTCTTGTTTCTTGTTGTTGGTTCTCTGGTAGAAACACGACAACCTGACTGACCATTTACTTTTATTCATATACTTACTGCATCGACACCAGAGTTGCAGGGTTTGTTTTTTTTCTTTTCAGTTTCTCTTTCTTCTTTTTCTATGCATATAAACTTGTGTGTGTATGTGTGTCTGTGCAAATTGATATCATGAAGGTGTGTGTGTATTTTGCTATGTAGAAATGGGGGCAATTGTAGTTGTACTACACCGGCAAACCGAGTTCGTTTGGGATTGGAGTTTTGGGGCATGTCGAGGGTAGTGGTTATACAAAAAAGTCAAAAGATGTGCCGGTGAAGATTTCTCTCTCCTTTTTGATTGTGACTTGGGACTTGTGTGTGAATCGACTACTTGTACGGAGTAAAGCATCGGTATACAGGTCGTCCATTCCAGATGTTACATATGATGTTCACAGGCGATTCACCTAGCTAGGACACAGCCTTATTTCACTGAAAGTTCTTATTTGTATCTGACGAGGTACAAAAAAAACGTTTTCATATACAAGAAAATCAAGTCAGGATCGAAGAAGAAGAAAAAAAAAAACTCTCTTTCAGCTAAAAAGAAACCGAAGGAAAGACAAAAAGAGACCAAGAGCAGAATATATATAGAAGAAAGAAAATTCAAGAAAGTTTTCTCCAAAATTTACAAAGGCAGGGCTTTCCGACTGCAAAAAACACTCCCAGGAAGGTAATATATGTACGACCCTCTTAAATAACATTGGCCCCGGAGATGATTGTTTCCTCTTCCAGCCCCGTGTGATATAAAAAAAAAACTTGAATTCGCTAATGGCCCCTTCTTTTCTTCATTTCAAAAAAGCTGTCCTCTCCCCAGTCACAGCCATCGCCTGGAAAGAATCCAGGGGTAGGCGGATTGGGGAAAAAGAATAAAAATAAGAGGATTATTTTTTCCCTTTTAGTATTTACAGGCCGAGAGCGTTCTGGATACCCCAGCTCTGCTCGCAGAGGCACTCGCCCGGGACCTTCCACTTGTCGTCGGTGTAGGAGAACAGGAAGGTGCGGGAACCAGCCTTGGCCATGATGGACTTGATGGCAGTGGCCTGAGCATCGGGGCTGGCAATGGCAAGGCCGTTTGCCTTACCCTGGCTGGGCCAGCCACCCTCCAGGTTGATGGCCTTCTTGCCGGGGCACATCTTGTCGAGGATGTCGAGCTGGCTGACGACAAAGTCACCGGCCTCGCTGGGGGCGACTTGGTTGTTGAAGTAGGGGTGGATGTTGGCACCAACCATGTCGATGCAGTCGCAGAGGGTGCTGGTCACGTCCTCGCGTTCCCATACGTTGAGAGTCTCGGCAATGGTGTACAGGCCCTTGTAGGCACTGCAGCTGGACTTGACAGCGGCGATGAGCTCCTTGAGCTCAGCGGGGGTGCACAGATTCTTAAAGAGGACCTCGTTACCAACGGTGACAAGGTCAACAAGGTCCCACTGGCCCCAGTTGGCAAGGTCGTCAATCTGCCTCTTGATGTCGGGGTTGGAGGCGCTGCAGCTGCCACCAGGCTTGACAAAGACACCAGTGACAATCTTGACACCGTACTTCTTGCAGGCAGGGGCGACATTCTCGAGAGTGTTGCAGTCAGTGCCGTAGATGCGGATGTTCTTGAAACCGTTCTTGGAGAGCTCAGCAATGTCCTTGTCGACCTGCTCGGCGGTCTTGCAGGCGCCGTTGGAAGGCTCGTAGCAGGTGTAGGTGATGCCGAGCTGGTCGGTGTCGGTGCTGGGGCCGCCGCCGTTGCCACCAGAAGGCTTGGAAGGAGTGGTCGTAGGCTTAGGCTCAGGCTTAGGCTCAGGCTTAGGCTCAGGCTTGGGCTCAGGCTTGGGCTCAGGCGTAGGCTCGGGCTTGGGCGCAGGAGTGCTGGTAGGGAGACCAGAGCTGGTGTAAGGGCAGACGGTGACGTAGCCAGTCTCGGTGACGGTCACGACGGTCTCCGGGCGAGTGTAGGTGCCGGGCTCAACGGTGGTGACGGTGGGGTAGACAATGACCGTCTCCTCGGGGCAGACGGTGGTCGTCGGGTTGATGGTGTAGGTGCCAGCGCTGGGGCAGACGTACTCGGTCATGCGAATGGTGCTGGTGGTAACGTCGCCGCTGGTCTCGACGGTGGCGACGGGGCAGGTGACGGTGGTGGCAGTCTTGACAATGGTGGTGACACCGCCGTAGGTGTGCGTGCCGGAGGGGACCTTGGTGGTGGTGGCACCGCAGACGGTGGTGGTCGCGGTGACAGTCAGGGTCGTGGCCGAGAAGGTGTAGGTGCCGGGCGTAGGGCAGGTCTCGACCTCGGGGGTTGGGACAACGACGATGACCTTGGTAGAGGTGGCGGGCGCCGGGGTCACGGTGTGAGTAGTCGTGTTGGTGCGGGTGGCGGTGACAGTGGTGACCGGGACGGGGACAACTGAGAGTGAAGCGTGTTAGCCAGCCTTTGGGACTGTTGGTTGCGAGCTTTGTGTCGAATCGAAGCGAGGCCCAATTATTGAAGCTGAAACCCTGGAACAGATCGTCGCCACGTAGGGGTAGGGCTCCCCGCAAGCACTCGTCGATGCTGGGTGTCCGCTGGAGCTCCAGCGCGGTGAAACAAAGTCGGATAGATCAAAACTTACGGGTGGCCTCGCCGGTGATGGTCTTCCAGATGGTGGTGCAGCCGGGGATGCACATCTCGCCAGTGGCAGCGGCAACGCCCTCACGCTTGGCAAAGAGCTCGTGGGCGTGACGGTGGTTGACGCCGGCGCTGGCGACACCGGCCATGGCCGCAACAGCGGCGACGAAAGCTCCCTTCATTGTGAGCGGATTGTAGTCAGTATCGAGTCGTTAGGAAAAAGAATGCCCGCTAAAGGAGTGAAGCGGTAAGATGGGAGAGAAGTGAATTCAAAGAAAGGACGAAAGCAACGTGAGAGCCTTCAGTTACGACCTCGATATGGACGGTTCGTGACGAGAGAAAGAAAGAGGAGAGGAGAGAGAGGCGAGCGGCGTGTGGGTGTGCGGCTGTTATTATTGCGTCTCTCGTTTTCCTGCTCTCTGCACAACCCCGGGGGATTGGGGCTTGGGGGGGAGCATGAGCCTGGTGTGAACCTGGGCATCCAGGGCCAGGAACAAGAACCATGGCGGCGCCAGCGGCACCGTGGTATCCGTAAGTAGCTCCTCCACCGTAGCAGCACCAAGCCTGGCTCGCAAGGTACGGCTCTGTACTCCGTACGCTGCAGGGGACTGTAATTAGCGGCATGGGCACAGCATGGCGCAGGATTTGGGCGCACACGACGTCGGGGGGGGGGGGCTCTGCATGTGGGTGTGGATGGGCACAAAAGGTGGAAGGGGTGGAGGTTTGAGGTGGGATGGGCCTCGCAGTCGACGGCTGGAAAGCACGGCGGTCCACTTGGTGCCTGGATGGTCTGGATGGTACCTGGGCTAGCGGCGGCAGCGCCACTTGTCGAGGCCGTACCTTGGCATGTCGTTATTTTGGGGCCTCTGGGACCCGACCGGGGTTCAGTTCTGTCAGTCCAGTCACTCACTCGCTGGGTTGGGTTCGGCAGCTCATGGGAGCTCTCGCTCTCTACGAGCACTAATAAAAGCTAGGCACCGCAGTCCCGGTCTCTGCGCTCTGCCAGCGCCGCGGAGGCGCTGAAGCCAGTCCCCCATCAGGTCGCAGAGTCGCAGCCATCGTCACCACCAGAGGTCCTTGGTGGAGCACGGCCCAGCAAGGTAATTTCCTGGCACGGTCGGGACGCAGCCAGTGACCGGTTGGAAAGGGGTGCCGACGCTTGGCCGCAGGTCTTGGACACCTGTGTTTATTATTAGTTTTGTATTACAGCGTGCTACAGTGTCGAGGTTCTGGTGGAAGCAAGCAAATTACATGATACACCCGATACGGGACGCTTGTAAACAAAAAGGAACCTGGTCCGGAGCTACGGGTGCTCTGCTGTACTCGTACGGAGCAATAGTCCGTAGGTGTATAATACGGACTGCTCCGTGCTCAACTTGTAATTATACATAATTGTCACGACTCCAGTCGAGGAGCAGTGGTGGCGACAAAGGGCCGCGTGGGCTACAAAGTATTACTCGTACTATGTATGAAGCTGGGCATGGAGCATCTCTGGGCTCCCGCGCGTAGGAGCATCGGGACAACATGAACTACCAGTACGGAGTACACCGTCTACCATCCGGGTTAGCCGTGGCCGCTCACCTTGATCTGAATCCTGCAAAAGCCCTTGTTGCCTACGGTCCGGGTCTAGGAGTAGTCGAGCACCGTCCCAAGCTTAGTGTCCCTGATCCTTTTGTGCTCACCGTGCCGTGGCCCGACCGACCGTATCCCTACTTGGAGCATTGTTTCTCACGTTGCTGCCATTCTCAACAAGATAGACACGCACTCTCTCAAAAAAGGGGAGCTTTGGAGGCTTTGCCACAAGCAACCAGAGGCAGCCCTGCAGTCACCACCCCGGTAATAAAACCCTTGCCTGTTCGGGCACAAGTCAGGAACAGGTCTCGGCCACGCGGCCTGTCATTGGGTGTGCGGGCCGGGGGCCCCCTCTTTTATGCCGCCGCTTTTTTGCTCCCAAGCGCCCTTTTGTTTTAATTAAGCTGTGCGCCACCTTGTGCCTGTTTTTTGTCCGTGCTTTGTGCTTTGTGCCCGCTTTATGTCTTTTTGTTCATTGTCCCCTTGTGCCTTGTGGTCCTTTGTGCCACTCCTTGTGCCGACGCACGTTTTTGGCGCTTTTTGCGGCGTTTTTCTCACTGTCACTATCCACTCGCAGCTCCATGCACAACTCCACGCACAACTCTGGTCCGCCCACTTGGCGGATGGATACGGTGTACACACGGCACTCGTCAAATGTGCAGAGGGAGCCAATGCACAAAGCCCAATGTGCAGCATGCCATGCTCCTTGCACCGGCAAGGCTGCATTAGCAGCTCGTGTTATTTCTTCTTCCTTGGTTCCTGTTGGGCATGGTCGCACTTTGCACTCGCGCTGCACGATCCCTTGACTGCGTACCAGCACACCATCTCGATCCTCGACGCGATGTGGCTGCTTCTTTCGATGCCTCGCCGTGTCCTTCCTTTCGACTTTTTATTTTACCGTTTTGATTCTCCGTGCTCAAAAAGATGCATATCAAAAAACAATTGCCGGCTACTGTACACACGGTTGTGGAACCAGTGCCACGCCTGTATGACTCGAATGAGCCACGTTTGTTGGCCAGGCCACATCACACAGTCACGGCATCTCACCGACAACCATCGCGGCGCCCTACATTGACGCAAACTCTGCAGTGAGACATGGGCCGGAAAGAACAAAAAAAGGCCTCATGGAGCTTTTTGGGACCGCAGAGTTTTCACAATTGGATCCTATCCGCTTCGAAAGAAGAAAACTGTGCTCTTTGCCGCCCGACATGACTGACAACCGCCAACAAACGAAGCAAAGCCCGTCCAGAGTATTTCCGTGGACGCCATCCCCAGCTTTTCAGCAACGACACACGCTCCTCGGCGCTGTAATGAGTAAATACGAGTGCAATAATGAAATTTTTCCTACACACGTACGAGTAGAAGTATACTTCCGCAATAGGAAGCCCTCGGCAAAGGAAACCTCCACAACGCGCGAGAAACGAAACCGCCACACCGCGAGGGTCGACGGAAAAGCGGCTACATTCAGCCTACGGGTGCTTTCTCGCCGCTTCTATTCGTACGCTTCTCATCCTGGCCCAAATCAGCGGGAGATGAGCCCAAAAAGTAGACCGTGCCTCTGCTTCTTCATGCGGCTGTTGATCCGTTGCCTATTCCAGATGCCCTGTCCGTGGTTCGACGCAGGAACAAGCCTTGGCTCCACCGCCGCTCCTCAGCGGGAGATGCTACCACTGGCCTGCCACACTCGCCATCACACCTAATAAGTCGCCTGCTCCGCTCAGCGCAGGATCCCGGCGTTGTTGAAATTTGGCCCTATTTGTAGAGCGCTAGAGCGATCGGCCTTGACAGGTTCCGTATCCGTCAGCATCGAGAACGCGGTGTGCAATCTGCCGCTGGCCACTAAGCACGGAGAGCTACCATGTACTTTCAGAGTGCGAGGCCATTGATACGCGTCCTCTCTTCGTATAAGCTGGACGCGAGGCCCGCGATGCAGAGCTACCGTGTAAGCGAAGCAACCTAGTATTGTGACTAAAACCGGATGGGTTTAAACAGGCGCGCAGGATGACCATCACATCCTGTGCAATATCCGATCACAAACACTCCGGGTCCATGGAAAGCCCTGATCTAAGAGCCTCACTGCAGTGCCTTGCAGCTTCGGTGATGGAGTAGGCGTTTTGAAACCTGCTAGCCAACTGGAGCTGGGGTCGAGACCGTTGGCCATGCTCCAAAAGAGGCCATGTTGGCTCGGACCTTTATCGAGAATACCACGTCAAGCCCGAATCTAGAAACTCCATTCGCTGGCTGCCAATCTTGTTCAAAATTTGGTCCCCACGGCAGTTGATTGCGCATGGTTGCAATTCACGTCCACCGATGGCGCCAGAAACGTGTCCAAATTTCTTCAATGAACCCATTTTTTGCTGCGACTCTCCCGCCACGGGGCTTGGCTCTAATGTTATTTCTTTTCCTGGCCAAGGGTACCGGGTGGCAATGGATCGATGGCCCCGGCGCCAGCGCTTCAGGGGCTCAGGCTTGATTACAAGACAGGGATACGCTCGCTGTGGGGGAGAGTGGCCTGCCAGGTCTAATTTTGTCCAGTTTTGTTCAATCTGCGAGGCCGCCACGGTTGCAGCACTACAAGCACGAGATTGCTTTCATCTGGTTTTTGGCCAGTTGAGCGACCTGTCAAACGTTGATATCGCGGTGGGGGTTTGCGGAGAGAGGTCGCTGCCGAAATTGTAATTTCGCCGCGTAGATGGGTAATTGCGCCGCGATGCGAGATTAAGACGTAGCAACTGCTGGTAAATTTCCCTTAGTGGCGAAATGCTCTGTTCTCGTATTCATTGACGCGCACTCCGTAAAGTGTGCGCCTCGGACATATGATAGAATGTCTAGTCGCGATTCACAGGCAAACGATCATCACATACTCCACATATGGAACTGGGATGCAGATGCTGGATTACTCGTACAAGACCAGTGTTCGTATCGCCACTGCTATTTGGCACAGGCCATGTAGGAATTACATTTGGACTCCCATTTCACAGCAGGTCCCTCATACCTGCCTCTCGTTCGACGACGACGGATCCCAAACCACAGCACCCGATGAACGTTGCCATGGCATTTTAATCCCTTGCTACACTACTCTACTCGACAGGTTGCCAGCGGCATTACCCGGCCAGACGCAACCCAGTGGCAGACATCGTCAACGCTGAAGCATGTAGCTAGCAACCGAAGGTTCGAGTAAGCGGGTAAAGAGCGCAACCCGCGCATATTTCGGGGCTGCCCGCACCACGTAAGCCCAGTCGTAGTTATATCCTGAGCTTGTAAGGCTTTGTTGAACCAAGCCCGCGTCAAAGCTGTCTCGTCGAGGTGAATGCCGCTGGGCTCGTTTAGCCGGGACACCTGACGCGCTGGTTCAGAGTCGCGACCGGGCTATGTTCAACATAATAGACAACATGGTATTATTGAAGCCTCTAGTTCTCATAAACCGCTTAATTAAAAGCGTAATGTGTAAATTATCCTACTAGAAATAATGGCAGCCAGCATTCATGGCTGGTAGTTGGTAACTGGGTGGAATCCCGTGTAAGTTGGCAACTTGCCGCTAACACAGGAGCGCACGACAGTCTCTCGCTTTCAACATTTCCCAACATCAATTCTCACAGCACAAATGGCTCTTCCAAGAACAATTCTACCAATTATTGAGACAAACAAGCATGGTCTAAACCTACTTTTCTGCGGTATTGGGTGATGTTGGTGGCAACATGCATCACGTGACAGCGCGAATCGAGCATCGCAACTTTTTTGGGGAGCTCGTCCTGCAGCGAAAATTGAACATACAACCGCCGGTTTTGAGCTTGTACCGCCATGCTCTCGAGTAGTAGACCGTACGTCTGCCAGAGATGCATGAGACAAGCCATTAACCGCCACAATGGTCACCAAATATTCAATTCAGCGCGCATTAGCGGCACGGTGACGCAGTTGCCTGTCGCATCAACGGTAAGCTTCTAGGCACAAGGTGGAGCTTGAACAACTACTTATACAGTCCTTAGAGATGGATAGCAACCGAGAACGCGAGACGACCGCCAAAGACGCTCGCACAGTCGTCTGCCCCCAATGTGGCTCCCAAAAAGGAGGACAAGGAACGAGCTCCCCCGATCCGCCAGCGTTTGCGACAGTGGCTCCAGGAGAATGAAGTTGTCGGCTCAAAGAACCTGCCGTCGGACGGTGCATTGCTCATGCGGATAGCAAATAACCTCAACCGGCCGCAGAGTCTCGAGTCTACTGAGCTGAACGATATCCGCACCGGAGGTGCGCCGTTTGAAGGAAGCAGCAGTCCCGAAGAGGGAACGGATTACACGGAGGCTCTCGTGGTTGGCACGGACAACCAGGTTGCGGGAGACTTGGTCGAGTTGCGGCAGACGGGCAGCCGCATGCCGGTATTTGCGGTGTACATGGGCTACTTTGGAGAGCGCAACCACTTTTACGCCGTCAACGGCAAATGGATCACGAGCCTGGCGTTTTCGCCGCGGTTTACGGTGTCCAACTTTGCCACGGCCGAAGACCTCCGCCCGCTGCTGCAAAAGTTTCCGCAGGATGTCTCGCCCTCGCAGTTCGAGTCGATGAGAACGGACGAGACGGGGCCCAACCGAGAGGACGGCGCGCACCTGATTAAGCGCATGGCAGACTTTAAGCTGGCCGCCGAGGCCATCTACCAGAACAACTTGACGCAGCTGGACGGTGCTAGGGCAACTCTTGCCCATCCGCGCAATACTACGTACCTGAGCTTGTTTGAAGTGGCAGAGGCCTTGCTTCCGCAAACGCTAAAGAAGAATGGCGAGTTCTCTGCGCCGGCGCTGTACGCTGTGCACACGGCGCTGTCGGCCAACGAGCTGGGCTTTGTGCCGCTCAGCCCTTCGAGCGGCATCCATCGAAAGAGCCATCTGTTTGAAGTCTTTTCGCAACGGCAAACGGCCATTGTGGAAAAGATTGCCGTCTTGGTGCGCGAGTACACCGAATACAGTTCCAAAACCAGGCGTAGGAGAAATTCGGCCACGGCTGCCCAGGACACGGCACTCGGTGTTTTCGTCCAGCAGGCGCAAAAGGCTGTCGAGGCAAGTCGTCAGCATAGGCGCGTGACAAGTTATGGCATTCTCGAGCCATCGTCTTCTCAGGTCACTATTCCGGAACCGAAGTGGTCGGCTGTGAGCAAAGACGTGCTGGCGTTTTTGGAAATGTGGGCGAGCTACAGCATCTTTGGCGCCGCGTCTCGCTTCCATGCGCATGGCGCTTTGATCCTGCGTGCTCTCAAGCTCTATGACGGCGTGCGCCTCGACCAGAGAACGGCGTGGCTGTTTCTACAGGAGATTGGCATGATTTCGCCTTGGGAGGTTTCGTCCAGATATCAGGCACGGTTACCCGGCACCAGTATTATACGAGGCGGCGGCCTCGAGCGAGAAAAGCCCAAGATGGATCTCTCCAAGAGGGAAGATGTCGCTGCTGGCCACAGAAAGGATGTTGAAGCCACGGCATTCTGCATTGATGCGCCGTCTACGGTTGTGATTGATGACGGAATCTCGCTGGAGCGGACCGACGTGGCAGATGAGTTCTGGATACACGTTCACGCAGCAGACCCGGCGTCTGGTATCAAGCCCAATTCAGAGTTGAGTAAGTACATGGAACTTATCCCAGAGACCATGTATCTGCCGGGGCATTTCCAGGCCATGCTGCCGTCCGAACTCGGAGAAGACGGCACCAAGGACTACAAGTCGGACAGCCTGATCAAGAAGTATTCGCTACAGAAAGATGCACCGGCCCTGACATTTAGTGCCAAGGTGAATCGCGCTGGTGATTCACTGGATTACAAGGTGGGAGCCAGCAGTCTGCGGAATGTGGTGTACATGGACCCGGCAGACGTCTTTGACTTTTGCAAGGAGCAACCGCACATTGCGGAAAAGCCGCCTACAGTTATTGAAGCAGGAACACCGCCAAAGGACGCAGCAATTGTGCCTGAACGCACAATGGTTCTGTCCAAGGATCTCGACTCGTCGAACCAGGCAGATCTCTTAACGCTCTACGAGCTCACCAGCGCCATCCGCCGCAAGAGACTCGACAAGGGCGCCTGGCCGTACTTTTTCCCAAGACCATCCGTATCCGTCTCGTTTGACACTGCCGAACCAGCACAGACCGAGCCCGGCACTATTACGATCCCGGCGGACCCCTACATAAGAGCCAGCGACGAGCCGTCTTCCATCTGCTCGGTGGTATCCGACTCCATGGTCCTCGCCGGTGAGATTGCGGCGCGCTGGTGCGCAGACCGCGGCATCGCCATCCCCTACCGGCGGGACACCAAGTCTGGCGAGAACCGCGAGCAGGCTCTCGAGTTTGCCAGCAAGGAGATTTACCCGCTCATCAACCAGGGCATCAACGCGAGCATGCGCCAGCGGGCCGAGCTCGCGCACCTCACGGGCAGCATCGAAATCTCAACGCAGCCAGGCCCATACTTCCTGCTCGGCCTCGACATGTACGCCAAGGCAACGTCGCCGCTGCGCCGCTACTCCGACCTGATTGCGCACTGGCAGATCCACGAGGCGCTGGCGCACGAGCACCGCACGCAGCGGGCCATCGACCCGGCGACGGACGACGTGGACGCGATTGTGCCGTTTTCGCGCGCGGAGCTGGCGAGCTCGCTGCCTCTGCTGCAGCTGCGCGAGAGGCTGGGCCGGATGGCGGCGCGCAACGGCGTGCAGGACTGGATCCTGATTGCGCTGCTGCGGCGCTGGCAGTTTGATACCGCCAGTGGTGCCCAGCAGCCGCCGCTGCGCATGCGGTTCCGCGTCGACACGCGCCGCCGCGGAGGCGTCGTCGGCCGTCTGGACCTGTTTGACCTCGAGGCCGCCATGGACCTCGACGGCATGGCGGGCGTTGCGCTCGTCAACGACACCGAGGTGTCGGACCTGTTTGAGGTGGAGCTGGCTGACATTGACGTGCACGCGGGCCAGATCTTTGTCAAGGCCATACGACGCCTACCCAAGGCGGAGGAGTAAAAGACTATGGACGATCCCACTTACAAACGCCTGTCACTACGAAAGCTACGGGGTACGGAGTACTCGTTGTTGCTTTGGATAGGTACTGCCTACAAGTACCGGTACTTTCCAACGTCCGATGATTGTATCTTCCTACACACCCCAGCTCCCCCAACAAAAAGAAGAAAAACACGGTTACCGAGTGTTACCAGTGTAACTGAAAAGGCAAGCCCCAAAAAAAGGGGTTCATTCGCCGGGGCCAGGGTCATGCGCGCAATGACGTTTCGGTAACACGGGCGTCGCGGCGCCGGGGTGGTCCCTCCCCAGAGGCCTAAAAAGTAAAAGACGTCATGCGACCACTCTCCAAGGCCCCAGGGTGTTCTTCTCCACTTTTGCCTATTTGCGGGGGAGGGTCAGAGAGTTACGGGCTCGCTGGGCCTTGCACCCGCTCGCTCCACCGGATGAAGCTCTGCTCCCTTTTTTCTTTTTGGCATGTTGGCGGAAAAAAGAATGTAAATTATGTAATAATATCACCTTTGTATAGTAGAATACTGTATAATAATAAAAAGAATCAAAATTCACAGGAAAACGTCGTCTATAATTCGTTGGCTTGTCGGTAAGCAAAGGGCAAGTGAAGGACCGCGGCTGTCGGCTATATGCTTGCGTGGCGGCAGCGGGATTTGCCTGCAGCAAGGGTCTTCTCTCCCACCTGGATCCCGTCATCGTGGGACACGGTAAGGTACCTGGGGTGTGAGTGTGTCAGACACTAAACAGGTACCGTTCGCTGTCCCCTTGGCCTACCTCACGAATGCTACTAGTACGTAATAGCTGCACGGTTCGCGAGGAGGGCAGAGACAAATGGCACGTCACGATGCATAGTACATTTACAGAGTAGTATAGAGTGTGAAAAAAAGAAGTCATCATGCCATAAAATAATAAAGCTAGCCATGCTAATGTACCCTGTATATACATCCCTGTCCGAGACTGGAGCCACGCAAGAAGAGACGCTGTGCGCGCGCCCGCCGCCACATCACAATCGACACACACCTTCCCCAACAAAATCCAGTATGGCGAGGCGGAGGGGGCGTGGAATGCGGTGTAACAGACCACGTTTGCCTCGCCATCGTAGGATCGAGCTACCTCATGCTCTCTTTTTCGTTTTCGTCTTCCAGCGTGTGTGTGTCTTTCGCGTGATGCAGGCCGCGTGTTCCCTTTTCTCGGTTACCGCCTTTTTTGAAAAATAACAAAAATAATGTACTGTTTTTCCCCGTGGTCATAAATCACGCCCCTCCGCAGAGGGGGGATGGCGTTTGTGTTTTGGTGCCTTGTTTTGATTGTCCGTAAACCCCAGTTGTAAGAAGATATAGTAGAAAAAAAAGCAAATGCAAAATAATGCTCCGTGCCTGCTTCAAGGACCATGATCAAAACGCCATAATTAAAGAAAAATTCAAATCAGAAACAATAACCAGGCCGTTTGCCGAATCCGAAGCCACTGCCGAGAGTTGGTATCCAAATAAAATAACAAAGACAATACATGTCTCAAGACATTAGGCTGATGAACATTTTACTTTCCATCATGGTATGGTTCGGTTCGGTATACTTCATTAGTTGCCGCTGCCGAGGTGGTGTAGCTGACAGCCGGGGTCGTTGCCTTGCCGGAAAAGGCAATCGGGCTGGTAACCTACCCCAGGCCGCTGACGACGCTGTGTGGCAACCCGCTTTGTTTTAGCTTTCCGCGTGTACTGCCTTATTTGCGCCAGCCGACGTTCCAAATGACATGGGCGATATCGCGTGCCGTGTTGACAGTGTCTATGACCCGCCCAATAAGGCCATCGCCTTGCACGCCTTCCATGTCTTCGTAGGGCATGAACATGCCAGAAGGCGTGCGTCGCATGCCCGCAGGTTCTTCCAGCAGGCTGTTGGACGATGTAGATCTAGGTAGACCCTCCACCGGCGGCGATCGCCAGCCAGCTCCCGTTACGGAAATGTCGTCGGTGTCGTCGTCGTCTTCTTCTCCAAAGTAGAAGCGGTTCGACTGCTTTGTAGGTCGTAGTGTCTCTTGCGAGGATGACGGCGAGAGAATAGGGCTGCGGCTGTGCTTCATGGCCGTCTCGGGCAGATCTGGTGTGTCTTCGCGGTACTTGAGCTTCGTAGATGGCAGCTTGGCAATGGTCCTGCTCTCGCAGCCGCCTCGCTTCATGGCCGACTTGCGCGGCGCTCGCTTCTTTGCTTGCACTCGCTTCATCATTACGCCATCATCCGAGGTATCGCTATCGTCATCCTCGTACTCGAACCTGTCCATGTCGTCCTCCTCGCCCTTGGCCTCGACCGCAATACACTGCTCAACCTGTTCGTTGAAGTGGATGTGCTTGCGCTCTGCATAAGGGGACGTGATGCCCGACGAGTCGGTCGACTCCACAGTACTGCTGCTGGCAACGCTCAGCTGTCGTGACGACAGCGGCAGAGCCACGTAGTCATCGATTGCCTTGGGCTTGTTTATCAGGATACCTCGCGTCTCTTGCGCATGCACGGCGGCCGTAGCCTGCTTGAGAAGAGAGGCAGACAGGATGCTTCTTTGCAGCATAACTTCGGACATGCTCCTCTTCTTGAGGATCGGCTTCTTTTGGAGGTTGACGAGCGAGTCCGTCTTGGATAATGTCGAGCTGGAGGGCTCGGTGGTACTTCCGTAGACGTGGCCAGCCTTGGGTTGTAATGGGCCATACAGCCACGTTACGTCACAGTCTTTGAGCCTGTTGGAAGTCGGTTAGCCTTGAGCCGATGCAGGGGCGGGGAGCGTTCACATACCAATTTAATGACTCGGGTGAAATGGTCTTGAGGTTATTCTTGGCCTTCATCCAGGTCCTCCACGAGGCATTCTCGAGTCGGGCGCTGTTGGTGAACTCGCCCCTGCGAGTCACAATGTATCGCCACGAGGTCCAGATGTCCTCCTCTCTCCAGTTGTGCGAGAGGTAGTCCACCTGGCGTGAGGGCCTGCTCGTCACGGCAGTGTCATCCTCGGCGTGGTCGGCCAGCTCTGGCGTGTCCGGCCGGGAGGTGCTTTCCGAGCTATCCTGATCAGCGGGTGAGTCAGAATACGAGTCCGCCAGTCGGGAGGGCGGAGGCTCGAGGCTTTCGCGGAAGTGCAGAGGCTGCTGCATGTAGAGCTTGCCGTCTGGGTACGGCGGGAGACTGAAGTGGTCTTCGGGCGCCTCGTCTATGGGCAAGGCCTCGTCAAAGTCGGACGCTATCGACAAGTTGCTTGCTGGGGTGGAGGCGGACGAGAGGTCGGTTGACTCGACATGAGTTGTGCGGGGAGAGGACGGGGCGGATGACGGGTCGGAGTCGGAGGAGGATTTGGATGAGGGATCGTAGGTCGCAGGTATCGATCCTCTGTAGGATGGTGCTTGAAATTTGGTCTGCGAGGGCGATCGTCGTAATGACGAGGCAGCAAAGTAATTGCTGTCTTCGGAGGAGAGTACTGCGGCCATGGCGCTGGATGGGTGAGGAAGTATTCGTCGGCGGTCTGGGAGCGCCGGTTACGAAGGATGCCTGCCTGTATTAGAGACGCATCGGTCGTTGCGCAGCGATGGCCGAACGCGACAAGCTGGAGGGGACGAAGTCTTGGTTGTGGTTTGGTCGGAATGGCTTATACGTCGCGGGTCGTGGCCGGGATGGCTTGTTTGTGTATTGTCGAGGGAGACGTCGCGGCGGGGGAGTGCGCAGCGAAATCAATGCCACGAGTAAAATGAAGTCGATCACAGAGCCGTTCTCTAGGCAAGGTACGTCGTCAGTGTCGAGGAGCGAGCTTTGCCTGTGCGGATTGCAGCCGGTCGTGATGCACGGTTCGCGGCGGTTCAGCGAGAGTGAGAGAGACTGAGGGCGAGACGGCGAGCAGGGGTCTGGTGTTGGTGGACTATTAGGTGGAGAAATTTCTGCAGAGGCAGGCGACGTCCGGATACAGCAACGAGAGACAGCGGCCAGACGTGGTCGTGTAGGACGGGCACCCACGGGAAAAAGACGAATCGGCCGTGTGTAGAAGAGTCGGATGGGAGGCAGGATGGGTGTGTGTAATGGATTGAGAAGAGGAAAGATTTAGACTCGCGAGCGAGGCGGGAAGAAGGTGGGAAGGGCGCTTGGAAAAGAGATTTTGCAAGGACGTGGGCTTGTACTCGTACAGTATGGCGTGGGATGGATGGGCGCAGTGGTGGGTGCAGTGGTGGTGGCCAAGGTCCGGGTCGTGGAGATGGGGGGCGGGGAGAGGGGAGGGAGGAGGCGGAAGGACCAGGAGGGGCGTCGTGGTACTGTTTTGTGGTAGGTACCGCGAGTAACAGGTACCTACACGAGGCAGGTACTTGCTGCAGAGCCGTACAGGATACTTCTGGCAGCGTTTTCAGCGGGTAGTCGGGCTTCCGGGGGGCATGCTCAGGCGGCGTAAAGGGCCTTTTCTTTGCCTCTCTTGGGGCGGCTCCAGCGGGGAAGGGGGGGTGGTTACAGTGGGGAAGCCCAAGGGCTAGACTCTGATCCAGGCCCTGTTTGTGCACCGGGTGGCAGTGGCAGTGGCCGTGGCAGACAGGGCCCTTGCCGCCGGACCGGGATGCTTGGGCAGAGTCTTGCGCTAGAGGCAACGCCAGAACGCCAACGCCAGGCGACGATGGACGATGGATGATGGACGATGGACAACGGACACACCAGGTGGTGGCAGCACAGTATGAGGACGAGTGCTACCTTGGCTTGGGTTAGCACCTACCTATCTACGTAGTTACTATGCTAGTAGGCATCGTGGCAGCATGCCCTCGAGGTAGCATGTACCCACGCAGACCTACCTTATGGCGCACAAGACGCGCTGGTGTTAGGTACCATACAGAAAGCTTTCAGGGTTGCAAAGCTTGCCGCAACGGTACCGGTACATTGGCGCCGTACTCGTACCTACTTACTCTGCGCTGCCAGGCCCGTTGCGGCAGCGATGGCGACACCGGTACTTGCATCCTGCAGGCGATGTCCCCAACAGCGAGGTACTCTCGCTGGGTGGGGCGGTGTGCCGTTTGCACTCGTCTCATTGTGCAATGCCCGGAACCCTGCCAGACCGGGTGCTCCGCGCTCGTGGCTCCAGTTCATGATCTCTGGCTGAGGAGGCAGGCCGTGTGTGTCACTCGCTGTCCCGGTGCAATGCAAACGTGGATTGCAGGGAAGACAGCCCCCCATCACCACATCAAGGCCCTGCCATCCCATGCTAAACCCATGCGGTGCCATGCAGCTGGGGCCTGCGAGCTTGGTTTGCCCTGTTTTGCTCCCTGCTGTCCGACACCAATAGCCAAGCACACCAAGCCTGCTGTCCGGGGCATCGTTGTTTCGTGATACAAGGAATGCCTATCAGCGCTACGAGTAGGCAATCATTGTCCCGTGTCGACAAACGACTCGTCTCTCGTCCAACGAGTATTACCTACCCCCGCACAATACTTCAGCCGTCACTGAACGCCCCCGCGAAGGCGTCAGTCATGTCCGTAATAATGCCCGCAACGGAGTCAAGCGGGGACCGCCCGCCGTGTCCCTGGACGAAAAGAGGACCACGAGGCAAAGCAAATACTGCCAGTCGTCGATGCTTGACTCGGGCTACACCGCGCACTGGGCAGCACAATGGAGAGCGATGCTAGGGTTGTGCAAATTGCACGCGAGCAGACGTCTGCGGGAGCACTCAGATACGATATTGCTCTGCAGCGGCTCACACGCAGCATGATGCCATACCGTCTGCAAATGGTACCGCCATGCCTGCTCAATATCGTGCGTCTCACAGAGGACAAACAGGGAACCTGCCCAGGAAAAGCCTCCTTTGTGCATATCCTACTAATTACGTACATTGTACGAAAAGATTCCTCCCGCGGCACAGTTGCACGTACTGTAGTTGCGCCATACAAGGAAAATGCTCGACAGAAACGCCAGGCTAAGAGTACGCCAAAACTTTGCGTCACTGTTCATCCTCCAACGTCTTAGTCCTCTGGGCACAAACAGTATACAGTGCGTGTATTGATCGACCGACCATCATCGGGCCTAGAATCAGCGCACCATTTGGGCACCACAGTACACATACCAGCCTGCATTTGCGGCACCAAAGGCACCTTATCCGGATAACCACACTGTATTGGCACTGGCCCATTCCTGCCGCCACAGCCACTGGTTTGCGACCCGCTCGATATCCATGAAAGCGGACAGGCGCTACCACGACTGTGGCACTAGCAGCCTACCAACCATGCTAGCGACGCGAGCAGGGGTCCATCACGAAAAAGAAACGTTTTTCTCGACTGGTCCGAACGAGGTGGTGGCCAGGCTTTCGAGACATCTTCTCTGCCAGGGCACAAGGCCGTGGCGGATGTTGTTGCCATTGGCATATTGCCTCTGTAGATATCACCAAGAAAGGCAGAGATTTCAATCATTATCTCGCAGTGGCACTCTATTCAAGAGGATATGCGAGCCTACATTTACGAATACAGGAGCTGGCCGGACATGTCTGATCGTTGCATTGGCCGCTTGCACCGGCTCACACGGCTTACAGTCCTGCTTGGACCATCATGCCAGCTCTGGAAAGACCAATTGCGTTATTTGTGGCCTCATTTGCAATACTAAATGCATAATTGATGCCAATTGCGGCGTAACTACTCCGTACTCCGTACAGCGTACGAGCACTGGTACGGCTAGACTCGTCTTTGAAAGACAGTCACCCGGCTGGACAAGACGAGGAACCCACACAACCCCGGAGGCTGCACACAGAATATCTCGCGGCTCCAGGTGGAGAGGGCCAAAGGCTCCGAAAGTCTCTTCCTGCAGCCTGTCAATATCGACGCGCATTTAGCCCAGAATTTTACCCTCGCCCGTCCCGCTATTATCATGCAATCATCTCCGGATTGCGAAATTCGTCGTCTCGCATCTCGTACAGCTCTGTCCTTGCCGGATACAATCGCCTTTTCCCGGGCCCGCTGTCCAGAGACCCAAAAAAGAGGCGCTCTGGGAAGGGGGGGGGGGGGGGCGAGAAATACATTCTTGTGTGCCGAGAGTGCCTACAAGCGAATCCTTGATGTCCGCAATACCTCCTTCCTCTGCTGTGTCCGCACAGCCACGGGGCATGCTGACGGCTGGGGGCGTCGGTTCTCGGGGCCCTGAGGGTGGCCCGCTCTACGTTGCCCGTGCTCCGCTTGTCCCCCTTGCATATTTCCTGC